>CM062818.1:808886129-809559523 GCA_031772625.1 Pinus tabuliformis | reverse complement strand
TTGTTAGTTTCTAGTGTTCCATTGCCCTCTTCCTTCCCGGTATGCAGTGGAGGCATTGGCTTATCAAATATCTGTTTTCTAGGTGAATATGTTGATCTCAAGATGCCTAGGAGTATTTGGTTACATGGTGGAGATAGGTGGATCTCTACCTAGTGGCATTGACTATGTGAGTAGTTCTCCTTTGAGCACCCTTCCTCAAGTTATTAAATATGGCTTGGGAGTGATTGTTTGCAAGAAAGACTATATTGAATTCAATCTATGGTTGGGTATAGAGTTGAAGTATTAATCTCAATTGATATGTGAATCAACTAAGGTAAGATCGGCGCACATGTGAATCTTTTTGCATGTGATTGTTCTATAAATGCTCGCTATGCTATTAAAGATATGTAGAAAGGAATATTTTGATCTTTGTGCACATGAACCATATGTAAAAATTGTATAAATGTTAATTACATCATTAAAATTTCTATATTAAGGTTGAGGAACATTATATCCTATATGAATTGTGAAGAATGGTTTAATTCCTAATGTGATTGATGAAGAATGGTTAATCTCTGTGTCTATTTCTGAGCTTGAGTTTAGTTTAATTAATTCGTATAGGAGATGTGTAAATCTTTATGGTTGATTGAATTATTGTATTAAAATGACTTGTAATAATACAGAATGTACTATGAAATTTCTTGTAGGGGGCATGTATTTCTTTTAACATGTATATACCAATGCTGACCAAGATGGTTTGAATCCCATATAAGCTTAGGAGAGATAGGCATGGGCAAAGTGATAAGGGGCATCAACTAAGTGTTGCAGGCTATATATATATATATATATATATATATATATATATATATATATATCGAGAGAGAGAGAGAGACAACTGAGTTCACTAAGCATAGAAGGCACTCTCCTATTGTATATATGTATGAATATATCTGAGAATCTTAAGAGGGATAACATAAATGGTTAAGTGTTGAGGGTAGCCTCACAAAAAATAATATATATATATATATATATATATAACAAATCCAACCAATCGAAAGGTGAAGATCTCTCTGACACGAATTAGAAATATTCTCATTGGGTCTTGGGGTCTTGGGTCCTTGGGAGGTATTTGGAAAGAACAACGCAAGGCGAGGGTGAGGTTGATGGTGGCCGAGATAGAAACCCATCCTACCAATTAATGAGGACATGTCCATCTCACCCCAAAGAAGTGGCAGGTGGTATGGTTCAAGGAGGGGTGGAACACTAATTAAGAAACCCCCTCCCCCCCCTTTCTCTTCATACCTCATGGGAGTCACCCCCTTTTATTCTGTTGATCATGCTTGGATGAATATCCTACATTTGATTTCAGGGTGGGGTGTCATGCATGGAATCATCATATAGGGACCCACCCACCCCACATCAACAAGGGGGACGGGTGTCCTTGTTTTAATCTGAGCGGTTGGTCTCTTCACTAAGTGAAAGCCATTGATCAACCAATGGAGGGGCATGATAAATATAATATGTTAATATATATCTAGATATTTAGCCACAAAACAAATTAAGTAATAACATAAAATGTTAACTTCACATCCAAGGGGGTGGACTGGTAGGGACAATAGGATGGTGATGTGGCAATGCCATATGGACAGGCTTGATGATGTGAACATCCACTGAAGGGTGGAGGTTTGTCACATGGGCACCATGTGGAGTCCATGTGGTAGGAAAATGTTGACATGGTAAGGATTTAATGGCCTAACTTCAAACAACCATATTTTTTGATCTAGATGCCAGTCTTCTAATTTTATATTTTTGGAAAGCTCTTGATGAGTCAAATGAAATGTTGATGTTTATTTTAATTTTTGAGGAGTTTGGAAAAATGATGAAATTTTAAGACCCCATTTACATGATAGGACATTGGAGGTTAGGTCAATGATACTAACACCTTCTTCTACCCTTAGTATGCGCTATGAGGTGGATGGGGGTGTTACAAAGTGGTATCAAAGAATAAGGTTCAATGCTTGGGCCTCTGAAGGTGAGTGGAGATCAAGCTCGAAGTGTAGTAGTTGGATGTGAATGTGCTTGTGTGTTTCTTACAACATTTTATTGTGGATTGCGTATTGATAGCGATGATGTGTTTTCTTGCTTACATTTTGAAGTTGTGGACAAAGTATTACTATAACCTAGGATGCTTGTAATTTCCTTCATTATTGCAGGACTCCCTACATGGCTATGTGTATGGTTGTTTGTATTGTACCAACACTATTGGTTAGATGATGTGTTCTTAAATATTTAGAATGAATGGTACATGTGAATGTTCATATGGTGTAAATGATTAGGGGAAATTCCTGAGTTTCTATATTTGCATTACATTTCTTGATCTAATGAATATATATATATATATATGTATATATATATATATATATATATATATATATATATATATATATATATATATATATATATATATCTTGTATGTGGATAAGAGCCTTGGTAGATTAGAGATTGGTTTTCTCAATATGTTTATTATTTTTATCATGGTCTCTCTTATGGTTGTTTGTTAGTAATGGTCAATTTCTTGCTTGCTTAAGGAATGGTGTGTAGCATATAGGAAGGCTAGCTAAATCCTATAATGGTTGTTATTTCAATATGAGCCTAGAACATCTATGTTCACTACTTGAAATGGATGGGCTAGGCTCAAGGACAAAGGTTCGTTGCTAGACCTTTGGGGGCACAATATTTTGTGACTCTAATACAAAATAGTGTGTTTTCTTATGATTGCAAGTGGGCATTGGTTGTAGCACCATGAATGTTGCTTGTGTTCTAATTGTAGACTGTGTTGCATGCACATCCATGATGATTTTGAAACTAAGTGACATATTCTGAAGTGTTATATTTTTATCTAAATGAGCAATTAATATTGAAGTTGTCGTGGTAGTAGGCCTTAGTAAAAAGGTTGAATATCTTTGATATTGCTAGCTTTGGAAAGAAGGTTGATCTCTAATTAATGATAAGGTAATGGTAAGGATACTGGATTTAATTGGTAATGAGGGTCTTGGTAAAAGAGAGTAAATGTAAGTAATGCTTCTAATATTAGTGAAGAGGTTTGATACTTAAATATTGTAATGATGAGGTTGAAAGAAGGTCAAGGCATATCTATATGTTTGTATCTTTACATTCTGGGCATGATTAAAATAATTTGATATGTACAGGTACATGTAATTTTTTATTTTGGAAAATTATGCTGAGATATAAAATATTCTTATTTATGTCCATGTTTTGAGGCATGCTACTAAAAAAAATTTGATATGTTTATATAATTGTAGCTTAACATGATTGGCACTAGCATGGTGAGGTAACAACTAATTTGCTTATTTTTTTTAACTAACAACTTAGTGGATATGTGATAGCACATAAGAAGACTTGGATGCATATATAAGAAAAGAAATGGCTAGTAAAATTCAACAAGAATAGAAAGGGGAAACTCCCCTAACATAGCAAAGGCCTTTAATAATTTGAAGACTAAGTTGAAGAACTCCAAGGTAGAAATTAAGAAGATTTCTAGAAATCTTGCAGGAGTTGGCGGAATGGGCCTTATACTCAAAAGGAGAAAGTCATGCTAATAGGGCCAGGAAGAGGCCTCACAAGGCTTAGAAGGAAAGGAATCTCGTCTCATGTTGGCCCTGTGGGGAAAAACATATGAAAAATGATTGCCCCAATAGACAAATATGAAGAAGAGGGATGAATTACTTGACCCGTAAGCATAGGATCCAATAATGAGTAATGCTAAAGGAGAGGAGAGGGCATGCCTTCACAATCTATGAATTGCATGAATATATATGTATAAATCAAAAGGGGCCCTCCATGGACTACTTGAGGGGGCATTGGAATTTTGAAGTGCCATGAAATATGGGAAAGCACCCAGCTTGAATTTTCAACCCATACATGTATTTTTTTATGACAGTGAAAAGTGAAATGAAGACTAAACCTATGCGAATTTAGTTGACTTTGGCCTTGTTGTATGTTTCATGTGCTTTCACAATTTAATTTTTATATTTTTTTTGTTATTGACTACGGGTCCTCGAGTTCTTGGATAGACGGTGATCAGGTGCGTTGTCACAGGAATTCCTAGATGTTAAGTCACCAGTTCAATTCCCTGCCCTATTCGAGTGTTAATCTTGGACATGACCATGATGTAGTCTCACCATTTCCAAAATTACAAAAAAAAATACTATGCACTATATGCATGGCCATGTTGCCTTTTGTTTGTGACTTTATGATTTCTATGATGAACTCTCATTGTTGCCCTTCATTATTTTTGAAGTTTTTCTTTCATGTTTTTTGTATTGGGGTCTTGGGAAAGATTGTTGGGTGTGGAACAATAATAATGGAGCTTTGGGGGAATGGTTGAGTGGAACCTAATAGAATTATGTGACCTAGGAAAGGCCCTATGTATAAATAAATAGTTGTGAAAAGAAATGAGAAAGGCTTCAGTTGGGCATGGGCTAGAGAAAGGCCATCTCTAGAATATGTCGGAGTGTTGCTCCCAAGTGTGATAGTGAGCATGAATAAGAGAATATAAGTGGGCTGAAAATTAACTGTGTAAATAGAAAAAATAGAAATAGCAACCAAAATATCAGTAATAACAAGAAGGTGGAAAAATGTAAAATGGAGGAAATTGGATAAAATAATTCATTTGGCCACATTGGAAACTATTGTTTTAGTTCTATGCATGGCTTGTGTAGATGCAAGGAGTTCTCTAAGCTATGATCTTGTTGATATATGTGAATATATTATATTCATGAAAATGGTAATGGATAAATGAATGTGTAAAAATGTCATGGACATTGACAAGTTGGTTTCTAAAATCATTTTCATGAAAGAATGATTGATCATGTTTATGAATCGAATGCATGTATAGATGACATGTCTAAGATTCCTAGTTGTAGGATGAATATATTGAGTAAGTGTGAATTCTTGCTAATGCCTATTATAGTTTATGATTTTATTATCATGATATTATAACACTTATGTTATGGCATGGTTGTGAATAAGGAATGTTGAAGGTTATGTCACAAGTAAAGAGAAATGTTATCTACATCGTGTTAGTACAAGTGTGGACAATTTAAAGGAACCATAGACAAATATTTGGGTTGTGGGTGCATGCAAAAAAGCATGGGAAAGACACTACTGAAGTGAAGGAGCGGGGTTTTATGGAGCCCCTATTTTGAGTGGATGCCCTATATCCTTTGGATTCCTGGCTTGCAGAGGTGTTCTCAGTGTCTTCAGTATTTGATTGCAGGGTTTGTAGCTGGTTGCAGTGTGCTCTAGATTCTTGGTATTGGGTGGAAACACTAGAGTCAGTATTTCCTAGCTTAGATGGGTGGAGATGGGGTAGCCTTTGGATTCCTAATGATTGGGACAAGTATGCCACCCATGATTGAGGGTTTCCTAGGCCTATGATGATATTGGTATAGGTATGCCACTTGGGATTGGAGGCTACATGGGCCTGTCATGATATTGGTACTTGTATTCTATCTAGGATTGGGGGCTTCCAAGGCATTTTATGATATTGGGACATGTATGCCACCTAGGAATTGGGTCTATCTAGGCCTATGATGATATTGATATAGGTATGCCACTTGAGGTTGGGGGTTGCATGGGCCTGTTATGATATGGGACATGTATGCTACCAATGATTGGGGGCTTCCTGGGCCTATGATGGTATAAGGATAGGTAAACCACCTGGGGTTGGGGGTTATTGGGGCCTAGGACATGTATGTCAAAGACTATGGATTGCATGCAACATATCCACCACTAGAGGCTTATCAGTTTTGGTTGAGTCGATCCAGTGAATGTGATTCAAAGTCTGAATAATTTCATGGAGCATGTCCACCACTAGATTCTTTCCAAGTTTGGAAACTAATTCAGTACATGTGATCAGAGATTACATGGAGTTGTGTGAGAATTATTGAGTGCTATCCAAGCTTGGAAAATCACTTAGTACATGTGGATCAAGGAACAAGAGAAGACCATAGATACGTATTATTTCTTCCATTGATTTAATGACTTTTTAAATTATTACCATGATTTAGTTTTATTTAATATTTAGATTATGTTGATTTAGATTATGTACTAATTGGTTTTGATGTGATAGGAAGTAAAAAAAAATTCTAGGTTTCACCTCATCGATAAAGCTGCTAGTGAGGTATAATTTAAATTCATTGTAGTCTCTTTATGTTGAGTCTCATTAAAATTGTATGCCATGATGTAGGAAGGATATTGGACTGCCCAGTTTGGGTGAATGAAGCTAAATGAGAAAGTAAACAATGACAACTTTAATATGTTAGAGTGTGTAGCAGTGAACATGGCCATTGTGGTGACACTAGAACCCAATATTAACCATTGTTTTCCATGATGGATATGACTTGTGTTGAGGTAGATAAATTTCTCGGTTATGAAACTCTTCTCATGCAAGGAAACCTTACCAAGGGAAGGGGGTTCCTGAACTTGGAATGTGAGTGACCACACGGAAGATGAATTAGATCACCCGAGGGATTGGGAATCAAAGAAGGGGATGTCAGGACATGAATTTATTTTAGAAAAATTCATGGACATGATGGATTGGGATGAGGGATGCATGGGGTGTTTCTCAAGTAGTGATGAGCCAAAGTTATTTGTTGACGAAACACTGAGTGTGATGGAAAACAATGGTGGATATGGAGGCAAGAAACAAAAATGGAAGGAAAGCTATAAAACAAGACAAGGAATGTAAAGAAGCATAAAGAACCATTGAAAATGGTTGATTTAATGAAGTTCTACATGAATTGAGTTGTTGGGAAAGAAATTGTGTATGTAAAAATGTAATTGAAAACTGAGCTATGTATATAAAGTTCAAAGTGATTTATGCTTAGGTTAGTATGATTTTGTATTTGAGTTCGGGTATAAAATATTATGGATGGTGTTTCTTCAATGGGATGGGGCTTATGAAAACCCTTTTGAGCTAGTCCCCTCTTGTAAATAGTTGAAACTATCATTGTAATTAAATCATGGAAAGTAAAAGCATATTTAAAGAGATGGGACACAAAATTCAGAGCTTGGGGAGGAGGTTGCCAAAGAAATTAGAGGATGTGGTTATTAATACTAGTTAGGGTTGATTGGTGGGCCTTAAAAATGGTATGAATTCACATTTATGGAGTTAGAGGAAGAGATGATGATCCCATAATCCTTGGAAAATTTCACAAGAAAAAAAGAACAAAAATTGAAATAAGTGGAGTTGGTAGGACAACATGCCCACAACCACCTATAAACATAAAAAAATGATGGGAGGTAGCCATAAAACGAGACAACAAATAGGGGAAAAAACACAAGGGGACTCAACACAAGTGAGAGAAGGAGGAAATTCCTAGAGGAGAAGTGACAACTTCCTGAGGACCTCGAGAGAATAACTGTGTGGGGCAATGCATAAGAAAAGAGCGCATACGATGAATACCTAGGGATAGAGTGGTAAGCAGGAAGTGGATTGCACACGACGAGGGAGAACTCAGCCTCAAGGGACTGTGCATGAGGGACAACAAGGAGATAGCACCGTGGGTGCATGAAATTAGGCTAGGACAATCCCGTTGTGGTGATTAAACAACAAGAAGACATTATCTCAGGTGAAGGAATTCAAGGACCTCACTATTCCTGGTTTTAGTGGAGGCCTCAAACCCCTTTGGATTCTTGGTCCTTACAAAGTGGTATGATTCATGTATTTCAAGGTTAAATTATTGGTTTGCAGTGTTCTAGTTCCCTCTAACTTCCTGGTCTAGGGTGGACGAACTGGGGTATCAAGTATCTAATTGTTGGGCGAAGATGTTGATATTAGGATGCCCATGAGTATTTGGTTACTAGGTGGAGATATGTGGATCTCTAGACTCCCAATGGTGTTGATTGTGTGAGTGGTATCCTTTGTGTACCCTTAAGCTCTATAAATTGGCTTGGGGGTCATTAGCTACAAGAAAGGCCACAATGCAGTCAATCTATGGTTGGGTCGAGATTTGAAGTCCCAATCTAAGTAGCTAAGATTCATATTATTATATAGGTGCTCATTTGAATCTCTGTGCATCTAATTGTTGTGTAAATTCTCATTATGTTGTTAAAAATATGTATAAGGACTTATTTGAATCTTCATGCATGTGAACTATATGTAAAAACTCTAGAAATGTTTACTGCATTATTAAAATGCCTATACTAAGGTTGAGGAACACTATCTCCTATATGATTTCTGAGGAATGGTTTAATTCTTGTGTGATTGATGGAGAATGGTTAAACTTAGTCTATTTCTAAGCTTAAGATCAACTTAATTACCAAGTATAAGAGATGGGTAAATCTTTGTGGTTGATTGAATTCTTGTATTAAAATTGTTGTAGCAGTTTATTGCCCTGAGGATCCAGTGAAAATGCTTCCAAATTTGTCAATTTCATTCCTGACTATATTCTCCATGGTAAAATGGTTTTCATATAAATTGTTGAGTTATTATATTTAATAATTTTAATTTTAAGTAAGGTTAACTTTATAGAAATATGGTTGTATATTTTTGTAAAATTATTTATTTATTATTAAAAATTGTTGAGCCAAGCCTAATATCCAAGTTCAAAGTTATATTATATGTGATATTGAACACCAAGATGAAAGTTCACCAAGCAACCAAGTCATAAGCCAATGCATTGAGAACCAAGTCACAACCAAGGAGAGGGGTATATAAATGTGCACTACACATCAGATAAGGGTGGCAATATTATTGTATATAAACACCATTAAAATTATTCAACTCAATCATGTGGGATTTATCCCACAATGTAAAAATGAAAAGTGAGAACCACAATATTTCTTCATTATTAAATGAAATTCCAAGGGTTAAAATCCAAGCCAACATAACAAATAGATGATAATCATCCATGCATCTAAGTTTCTGGGGTTCAAAGAAATCAATGCCAGATTAAAAAAATAAGTTCCATTTGTTGAGAAAGATTTCTTAGTGCCATCTGTTTCCAATTGAAGCTTCTGAAGAGACCAATGCTAGTTATAGCTGCAACCATATGTTCACCCAAATATCATCGATTGATAAATTTGTTAGAGAAAATAATGAATACCATCATTCATTACCATGCTTGATTCACAGTAGCAAACTAGAGTTTAGTTCAGTGCATTTGGGCAAGAAGGGAGGAAAATGGTGGAGAGCGGAAATAGAAGGAGAGTAAAGGTTGTTACAAAAGTGAATATGAAAAACTATTTATATGAGGGGTAAAATCAACGGTAAATACAATTGGATAAATACTTGTAGTTTTCAACGATGGAGATGAATGCTTGGAGATCAAAGGATAAAATTTAATTTCGTGATCCCCCAACCTTTCGAAGTTTAACAGGGGGATTCTGCAATTGGAAAATTTTGTCAAAGCCACCCTTGCAAGGTGGCAAGCTTTTATTGCAACGAAACCCCGCTCATGAAAACCGCTTACCACCAAAGGACCCCTCGCAAATAGCTTATGATTTCTGGGAAACAACTGTATTGGAAAACCATGTGTTTATTTAGTGGACATTCATGAGATTGATCCTTGCTCAAAGCCTTGTCATTCTAAGTGTCCTTCTATATAGTTGTAAGTTTCTTGAGCTATGTGCCTGGTTTATTTAATTTGAGCAATATCTGCTTTATAAATTCAAATGTATAATTACATTCACTTGTGGAGTTTTTTATTTGTTTATGTTGTAGGTGCATATGAGGTTTACACATGAGAAACAAATGTTTGAACGATGTTGAATCATCATTTAAGGTCATGCTATTGAACTTATTCAGCCACAACAAGAACAAAAATACTCCCTCATAGTTTGATAACTTATTTGATCCTCAAATTATATAGGGTAAATTCAAAATGCTCCATTAGAGAACTTTTGAGGTCTGAAATGGGCCTCCTAAGAAAAATGTACAAACAAAATAAACTTTATAAGGACCAATAGGATTCAATATGATGATGTCAACCATGGGGGATGATTCACCATTTTTGGGGTAAAAACTTAAAAAGATTAAAAAAATAAAATAATAAAACTACTTTTTCAACTTGTATTTTCAACTTATATCCTTAATGTTTTACTCAAATTTCAAGTGGGAGTACTCGTTGGATGCAAAATTTAATTCCTCATCCAAGGAGTAGTCATGTTGCATACTTTAGATTGACCCTACGACATGAAAAATGAGAAATACATGAAAAAACGTGATTGCAATAACGTTTTTCATGTATTTCTTATTTTTCGTGTAGCGGGGTCCATCGAAAGTATGCAATATGGGTACTCCCTAGGCAAGGAATCAAATTTTGCATCCAATGAGTGTTCCTGTGTGAAATTGGAGTAAACCCATAAGGAGATAAGTTGAAAATATGAGTTGAAAAAGTAGTTTTTTTCTTTTTTCCCTCTAAAATTTGATGATGTAATCTAATATTGTTTTATTATTACCACTATTATTTTATAATTTCCTTATGAGGCCCATTATATAACTCAAAATTCCCCTAATGCTCATTGTTGAATCATGCTTTGACAAGAACTAGCACCAACATTGGGGGTTGCAATGGCTCAAGGCATCATGCTCATCTGTCTCAAAGTCAATTGAGGCTTTTACAATGCAAATACCCATGAACTTATGGAAATTAGTAAATTTCAGTTAACAAAGGAAGAGGCGTAAAATTGTTGAAACTAAATATTTTGGTGATGGATTTCCCAAATGCTTCCAATTGTTACTAGGTGTGAAGAAAAACAATTGTTTATTTTTAATTGAATGTCAAAAGTATAGAAGTTTAGAGGGCCAGCAACTTGTTTCATGCTATAAAATTCCTTCATATATGATTTAAACCAGTATGCATTTCCCTATTGTTGGACTTATTCAAGAATCATCTAGAAAATCACATGTTTAATGTCAAATCATCATCAATTGAGAGTTCCAAGCTATATTTTAACCCAACATTAGATATCAAGGGAAAATATGGACAAATATTAAAATGCCCCAATGTAGAGCACCCAAATCTATAATACCAAAAGCCATAGTCATAAGGATTCGGAAAATGGGAATCAAATATATGAAGGGTTTGTAAATTCTTTGATAATGGTGAACCTCCTTATTTTGTTTTCCAATTGAGTGCTGAAAAAGCAGGTGGCCTCTATCAATTTTTTCGTGAATCAGTACAATCTAGATGATCAAGATGTTGGTTTCTATCCAAATGTGTGTATTGGCAATATGCCTTCCCAACACAACAGTCACATTGGAAACTTTGATAATGTGGAATAATATAGATTATTGTGTTCAATTTATTGGGTATAGTAAAATAACTTGAGTGATACCATTAAACTCAAAAATCTTGGTCCCTCTATTTTATGAAGGAATAAGGCACTAAATTTGAACACAAGAGATATCATTTCAAGTTCATCAATAGTTGTTTTTGGAATTGTTATAGTTGTATCAAATACCCATGTGGAGCCTCCTTCATATGATTGTTTCAAGGATAGGAAACACTTGTTGAAGATATGTTTGCTTGAAAGCAAAAATGAAATAACCCTTTCAGCCAATACATTGAAACAATTAGAGGTGCTAAGAAATAATCTCAATACCTCTGGTAACAAATCATTACTATGGATGACGGACCACACACATACTTATTTAGTGCAAGATTACTTAAACATTGGGTAACTCACCCACTGTGTGATAGAAACATAATTGTAGCTCGTCTTGAGGTCACTTCTGAAATTGTGAATGGAAACATCACACAAAGATACAAAAGTGTTGCAGATGCATTTGTTGGTGAAATTTTAGTATGCAAATCCATCATTTTCAATGTACCCATCTACAAACAGAGAATCTAATGGAAATCTATATATGGAGTAGATTTTAGCCCTAACAAAATTAAAGTAAGCAATTTTTTGTGTACATATTGACCTCTCAAATTAGATCAAAGAAATGAAGTGAGGAAATGCCAAAACTTTGCAGATCATTTCTGAAATCATCCAACTGTGGAAAATTGTGTTACTTGAATTTTAGATATGAAGGTATTAATAAATGAAATTCACAACAACACATGTGCAAGATGAAATGTTCTCTTCCAAACTGTAAAAAAATCTTGTTGCTATACATGTGCAGTTGCGTCTCTTTCAAGCACTAGAAATAATCTTCTGAAAATTTTTAGAGCAAGGAAAACTTCTCATAATCAATTGGAATATGTATAGGAAGTTACAAGTGTTGAGGATTCTAACATTATTTTTTCAAATGCACATGCTATTAGGGTTAAGAGTTGGTCTAGGACTTCATATTACAACTTAGAAAATTGTTGCACTAGCCAAGAGAAAAGCACACTGCTTCCCATGATACAATTTTTTGATATTATTGTGGTAAACTAGCTAATACCATTATTGTTGTGTCATTTATTTCAATGCTCTAATTCCAATTAGGATATTTAAGAAAAGAAATACAATTGAGGTATCGTGGACAGCAATTAATAACATAGTATCTGAGAACAAAGGAGTTTTCTATGCAGGTTTTCAATCTCCAATAAATCAATTTACAGATCTTAAGCATGAAATATAATAATTTTTTAAAGTTGTGGAGATCACTTGTTTCAAATTTTTATAATTTGTATATTATCTATAAAAAAAAAATTGAGATTCAAAACTTAACATAAATAAATATAGAAGTTGATATGATTACTTGAAGTGCCAAGTTGAATGATGCTTTACAAGAGATTTTTCGGCGTAGATCACATGATATTTCATTTGTCGACGTGTTTCAACCCAACCAGTGTGGTTCATCGTCAGGACAAGTTGAGCCAAAGTGGTTGGTTCGAAACTTGTCTTGACAATGAACCACACTAGTTGGTTTGAAACGCGTCGACAAATGAAATATCATGTGATCTACGCCGAAAAATCTCTAGTAAACTTGATATGGATCACAGAAGCCTCAATTCAACAATTGAATGATGCTTATTTCCAAATCCAGTGGGTTTAGATTTTTTGTTGTACATATGAAGTGGAGAATGCGTCCATTGAACAATATGTTCATAGTTTGAGTAGTGATGGCATTATTTAGTTCGCTATTCACATGGAGAAAATGAGGAACATAATTGATGGCAATTAATAAGAGAGGTTTAAAGAATCAAAATAAATGATGGCAAATATTTTTAAGGCTTAAGATAAATGCACAGGTGGCAACCATATCCAAAATTTCTAGGAACAATATCAATAAAGAGGGGTTAATTCATATTTGAACTAATTTCATAATCGAGAGTCCAACAATGCCAATATTCTTGTAAATTGTTTGAGATTGTTTTATTTTAAGATTATTGATAGAATTTGTTTCCTAGAAATTAGAAAGAAAATTATAATTTTATTTCTTATAAATTTTAGGATTTAGAAGATTAAGGGGAGTTGGAATATTTACGAGAGACAACTACATGATAGCTTAGGATTTAAAGGTAAAGATCAGTAGAGCAAGTGGTTCAATGGGCATCTTCAGGAAGCTTCATAACATTCAAAGAACATAGTAGGAAGAATATGTTGTAGTTGGGAGTTTGTTCCAGATTTTAAGGCATAGAACTTTGCACAGTTCCAGATTTCCTACAACTAATAAAGAGTTTGTTTTATTTTTGTATATTGTTAGATTTTTATTGCTAAATATTGTAACCCTTAGGGGATTGTAGTTTTAATATATATTGTTTTATTTGTAATGAACAAGGATTAGATTTTGATGCCAAGACCCGAATATTTTTATAAATATTGCTATTTCAAGATTTAATCAAAGACTCCTTGCTCCAGTTAATGACAATTTTTTTTCATACATTTGTCTTTTTCTATAATTACACATATTTTTCTACATATGTTTGAGGCTGTATAAAACACTATTCAGGGCTAGGTTGAGTATCAATCTCCCTGATGACCTACCATGGAGTTATTTTATTTACTGAGTAGATCATAGAAAAATGTGTCACTGCTAATCCCTCTAAATCAATAAATTGTTGCTTCTATAAAAATTCTTAAATGTATTGTTGTTTGTCGTAGAGATCCTTCTACACACTTATGTTCTTGATTAGATTATTAGATATTCATGGAGGATACTTGATTATCTAATTTCTCCTCCATTCATCCATCAAAACCTTTCAAGCTATGTTTTTCTACCATAGCTTAATGTTGGCACTTTGATAAGGGTGCAAGAGAAGGCCTTATTTTTTAAGCAGATATTTGTGACCAATAAGCAACCTCCTATGCAAAGCCTAGATCTGGCCATTGTGCTTCATATATTGTTGTTTAGTGATAATGAACAACATTGAAAATACTTGTAACACTTGAGGGAGCCCCCTCTGGTTCAAGGTTTATTTTGAACCTAAATATTGGTTGAGTTGGTTTCTCGATGCAGTTTCACAACCAAGAACTGCCTTCGAGAAACAATACAACAAAAACTACTTGTAATAATAGGCCATATACTATAAAATTTCTTGTAAGGAGTATGTATTTATTTAAATGTGTATATATTGGTGCCAATGGGAATGGGTTGAATCCCATTTAAGATTAGGAGAGATAGGATTAGGACAAGTTCTGAACGTCCTTGGAAAAGTCCCATATATATTTGTATATTCAGGAACTAATATCAAGAGGGCTAGTCGTATTGTCTAAGTTTCATATACTATCCATATATATATCTATCTAGATATATATATATATATATATATATATATATATATATATATATATATTATATATATATATATATTAGACAAATGAGTCAGATAAGCATGTAAGGTGCTGCTATATTGTATATATGTATGAATATATCCGAGAAGCTCATGAGGGAGAGAGTAAATGGTTAAGTGTTGAGGGTGACCTCATAGATAATAATATACACATATATGGGCAAATATGTGTGAGTGTGTGTGTCTATATATAAAAATATATAATAAACAAAGTTGATTGGTTGAGAGATGAATATCTCTCTGGAAGGAAATGACAATATTCTTGTTGGGTATCAGTGTCTCAAAACCTCAATAAATTTGTGGACAAAACATCGCAAGCCAAGGATGGGGTTGATGGAGGCCAAGAAAAAAATCTCTCTCCTCAATTGACAAGGACATGTCCTTCTCACCCTGGAGAAATGAGATGTGGAATGGTTTCAGGAGGGTGCAATGCTAACTAAGGACCCTCCACCAATTATCTCCACACCTCATGGGGGTAGCCCCAATGTCATTCCATTAATCAGATTTGGATGAATATCTTCTATTTGATGCCATGAATGGAACCATGATAGAGGGACTACCCCCTTGTAACATCAGTAGGTGGGATCCTTGATTTAATCTCAACCATTGGTATCTTTGCCGAATGAAGGCCATTGACTATTCAAGGTATGGCTATGAAGTATATAATATGTTAATATATATCTATATATTTAAAAAATGGGCCATGGAATAGATTGGATAATAACGTAAAATATTAACTTGCAAAGAGAAGAGGGTGTACTAGTAGGGACCATACGATGGTGATGTGGCAATGCCAAATGGAAAGGCTTGATGATATTGAACTGAAGGGTGGATGTTTTCCACATGGGGACCACGTGGGGTCCATGTGGGTGCCACATGGAAACACAATGCTGAGTTCACAAGGATGCAATGGCTTGACTTCAAATGACCATATCTTGTGATCCAAATGCCAATTTAAAAAAAAAAATAAAAAATCGTTGGAAAGCTCTCGATGAGCCAGATGCAATGGAAATGTTTATTTTGAGTTTTTATGACTTTGGAAAATTGAAAAAAAATTAAAACCCCATTTCCATGATAGGACTTTAGAGGTTGGGATAATGATAGTAAGATGAATGATAGTAATTCCTTTTTCTACTCTTAGTATGAGCTATGATGTGGATGTAGGTGTCACATAAAATTTTATCATAGTCAAAATAAAATAAATCCTTATATGCAAAGAGAAGAAAATGTGACAAGGGTATCCAACAATAAAGAAGGGAAAATGAATAATCACCCAAGTGTATAAAGCCCATGATTTTTCCATCTCCTTTTGTTTAAACAATATGAATATGATGGGCATAGTGGATTTTTACTCCTACCTTTTGGTAAAATATATTTTAGAAAATTAATGAATGAGAACCCACTAATGGCTAAGATATTTTGGAAACAAACTTCAATTCTGAAACTTATTATGTGTGTAACATATTTTGCTAGTTTAGGGATTTTTAGAATTGTGTAAACATTTTCTTTTAAAATGTATAATTTTCTCCTAGATGAACAAATTATGTTATTTTGTTTATCTAACAATTTTTTTTCTATAGCCATAAGCATAATAATCTAGTTCATTGTTCATTTTGAAATTTCTATCTTATATGACTAGTTATTTAATTTTTTTCTTTTATTTTCCAAGTAACTTTTGCTAAATATATCAATTAGTAATATACTTGATGTTATATTTACCTCCATGGATTTGTTAATTTAGCCTAAGAATTTTCTTTTTCATATTAAAATATTTTCATCTCATAATTTTATTATGTTCCAAATAAATCTAAATTCTTGACTCAACCTTAACCATTAGAAACTCTTAAAACCATTTAAAGGTGGCTAGGCCATAAACTAGACAATTTTTTCATTCCAAACAATGCATGTTCTTATTAGGACCTGTTGTGGCCAGCAACAACCCCCCTTCTTATTTAGTGTAATTCCTAATACTAAATAAGTGGGGACCCTTACCAAAAAATTTAAAAAAATCAAAGTAGTGTTTAAATTTCCTTTTTTGAATAAAATTACCATCATAAGCTTAGGAAGCCCCCCTTGAAAATTCAAAAAATATCTAAGTTTTATGATAAGGTAAGACACAAATCTTTCCTTAGGAATATCGCATCGCAAAAAGATAACGGGATACCTCCTTATGAGCTGAATTTTAAACATTGCGAGATTGCGATGTGCGATAATGAAATATCGTATCGCACACAGCACAATTTACATTGAAACACTTTAATTTGCCGATATTCGATGACGCCAATCGCAAAATCGCATTTCGCAGGAAACAGGTTAACAAAGATTGTCATACATAACATTCTTGCAATCTGCGATATTGCGATCTCGCGATACAGCGACAATGCGATATCACAAGCGACCAACTTTGTGATGTTACGATTCTTCGATGTTATCATTTCGCGATGCTGTGATCTATGATATTGCGAAGCAAATCACAAAATCGCTTCATCGCAGATCTTTCAGGGACGTTATTCAAAAAAAGTATTTTCCATAAGCTGACACCCGGTTATGCACTTTAATGCTAATAAATGAGGTAGTTGCCAGTTATTAATGGAATATGGGTTCATGCTTATCAAAAAATCATCTCACGTAAGGTGGTATATTTGATGTGTCTTTGGCATTTAAAACTTTCCCATCACCCTTCCTTGTTATTATTTTCACTTCACTTGTGAATTGCAGGAACGGAGAACAGAGGACGATATAAAGAAATACGCAGGTTAAAATGGGAAAGAAAAGCAAAGCTCTAAGCTCTGAAGAAAAGGAAATGGTGCCCTTATATACAGACACGACCTATAACAGAGACGCGGGAATTGCTACGTGGGAAGGCATGTATAATCTGCTTGAAGAGGAGAATCCTAGAGTAATGGAAGTTGCTGCTACCGCGGGCTCAAATAGTTCTTCTGAGGCATCTATCACAGAGCTAGCTTGCTCATTCTTACACCAGATAGCAGCAAGACCTAAAATTCTACCATACACAGACATGGTTAAGTGGATACTGGACAGCACAGATATCAGAAACAGACAGTTTAAAACTCAGGGTCACGGACTCATCGGCTCATTCGCTACATAGGATTTAAGGCTCATGTATCATTTACCGGAGCCACAGGCAACTTATAACAAGCAGTTTATGGAGAAATTTGTAAAAGAAAATCAGGACCTGGCAGAAACCACCAAAGACTGGTCTAGGAGGGATGAACCGCTAAAGAAAGATAAACATGGTATGTACAGTACTGGTTCTCTCACATCCCCATATTGCTTTGTTGCTACCATGCTCTGTAGATTGTTTGGAATGCCAGATATCAAATTCCACTATTGTAGATTGGGCCAAAATCTTGCCTGAAAAATCTAGTCACGGCCATTGTAAGTTATCAATCTAAAAGAACTATCTCTCAGAGAATCTATCCTCCTTTTTACCTATCTGCATATGTAATGGATGCGATATGTTATGTTTCTAAGTTTCCTGTAATGGGTTGGAAGTGGACAACTCAAGACCCCTTACCTATTCATGTCTATCATAAAGAATTGTGGGACTCTAAGTTCACTCCATACTTCTACCATATTTGTCATGGAATTATGTTGCCCTTGTACAAAATGTTGTATGATAAAGATGCTCCGAGTCTCTCTCCTGAAGCAGAGGTAGACATCCTCCCTGTCGCGAGATGGTTCGGGGAAGAATTGTTTACTTATGTCAGGGTATTTGGAAGTTCTGCTTCCCCTCATGTCCTACCTTTGTATATCCCTGATAAACTCTTGGCTCGAGAGATTGCCTATCAAACCTGTGGAGAAGGCATTCCGACTAAAGATTTGAAAGACAAAAAGAAGGCTATATGGCCACAGTTTCCTGTAGCCTGTGGGGTCTTTTCGCTTTTTGATGTAGTCCATGCATTCACAGAAGTAAAAAATATGACGTGTTTACAGTTATTCAAATTTTCAAAGACCATTTGACCCTCATGATGTTGCCAAGAATTTCACTACTGTAGTCAAGATAAAGGTGTTTTCTGGAGAAGATGATTTATTGATGACACATTCGAACAGAAAAGCACATTTGAAGAAATTTTGCATGCAACCAAATGCAATTCTCTCCAGAAGAATTTCAAAAGTTCAAAATATACAGGGAAAGAAGGTTAGCCAGTATTCCCTTGGAGAAACTACGCCTAAAACCCGCAAGGGAACCAACTCCAAGTGTTAGTCTTAGTGGAAGTTCAGGCACAAACGGATCTAAATCCAAGTCTGGAAAAGAAACATCTGAACATTCTAAAAGATCTGAAAGTGAACAGGATAAGAGTGAAGGGTCAGTAAAGGATACTGCCCAGTCAACGGAACTTCTACAGCAACAGGTTTTTACCTCCCCGCAAAGAGATCCTCCCCCTCTCATTGTTCAGTAGCCATCAGTTACAACCGAACTAGATAAAGAATGGGAAACCTTCAACGACTTGATCAATCTTGAAGGGCAAACCATAAAAACACTTGCGAGCAATGCACAGGTAACAAAAGAAGTAGTCACAAGAACAGTTAGCAATGTCTCAGATTTGGAGCATATTTCTATTGCCCCATCCTCTGAGCTTATGCTCAAAATAGAAGAAATTCCTCCCCTTGATGTATTTTATAGCCCACAGCACAAAGCAGTAGTAAGAAGACAGAGGAAAAAAAGGAAATTGGAAAACGTTCTCCCTCAAGACGCAGAACAATTAGATGTCCTGTGGCAAGATCCCACTAGCAATCCCACTGAGAATCTCACCAAACTATCTCAGATTGCAGGAGCATATGCCTCTGCAACTATTGATAAAGCATCTGAGGTACAAAAATTGCTAAAAGAAAAGGAAGACCAAATACAAGCATTGCAAAAACAGTTGCAACAAGCTAATGCCAATAATGAAGCACAGAAACAGCTTGAAAGGTTACAACAGGACTTCCAACAAACACAGATAGGATATTATAAAAGTTTGGATGAGAAAGGAAAATAGTTACAGGATTTACAAGAGATGCATAAGGACAATCCTAAACTTACAGAATTTATCACAGAGTCCATTTCCTTGAATGAACAATTACTACAACAGCAAGAAGCATTGGGCCAAAAGATATCGCAATGGAACTATTATTGTGAAATAAGTGATAAAACCACTAATCAAGTTGTAGATTTACGAAGTGACTACGATTTAGTTGATAAACGGGTTACCGAATATTTGTCTTGGCAAGAAACAGACGAGGGAAAAAGAGCAGGTGCACCAAGGATCAATGAAAATCACAAAGAAATGCTCTTTAACAAATGGGATGAGCAAATCAGGGAGGCAGAGCAAGCAACAGAAGGAGCAGCTACGACAGCAAGAAATATTATTGATTGTGTAAATGAAAATTTGCACAGGGAAAATTTGATCGCGGAGACCACTCCAGGATATTTACCTAATGCACAACAACTACAGACAGATTGGAAACAGAAGGCAAAAGAAAAGGCAGAAGCAATCCAAGGGTTAACCAAGTTAAACTGGGATTATTACTGGGCTTACTTGGTAAAGCCACATAGCCAGTGGATGACTCTTAAGTGTATCATCAATGCGGCCGAAAAGATGGCGCCAGCTCTTGTCAATTCTATTTTCTCAGCTCAGCTAAAATCGGAAGTCGGCCAGCCGACTCTTCTCAAACAGATGCTGCATGCATGCAATTTCAAGGACCAAATACAGAAGTAGTTTAATTTTAGATTCAATTTTAGTTTTAATTTTGTTTTATTTTCCTAAAAAGAGGACGGTCATTTAAACCGCATCCTATATTTTTGTAATAATTTATTTTTAGATTTAGTTAGTAGTTTTTAAACCCCTCTCATGCATTTAGAGAGGGGTCCTGAAATTTATCAAAAACTTATCCCCAAAACATGCACTTCTGTACCCTCTAAGGAGGTTTTGATGAATGAAGGGAACAGGATTTATTGATGTTTTCATTTGATATCTACTACTGATGTTGCACTTTTGTACTCTTAGTGGATATTTGATCAAGAATAGATAAATCGTTATCACTTGAAGCTCATGAGTAGGACTAGTTATAAATGGTATTTCTATCTATTTCTGCCTTGTGTTAAAGTGATTTTCATGTTCAGTTATTTATATATTGATGTATGAATGCCTGAGTTATCATTTGGCACTTTTGTACAGTGATAGCTATTTATTTATGCTTAGTGTATGAATAGCTTACTATGCGATATGTTTTTCACAACTGTCTCGTCTAACTTTTTATATGAAGTGGTTCATCTTTATTGAATTCTTTTCTCATAACAGTTGAATGATCTTTATTACTAGTTTTTATTTGAAATCATTTTAGATCGCATAAAGGAAAGATTACACCCCGGGTTAGCATAGATTTAGATATTTCTGCTTATTAGAATATAATTTCCTTATTATTAGATTAGAACTAGAGTAGAAGTATTCCATTTAGAAACTGTTAGATCAGAAATATCAATCTTTCTCACACACACACACACTTAAATTGGGAAACTGGTCCCATATCCCCAGTCGGACCCGCTATACTAAATGGAAAAGGAGTTGCCAACCAAGGTCCGGACCGGGTGGGTATCCCCCTTGTTGTAGACCCGATTTTCGGGGCTTCAACAGGACCTTTCAGTGCAGGAATCCCTACTAATTATATAGGGCCATTCATCTCTGTCAATGGTCTTGGCACTAAACAAGGGTCATCATTATATGGATGATAAAGATAATATGCATGGTGATTTCTCACAACATGATTTAGGTCAAAGTCTTTTCTATGTTGTTTATAATCTGTTGTAGCAGCTGCAACACCCTCCAAAATTCTGACCTGCATCCAATATCAGGGCCTCCCTTGAGTTTTTACTAGATGTTTGCAATCACTCAGGCTCACCCCGTGGGCTCATGTGAGTCTTTTCACTCTCTTTGCTTGACCATTCAAGGGAAAAAAATTTGCATGTTGGTCACAATGTCACACTTGCAACCATGTTCTGGTCATGCACAAGGTCTTCGCTTCATCTGTACATGCTGTGTTCACTATCTAAACATCTTCGCACTCACAAATGAAGTTGTATGCACTATCGTGCAAGTGTTTTCACGGTCATTCAAGGATCCATCACAAGCATCGCACTTGTCACTCGCACCATTGGTCAATGATGTTGAACATATGTTGTCTTGATGGTTTGAGGCATATTGTCGTCAAGTTATGTTGAGTTTGTGTTCGCAAGGTCGTGTATGCTGGAATTCACTTGCTCACACACTTACTCATTTTGTTGAAGTTCTAACGACCGGATCACCCTCTAACAGTCAGACCTCTACCCTACAATCGACACGACCGACTATCACCCAAAATAGCGTAGAAGTGTCTAACAAGCCATTTCAATCTGTGTTGCCTCCAAGCTGATCAACCAACCCTCCTTTTGGTCAACTGGAGAGTTTGACCGGGCAGTGGTCCTAGGACTCACTCCCCTCAAAAATTGCGCAAAATTTGCAGACCTTGCCCACTCCGCTGACTGAGGAAATTGCGCAAATTTTTCTAGCTAGCCACCCAGTTAGCTGGCTGGCTACTCACCCAGAAAATTGCGCAAATTTCATGAGCAAGCCCCTCAACAAACCATCATCCTGATCAGCTCAGAAACTGCACAAAGGTGTTCAGCAGGTTAGCCTCCCAGAAATTACACAATTTTTGTTTCCAAGCCACCCCATAGCCCACTGCCAGCTCCCTCCAAGAATTGTGCATTTTTTTCTCCCAAGGCTCCCTGCTTCCCGAATTGCTTCCCTTCATAAATTGCGCAGCTCTAAACTCCAACTGAGCCAAATCCCGCGGAAAGTCACTGTTGATCCGGATTGTCCATCTTAATCGCCTAGTGACCTCTACGCAATTTTCACCAGCAATGCCTAGAGCTCGCATCCCAGCTCGAAACTTGCCTCACACAATTTCGCAACATTGTCCACTCCCTTGGTCACCTGCGTCTAAAAACGAATGAACATGCATCATGGTAGACTAGGAGGCTTTTGGATTTTATTTCGTCTCTTCATGAGTTACTACAGATACAGGTACATGAATAAACATGACACTACGACAGATGGGATGAACAAGGAGAGGACATGCAAAAGGACGTGTTCGCGAACTGATGAACAAATAATGCATGCAAAGAGATGTGTTCGCGAAGGGATGAACGGATGAACAAACAATGCATGTGAGGAGGTGTGCTCATGAATGGACGACCATGCAAGGATGTGTTTGTGGACAGGCAGACGAACAGACGAACGAACGTGCAAGGAGATATTTTTGTGAACGGATGGACATGTCAAGCATGCCAAAGTACAAGTGAGGAGCAATGCTCACATGCAACATCAAGCAAACCCAATGACCATCGAGGACTCTACACACCTTGACATGGAGAGGTGAATTTGTGATACACCAAGAGGACATCCATCACTCAGCAACATTGTAGCTCGACATGCACACCACCAGCAACATGAACATACCAGCATTGTCATGTCGAGTCATGTCGACCACATCACTAATATGGGCCACACTATTGTCAATCAATGTAATGTAACATGGAAGTCCAAGAGACCCAGTTGTAATCTAAAGAGTCATGTAATCTAAAAAGTCATGAAAGTCAAACAGTCATGAGGGAGGTCGAACAATCACAAGGGCTAGTTTCACCCTTGGCTATAAACACCCCCTCATTTATGCATGCAAAGGAATTTTCACCTTGGCTCCTCCCACATAGCCTTGAGAGTCTGTAATCTTTTCTTTGAGGAGCAAGTAGTGGCTCCAACACCCCGCCTATAGGGTTAGTGATGTATGGCGTATCGATGTGTCTTGGGATTTTCGCTTAATTAAGAAGCCTGATAATAGGCCTGTTACACAGTAATTTGTCATTGTCCTCATTTTAGTCCCTCTACTGTGTCATGTGTCGAATAAACATGTTCATATATTCCCACCAATGTAAGGAGATTAAGCAAATGCTCTCTAATACTAAAAATTGACCCTCATTCCCTAAGTTTCTGCCTTGTCGCGAGTAAAACCTTAATATACGCAATGGTCCTCTGTCATAAATGGTCTCATCGCGACCCCGTCGTAGGTGTACACCTATTTCCCATGACGGTTGAATTTCAAGTCCCAGCGCAAGGCTATTAACTATTTATCGCGACGATTGGTCTGCATGCATTGCCTCCTAGTGATGCCATCACTGATACTTAGTTCATGGCTAGCGATGATCCAGATTGGGCAAATTTGTTCCAACAGTCGGCCTTCTGGATGTCTCTAGACCTAGTTGTTGGGTCAGTTTGGGTCGCCCTTCCCCCTCTGGGATGGTAGTTCCATCTTTTGTGCTACCTTCCTTGAGGATAAGCTCCCTCTCCCTCATTTCATGGAGACTCCTTCTCCTATAAAATCACTCACCATTGCTATGATCTGCTAGTTCTTTTGTTGGACAGTGCTGCTAGTTCTTTTGAGTTTAGTAGATAGCTTTGGTGTGAGTGTGACAAGTGTGGGATTGCTAATAGTTTGATAAGAGGTTGTGGAATTCCTTAACCTTGTTTAGAGCTTGTGAGTGAGAGAGAGATATAGTCCATTTGGGAGACCCATTCTTAAGAGTGAATGCTCGAAGAAACATACTGGCTGGACCCTCCGAGAAGGATTGTGACATCAACACTTGGTTGTAAGCTTTGCTATTGTTTCATTATTAATACAATCAATTATGATTTCCTATGTCTTGTATGTAATTTACTTGATAGCTCATGATTTCTTGACTTTATGAGTAAATAGATCATTGTTGTTATCGGTTATGTGCTCTGTTGTTTTCTTGTGGTGTTCCAGGTTGATTGCTCATTGAGGAGAAAGAAATGGAAGCTGGAGCAGCGCAACGGAACTTCATCAACCACTGGTTTGAGGTAGGCCTCCAACGATGGCTATTTAAGGGAATCGATTGTTGTTTGTCTTTGTTGTGACTAGACCCACTCTAGGGATAGGGGAGTTACCTCTATCCACAGAGGGAACACTTTCCTACTTCACAAGTTGGTGACTCCGCTGGGGAGTCCCTTGTAAGTTTTTTCATTTATTTGCTTTTGTTTGGTTTTGGTTTAGTGTCTCTTGAATTTTTGGGGTTAAACCATCGGGCTTTAAGGTTACCTGGGTCATTTGGGAAATACCTTTACTGTCTGTAATGATAGTATGGTCTTCGTTTGGGAGTTTTCATTTGTTTTTCATTGTTTTTAAGTTCGTCGCTAGAAAAAGCTTAACAGTCACGCCGAAGTCACCCTGTCTTTGTTTTATAGCCCTTTGCATCGCTGAATCCTGTCGTACAGTCATGATGATTCTGAAACTGGCCCATCGCGGCAGAGACTTGTACTCTCGCGACGACGTCACTCTGTTGCTACAGCTAGTGGTTGATCATCCCTAGTTGCTGGTGTTATGCCCACGAAGATTCCTATAGAGTTGTTTTTTCAATTCTACCTCCTAAATTCACCAGTCTTGTTAATCCCCTGTTGTCTGTCTCTTGCCCATTAGTTTTTTTAATTGCTTCTAACACATATTTCATTAAATTTGGAATTAAATAGTGGATCTAGAATTTTAAAATAACCAAAATTCTTAATTCTAGTGATGTCCTTGTAATAAAAAGTTTCCAATTTTAATGAAATATGTGTTTTCTGGTTAAGATACTCTCTCTTTGGTTTCATTGAGTGAATCTTGTATTTTTGGCTTTGTGACCTAGCTTTTCAAGTTTTTAAATTATTTGGCTTGGTTGCTTGTCTGTCCAAGGTTCATTCCCAACAATCTTGTTGATTTGTTTGAGGCTTTTTCATTGCTTGTTTCTTGTTGGTTGATGCTTAGTGTCAATTATTGAACCAATTTTGATATTGATTCGAATTTTCACTACCAGACATAGATTACCATTGTTTGGATAAATCGGTTCATGCTTGCTCATTTGTCTCTTTAAAATTCAAAGCTATCAAAATCAAAAGATTTCATTCATTTAGTATACGAAAGCGAAAGTGTGTTTGCATTTCGAGTTTTCATGTTTGATAAATTGGAAAGCAAACTTAAAATCTATCATTAGTAGTATCGATGCACTGTAGGATTGATGTGTTTATGCATTATGTCTCTTAGCTGATCTTGGTTTTGTCTTGTTTGGGAATGATCTCTCTACCCTCCTGTAAGTAGGTGTTCATTGAAATAAAAGATGCTTTACTCATTCTAGTTGCATCCTAGGTTTTTGATATATATACGGTAAGGCCTGGAAATTGAAACATAATTCAAGATCAACTCTAAAATGAATTGAATGAACTTAACAAATCATTGGAACATAACGCACATTATTTAGAGTTCTAGGCTAGAGACATGCTCCGGCATCGTTAAACCTAGTCACTATTGCTTTCACTTAAGGTTGGGTGATTCCTCCTTCTGTGACTCAATAGCTGCTAGTACGGACTTGTGCTCCCAGTACCGTTGAGTATATATTGGGAGATCCCACTATGTTATCATCCTACATCCATAGGAAGTTGTGTCTACCACCTTGCAAACCGTAACGCACCGAACACAGCATTCGAGAAGATTGACTGCCATACAGAAAGTCCTTGGTCATTTTTTCTTTCATTTGATCACTAAGGTGTATATGCAATTTTAGGGGTTGTTTGGTAAACCTTTTCCCTAGTTCTCCAGAGTAGTCACTTTCATTCCTTTTCGACTCCTTAAAAGAAAAGGTCCATCTGAGCACTTGTCCTTTCAGGCTCATTAAACCTCGAAAGCGATAGAGTCACCTTTTCGTCCTTTTCTCAACTCTTGAAACATGAAAAGGTCAAGTTTTGTTCCTGCGTCATAAAATTTACTGCCCACAAAATATTCCCGGTTACAGTTAAGTTTCTTTTTTTTTCCGGCTCGTTCCTTATGGTAACATCCCCTGAGCCTACTAGCCAAGGTCTTCCCCCCGATGGAAATCCTGGTCCGTTTCCGCTTTTGGAAATGTCGATGCTCCGTATATGGCAACATTGTCTTTGCCTGGGTTAACCATCGGTTTGCCTGTGTGGTTGTTTTCAACCTCGATGGTCCCGAGTGTCATGAATCTTGTTCCACCATCTCCTTCATCTGAATCGCGACATTTTGATTCCAAGGTTGAGCCTGCGCCTTCTTCCCCTGTTTCCTCACCTTCATCTTCTCCTTCGCCTGGTGAAAGTTTCACATCTAGTAACCAGGAAACTAAGAAGAAGATGAAGAAGAAGAAGAAGTCCAATAAACATGAGGCCACATGTGCTGTTATTGCTTCAAGTACCTCTCAGGTCATACCACCCTCTTCTCCTTCACGGAAGGTTAAGTTTCCTTGTAAATTGTGCAAGGGTGACCATCTTCTTCATGATTGTCTTGGCATCCCTAGGATCTTAGAAGTATGGTCTCACAATATGGCTCATCATTGGTCCACAAGCAGCACCTTCCTTGCCATAGGTCAATTATGTCGCTACTCGTTCCGTCTCTGCCTCTGTTGATGGTTATGCAGATGGTCTTGTACATCATGTACTAGGGGCATTGGAACTGGATCTGTTGTTGGTGTCTAATGACATGTGTTCCTCCCAGAGCATGATTCTTCCATCCAGTGAAGGTCTCTTGGGAGTCATGTTTACGTATGACCCATGAACAGGATCTGAGGAGAGTTATTTTCTTGTGTCGACCTCATTAAAAAATTAAACAAGGAGTTCTGAGGATATTTTGATCTTGTGTCAACCTCGTTAAAAAATGAAACAAGGATCATGGAGCACAGTTCCTTGTCTTGTGTCAAGCTCATTAAAAATTGAAACAAGGAGTCTTGAGGAAAGTTCTTGATATTATGTAAACCTCGTTAAAAAATGGAACAAGGGTTATGAGGATAGTTCTTTTACCATGTCAACCTCATTAAAAAATGAAATAACTCCCTTTCCAAATTGAGTCTTTGCTTAAGATCTCGTAAAATCCAAGTCGAGTCTCTCGAAAGTGAACCTTCATTCCATCCACCTCATCGAATGCAATGAAGCTTGGGGGGCATGTACCTCGATTTGAGTCATTATGTTGGGGGCATGCGAACTCATAACAAGCATAGTTTTTCATTTCAAGCTTGTGTAAACATGAAACTGAATCCAAGCAGAGTTCTCCATGGTTCAATCTTGTGTAAAAATAAACCCATAGCTAATTTACGCCTTGTGATTGTCGTTTTTATCTGCTAAATTCTACTAGATGAGCCTTAGTTGTTTCATTCCATCACCACCATCTCTTTGTCCGATCATATGCTTTCACTTGGTTGTTTTTCCTTTCCTGAGGGACCGCAGCAATGAGTGGCTTTATTAGCCAACCTCTTGACCATTATATGTTTTGAGCAGTTCCACCATTGCCGGAACCAGTTGCTACCATTTATACCACTTGTTCCTCTAGGACGAGTCTCCTTTTAACCTCTTTTCTGACTCGTAAAAGATGAAAAGATTGCCGAGTTTTTCACTTTTGACTCGTTAAACAGAATAAAAGGTGGTCCACTTTCAGCTCTTTTCTAACCGTATAAACATGAAAAGATCGCTGAATTTTTATTGTTTCAAGTTCTATACTAGTTATGAAACGATGTGTCTTCGATCACTTTTTTAATTTTTTGGATTGAGGCCACTAATTACGAAAAGTACTCCTTGATCGTAATGGTCAAGCATTTCTCTCGGGTATTGTTTTCTACTTTTTTAGGCTCGAGGGACACAAATTTACGAAACAGGACCCCCCTAGAGTTTTCTTTTTCGTGTCTTTTTCAAACTCTCTAAACATAAAAAAGACTTTGAGTTTTCCCTATGTCGGACTCGTTAAACCCTGACGACATTGGACTCGTCACCATGACGAGACTCGAGCTTCTCCTCCCTAGGGCTCATTAAACTATTACTAGGTTGGATTCGTCCAAAGGTCGAACTTATATCACAAGCATATGCTATCCCCTTCAAGCTTGTTTTTCAAAAATAATTGGGGTACTCGCCAACAATGGTGGGGGAAAATTTGGAAGTCGTCATTGGTTACCTATGGCAGCTAGTCACTCTTGAACATCGACACTTTTGCTTCTCATTGGGTTGGGATATCCTCACATCGTCATTGGCCTTCCGGGTTTTGGGTTGCCATTTTGCATCATTCCATTTGATCCATGTTGTCTCAGTCAGACCTCCAATCCCTTGGTACCAAAATGTTGCCACATTCTAGAGTCGTGTCACCGATATGTTCAAGAGTATAATCCTTCTGCAGTTCACACCCTTACCTCCTCCTCTGATGCTCTATTTCACCATCTACCACTTGTTCCTTATCTCACGTCGTTGATGGGGGAAACATTATGGCCCTCCTGCGACGGATCGTCTCTTATCGACATCAGCTCATTATCCAAGAGATTGGTCTAGAGATCCCTTTCGGTACCTTGGAGCATGCATGCCTTAATGGCAAGTTCTTCGCACCTGACGATGGACTTTCATCATTGGTCTTCGATTGGGTGACTCCACGAGTGTTCGACTTCAGCTTATTTTTTCAAACTTAGTAGATTGTACTGGACAGTACCTTGAGATCCATTGGCATTATTGGTGGTTTCTCTCGCGCTTGTAAACAGTTTTCATCATTGACCGGTAATCAAGAGACTTTCTATCATGCTCGACTTCAGCACATCTATTCGCATGCTAGAATTGGTACTATAATCGGTTAGGGTTTCAAGACCCCGAACTAAGATTACATATGTTCGGGCTACATGGATTGGTTTGTGACTACATATATGACTCTTTGATTGGATGGCTACGACCATACCTGAGTCCTCATGGATGGCTATGACCATACCTTTATCATTATATATGGTCTTATCAACTGGGTCGTTGCGTCCATACCACAGACCAAGTTTCATATGTCTTTTAGATGGTTATGCCCATGCCTAGACTACATGTATTTCACTATCAAAGATATCAGTTGTACTTGCGCCTGCAGGTTCTTCCAGGTGGTATTCTAGTTCAAACAGTTTCGTAAAGCATTTCACCCCTCCCACTCTCTCGGGCTTCATGCTTTAGGGGGCATCTGTTACACAGTAATTTGTCACTGTCCTCATTTCAGTCCCTCTATTGTGTCGAGTATCGAATAAACATGTTCATATCTTCCCACCAATGTAAGAAGATTAAGCAAACGCTCTCTGATGTTGGAAATTGACCCTCATTCCCTAAGTTTCTACCTCATCGCAATTAAAACCTTAATATACACGATGGTCCTCTATCATAAACGGTCTCATTGTGACCCTGTCGCAGGTGTACACCTGTTTCTCACGACAGTTGAATTTCAAGTACCAGCGCAAGGCTATTACTATTTATCGCGACGATTGGTCTGCATGCATTACCTCCTAGCGATGTCGTCGCTGAGACTTAGTTCACAGCTAGCAACGATCCAGATTGGGCGAATTTGTTACAACAGTCAGCCTTCTAGATGTCTCTAGACCTGGTTGTTGGGTCAATTTGGGTCGCCCTTCCCCCTCTGGGATGGTAGTTTCGTATTTTGTGCTACCTTCCTAGAGGATAAGCTCCTTATCCCTCATTTCATGGAGACTCCTTCTCCTATAAAATCACTCACCATTGTTATGATCTGCTAGTTCTTTTGGTTGGATAGTGCTACTAGTTCTTTTGAGTTTGGTAGATAGCTTTGGTGTGAGTGTGACAAGTGTAGGATTGCTAATAGTTTGATAAGAGGTTGTGGAATGCCTTAACCTTGTATTAGAGCTTGTAAGTGAGAGAGAGATATAGTCCATTTGGGAGACCCATTCTTGAGAGTGAATGCTCGAAGAAACATACTGGCTGGACCCTCCAAGAAGGCTTGTGACGTCAAGACTTGGTTGTAAGCTTTGATCTTGTTTCATTATTAATACAAGCAATGATGGTTTCTTATGTCTTGTATGTAATTTACTTGATATCTCATGATTTCTTGACTTTATGAGTAAATAGATCATTTTTGTTCTCGGTTACGTGCTCTGTTGTTTTCTTGTGGTGTTTCAGGTTTATTGCTCATTAAGGAGAAAGAAACGGAAGCTGGAGCAGCGCAACGAAACTTCATCAACCACCGGTTTGAGGTAGGCCTCCAACGATGACTATTTAAGGGAACCGATTGTTGTTTTTTCTTTGTTGTGACTAGACCCACTCTAGGGCTAGAGGGGTTGCCTCTGTCTGCAGAGGGAACACTTTCCTACTTCACAAGGCCAGTACGTTTTCACACATGTGTTGTAACTGTTTGTACAATTAATATTGAACACTTATGATACAGGTTTCTTTAACCCATGTTAAAAAATTGAACTCATGCAGCTGTTCTAATACATATATTTATGAAAATGTGTTGTATAATTTGTTAACATTGTCCTGTCGGTGTTGGTCACCTCACCAAACATCAGACAAAACCTTTCACATAAACTTGTTATAATGACCGTCGCACTTGTGCAGACTTCCCCGCTGGGTATTGAATGTGATATCTTCCTTTGTGTGTTGTGACTACCACATCTGTGTGGATTGCTCTTCCGAAAGTTGTGCATGTGCTATTGTGTTGTGTGTCTCTGGCATAGTTGGGACTTCCTCCCTTCCAATTGGAAACTCACTCCCACCCTCTCTCTCTACTGTGAAAGAACCTTGACAAAAGTAACACTACCACTCACCATGCATGCGAACCTCGATGTTTGAAGACAAAGTAGACCACTCTCTCATGCTAACAAGCAAGAGCTAAGGAAAAAGTTTAAGACAATGGAAATCGGGCCATCATACCAGATGGGGCTCCTACACCAAATGTGTGAGGTCTAGTTGGGACTTCATACCAGGGAGAACCCCTGAATGTTGGTGGGTCCAGCGCTGTCAACATTTTTGGCGCTAGAAGGAGGTCCACCAGTTGTTTATGGCTAAATTTCCTATCACACCCACTCATCAATAATCTGGTCAAGGTGCTAACTTGCACTCCCTCTCACCTAAGTGCGACTCTGCAGTTGGTTACTCCTCACCTCCCAAGACTGAATAAGAAATTTTGTATCAACACCTTTGTTATGTTCGTCCCATCACCCGTCAGTTCGTGAAAGTAGTCAGACTGATCCCATGAATACAACATCTTCCATACACATCAAGAAATCCAAAAACCACTCGCATAGGTGTTGTTGTATCATCAAGGGAAGAAGTAATTCTTGCCACACTTGAAGGTCTGGCAGAAGTTGTTGAGAATGTAGAGGAACCTCTGGTCTTCCAACAGGGAGAATGAGACACCCTCGTGATCTTGGGCTCAGACTCCAGTACAGGAGGCAGAGGGGAAGGTAGTAGAGGAGGTGGAGGCGGAGACAAACCAAAAAACTCAGAGCCGGAACTGTCAAATTCTAAAGAAGAGGAGGAGGACAAAGAGAAAGAAGACATGGCTGAAAAAAGTCTAGAATGGATGACTCAAGGACCATTGGCCCTCCTGGGTTCTTTGCACAATATTCCGAAGCAGTCGGAGAGGATGATCACAAATTTCGACCCTGACAGCATAGTTAAGGTAGAAGATCACTTAGACAACTTCTACCTATAGCTGTAGACACTTGAGGTACGCAATGATGACATTGCCTGTAGATTGTTCCCATGTACCTTGGATGGTCATGAAGCTGCATGGTATCACAGCCTTCCTGTCAACTCCATACAGAACTGGGGTATGTTCAAACATATGTTTCTAGAAAATTTTGCTGATGAAAAGACCCCAGCCATGTTACTCAAAGAATTGGAAAGGCTGAAGGTGGTGGGGAAAGAAAAGGTAAAAGATGTCAACCAAAGGTTTCTGCGCATATTGAATAAGTTTGTAGCAGACACGAAGCATCATGAATCCATCACTGTCAACTACTACACATTCGAACTTCCAACCAACATTGCGCAATTTGTCAAGCGACCTGCGAAACCAACACTGTTAGAAAATTTCAAAGAGGCAATCGTTGTTGAAAAGGACCTACGCACGATTAGAGTCATCAAGGATGATGAACTATCAAAGGACTATAGAGACACGAGAAGGAAGCCCCAGGCTACGTTGAGCAAGGGTAGAGACAAGGAAACAAGTGATATTGAAACTCTCACTCGCCTTATAAATAACTTGACAAAAGAAGTGTCTGAACTTAAACAACGAACAGTTGACACATCTACGAGGAGTCAGCCACCTAGACAGAGACAAGGAAGCATTTAATTAGGTACAACCGCTACCCAATTAAAACTACGTAGAGCACCAACTCTATGTTCTAGGTCAATGATTGTGCGAACATTGAATTTTGTTCATTTCATTAAGATAAGCACCCGAAAGGGTCTTATTCGGACTGGAAACGAGTTGCAGCCTCTGTATGTGACCAAATGAAAAACATGTCGAGTAGTTCACAGGGACGGTTGGGGAACACAGATGATGATGAAGATGTTGCACTTGATGAGAAATCAAGCATTGGGTGAGTGATTAACATGTATCAGTGCGTGCAAGTAGCACAAAAGCCAAGCACCGAGAAGCAACCCCCCAAGAAAAATGAGCGCTATAATCTTAGAAGTAAAGGGGCTACCCCTACAATTGGGGAAATGAAAAAAAAACTTGAACTGCTAAGGAGGGTTCATCCACTAGCTGCCCAAAAGTCGAAAACACAAAGTAAGCCCAGGAAGATAGCAGTGGAAAAGAATACTAATATGAGCAGCAAACTTCCGAACGCTTTGTTAGAAAACACGAATATCAGTCTTACCTCGAACACCTCGATGAGTTTACCCCCTTTGGATTACAACATTGTGGATGACATGAAGAAAACCTTCACAAACATTAGTTTGTTCGAGTTGGCTAAGATCCAGATTCAGCGAGACATCCTGTTGCGCGCACTAGGGCAGACATCAGCGGACAACACAACCTCTACTAGCAAGGGATGAAGCACACCTCCCGGATCACTTTCAACTGTGCTAAACACACTTTGGATGGAAGAATAAAACTTTGTTTTCCCTCCATTCCTGCATTCATTTGAAATATTCAACTGTAATGTTCATAACTGTTTGGTTGATTCTGGCACGGCTGCCAACATCATGCCTCTCTCCATTGCTAAAAGGATCAATGCGTAGTGGAGAAATACATCTGCACTGATCATCTAGCTTGATCGAACATACATACCAGCCATTGGTGAACTTCGGGATGTGATCATTAGACTATCTCACGATGGTCAAGTTCACCAGTGCATAAACATTATTGTTGTGGACACACCAAAAGCGTATGACTTACTACTGAGCAGAGACTAGTCTAGCAAGCTAAACAAAGACTTTGCTACAGACTAGTCCCACATGTGGCTTCCGTACAAGGGAAAAAATAATCAAATCTGGGTGTTATCCGAGAGACATATGAGGCACAATGTCACTCCCATCAATGGCGAAAATGAAACATTGGCCTTCACAAAGCTCATGTTTGGCAACTGCCTCTTGGAAACAATGTTGGGGTGTTATCCTGCACGACCAGCCCCAACCCCACCAGACATGTAGTTGGGTCTCCTTCCTTACGCAACTGATGGAAATGAAACTTTTACAATGCATTGTAACATTAGTAGCAGTAGTAGTAGCAGTAGTGCAAGCGCGTCAAACGGTCCATGTAAAGATGAGTTGTGGACCATGTACTTCGACAGATCAAAGATACAGGATGGCTCAGGAGACGAGTGTGTCTTGATTGACCCAAACAACATGAAACATTTGATTTCGAGCCGCCTGGAGTTCAAGTGCATGAACAACATTGTTGAATACAAAGCACTTGTGTTGGGCTTGCAGAAATCCATTGGCCTCAATGTGGTTGCGCTCAAAGTGGTAGGTGATTCAGAATTAGTGGTACGATAGGTACATAACAACATTAATTTTTATCACCGCATCTCAAAAGTTACCAACAAGAGGCATGGCGACTGATCTCTAACTTCCAAGCATTCAACATCACTATTGTACTAAGAACACGTAATGCAGTTGTCAATGCTTTGGAAAACACAACTTATATAATGTCACTGCTTAGCGATAGATTTACTGGTGTATTTTGTATAGACCATCTATCCCAAATAACATAACTAATCTATGCGTGTTCGATGATGATCAACACATACTGCATTTCATGGCCAACGCTAATACCTTCAAGGATGCCGCGATAGACAAAGACGAGCATGAGCGATCTTTGCAAGCTGGGGCAGATATCAAGAAAGGCCACCTCATTCCTAGGGGTGTGGCATCTTTGGCAAAGCTCTATGACTTGCAAGAATATTTTTAGGGGCCAAGGAACAGAAAAACCCACATCTATACCATGATGCATGAACTCATTAACTTGGGAATAGAACAAGATCCGAAGTTCGTCAATCTCAGTACGTTTTTGCATGCAACAGGAGCAGCAAGCCTTTGTCCACTTGTTCAAATAGTACTAGGATGTGTTCGCATCAACGTATGATGATATGAAAACTTACGACACATGAATAATCTAACACATCATTCCAATCAAAGAAGGGATCAATCCATATTAGCAGAAGCTGAGGAAAGTACATCTGTCACTTGAACCCCTCATAAAAAAAGAGCTCACCAAGCTATTGGATGCGCGGATCATATACAAAGTTCATCATTCTACTTGGGTTTCAAACCTTGTCCTTGTACGTAAGAAGTCTAGGGAAATCCTCTTGTGTGTTGATTTCTAAAACTTGAACTGCACCTGAGACAAAGACAACTATCTTGTATTGTCCATGGAGAACATTTTGCAAACAGTATTTAGGACACAGATGTTTTCTTTACTTGATGGGTTTTCAAGATATAATCAAGTTCTGGTAGCTGAACCTGATAGACTCAAAACTACCTTCTGTACTAAGTGGGGTACATTCGCATACAGACGAATGCCATTTGAACTTGTGAATGCAGGAGCAACTTTCAATGCACCATGGACATCACCTTCCATGGACTCATTGGGCATAGTATAGTGGTGTACCTCAATGATGTGACCATGTTTTCAAGAAAACGAGAAGCCCACATACACCATCTGAAGAAAATTTTTGAGCAATTTAGGAAATACGAGATTTCCTTAAATCCTAAAAAGAGCATATTTGCAATGTCTGAGGGGAACCTCCTTGGACACATCATTGCCAAGAGCGGGATCAAGGTTGATCTGGGTCGGGTCTAGACTATCACACAGATCCCTCACCTAGCCAACAAGAAAGCGATGCAATCCTTCTTGAGAAAGATAAACTTCCTCCAGAAGTTAATCTCGAATTATGCGCAGATAGTTAAACCAATGTAAGCCATGATCAAGAAGGATGCAGCTTATGGTTGGGGCAAGAGGGAAAAGTACACATTCACATGTATCAAGAAGGCTACTGCATAAGTGCCTGCAATCTATAGCCCATATTTAACAAAGACTTCCTGCTATACACCTTCACCTCTGACGACTCACTCGCTGCAATGCTCACTCAAAAGGATGAGATGAACAACGAACGTCCCATCTTCTTCATGAGCGCAAGCATGCAAGGACCTGAACTCAACTACCCTCCCCTTGACAAACAAGCATATGTAGTAGACAAGGCAGTGAAACACTTCAGACCCTACTTGATGAAAAACCATTTCATAGTCTATGTGCCTCACCCAGCAGTTCGCTCACTGCTTGTACAACAAGAGTTGGGTGAACAATGTGAAAACTGGATGATAGGCATGCAAGAATATTATCTTGACATCAAGCCAGTTCACATTGTCAAGGTTCATGGTCTCTGCAGACTCACAGCTGAGGCAGTACATGCATAGGAGGAAGAAGAAGAGCTCGTCGGTTGGGAGCAGGAAATTGAGATGTATGATGTAGTGCGAGCACCACCCACTGTAAACAGAAACTCTTGGTACATAGATGTGCACCATTACCTTAAGCAAGGCACCATACCCTCTCACTTTTCCATCAGACAGAAGAGGGCATTGCATCTCAAAACTTTATCTTATTATTTGGTTCACGGAGTTCTTTACAGAAAAACACAACAACGGAATCTTTCTCAGGTGCCTAGAGGCACATGAATCAGGGAAGGTCTAGAAAAATTTGCATGACGGACCAGCTGTGGGTCACTTCATGGGAAATACCACTGCGCACAAATCTATGTGAGCCAGTTTCTACTAGACCACAATATTCAAGGATACACACGCTTATGACCGCAAGTGCCTGGTCTGTGAGTAATGCGCCGGCAAAACGCAAAGGTCAGAAACCCCACTGCACCCTATTGCAATGACTAAATCGTTCCAACAATGGGACCCTGACATCATCGGGGAAATTTTCCCACATTTGTTGAAACACACTGCTACATTCTGACAACAACTAATTACTTCACACAATGGATAGAAGCAATTCCACTCAAACAAGTGAACGACCAGGAAGTCATCAACTTCCTTCAGCAGAACATCATCTCACGCTTTGGCGTTCCAACATCACTTTTTTTTTATAATGCAACATACTTTTCATATTTAAATCTTTATGATTTTTCATTACAAAATGGCATTGTGCTGAAACACTCATCTAACTACTACCCGCAAGGAAACGGTCTCACAGAATACAGCAACAAAAATGTTATCCGCATAATAAAAAATATTGTTTACTCCGAGTAGCGTAACTAGCACTCTACCTTGACGAATGATTTATGGGTTGACGTAACACCCAAATTCTCTCTGAATAACTCACCGTACTTCTTGGTCTATGGTAAAGAAGCCATCCTAGCGCCCAACATCTATTTTTCTGCGCTTCAGTTGTCTTAAGAATTCTAAGGCAAACCTTTGCATGCTATTTCAACATAGGATGGATACGCTTCGCAAACTGCAGGAAGAAAGGATGAAAGAAAAAGAAAATTTTATACTACACCAGAACTGTATCAAGAGATGGTTCAACAAGAAGTCTGCAGGGAAAGCTAACTTCGATGTTGGCGACTTAGTCTTGAAATTGGATAAACCCCATGAAGACAAAGGCAAGCATACGAAGTTCCAGTCCCTATGGATTGGTTCATACACAGTCCATGAGAAGCTTGGCCCATACGCATATTATCTGTAATCACTTGACAGGCAGATTGACAACCTTCATGTCAACGGCCAAGATGTCAAGCACTATTTTCAGTAGGTCGTGCAGTGCCTCGTGCCATGTACATAGTCTTCTTACTGCTTGTTGTTTTTTCTTTATCTCCTTTACTTACTATTTTTGTGTCATTTTATTTTTTTTTATTTGGTACCCTGTTATTTTTGTTTTCCAGAAATAAGTGTTGCCCTCTACTGAGTCCTGGCTTTTGAATTATTATCTGGCTGAGATCTGAAGAGACTTGTGACACTGCAGCACTTGGCCAATCCTGTGTATGTCTTCTTTGTGCCTAGTTATAGCCTTCGGTTGATGAAGTCTTGATGGAAAATATGATCTGTCTACAAGGGAATCTTGGGTCCAACCATGAACCTGTGTCCACACTGGGAAACCCCATGCCTACACTCAGTATTTTTCTCTATGTGATCAAGCTCATCCAACTAGTAGAAACAGAGAAGGGGAAAATCTAAACGAGAAAACCTATGTCAGAGGTCTTACATGATTCTCTAAATGAACAACCTCTTCTGCTCTCAATAAGTTGGGATCTCTCTTCCGCCCCAAAAATAAATAAGTGCCTATGCACAGTCCTCTTTAAAAAATACAAAGGTGAAAGAAGATAAATTCTTCTTGCCCAGAGAGGTGAAGCATGCAACTCCACTGGAATATTGACCAGGCTCGCTAGCAGTGGAGCAATGTGTGTGTTCTCGCATGACTCCGCAGGGGTACTATCCAGGCCTACTAGCAGCAAAGCAACACCAGAGATGAAAACTTATACTCTGAATATTTTTAACTGGCAAGCCAAACTACCCTTCCCGATTTAAAAACGTTGTGATCAAGCTGAAATTTTTGTTTTGTTTCACTGAGTTGGAAAAAGGTGAACCATGTTTGTCCATGGCATAAGTGGGGAAGCTGAAGTAACCTGCACAACGACTCAATACTCCCTGAAAGACCAAGGCCCTGTGCTTTCAATGAACCAAAACATAGAAGATGGAATTCTACCAGTATGTCACCAAGTGTTGTAGCGGCTACAACCCCCTCCAAAATTCTGGCCTGCATCTAATTTCGGAACTGTTATCCTCCACAATGTCCCAAGGCTAAGAAAATAGATCAAAGGAGGTAACCTCAAACCACTAAGGGTTCAGTAGCTTGCCCTGCTCAACCAGAGAGGGCTCTTTCTATGAGCTCACAACCAATGATGACGGGAGTGGGAAAAGATGTTAGGTTAGTTATTACAACACTAGGGTTTTTCATATTTAGGGCTTGCTGGATCAGAGGTACAAATTAGGGAACTAAATCAGGTCTTCAAAGGTTCAATTGCGTGAGATATAAAGGAGTAAGGTAGGCAAGCATTTGTGATAGCTTAGATTTGGTCTATGTAGTGTAGGGTTGAATAGATAATAAAATCAAGATAAGCATGTGAACCATGAATTCATTTATCAAAAGGCTGAGCATATAAAATGAGATTCCTATCAAAACAGAGCTTAATTAAAAGAATTTTGTTTAATACCTATTAGGAAAATCACTGAAAATCATATATATGGAAAGGAAACTAATTTATCATTCATATAAATGTTTAACAGGAGAAAAACAATACCACAAACTCACACCACAAGAATTCTTGAATAATAGCTGCAACTTGGCCTTTGATTTCCTGTAAAAATATGATGAAGTACAAGCTACAAGGTTTCCACTCTCTGATGTCCAACCTTTTGTTTGACTCAATGAGGGCTACATATAGGTGTTAAACAACTTTTCCCACTCTCAGGGGTCGAATCCCTCAATGTAGGAACTGATCACAAGAATATCTCCAACAAGACCTAATGACTAGGGAGGTTAACAAACTCTCATCAAAATACAAAAACAAATACATTTGACTTTTAACCACCATTAATGATGATGAACATACATAAAAATGACTCTAACAAGACATATTTACCATAATTACATTAACACAACTCACAACAAGAGTTTTACATCATAAAAACCAAGTTTAACTGAAGAAAACTTGAAATTTGGAGTAACAGGCAAAAGCGCAGCGCCACCTACAAAAGTGCAGTGCCATCAGGCATAAGCGCAGCACTAACTTTGAGGAGGTTTTTTAAGGCCTTCCATTGCTCCAGATTTAGCTCTAAATATACCAATGGAAATCTTGGGATGTCTACTTGTCATTAGACAACTCAAGAAAGAAAAATGGACACTCCAAAAAAAAAAAAAAACTCATTCTCCCACAAATACTCCAAAAGCACAGCGCCTAGTCCAGAAAGGTGGTAGAAAGTGGTTTTTTGACCTCTTTTTGGGCATTTTCTTCAAACATGTTTGCTGACAAGGCACCAAAAGTGGATAGATGGCATGTATAGGTCATTATCTATCCATCCATATATAATAAAAAATAAAAATAAAAATAAAAGAAATTCTTTGGAGGTCTGAGGAAAAAGCGCAACAACAAGGCACTGCGCTTATAGCAGTGAGACATTTCAAAAATCCAAAAAAAACTCAAATTTTACTCAAACTTTCTCTAAAAATAGGGCTCAAAGGAAGAGCGATATATCACTAACCATAAACATTTTTCCAAAACTGAGAGAGGGTTTTCTTCTTGGGCGTGTTTTTAACAAACGCCCCCTCCCATTTTCAAAAATAGTTTCCCATTTGTTCAGAATCCAAGTTTGTAGTTGGTCACTAAAAACACATCGCCATTTGGGAAAAGCACAACACCAACTTGGAGGAGAGATTTGAATGCCTTCTTGTGCTCCAAATTTTTATCTGAAGGTACAATTTGAAATATTAGTATGTCTAATACACAATAGAGTCATCAAGAACTGCAAATACCTACTTCAAAACACCTAAAAAATTCAATCTCCCAAGACTACTCCAAAAGTGAAGCAACTCTCCTGTAGCAACTATATTTTTGGCATGTTTCCCAAATAATAATACCTATGTATAAACGGAAGGAGGTTTTTATTTCTTACTCTATTATTGAAAAAAACCTCTTTCACTTTTGTCAAATTCACCTTCCTTACTTCCGAAACAAATTTTTAAGTAAGATTGTCCCGATATGTGGCAAATGATTTGTCTCTATAGGTTTTAACCCCATATAGAAATTACCTGCATGCGAATTCTAAAAACAGAAAATAAACAGTAGCGATAGCATAACACAAAACAAATATACATAGATATTTTCCCCTGGGTCCCAAAACCGGGACTACTAGCTTGATTTTTCATTATGTTCCTTTCAATGTTACAATGCATATATATATATATATATATATATATGCCGAAGCATGCAATCCATGGACAGAAAACCATCGCGCCCAAAACCATGTGCAAAAACCATGCACAAAACCATAGGTAGGTCTGCCCACCTAATATAGGGTCCAACAAAAATTTCCTCGAGGTACTACCCCAAACCCTGTAGAGGGGGGCTAACCCCCCCCCCCCCCCCCCCTCAAACCCCCTGTGACCCCCCAATTGTGCAATTGGTGCAACAAAGTGGGGGATCCATCCCCCCTCTAACCTCCCAGTTAACTAGGTTGCCTAGTCGTGGAAAGAATATAACACAACCCAACATTCTCCCACTTGTTGTTTTCTTTCCATAGGGGGCCATAGGAGAGCTTAGTCATTTATCCAACCCTGCAACACCCATTGTTTCTCTACACCAACAGAACTTCTTAGAGCTCACAATTTTTTGTCAATGTATCTATAATATTCTTCAATGTGTCTACCTTTACTAGCAACACCTTTTTGTCTTCTATCATATCCCTCACAAAGTGATACTGAACATCAATGTGCTTTGTCTTTGAATGGTAAGCAGGGTTATTTTCAAAGAAAATTGCACTTTGTCTGTCACAGTCTATCCTTATAGCTCCATGTACTAACCCCATACTTGAACACAATCTCTACAACCAAACTACTTCCTTGCTTGCATGAGTGGCTGCCATGTATTCTACCTTTGTCATTGATAGTGCCACTACAGATTGTTTCTTACTCATCCAACTGACAGCACCTCCAAATAGGTTAAACACATACCCACTTGTAGATCTTCTCTGATCCATATCTCTAGCCCATTCTGCATCAACAAAGCTACAAATATCCAAAACTCTGCCAAATCCTGGTCTTCCTTGGTAGTACGAACCATAATCACTAGTGCCACAGAAATACCTGAAAACCAACTTCACTGTTGTCCAATGCTCCTTCCCTGGTTTTGACATAAACCCGCTCAATACTCCCACTACATGTGCAATATCTGGTCTAGTAAAGATCATCGCATACATCAAGCTACCGACTGCAATTGCATATGGAACACGGGACATGTCCTCTTCCTCTTCTTATGTCTTAAGACACTGTTCAGCAGATAACTTTACACCTACAGGAATAGGAACCTTCACTGGTTTACTATCCTGCATATTAAACCTCTGCAGTATTGTCTCGACATACTTCCTCTAGTTTAACCAGAGCTTCCTCTTTTCCTGATCTCTTTTAATTTCCATGCCCAAAATATAGTTTGCAGCACCAAGATCTTTCATGATGAATTTGGAGGATAATTGGGTCTTCAAATCCTGGCTAATTTCTTTGTCATTTCCAACCAACAACATATCATCCACATACAAGACCAAATATATAACACAGTCACCAATTAATTTAAAATACACACAGTGATCTGCTTTGCTTCTGGTGAAGCCAAGTCCCCGTATAAATGTATCAAATTTCTAATACCACATCCTTGGTCATTGTTTTAAACCATACAGAGACTTCTTTAACTTGCATACCAGTTCTTTCTTACCCTTCACTGCAAAGCCTTCAGGTTGCTTCATGTAGATCTCCTCTTGTAGATCCCCGTGAAGAAATGTTGTCTTCACATTCATCTGTTCTCCCTCAAAATCAAAAGCAGCAGCAACAGATAAAACTAATCCAATAGAAACTACCTTGGAAACAGGAGAAAAAATATCACCAAAATCAATTCCCAACACTTGGGAATAACCTTCTTATACCAACCAAGCTTTGTATTTCTCCACCTTTCATTCTGTATTTGTCTTCTTCTTGCACACTGTCACACGGAATCTGTCAAGGGTGCGGACACGACTGACCTTCCTAGAAGTCTAAGACATTCTAATGACAAACAAGACAAAATGGAGTGATCTTTCTCTAAATACACCTTTTACAACATGAAAACTACAAGTGTTTAGGCTTACCTTATTCCAAAACGCTGTTGTTGAAGTCCGTTCTTGACGATCGGGATGAGCTCCTCCTTCAAGTCAATTCCTGCAACCACAAACAATCAAACAATTACCAAGCACTTGCATTTCATATAATAAAAAATATATTCAACATGCAGACCAAGGAACACATGAAATAACTCATTAACACAAGCTATTGAGAAAAATAAACCAGTTTGTATTAATAACGAAACAAAGAAACTCTTACAACCTGGCCTTGGTGTTGTGCAAGTTCCTCCCAGGGTCCATCAAGGGTTTTCCTCTACTTTGACAAAGCTCACCCTCTCCCAAGTAGAATCAAGTGAAGACAATCTCTCCTCACAAAGGCTCTAATGGAAGACCTAAATCCTGCAGCATTTACCCAAAGAAAATGTATAGCTCCAACCTCCTCTCCTTTTGGCTCAATGCCTTTATTTATAGTGCTGTAAAGAGGTTATTCAGGTCCACTATCAATGGGATCATCCCCCTCTATGGGTGGGATAGCTCCCTTATTGATGGGATAAGTTCCCCCTTAATAGAGATACATGAACCAACTAGAGGCGCATCCATTTCATCAAACCGACCTCTAGAATGTTCTAGAAGTAACCACAAGTAACTTTTTCAAGATAAAACTCGCGCATTTTGCCTTTTACAGAGGGACGCACCTGTCCCTTAACATACAGAGCGTCCATGGACGCAGATTTTGTGAACATGGTCAGCGTCCCCGCAGGTAAGGCTAGAGAGAACCTGCGACCCCAGAGATAAACATAGTTTTTACAAGACTTTCTCTCTTCTTTGAGTTTGAGATGGATAACAGAGGCATGAGACTTGCCTAAGAGGGTAGCATGACTGTTGATTTGAGCCATACTAACTGTAAGTAGTCAAGGTGACATTTTTTAGTGTAACAGATTGCCCCCTAAAGTGCGAAGCCTGGAATAGAAAAGGGTTTTGTAATTCTAGGAAGGGTGAAGCGCTTTATCATTTCAAGGATTGCCTTGTGGATGGCCTGGTTGGAACCTGCAATTTTCAACACAAAATACATGGATAAGATTATATCATCACTGAGGTAGGCATTCCCATACTCAGATTCAAAACTTTAACTAATGGACTAACTATTCTGATACAGGAATGATCTTGCAGTACATTATTTTTATAGACTTTTGTAGACACAGTATGGACGCAGCCATCTGTTTATGATAAGTCTACATAGACAATGAATACAAAACTCCTCGCAGCCTGGATGGTAGAAACTAGATCCAGGGTCTTCACTTCTACTTCCCGAATTGGTACGATTCTAGCCATGTGATTAAATGATTCGATGTCGAACATGGTAGAAACCACTTGATTACCAGTCAATGATGTAAACTGTTAACAAGCGTGAGAGAAACCACCAGTAATGTCAATGGTTCTCAAAGTACCAAGCACAACCCGTGAAATGTGAATAGATGTTTTGATGTCGAACACTTCACGGAATCCTCTGATCGAAAGTCAATGATGTAAACTGACGTCAAAGGCGAGAAACCTGCCATTGATGCATGCAGACTTCAAGGTACTGTCGATTCCTAAGTCATCTTTCTAGATAATGTGTCGATGTCGATAGAAAGCGACCCGTTGCAGGCAAGCCCGCAACACGAAATCATTGTTCAAGTTGAAGAAATGTTGCTGTAAGGACTGACTCAGGGATGGTCAAATGGATGACAAGTATTTTGCAGATGAAAGTTTTGCTTGCAGACCTCTTGAACACATAACGACACAACAGATGGTTTGGTGACGAATAACTCAAAGTTAATCCCTGAACCCGGTTAAAGATTTTCAAAGTGATTTGGTCAACTGTGAGGTAAAAGATTTCCCAACCCAGGTGAATGAAAAGTGTCGTGTTCAAGAGCGGTAATAAAGTTTCTTCTGAGACAAAAGGTGACAAATAGGTTCATTCTTCTCTTTTTTCCCCCACCATTTCTGGCAAGTACCTCTTTATTTTTAACAAGCTTGAGGAGGATAACATATGCTTGATTATAAGCTCATCCTTCGGACGAGTCCAACCTAGTTTAAATTCGAACCCTAGGAAGGAGTGGTTCGTTCCTGTTTGTAATTGAACAGGTCCTCTACTGTAAAAGTTTAACGAGCCCAGTATAGGAGAAACTCGGCGTTTTTCAATTTTAGAGAGTCTGAAAAAACTAAAGGAGACTCCACGTTGAACTTTTTCGTATATTTGTGTCCCTCAAGCCCGAAAAAGTATAAAATAATACCTGGGGGAACCGCTTGATCTTGCGACCAAGGAGTACTTTCATAATAGTGTCGTTAACCTGAAAAGTAAAAAGCGATCAAGGACACGTCGTTTTATTTCCTTATCGAGTTTGAAACGACAAAAACCCGGCAATCTTTTCCTGATTTTGCGGTCAGAAAAGAGCTAAAAGGGGACCGTCTTTTAATTCCGTTTTAACGAGTGAAAAAGAAACACTCGGCGATCTTTTCATGTTTTAGGAGTCAGAAAAGGGCTTAAAAGATGACTCTGAAATTTTGTTTGTGAAAAATTACAATTTCCCTCGAAATCCCTTCGTCCTGCACAAAAGCGACACATTACTCATACCTGTTTAAAATAGGCAAAAATACATTCGAAAACATCTTTTCATGGTAAAAAATGAACTAATTCATCCAAAAAACCTATAAAAAGACCTTTTACCATGTCATTTTTACCGTTTCACTGTTGAGGTTGAAAAAGGAGCTTTTGACAAGAAACTTCCCGTGGTTGCTGCGGAAAATCTGACCGTCGGAATCGAACGCCGCTTCACCGAGGTATTTTACACATCCCACTCTTCATTTTTATCCGTTTAGTTTTTTGTTTTTGGTCTCTGTTTCATTTTTTGGGGGGGTTTTGGGTTCAAAATGCGCCCCTCGGCGGACGCAGGTGCCCTTCGGGTGACCTGCGTCCCCCGACTTTTTCTCACACGGGAAAAAGGTCGGGGGACGCAGTCCGCCTTCAGGCGAGCTGCGTCCGGACGCCCTGTGCTACAAAGCCGGGGTGCGTCTTCCGCAAAGGGCGCATTTCAAAACCCCAACTCTCTCAAAAAACCACCAAATTTGCTCAAATTAATTTCTAATTGACTCTTTTGATGTGCAGGACCTAAAACATGTTAGACTGGAGAGAGAGAGAGCACGTAGAGGACGATGAAGCTGCGATTAACCACCAACCCTCTCTGGATGCCTTAAGAACATGTGGATTGTACAAATATTGGACCATACCGGGCATGAGGGGCCAGGTAAGATTTTTGGAATGGCTGGTTGAGCGATGGAACGTTCAAGATCAATGTTTTTACATTGGAGGGCACCAGCTCGAGATAGAGCCCTCGGATGTATACTTTCTCACTGGCTTGCCAAACAGAGGTGAGCAACTCAACCTTGCGGGGACCAGGCCGGGTGGCCAATCCCTTGATGATCTCCGCGAGGAGTGGTGCAGACCAGGGACTCGCCATAAAAAAGGCGTGGAGATAAAGCACATCGCTCTGGCGGAACTTAGAGTTATTGCATTTACGGTCACCAGGATTTGTGGCGCGGCCGCCTTGCACATTGCTTCCGGATCCCAAATGCGGATGGCAGTTGACTGTTACCAAGGCACCATCTTCAACTGGTGCGAAGCTGTGTCGGCTCATATGAAGAGCCAACTAACCAAGGCAAAGAACGGACGACTAAAGACTTTTGGATATGGGCCTATAGTCGTGAGCTTTGCCTTGGAGAGAGTTCCTATGCTGATCCCTCAGCAACTCACTGTTGATGACTTGGGTCCTCGGGAGCCAAAGCTTGTTCGATGGGTTGCGGTGATGGCCCGGCATCCTGACGAGGGTGCTGCAGTGGTTCGATTCTCAGACAGTTACTTCGACTGGCTAGAGGGCCAGCTTTTTGTGATACAAGACTTTCCATATGCCGGAATGGATTTCAGAGGTGATCCGGACATGGTTCTTCCACAGGGAGAACAATGGGATGACAGAGGTACTTTCATTTTCACAAGTTTTCTAATTATGTATTTTTTATTTTTCATATATATCGTCTCAAAGTAACAGTAAAATTTTAAAAATGCAGATGTTGGACCACAGCGTCCAGCCAATCTCCGGCCTTACGACAGACGACATCCAGCTGCACCGGTACCGGCCCCACAGGACGCGACAGCAGAAGTACTAGCTGATTTGGAGCATGATCTAGAGCGTCTCACGGCAGATATACCTGAGACTACTATGGACGATATTCCTATGAGGCTTCAGCGCTTCGTAGTCGCGGTCCCTGGACCGTTTAGGAGATTTTTGCGTAAGGTAGCCCGCGCAGTGGTGTCGTACAGAGAGCACCACCAGTGATTGACTAGTCACTTTTGTAGTCACATGTGACATTTTTGACTTTTTGTACTATCATTTTGCCGATCATAAGGTGTGTTAAACCTATGATCGAAGACGATGTATATATTTTTGGACACACTTCTATCTATATCTATATATCACTATTACCGGCTTATCTTGTTTAACATGTATGATGAAATGTCTTTAAATTTACTTGCATGATTATTATAAATGTCTGTCCAACACTCGAGAAGCAATTGCATCTGCTAATGTATTCAAAGACCTTGGAATATGTTGATATTCAATGTAATCAAATTCACGTTCCAAGAGACGCACTCTCAAAAACAACCTTAATAACACAGGATTTCTAATGGCATAAACTCTATTAAGCTGTAATACAACAAGTTCAGAATCTAACCTCACTATCAAACGTCGAATTCCAAATGAAATAGATTCGGATAATAATTCAACCACTGCACTGTATTCTGCAATGTTATTCGTTGTTTGACCGAGGCTTACCCCATGCATAGAAACTAACTCGTCAGAGGGCGAATAGATAACCCAAGCTGCGGAAGAGATATTCCGTGTACTACGACAAGCACCATCAGCAAATCCAATGTATGTTTGGAGAGGCGTCGACATCTACAATATCAAGAGTAAAACCAAGATGAGCCAAAATAATGACGAAAAACCACACTTGCTAAGCTAAGCACACTGACTAAACTAACACACTTGCTAGCTAGAAAGGAAATCTAACCTATCTAAAAATTTCTCCATCCATCATTTTAAGCATAATACCTCTTTAGGTAAAGTCCATTTCTGGGTTTGCCCAAAGAGTCCCCATCAAAATCAACTAACTCATAAGCCCCTTTTGCTAGCTTTCGCTTTACAATGTAGGGCCCATGCCACATGGGAACGAATTTTCCGGCACCTAGCTTATCGTTAGCTTGATCATATAATAGTACTAGGTCTCCTTCCGAAAAACTTCGAGGGGTTACATTTTTATCGTACTGAGCTTTCATTCGTTTCGCGTGAGTCTCGATAGCTAAAGTAGCGTCACGTCGAGTCTCATCTAATTTAGCCAAGTATAACAACCGTTTCTCCTCTTCGGAAGTAGCTGGAAGTAATTCGACAGCCATTTGAAGTGATGGGATTTCGCACTCAATAGGTAACACAGCTTCTAAGCCATAAACTAGCTGAAAAGGGGTGAAACCTGTTGAATTTTTCACTGAAGTTCGATATGCCCATAGCGCCGAAAATAACATGTTATGCCAATTCGTTCGATGGATACCAATGATCCGTCGAATCATGACGACTAGAACTTTGTTGATTGACTCAACCAAACCGTTGGCTTGCGGATAATAAGGTGTAGAGCTATCGTGGCGCAAACCAAGCTGGCTTGTAAGCTCAGTCATCATGACATTTCGAAAATGGCTTCCATGGTCCGTAATGATTGCTTGTGGGACACCAAACCTAGTTATGATATGATTGAATACGAAAAGTGCAGCTGTCTTGCCGCTTGCGTCGAATGTAGGCATCGCCTCGGCCCACTTAGTAAAATAATCAACCGCAAGGATGATATACGCATGCCCCCCGGCCGAGTGAGGGTTACAAGTAATAAAGTCAATGCCCCATTTGGCGAATGGACCAGCGGCAATTATAGGGTGGAGAGGAGCAGGTGGAGCGCGCATCTTGCGATCAAACACTTGACAGTTGTGGCATTTTCTGACGGCAAGGATACAATCTTTAAACATAGACGGCCAGAAATAGCCAGCGCGCAACACCTTCTGAGCTGTGGCATACCCAGACATATGACCGCCACATGCTCCAGAGTGACAATCATTCAAAACTCTCTCAGCCTCATCGTGAGTTAAACAACGTCGAAAAACTAAGTCTGCCCCCAGGCGATAAAGTGTATCTCCAATAATTCTGTATTGCTGGGATTGAAACCGAATTTTTCGACGGTTTTCCTTGGAAGCTTCAGGCCGAAAGGTTTGGGTTTGGAGATAGATGATTATATCCCCATACCACGGATCTACAGTGCTAATAAGAAACAAAGATTCGTCCGCAATGGACTCCTCTGCCACAGTCTCTGTGTCAGCACTCGGGAAATCACACATCAATTCCGCGAAGACTAAAGATTTCTTAGACTTGGACTTCTCAAACTCCAAGTCGAACTCTTGCAGGATGACGATCCATTTAGAGTACTTGCCCCCTAGCAGTTGTTTTGTCAAGATATAAATCATAGGGTTGCAATCCGAAATAACAGTAGTTTTGCGGAGAAGAATGTAGTGACGAAAACGCTGGACAGCTTGAACGGCTGCCAGGGCCAATTTCTCCACATGCGAATATTTTAACTCAGTTGGATTTAAGGTTCTGCTAAGGTAATATATCACATGCTCTGCCTTGAATTCATCTTCTTGAACTAACACCATTCCAATGGTGGAATGCGAAGCTGCGAGGTATAAGAAGTAGTCCTGGTTGTAGTTGGGAGGATGCAATAACGGTGCATGGGTCAACGCGTGTTTTAATGCATCAAAAGATTGTTGAGCAATCTCGTCCCAAAAGAATTGTACGTTCTGTTTCAACAACCGTGTAAAACCTTTAGTGACCTCGGCGTAGTTAGGGATGAATCGGCGTAAAAAGTTCGCTTTCCCTTGCAAACTTTGGAGTTGGCGCAAACTCGAAGGAGGAGGCAATTGGATGATAGCCTCGACTTTCGAGGGATCGACGCGAATGCCGGTTTTGGAAACAACAAATCCCAGCAATCGACCTGTTTCTATACAGAAAACACACTTGTGGGGATTCAACCGAATTCGATAATGCCTACACCTCATAAAGATTGCTCGTAAATGGACAAGGTGATCAGCTCGGTGTAAAGAATGAGCAGGCAAATCATCGAGATAGGGTTGCACAATGTGCTTGATGTCATGAAATGCATAAGACATGGCCCGTTGAAAAGTAGCACCGGCATTCTTAAGGCCAAAAGGTAATTTGCAATAAGCAAATGTCCCCCATGGACAAATGAATGCCGTTTTTGGTTGATCGGCAGGTAGAATATTGATTTGATTATAACCTGAGAAACCATCCATGAAGGAAAACATCTCACTTCCGGCACAATCATCAATAATTTGATCGATATAAGGCGTAGGATAGTTGTCTTTTGGACAAGCTCGATTGATATCCCTATAGTCGATACAGATTCTTATTGTTCCTTGTTTTTTATTGACGGGAACAATATTCGATACCCAATCCGTTAACGGGATCGGATAAATGAAACCTGCTTTCAACAGCTTTTCGACTTCGGCTTTGATTGCAGCTGCTTTTCGAGGGTGAATCTGACGCAACCGTTGCCGAATGGGTTTAGCATCCGGGTAGGTTTTGATTTCATGAACAACAATGGCAGGATCGATTCCTGGCATTTCCTCGTAGGACCAGGCAAACACGTCGCGGAATTCTTGGAATAGGGCCTTGTAAGTTTGGATTTCTTCTTCAGTACATGCGGCACCTATATGAATGTTCTCCTCGATTCCGGGCTTCACTGAAATATCAATGGGAATAGTACGAGAAATATTCCCTAAATTCAGCTCTGAATCAGAATGTTTCGTTGGATCCTGAGCGTCTTTGACATATTCAGCGGTAAAGATAGATGAAAAATCATTTTCAAATGCATCATCCTTAGGTAAAAACGAAGATCTGTGATGGAGATCTTCCCATGGTAGATCATCTACACTTAGGATTTCGCGAAGTTGTTCGTCAGATGACACTTCTTCGGGAAACGTTATCCGTTCTAAGGGTGAGGTGAAAAGTGACTCTTCACTGACCACATTCATTTGGTCGGTTGAATGAAAGTCGGTAAAAGACATAAGAGCTTCATAAGCAATCTCATACGGACTCAACGGCATAACATCACCGAGTGAGTCTAGCTCAGAGTCAGAGGGAACATACCAAGGATCATCATAAATAATGTTTTCTGACGTGATCATATGAATTGTTGCAAACGAAGGGTCTGCATTGAGTGGAGGGAGAGGAAAAGTTCCCAGTAAACCGGAATCCTTAACTAAACCTACACCAATGTCCCTATAAGGGATTGTCGTTTTACCAACATGCTGGATAGTTTCTAAAGAGGTTGGGTCGGATGAAAAGTATGTCAGCTGATCAATAGTCACGATCTTACCGTTATGTGGAAACTTAATGACTCTGAAGACCGATGAAACGACCGCTGTCATAGCATATGACCAACTTCGACCCAAAAGAAGGTTGTAGTCTAGAGGGGCATCAACCACTTCCACATCCAGACTAACGGTTTTACCTTCGACCCCTATAGGCAATTCTTGTAGAATACCAAACGGACGGAACCCACGGCCATCAAAGGCCTTAAGGATGGTGGGGGATTGGTTCAACGAAGGAGAACCAAGCGATCTCCAACATTGAATCGACATAATACACGTAGAAGCTCCCTCATCAATCACAGTCCGATGAATAGGCCTGTTTTTGACTATCACTGGAATTTGGAAAGCCATTTGATGGGGGAGACGCGGTGTACTACTTTCTAGATCAAAGATCATTAGGTTCGGGTCCTGAACATCGACAGCTCCAATAGCCGACAAAAGCAATTTTCGTTGCGCTGGACATGATTGCAGCACTTCGAGTGCCGACATTGCTGAAGGTGAAACAGCTAAGTCTTCAACAATGTTGTAATTCTGGGCTGCTCTCGCATGTGGATTGAAAGCAGACCTTCGAAGTACACCCTTGGCGGGCGGCTTAATCACTAAGTCTGGGTTAGGTTTTTCGATCTGTAGTGGATCGGAACCAGGAGCTGAGGTTGATGGGTTAGAGTGAGAAGATTCTGCTTCTTTACCATCAACAGGAGCCTTACTACCATAATCTTGCGATCGAGTCGCAATCCTGACATGAGACATCATCAAAATGGGTTCTTCACTGGCATTCGAAGAAGAACCTATCATCTTATTTTCCTGCTCGGGAAATGGATTCTTTAACACAGCAGGAGTGGGAGAACCTTTAACTATTTTCACTACCTCGGCCCGATGAGGGCAGTCTCTCGTAAAATGATCTTCTTCACAAATGAGACAAGGATAACGAGGTTTGCGCTTTTCGTCATTGGTTTCCGACTTTTCCGTTTTCTCCTTTGGAGCCTTGTCTGCTTTAGCCTTCTTCTTTCCTTTCTTCTTTCCACCGTTTTTGGATTTGGCCGTAGATGACTCTACAGCGTGAATGTCGGCGGTAAGTTCAGGAGGAGAAGACTCTCCTGTCGGAGAATCAGGCAAAGTGATAATTGGAGTATTGGAGGTCTTGGAAGACTTCTTCTTACTCTTCGTAGTCACGATACCGATCATACCATCAGCGGCATGAGATCCCGAAGGAGCAGCAGCGATTTGGTTTGACTTTGGAAGATCCGGAATTTTCTCGTGTAACGTACCCGACTGAGTGTAAACTAAGTCAAGGTATTGTGCCTGAGCAATGACTTGCTCCTCAGTAACTACTCCGGCCTTAGCTACATCTTCAGTAATTCTTGGTAATAATGATTTGACAAACCATTCAGCTAAGATTTGGTCCGGGATAAAAACTTTCACTAATCTTCTTCGACGTCTCCACTCATGGATGTGATCAGAAATGTACGTGGATGTCGATTGTTTTAGCGAAGTTAATAATTCTGTACCATTATCGTATCTGACTGGTAACTGAAAATGAGTTAAGAATGAAGTAGCTAACTGGCTAAAGTTGTAAAAAGAAGCCCGTGGCAACTCAATGTACCACTTGGCTGCGAGACCAATGAGTGTACGCTGGAAAAGACGTAAGCGGATAGAATCATCTGAGATGGAATTTGATGCACACCAGAGGTGGTAAGTCATCACGTGATTAGACGGATCCTCTCCAGACTTACCTTCGAACTTGGGTATATCGCTGGGCAACTTATTTGGCATTGGCGGCCAGAACGGAAGATATTGAATTGGATCGTTCGTTAGGCGCGTCAAGTCGGGTAAATCTAAAGTCGCAATAAACGGTAACTGCCGGTTAGGATCTCTAAAACTCTGAGTCACAATACCAGCCCCAGGAGGAGGATATCCAGGATAACTAGGAACAGGAGTCGCATTTGGGATATTATATCCTCCTGGAAAACCAGGATTAACCGGACCGTACTGGGGTTGTTGAGGTGGTTGATAAGTGTACCCAGGATACGGTTGATACTGGTAAACCGGTTGTTGGGCAGCTTGCCCAGGTTGATACTGTCCCTGGTACGGAGGTTGAACAAATTGAGGTTGAGTAGTAACAACCGTACTTGTACCAGGTTGGCCTGCAGGCATCTGGACTGTGGTTTGAACCGTGGGTCCAGACAACGGTACAGATGTCTGAGGAGTGGTTACAGGGACAGTAGAAACCGGAGCTGCCGATACTCCAGAAGTAAGCATGGTAGATGAAGCGGTAGTTGCTGCAGCCGTGTGAGGAGGAGTACTCGGTGCAATTGGCGGCTGAGTAACTACAGAAGTTACAGGGGTCTGAACACTTGACTGGACAGGTTGCGGTTGCTGGGGTGGACCAGGAACTGCAGGTTGTCCTGCTTGAGGTACCGACTGTATACTTGGTTGCGACATCTGTTGACCCTGTGACGGATCCCATGTTAACATTCCAGGGTATTGACTCGTAACAGGTTGAGGATACTGAGATCCATAGCCGTATTGAGGATAGGGTTGATAACTGTAAGGTGCAGTCCCATATGATTGCCCTTGAGGTGGTTGATAACCTTGACCAGGGTATTGACCCGTAGGTTGATAACCTTGAGGTAAATACGAATACTGGGGTTGACCTTGACCTTGAGGTTGGTATCCTTGAGGTTGATACCCTTGGGGTTGATACCCTTGGGGTTGCCATCCTTGAGGTTGCCATCCTTGAGGTTGATACTGATACTGAGGTTGACTTTGGGGTACATATTGAGGCTGGGGTTGATACCCTTGGGGTTGATACCCTTGAGGTTGCCCCCCAGTCACGAATGAAGTACCTTGAGGTTGCCCCCCAGGCATTAACGAAGGTTGCCCCCCAGGCGGTAATTGGCCACCTTGAGGTTGGTTAATGGGAGTTGAACCTGACATCATATAAACGTCACCTATACTCAATGGTACATTACCACTGTTTCCAACTAATAACCCATGATCAACAGGTTGAGGAGATGCTCCCGCAAAGGTACCAGAAAGTGATTGATACCCAGTAGGAACAGAAGGACCGCCATGTAAAAATGATTCAGGACTTTGTGAAAACACAGATGACTGACCAGACATATTTACAGGAGAATGAATTCCTCTAGGTGGAACCGGAGTACGAGGTGTAGAAAAACCTACTGAGTTGTCTAAAAAATTGGTTAATGCAAGGTACCAAGATTCACTTCTAGGAGGACTGTAAAAGATGGATTCACGCTCCCTTAGATCAAGGGTAATTAGATCTTCAGAATCAGAAACGCCTATTTCTTCCTCTGGAACAAGTTCTTCTATAGCAATTAATCCAACAGGAAGATTTTCGGTGATAATTCTTTCTATTCTTGGTGAATCAGGAACACTAGGAGTTGGAGTAACAGGTTCTGAAATTTCAGGTTCTTCGCCTGTTTCACTGGCAGATGAAAAACTACCAGCAAGCTCGGAAACTGTAACAGCTTCGGGATTGTAACCTGTTTCTAATCTTTGGTAATCTGGATGGACTACCAAGGAAGATTCTCCTTCTTCAGGTGATCCTACTCTACTGCCACTAGGAGGAGTTACAAGGACCTTTAACCCTTCTAAATGACCCGGAATGTCTTCAGGAGATTCACCCCGCGATTTACGGAGTTTTCTTAACAAATCTATTCCGGTAACAATCTCAGGAGACTTGCCCCGAAGTCTACGGGACTGTCTCGGTAATTCCGCCACAATTAAAGATTTTAACTACAACACACGAAATCAAAGTAAAAAATTTCAAATCAAACCACCTAAAGTCTTCTAAAGAACCAATCAAATTTGAAGCACACGCCTAAATAATCTAGAGCGTCAAACCACACACAAACAGTAGTCTTCCGGACCAAAAGCGCTAGTTGGTGATTAGGCCCAACCTCGCAGGATTCAGTACAGAAATAGTGGGTGGAACAGTTACCCCGGCAACCTGCTTAATGAATAGACTGGACCAAGTTCCTCCACTTTAACCGTCTCGAAGTGAAGCGAACCCCCCAGAAAATCCAAGTGAGTATAACCGACGTCTGCTCCAGGTACAGTGGGACCTTCCCTCCACCGTCACCTTGGGTAGAATCCTAGATATTATGGCCACTAAGGTTACCAATCACAACAATTACACCTGGGGGAACAGTCTAAACTCCGACAGCACGCAAGGGCAGAGTAGCAAGCTCCAATCCCCTTACCGGCTCCTTGACAACAATCCAAGGTTTACCGATAAGTGACCCCTGGCTCCTCGACAATGGTTAATCCGAGGTTTACCGTTTGTAATACGTACTGCCTGGCGTCGTTCCCAACGAGGGAGGAATGATCCCCTCACTGGTTCGGACACGAGCTCGTGTTTCTCCTTTAAGAGGAGCTTTCCCAGAATGTAACTGAAACAATTGGATTTGTTCTACTCAAGATAGACTATCTGTTTGGTTTTGTAGTCTTGGAGAGTTAAGTACTCACCTACTCCAAGACCCTAGCCTAAGCTATGTTGGTGCTTCAGAGCCCTAGAAAAATAAAGATTACTAGATTGATTTTAATTTAAGCGTTACTTTTAAGGTTGTTTCTTAAGTCAAAAGGTGATGGAAGTGAAACTAGTGGTGTGTTGACTCGACTCGAAACCACTACAAAATGCACCTAAAATGATTTATCCACTACTTTACTTTTTCGATGAATTGCTTAACTAAAAAGTTGAGAGAATGCAATCTTTATAAAAGCAACTTCTTAATTGAAGACAATCAAAGAAACAATTCGTTTTTCTTTTCCAAGCATAAAAACATAACTTCTCTTTACATGCACGAAAAAAACTCTTTTCTTCTTTTGAAAACAAAAAGCTACTTGAAACAAGACTTTTTAAGAAGATGTTTTTGTATTTTTCTTTTAATAAAGCAAGTAAATCTAATATAACCAAAAATCAATCTTAACAACTCTTAAAATCTATGAAAATGCACTCATAAGCAAACTAAAAGCAAATTTACTCTAAGCAATCTTAACGAGGCCAAAACTAACAATGATTATTTCTAAGGTGTTTTACTTGATCACAATCAAATCAAGGACTAGCTTATTGCAGAATCAAAAACTAGCCAAAACAAAACTCTAATCTTTTTGTTCTTTTTGTAAAATGGAAATCAATACTTTATAAACAAGTAATTCGAAATTTGACCCAAAACAACTCAAATGACAAGTTGCTCAAACAAGGAGACTTTACGACAGGCTCAACTTCTAAGAAGGTTGACTAACCAGAGATATCTAAGGCTGGACAACTTTCTACTATCAAAGTCACTACAAAGCCTTTCCAAAAATCAAACCCTAGGTCTAAACTTCGTTGAAAACCACTAAAACACTCAAAGCTCACAAAACTAGTTCAGGTGAGAATTCTTGACAGGGTACTAAAGGATCTGGGCAGAAAACACTAAGGAAAAACAAAATCTAAAAGTAATTTAAAGCAAAAATGGAATTTTCTTAACTTTTACAGGAAGACGCAGGCCACCCGTTGTCACAGGTGCGGCCCCGCACTGTGCAGTCGACAACAGCGCGTCCAAGGACGCACTGTGCAGCACACAGAGACTGCGTCCTTCTGGAAAAAGGAAGAAAAACTAAAGCCAACTAAATCTACAGCTAAGCCACCCAAATACTAATTCTCACAGTCAAAAACCAGAAAATAAAAATGATTTTCTCAAAGCAAAGTTCATATAAAGGAAAAGACTCTCTCATTAATGGATTCCCCAGTGGAGTCGCCAATTTGTCACACGGAATCTGTCAAGGGTGCGGACACGACTGACCTTCCTAGAAGTCTAAGACATTCTAATGACAAACAAGACAAAATGGAGTGATCTTTCTCTAAATACACCTTTTACAACATGAAAACTACAAGTGTTTAGGCTTACCTTATTCCAAAACGCTGTTGTTGAAGTCCGTTCTTGACGATCCGGATGAGCTCCTCCTTCAAGTCAATTCCTGCAACCACAAACAATCAAACAATTACCAAGCACTTGCATTTCATATAATAAAAAATATATTCAACATGCAGACCAAGGAACACATGAAATAACTCATTAACACAAGCTATTGAGAAAAATAAACCAGTTTGTATTAATAACGAAACAAAGAAACTCTTACAACCTGGCCTTGGTGTTGTGCAAGTTCCTCCCAGGGTCCATCAAGGGTTTTCCTCTACTTTGACAAAGCTCACCCTCTCCCAAGTAGAATCAAGTGAAGACAATCTCTCCTCACAAAGGCTCTAATGGAAGACCTAAATCCTGCAGCATTTACCCAAAGAAAATGTATAGCTCCAACCTCCTCTCCTTTTGGCTCAATGCCTTTATTTATAGTGCTGTAAAGAGGTTATTCAGGTCCACTATCAATGGGATCATCCCCCTCTATGGGTGGGATAGCTCCCTTATTGATGGGATAAGTTCCCCCTTAATAGAGATACATGAACCAACTGGAGGCGCATCCATTTCATCAAACCGACCTCTAGAATGTTCTAGAAGTAACCACAAGTAACTTTTTCAAGATAAAACTCGCGCATTTTGCCTTTTACAGAGGGACGCACCTGTCCCTTAACATACAGAGCGTCCATGGACGCAGATTTTGTGAACATGGTCAGCGTCCCCGCAGGTAAGGCTAGAGAGAACCTGCGACCCCAGAGATAAACATAGTTTTTACAAGACTTTCTCTCTTCTTTGAGTTTGAGATGGATAACAGAGGCATGAGACTTGCCTAAGAGGGTAGCATGACTGTTGATTTGAGCCATACTAACTGTAAGTAGTCAAGGTGACATTTTTTAGTGTAACACACACCCATTTGCTACCATTGGGTTTCCTTCTAGATGGCAACTCCACCAGATCCCAAGCTTCATTTTTGTGCAAAGATGCCATTTCATCAACCATGGCCTCTTTCCAGATTTTTCCATCCTCCGAATCTACTGCTTCCTTCATAGTTCTAAGATCATCATCAGTAATAGATAAAGCAAAATTTGAACAGAAAGAAGATGGACTATACCTTTCTAGTTTCCTTCTTTCTCGAACTGATCTTCTCACACCCGGATTTTGTGGCTCTTCATCTTCTGATTCCTCTTCTGCTGTAGAGTCTAATTCTTCCTCCTTTAGCTCAAACTCTATCTTCTCAGGTTCCTTTGGTTGGGTTTCATGTTTAATAACATCTTTCACCTCTCTGATCACCACATCTCGGTTGTACACAACCTTCCTTGTTATTGGGTTTTGTTCTTTTGTCCTTTGGACCATGTACATATGCATCACATACAAATACCCTCAGATGTGAAAGAAAGGGTTTCCTACCAGTCCATACCTCTTGTGGAGTCTTATCCTCCAACACTAATGAAGGTGATTTGTTGACCAGGTAACATGCATTCTCCACTGCCTTTGCCCCAGAATTCCTGTCCTAACTCGGCACCATTGAGCATGCTTCTTTCCCTTTCCATAAATGTCTTGTTCATTCTTTTTGCAACTCCATTTTGCTCAGGTGTGTATGGAGTAGTATTCTGTCGTGATATACCACACTTCTTACAAAATTATTCAAATTCCTTCTTGCAAGACTCTCCGCCATTATCTGTCCTCAACACCTTTATCTTCTTCTCTGTCTGGTTTTCCACTAGAGCATTAAATTCTTTAAACCTGTCAAAGACTTCATATTTCTTCTTAAGGAAATATATCCATGTATTCCTTGAGAAGTCATCTATGAATGATACATAGTACATATACTTTCTCAATGATGGAACCTTCACAGGTCCAAACACATCACTATGCACAAGATCTAATATTTGTTTCGCCGTCTTACCACCAGAGGGGAAACTCACCTGATTCCGCTTCCCATATACACAATATTCACATAAATCAAAATTCAGAGAGCTATTAGTCATACCTTCTACCATACCTTTACCATGAAGTATTTGAAGGCCCTTCTCTCCAATATGGCCAAGCCTTTGATGCCATAGCATGGTCTTTTCTCCAGACACCACTAGATTTTATGCTCCACTTTCAGGAACCACAAAACTATTGCACCCATCAACAACGGTGCTACCTTGCAGCTTGTACAGAGTTCCAATCCAAATTCCCCGCATCAATACCAGTGCTCCCCGAACCATATTGCAGGTATCCTTATCGAACACTATTTTTACGCCTGCATCATCCAACTTGCTTACAGAAATCAAATTTTTAGCCAATGCAGAAATATGTAGAACACCCAAAAGTGTTCTAATCCTTCCACCTAGAAAATTCAACTTAACCTTTCCATGACCAACGATTTTAGCCTTCCTGTCATCCCCCAAGAAGACATCACCACCATCATATTTCTCATACTCGCAGAACCACTCTCTATGGGGAGTGAAGTGAAAGGATGCACCTGAATCAATCAACCATGCCTCATGATCTACATGTGTACTTGAAGAAGCAAAGTACACATCCCCACCTTCATCTGAGGTGGTTTTCGCCTCTACAAAAGGAGCATCATTAGATCCCTTTCCTTTGTTATGAGCTTTAGATTTACAGTCCCTTTTGTAGTGCCCTTCCTTTCCACATTTTGAGCACACCTTTACAGGTTTTCTTGGAGATTTAGATCTCCCTCTAGATTTAGATCTCCCACTCGATGACTTATTTTTGCTTCTGTTCTGGGACCTTCCTTATATAGAGAAGGCATCACCATTCTGGCTCTCCATATTTTTCCATCTCATCTCCTCCATCAGTAAGGATGAGACTATTTCATCAAACTGCAAGGAAGTTGCATTGCTACCTATTGCAATAACCAGACTATCCCACGAATCTGGTAGAGAACACAACAAACTGATGCATTTATCTTCATCTGAAATTAATATCAATAGATAAGAACTGACTTACCATAGTATTAAATGCATTCAAATGCTCTATCACTGAGTCTCCATATTTCATCCTCAGGTTATACATCTTTTTCCATAGGAATAGTTTATTCACCAGAGACTTAGATTGGTACAAAGAGCTAACTTGTCCCACAAAGCCTTAGTCGTAGCTTCCCCTGATACATTTAGCAATATTGAATATGAGACACACAATCATATCGTGCTCATTGCCTTCTGATCTAACTTCTTCCATTCTTCATCAGACACTACCGTTGGTTTAGTACCCGGATCTACCACGATCCACTGATCTTTATCCACCAACAAATCCTCCATATTGAGTTTCCACAACTCAAAACCCTAACCATTAAATTTCTCGATCTTTATCTTTCCACTACTCGCCATCTTCTTTCACCACCAGAATTGATCCCGCAAATCTCCCACTAAACAGGTTCTACCACAGGCCCAAGTGAAACCCCTCAGCAACAAAGGCATTCCCTTGAAGCTAATACAACTCTGATACCAAATGTAGGTTTTAACCCTGTATATAAATTACCTACATAAAAATTCTAACAACAGAAAATAAACAATAGCGAGAGCATAACACATAAATCATATATACACAGAGATTTTCCCCAGGATCTCAAAACTGAGACTACCAGCTTGATTTTTCATTATGTTCCTTTCAATGTTACAATACATATATATACATGCTGAAGCATCCAATACCATGGACCGAAAATGATCACGCCCAAAACCATGTGTGAAAAGCATGCACAAAACCATAGGTAGGTCTGCCCACCTAATATAGGGTCCAAAACAAATTTCCCCGGGGCGCTTCCCCGGACCCCGTAGAGGGGGGCTAACCACCCCCCTCAAACCTTTTGTGATCCCCCCACTACGCAATCAACGCAATAAAGGGGGGCTCCTCCCCCCTGTTGGGCAATTTAATTGCTCAAATTGCTTTCATTAAATTATCAACCAGGGAAACTCGTAAGCTTGTGATGATGCCAGCAAAATATATACAGGAGTAGGCAACTAACTCTATGTCTAACTAAATATTTTATGATTCAATATAATATGCAAGGGAAGAGGCTCCTAATTGAGGAGGTCCTGGTTGTCCTTCCCTACAGTATTATAGATTGAAAAGAAATCATTGATTACATAAAACTAGAAACTTGAAATAAAGACAAGAGAATGAATTTAATTTTTGTTCAGATTCAAATAGAGAGAGAGAGAGAGACTAACTTAGTCCCTTGATTTTCCCCTCATATACTAATCCAAACTAAACTAAGATTCATGCATAAGCATAAGAAATGAAATAACTTGAAACTTAAAAGCAAAAGAATGAATTTCAATTATCATGCAAATCAAATAGAGGGAGAGCCTAACTTAGACCCTTGGTTGTTCCCTCATATGCTGATAAGATTTTAATTTAAAACTAATTCACCAATCACAAACAAATCCTCAAACATCTAAGCAATGAAATAAGATCTATTATGAAATAAAATGTTTCTTTGATCCTTTTAAAGTGAGCTCAATTCTCTTAAGAACAAAGTGACAAACTATTCCATAAATTCATATACTACATTAAGACAATTTATATCTAAAACTATAGTATGGAAATTTATGTAAAATGAAGCTTTATTCTATTCCATCATAAGTTGGATACATGCTCCAAGAGTCCTCCCTTTGGAATGGAGGAGGTACTCCTATTTATACAAAAACTATGATAACAACCTCATAAATGTAGACCCATTATTCCCTCCTTTGACCCACATATTTCTCAACCAATGGTGACACATAACCCTATCCTCCATGATCTCCTCCATGAGGTCCATGATCTTCTCCATGAGGTTCATGATCTTCTCAAATTCGAATTTGAACATAGAGTGCCACATAAGGATGCCTTGGAAGCTTCCTTTGTACCTACACATGTCAACAAACTCATTCTAATTGTTAGGTATAAGTATAAGCATATTATTTTCTAAAGTTTAACTATAAATCCACTTTAAAATGTTAAGAATTAATAAACTTTGGAAAAGCATAGTTATAACCCAATGATGAGGTAAATGTAATGATGTGGAGGTAGAATGGAGGTGACATGAAGGTAATATGGAAGTAATGTGAAGGTATTGGTGAATAATGGAGTGAGAATAAGGACTATTTTGAGGCCCAACATACCCCCAAACTGAAGATATTGCATGTCCTCATGCAATCTATTACATTACTTTTTGATACTTGAGCTTGGCTTAAACTCTGCATGATATCATTTACTTAACTTTTTCAAAGCATTTTTGATGAACTGCAACTTGGTTGGTTCTTGTGTTTCAACCATATTTTCTTTGTTGCATTTGATTTTAATGTATGATCTTTGGATATTGATAATGTGATTTTTATTGCAGAGTATTTTTGTTGGAATGCATCATGGTTGGTTCTTGTGTAACAACCATAATTGTGTTGGCATCCAATTAACTTATAAATACTTTTTGAAAAAGCCATTTGTATGCTCATGTAATAGTGAACATATTTTGAAGGTAAGTGGATTTTAAAATGTGATATATGAATATGGATGTTATATGAATGTGACAAAGTATGTATGTAAATGTATCCTTCCCCTTAAATGGATGGTTTTGGCAGTTATGTGAAATGAGGAAAGGGAGTGAAGTTTTTCCAAAAATTATTATTCTAACTTTTCAAGGAATTTAATGGTTAAAAGTTAGAAAATATCATACCTTAACTTACCCTTTCAAAAATGGATGAGAGTTGTGCACGTGTGGCTGCAAAAATGTTGTTCATAGTCTTCTTTACTTGGTTGTGAAAATGGTGGATGAAATCGAAAGAGTGAATCTTTTATTGTTGCTGCATCTGCTGCTAGATCTGTTGTTGGATCTTCTGCTGAATGTTCGAAATCTGCTGCTAAATGCGGCTGAAAATGTATAAGGCTTGGAAGGTATACAAAATATAGAAGTTACATTTCCCCCCCAACCTTATTTATTGACTTGTCCTCATGTCATGACAAACTGAAAAACAATGAAAGGAAATTGTCTTCATCTACTACAAAATTTGGGTCTTCAAGTCGTCAACACTCGATGGTACAAATCTTTCCATGTGAATAAATGTGTCGATGTCGAACATGGAAAGAATTCATTGGATTACCGACCATTGATGAATGTCGTTAACCAATGCGAGGAAAACTCACCATTAATGTCAATGAGTGCCAAGGTACCTAAGTACATCTTGCGAAGTGCGAATAGATGAACCGATGTTGAGCCACTTGCAAGATCCAACGATTAAGGGACATTGGTGTATTCCCATGATTGTTGGCAAGAGAGCCTGTCATTAAGGCATACAAGCCTCAAGGTACTAATAATGACTCTAGTCTTTATCCCAACTAAGGTGCTGAGGTCGATGGGTCAAGACTTGTTAGAAGGGAGGCCTTAAGGAATCCTCCATCATCTAACACAAGTATGAAATAATGATTTGAAGGACCATAGATGGAAAATTTGCATTGAAGCAGGGTTTATTGGGAGAAAAGGAAAATGGGGTGACCAGCGTTGTAAGGGAGCTGAATGACTTTATTCATGGGCTACAAGTTAGTGGAAGAGACAGGAAAAGGAACAATGGATCAAGGTTTTATTTGAAAACATGAAAAGGAAAATGGAATGGAAAATTTATTGACTAAAGAAGTGGGAATGCAATGAGGTTTTTATTTACTAAAAAGGAGTAGAAATATAGTGGCGAATGTAAAGGGAAATGAGGCGAATGTTTATTAACTGAAGAAGCATGGATGAAATGGAGACACTGGCATCTGAAAGGCTTGAAAGTGATGGATATGATGACACTCTCCCCCTTGGCTTACCCAAAATTATGTCATCATGCTTGAAATGGGGTCTTTAAAAGACACTGTTTCCTTGTGCTCATTTGTTTATCTTCCTCGAACCTGCAAAAACTTAGTACTTTTTCTGCAATGAAATGTAAGTTTATCATAATAGAGAGGTGATCAATCTCTCTATTTATGACATTTACAAAAAGAAACTGAGAATTGGTACTAATGAAACAAATTCTTGAAAGAAAAACCAAAAGAATTTTTACCTGTCTCGAAACTAGTGCCTCATTTTACTTGTTATGTCTTGTCAGCAATTTCTTCATTCTTGAACTATTTCAAACTGTTTTCAAAGCTTTCTCATTGTGTAGATCTCTCCGAGATCTTTCCAACGATGCTTGAATCGTCAAAATCCGATGTCGTATGAGAAAGTTGTGCTTATTTGAAATTTGGGTGAAATAGTGAAAATTGGGTGCATGAGTTCCACGTGGCAATGCCACGCTGACGTGGATTGATGAGTTGGCAAGATGATGTGGAAAAGCGCTGACATGGAGTGATGACATTTCATGATGAATTTGGCAGTCTCATTGAGCAATGACATCAACAGAGCAAACAAATGTTGTGGTGCTATGTGGGTCATTGCTTCACTGCCACGTGGCAATGAAAATTTGACCAATTTGTTACAAGGTTAGTGAAAATTGTCAAAATGTTGAATGGATAATAAACAACCCCAACAAATTTTAGGACTTGACCTTCATACTTACCACTATACTTCATGTAGTGTAGTGGTAAGTATTCATGCCTGTCACGCGGGTGACCCGGGTTCGATCCCCGGCAACGGCGCCAAAATGTTGGGCAATTTAATTGCTTAAATTGCTTTCATTAAATTATCAACCAGGGAAACTCGTAAGCTTGTGATGATGCCAGCAAAATATATGCAGGAGTAGGCAACTAACTCTATGTCTAACTAAATGATTTATGATTCAATATAATATGCAAGGGAAGAGGCTCCTAATTGAGGAGGTCCTGGTTGTCCTTCCCTACAGTATTATAGATTGAAAGGAAATCATTGATTACATAAAACTAGAAACTTGAAATAAAGACAAGAGAATGAATTTAATTGTTGTTCAGATTCAAATAGAGAGAGAGACTAACTTAGTCCCTTAATTTTCCCCTCATATACTGAACCAAACTAAACTAAGATCCATTCATAAGCATAAGAAATAATATAACTTGAAACTTAAAAGCAAAAGAATGAATTTCAATTATCATGAAAATCAAATAGAGGGAGAGCCTAACTTAGACCCTTGGTGGCTCCCTCATATGCTGATAAGATTTTAATTTAAAACTCATTCACCAATCACAAACAAATCCTCAAGCATCTAAGCAATTAAATAAGATCTATTATGAAATAAAATGTTTCTTTGATCCTTTTAGAGTGAGCTCAATTCTCTTAAGAACAAAGTGACAAACTATTCCATAAATTCATATACTACATTAAGACAATTTATATCTAAAACTATAGTATGGAAATTTATGTAAAATGAAGCTTTATTCTATTCCATCATAAGTTGGATACATGCTCCAAGAGTCCTCCCTTTGGAATGGATGAGGTACTCCTATTTATACAAAAACTATGATAACAACCTCATAAATGTAGACCCACTATTCCCTCCTTTGACCCACATATTTCTCAACCAATGGTGACACATAACCCTATCCTCCATGATCTCCTCCATGAGGTCCATGATCTTCTCCATGAGGTTCATGATCTTTTCAAATTCGAATTTGAACATAGAGTGCCACATAAGGATGCCTTGGAAGCTTCCTTTGTACCTACACATGTCAACAAACTCACTCATTCTAATTGTTAGGTATAAGTATAAGCATATTATTTTCTAAAGTTTAACTATAAATCCACTTTAAAATGTTAAGAATTAATAAACTTTGGAAAAGCATAGTTATAACCCAATGATGAGGTAAATGTAATGATGTGGAGGTAGAATGGAGGTGACATGAAGGTAATATGGAAGTAATGTGAAGGTATTAGTGAATAATGGAGTGAGAATAAGGACTATTTTGAGGCCCAACACCCCCCTCTAACCCCCCAGTTAACTAGGTTTTCTAGTCGTGGAAATAATATAACACAACCGAGCAGTCTCTTGGAATGATTTCTTGAGAAATTTTGAAGACATGATCTCATGTTCCGAAGTGGGATCATACCTGCTGATATGACCTCCCTTATGCCTCTTCTACTCAGTAATCCTTGACTCCATAGTAAATCCTAGCTTAATGGGAGGGGAAATTAGGGTTAAGTGTAGGGAATATGGGATTTGGGCAGTTTTAGAAATGAAGGGATATGAAGGGGTTAGGGGGTTTCTAAATTTTTAGGAAAATCTGGCGAGGTAGGGATGGATGTTAGGAAGTGGGGGAAAGTTAAATTTTATGGAAAGAGTGAGAGGAAGGGGTCCAAAATGTCAAAACACAGTCCTAGACTAGGAAAGTATAGTATATTCTAGGATTTGTGGGAAAATGATGATTTTGAGGGATAGGAGTGAGGGAAAATGTCTTTGGAGGTATATGGAAGGTGAGGGAGAGTAATTTAGCTTAGTTTTGTGGTTTTTTCTCAATAATCCCACCAAAGATAGTATGAAACCAAGTAAATTGTAGGAGAGGGAAATCTGATCTTTCCAAGCATGAACTGATGGTGGCAAGGAATCACTTGTCTGAGAGTGAAACTAAGTTTTCTTGGTGGAAAGATGTCTTATAAAGTTGGAATGAGAAAATGAGAAGCTATTTTTGGTCTTTTATAGTTTGGAAATCGATTTTCTCCTTTGGTGATGTAGTGGCCCCACCATGTCCTTTCACATTCTGATTTGATTTACTAATGAACTACAACCTTAGAACCTTTTTGCATATATTACATCTTGATGAAGATAAAAACACATTTTAGAAACCTTTACTAAATATTTTTCACTATTAATACTCCTTCAAAAGATGACTTTGATGGTGAAATGACCCATTTTCATGATTTTGACCCTATGACCTAATGATGACACAACATGGAAGAATGAGTTGAATGATGACCATGACACTCTTTCAAAAAGGAATGACCTGACCATGCTGATGTCCATTGACCATGAAGGCTGAAAGGGGTAGTAATAAACCTAGACAACTAACCAGTGACCAAATTTTTATTGAAAACCTATTTGAAACCATAAAAATTTGACCTAGGACCCTAACAAAAACTTTAAAAGAGCATAATTTGATCATTAGTGACTGACAAGACTGACAAGCACTAACATGAGTCTCCCTTGAGTTTTTACTTGATGTTTGCAATCACTCGAGCTCACCCCGTGGGCTTGTGTGAGCCTTTACACCCTCTTTTCTTGATTATTCAACGAACAACTTTTTGCATGTTGGTCACAATGTCACACTTGCAACCATGTTCTGGTCATGCACAAGGTCTTCACTTCATGTGTACATGTTGTGTTCGCTATGTAAACATCTGTTCCACTCACACACAAAGTTGCATGCACTATCGTGCAAGAATCATTGAGGTCATTCAGTGATTCATCACAAGCGTCACGCTTGTCACTCACACCGTCGATCAATCATGTTGAACATATGTTGTCTTGATGGTTTGAGGCGTCTTGTCATGAAGTTATGTTGAGTGTGTGTTCACAAGGTCGCATATGTACAAATTTACTCGCTCACACACTTAGCCGTTTTGTTGATTTTTTGATGACTGGATCACCCTCTAACATCCAGACCACCACCCTGCAATCGACTTGACCGAATTTCACCCAAAACAACGTAGATAATAAGCCATTTCAATCTGCGCTTACCACAAGCTGATCAGCCAACCCTCCTGTTGGTCAACCAAAGTGTTTGATGGGGCAGTGACCCCAGGACTCACTCCCCACAAAAATTACACAGAAGCTACAAACCTTGCCCACTCTGCTGACTAAGGAAACTGAGTTGACAGGACGGACAGACTCCAAGTGTTCATCCCCGTCTCCCCTCAAAAATTGCACAGTTTTTCCAGCCAGCCATCCAATTAGCCAGTTGGATGCTCACCCAAAAAACTACGTAGATTTCATGAGCAAGCCCCACAACATCCCAACATCCCTCTCAAATCAAAATCTACACAGAGGTGTTCAGTAGGTCAGCCTCACAGTAATTACACAGTTTTTTTTGCCATGCCACCCCGTAGCCCGCTGCCAGCTCCCTCCATGAATTGTGTAGTTTTTGCTGCCAAGTCTCCTAAATCCTGCATCCATCTCCCTCCAGGAATTGCGCAGTTTTTTCTACCAAGACCCTCTGCTGCCCAAACTACTTCCCTCTAGAAATTTTGCAGATCTTCCCTCCAGCCGAGCTAGATCCCACAGATAGTCACTGCTAATCTAGATTGTAGAAATTTTGAATAATTTAACACATATTCAATGGAGATTATCTTGATCATGTACTATTGCGGAAAACATACACAATACATAAGCTCCTCTACGTTGATCATCAATATAGCAGCATCAATAACAATAAAACATCAAGAGAATTCACGCATTAACACAGTATGTATCCCGGGGAAAGCATCTCGCTAAAAACCCCACACTATCTGTATATTAATGATTGAGTCATGTAACATTACACAGCATAATACTTCTCACAAGTATCTCCACCTCTGTTACACACAATACAGCTCAGATCTGATCTCCAAATCTCTTCCACTGCTTGCCTGCCTCCACTGCTCAATACCTGCTCAACAACTGATGAGAATGGCTCACCAAACTCGTTTTTCACCTGCAAAATAGTCACTCACTCTTTTTTGGACGTGAGCACAAGCTATAATGTGGGCAAATACGTGAGCAAACTCATTGGCATACTCAATCCATTGATTGTGCAAGATCTGGTGCACAACTATAGTCACAACTGATAGCAATCTGATTCTCTACCACCTGTCCCTGTTGAACTGAACATGCACTGACATGAAACTGAGTTAACTGATGTATTCATTAGTTGTATTATGAGTTAATAACTTGTGAATTAATTAATAACTAATTCACCCAACTCATCTCTAGTCTATTTGCCAGTTAGACTAAATACAACCAGTTTAACAAAGCTAAACTGAACACAACTCCATCAACTACACAATCAACTCCACCAAACTCAACTGATTGAGTTCTAACTGAAGCCATGCATGCAACAACTCAACTGACTCATAAGAAAAGCGTATTTCCTTCTGAAAGTTGCATGTGCCACCTCTGTAGCTCAAACTGAAGTGCTCCAAGAGAATAAGATTAAGTTTATAGTCCAAATATTATTGTGAGATAATAATATTTGACTTTTCTATTTTTGACAGCCAGTCTAAAAATAGACTTTGATCACTCACACTTTCATCAAAAATAGAAGTCCATCTATTTTTTCCCAACTTGATCAATCATCCATAAATAGCAACCTGCAATCCATAGACATGATCCATATGTCTAAAAATAGACTTGTGCCAAAAATAGCCGGCGGGCCCACTTAGTGAAGGCGACTCTTTTCACTAAGCTCCATCATCTTGTTGCAATCTCAACACTCCCTCTCGAAAAGATATGGATTATCAGCAACCCCTATCCTGCCTTGGTGGTACTCGAATTTGCTCCTAGTGAGAGCCTTCGTCAGAATATCAGCATCCTTATCCTCCGTTGGAATGTACGAAAGTAACATGATCCTCTACTGCACACAATCTCTGATATGATGGTACCTGATGTGATTGGACCTGAACAACCCGACCAGGATCATCCTCATCCACATAGATCACTACTTCCTGCTGTACCAAGAAATTGTTGTCGATCCAATACTGAAGACCCCTCCTGATGTGCTCTTTCTGTCCGTTGGGCTCCCTGCCCAATCTGCATCCGTGAAGCCACATAGATTCACCACATCCTCCTGTCTGTACCACAAACCATATCCCGATGTGCCTCTCAAGTAGCGCAATACATGCTTGCCTGCCTTCCAGAAGAGCTTGGTAGGCTTAACCATAGCTTGTGAAAGCTAGTTAACTGCATAGCATATATCAGGTCGTGTATTGATCAAATACATCAGCGACCCCACCAACTGTCGATACACAGTGGCATCCACTTCTTCTCCCGAAGTGGCATCCTCCTTCCTCCAACCTCCAGGAAGAGGAGTATCAATAGGCTTGCAACCATGCATGTTGAACTTCTCCAGTATCTCCCGAGCATACTTGCCCTGAGAAACAAACAGTCCACCACTGCGCTGCCATATTTCCAATCCTAGGAAATAGTGAAGGAGGCCCAAGTCCTTCATCTCAAACTCTGTAGCAAGATCCTTCTTGCATGACAGTATCAATAGCTCATCACCCGTTAGAATCAAATCATCAACATACAGTACAATGATAAGCAACTTACCCTCCACCATAATCTAGTATAGGTTAGGATCCGCCTCGCTCTTGGAGAATCCAAGTCCTGTGAAATAGTTGTCTATCCGTGTGTACCAAGCATGTGGTGCTTGCTTCAACCCATATAGTTCTCTCTTGAGCCTGCACACATGCGACTCACTGCTGAAGACCTCAAAGCCTTTGGGCTGCTCAATGTACATCTTCTCCTCAATGACTCCGTTGAGGAACGCAGTCTTCACATCCATCTGATGAATGTGCCATCCCATCTGCGCTGAGAGAGCAAGAATCGTCAGTATGGAAGAATACCTTGCGACAGGTGCAAAGGTCTCCTCATAATCAATCCCCTCTATCTGTGAAAAGCCTCGGGCAACAAATATTGCCTTGTACTTATCCACACTCCCGTCAGCTGCCTGCTTGACCTTGTCGATCCATCTCGAACCCACCACTGATTTCCCTTCCGGTCTAGGAACAATCTCCCATGCACTATTTGTGACAATAGAATCATACTCTTCCACCATGGTGTCTACCCATGCGGGATCCTCCACAACTTCCTCGAAATAGGATGGCTCAATCACAACACACTTGCTCATCAGAGCCATGTATCCAGTGTACCGATTAGGTGACTGTCTCTGCCTGTGTTGGGCTGTAGGTGGTCCTACAACTTTCTCTGCATCTTGAGCCAGTCGCTCAGCTTCTGTCAAGCGCTTTCGCCCTCTGATAGTTGGCGGTGCATGAGTGGTCTCTTCCACTCCATGAACCTCGTCCTGTGGCTGATCCACGTCCTGAAGCTCATCCTTAGGAACTAATAGCTCCTCATCTGCATGCAAGTGTAGCTCCCTCTCAAGCGAACACTTCATGGCTTTCTCCTCCTGAAATTTTATATTCCGTCGCACAACAGTTTTACCACTGTCTGGCAAATACACACGATAGTTGTGGGGCGTATCAGTGTACCCCACAAATATCCCAACCTCTGCGGTCGGCTCCAACTTCTTCCTGGCATCCTTCGTCACATGCATGTAAACGTTAGCACCAAAAATCCTCAAATGAGAAAGATCAGGTTTCTTACCAGAATAAGTCTCCTCAGGTGTACTCATGCCAAGTATCCTATGAGGACAACGATTCTGCACATAAACTGTTGTATTGCATGCTTCCGCCCACAAGTGAAGGGGTAGGCCCTGATCATGCAACATTGCCCGTGCAGCACCCACAATCGTTCGGTTCTTCCGCTCAGCTACCCCGTTCTGCTGTGGGATATGGGGAGCTATGAGCTCTCTACGAATCCCTTCTGTCTTGTAGAAATCCTTGAACTCGTCCGAGATGTATTCACCACCATTATTGCTCCTAAGAGCCTTCACCTTCTTCCCCGACTCCTTCTCGACCAGTGCTTTGAATTCACAGAACTTTGAATATGTCTCGCTCTTCTTCTGCATGAAGAAGATCCAGCACTTACGAGAGAAATCATCAACAAAAATCACATAATCCCTGTGTTTTGCTGTCCAAGCAACTAAGAAAGGTCCACACACGTCTGTGTGAATTCTCTCAAGGATCGTCGTGGCGCGACTATCCTTCTCGTGAAAGGTGGATTTCACGAACTTCCCCAAAGTACACCCCTTGCACTGATCTGACTGCGCAAGTGTGCCTTTAGGAAGCCCTGTAGTGATCTGCTGCAGTATCTTCAAGGCTCCATGGTGAAGGTGACCTAATCTCCTGTGCCACAACTCGCCATAATCCCAGCTCACCAATCCTTCTGCCTTGCCTGCCATTGTTGCGCATCCATCTACATGCAACTGATAAAGGTTCCTCACTCGAACCCCTATCTTCCGGGTCTCACCAGTTGTCTTGCTGCGCAGGAAGGCCTTTCCCTTGCTGAAAACAACATCATACCCCTTGTCTTCTAACATCGCCACTAAGATGAGATTCTTCTTCAATCCTGGAACATGCATGACTTCCTTCAATACAAAGGGTTTACTAGACTCCCTCTCAAAGGAAATGGTACCGATACCGGTCGCACTGTATCTACCATCATCGCCCATCTCGATGTGCACTCTAAGATCTTTCTCCTCCAGATCAGAGAACAAATCTCTATCTCCCGTCATGTGAAAAGACGCACCACTGTCCAAGAACCACATTGATCCCATCACACTTGAAACCAAGCATGCGATCAATGAAAAATCAAGCTCAAACTGTGAGGCTAGAGCCTCTCCTGTTGAAGATCCAGCAGCCTGCTTGTTCTTGTTCTTCTACGGACAATTAGTGGCGTAGCGTCCGTGCTGGTGACAGTGAAAACACTTCACCTTGGACATGTCCTGCTTCTTGCCTTTTGCACCAGAATGAGAAGCTTTCTTGTTCTTCCCCTTCTTTGCTTTGGCAGCCAAAGCGCAATTATCTTCATCAGATACCTTTGATGAAGATCCATTCTCACCTTTATTGTTACTGAGTTTATCCTTGAGCGCCAAGTCGCTCTTGCTTTGGAATAACATTTGCAATCCGTTGAAAGACATTTCAACGTTGTCACCAAGAAAACACTGCTGCAAATTTTAATTCCACCAGCAACCAACTCAACTGCTTCCGATCTAGAGTTCGTGAGAACAAAATATTTCTCGTACAGAGATTGACTGTATGGGCTTTTACCGGATATTTCACCTTCCAAAGGAAGGATGAATCCAGAGGCTACCTTGCTTGATTACAGACTCTGCCTGAAGAAATAGAATGTAAACACTTCCTGAATAGTAGATCTGATGATCAACAGCTCCGATACCATGTAGAAATTTTTCTACAATTATCTAGCTCGCTCTGATACCATGTAGAAATTTTGAATAATTTAACACATATTCAATGGAGATTATCCTGATCATGTACTATTGCGGAAAACATACACAATACATAAGCTCCTCTACGTTGATCATCAATATAGCAGCATCAATAACAATAAAACATCAAGAGCATTCACACATTAACACAGTATGTATCCCGGGGAAAGCATCTCGCTAAAAACCCCACACTATCTGTATATTAATGAGTCATGTAACATTACACAGCATAATACTTCTCACAAGTATCTCCACCTCTGTTACACACAATACAGCTCAGATCTGATCTCCAAATCTCTTCCACTGCTTGCATGCCTCCACTGCTCAATACCTGCTCAAGAACTGATGAGAATGGCTCACCAAACTCGTTTTTCACCTACAAAATAGTCACTCACTCTTTGTTGGACGTGAGCAAAAGCTATAATGTGGGCAAATACGTGATCAAACTCATTGGCATACTCAATCCATTGATTGTGCATGATCTGGTGACAACTATAGTCATAACTGATAGCAATCTGATTCTCTACCACCTGTCCCTGTTGAACTGAACATGCACTGACATGCAACTGAGTTAACTGATGTATTCATTAGTTGTATTATGAGTTAATAACTTGTGAATTAATTAATAACTAATTCACCCAACTCATCTCTAGTCTATTTGCCAGTTAGACTAAACACAACCAGTTTAACAAATCTAAACTGAACACAACTCCATCAACTCCACAATCAACTCCACCAAACTCAACTGATTGAGTTCTAACTGAAGTCATGCATGCAACAACTCAACTGACTCATAAGAAAAGTGTATTTCCTTCTGACAGCGGCATGTGCCACCTCTGTAGCTCAAACTGAAGTGCTCCAAGAGAATAAGATTAAGTTTATAGTCCAAATATTATTGTGAGATAATAATATTTGACTTTTCTATTTTTGACAGCCAGTCTAAAAATAGACTTTGATCACTCACACTGTGATCACTCACACTTTCATCAAAAATAGAAGTCTATCTATTTTTTCCCAACTTGATCAATCATCCATAAACAGTAACCTGCAATCCATAGACATGATCCATATGTCTAAAAATAGACATAGTCTAAAAATAGACTTGCACCAAAAATAGCCTACGGGCCCACTTAGTGAAGGCGACTCTTTTCACTAAGCTCCATCATCTTGTTGCAATCTCAACACTCCCTCTCGACAAGATATGGATTATCAGCAACCCCTATCCTGCCTCGGTGGTACTCGAATTTGCTCCTGGTGAGAGCCTTCGTCAGAATATCATCATCCTGATCCTCCGTTGCAATGTACGAAAGTAACATGATCCTCCGCTGCACACAATCTCTGATATGATGGTACCTGATGTGCTTGGACCCGAACAACCCGACCAGGATCATCCTCATCCACATAGATGGCTGCTTCCTGCTGTACCAAGAAACTGTTGTCGATCCAATACTGAAGACCCCTCCTGATGTGCTCTTTCTGTCCGTTGGGCTCCCTGCCCAATCTGCATCCGTGAAGCCACATAGCTTCACCACATCCTCCTGTCTATACCACAAACCATATCCCATTGTGCCTCTCAAGTAGCGCAATACATGCTTGCCCGCCTTCCAGAAGAGCTTGGTAGGCTTACCCATAGCTTGTGAAAGCTGGTTAACTGCATAGCATATATCAGGTCGTGTATTGACCAAATACATCAGCGACCCCACCAACTGTCGATACACAGTGGCATCCACTTCTTCTCCCGAAGTGGCATCCTCCTTCCTCCAACCTCCAGGAAGAGGAGTATCAATAGGCTTGCAGCCATGCATGTTGAACTTCTCCAATATCTCCCGAGCATACTTTCCCTGAGAAACAAACAGTCCACCACTACGCTACCATATTTCCAATCCTAGGAAATAGTGAAGGAGGCCCAAGTCCTTCATCTCAAACTCTGTAGCAAGATCCTTCTTGCATGACAGTATCAACAGCTCATCACCCGTTAGAATCAAATCATCAACATACAGTACAATGATAAGCAACTTACCCTCCACCACAATCTGGTATAGGTTAGGATCCGCCTCGCTCTTGCAGAATCTAAGTCTTGTGAAATAGCTGTCTATCCATGTGTACCAAGCACATGGTGCTTGCTTCAACGCATACAGTGCTCTCTTGAGCCTGCACACATGCGACTTGCTGCTGAAGACCTCAAAGCCTTCGGGTTGCTCAATGTACACCTTCTCCTCAATGACTCCGTTGAGGAACGCAGTCTTCACATCCATCTGATGAATGTGCCATCCCATCTGCGCTGAGAGAGCAAGAATCGTCAGTATGGAAGAATACATTGCGACAGGTGCAAAGGTCTCCTCATAATCGATCCCCTCTATCTGTGAAAAGCCTCAGGCAACAAATATTGCCTTGTACTTCTCCACACTCCCGTCAGCTGCCTGCTTGACCTTGTAGATCCATCTCGAACCCACCACTGATTTCCCTTCCGGTCTAGGAACAATCTCCCATGCACTGTTTCTGACAATAGAATCATAATCTTCCACCATGGCGTCTACCCATGCGGGATCCTCCACAGCTTCCTCGAAAGAGGATGGCTCAGTCACAACACACTTGCTCATCAGAGCCATGTATCCAGTGTACCGATTAGGTGACTGGCTCTGCCTGCGTTGGGCTGTAGGTGGTCCTACAACTTTCTCTGCATCTTGAGCCAGTCGCTCAGCTTCTGTCAAGCGCTTTCACCCTCTGATGGTTGGCGGTGCATGAGTGGTCTCTTCCACTCCATGAACCTCGTCCTGTGGCTGATCCACGTCCTGAAGCTCATCCTTAGGAACTAATAGCTTCTCATCTGCATGCAAGTGTAGCTCCCTCTCAAGCGAACACTTCATGGCTTTCTCCTCCTGAAATTTTATATCCCGTCGCACAACAGTTTTACCACTGTCTGGCAAATACACACGATAGTTGTGGGGCGTATCAGTGTACCCCACAAATATCCCAACCTCTGTGGTCGGCTCCAACTTCTTCCTAGCATCCTTCATCACATGCATGTAAACGTTAGCACCAAAAATACTCAAATGAGAAAGATCAGGTTTCTTACCAGAATAAGTCTCCTCAGGTGTACTCATGCCAAGTATCCTATGAGGACAACGGTTCTGCACATAAACTGTTGTATTGCATGCTTCTGTCCACAAGTGAAGGGGTAGGCCCTGATCATGCAACACTACCCGTACATCACCCACAATCAGACTTTTCTTCTGCTCAGCTACCCCATTCTGCAGTGGGTTATGGGGAGCTATGAGCTCTCTACGAATCCCTTCTGTCTTGCAGAAATCCTTGAACTCGTCCGAGATGTATTCACCACCATTATCGCTCCTAAGAGCCTTCACCTTCTTCCCCGACTCCTTCTCAACCAGTGCTTTGAATTCACAAAACTTTGAATATGTCTTGCTCTTCTTTTGCATGAAGAAGATCCAGCACTTACAAGAGAAATCATCAACAAAAATCACATAATACCTGTGTTTTGTTGTCGAAGCAACTGAGAAAGGTCCACACACGTTTGTGTGAATTCTCTCAAGGATCGTCGTGGCGCGACTATCCTTCTCGTGAAAGGTGGCTTTCACAAACTTCCATAAAGTACACCCCTTGCACTGATCTAACCGCGCAAGTGTGCCTTTAGGAAGCCCTGTAGTGATCTGTTGCAGTATCTTCAAGGCTCCATGGTGAAGGTGACCCAATCTCCTGTGCCACAACTCGCCATCATCCCGGCTCACCAATCCTTCTGCCTTGCCTGCCATTGCTGCGCATCCATCTACATGCAACTGATAAAGGTTCCTCACTCGAACCCCTATCTTCCAGGTCTCACTAATTGTCTTGCTGCGCAGGAAGGCCTTTCCCTCGCTGAATACAACATCATACCCCTTGTCTTCTAACATCGCCACTGAGATGAGATTCTTCTTCAATCCTGGAACATGCATGACTTTCTTCAATACAAATGGTTTACCAGACTCCCTCTCAAAGGAAATGGTACTGATACCGGTCGCACTGTATCTACCATCAGCACTCCAAGATCTTTGTCCTCCATATCAGAGAACAAATCTCTATCTCCCGTCATGTGAAAAGACGCACCACTGTCCAAGAACCACACTGATCCCATCACACTTGAAACCAAGCATGCGATCAATGAAAAATCAAGCTCAAACTGTGAGGCTAGAGCCTCTCCTGCTGAAGATCCAGCAGCCTGCTTGTTCTTCTTCTTCTACGGACAATTAGTGGCGTAGTGTCCGTGCTAGTGACAGTGAAAACACTTCACCTTGGACATGTCCTACTTCTTGCCTTTTGCACCGGAATGAGAAGCTTTCTTGTTCTTCCCCTTCTTTGCTTTGGCAGCCACAGCGCAATTATCTTCATCAGATACCTTTGATGAAGATCCATTCTCACCTTTATTGTTACTGAGTTTATCCTTGAGCGCCAGGTCACTCTTGCTTTGGAATAACATTTGCAATCCGTTGAAAGACATTTCAACGTTGTCACCAAGAAAACACTGCTGCAAATTCGAATTCCACCAGCAACCAACTCAACTGCTTCCGATCTAGAATTCGTGAGAACAAAATATTTCTCGTACAGAGATTGACTGTATGGGCTTTTACCGGATATTTCACCTTCCAAAGGAAGGATGAATCCAGAGGCTACCTGGCCCGGTTACAGACTCTGCCTGAAGAAATAGAATGTAAACACTTCCTGAATAGTAGATTTGATGATCAACAGCTCCGATACCATGTAGAAATTTTTCTACAATTATCTAGCTCGCTATGATACCATGTAGAAATTTTGAATAATTTAACACATATTCAATGGAGATTATCCTGATCATGTACTATTGCGGAAAACATACACAATACATAAGCTCCTCTACGTTGATCATCAATATAGCAGCATCAATAACAATAAAACATCAAGAGCATTCACACATTAACACAGTATGTATCCCGGGGAAAGCATCTCGCTAAAAACCCCACACTATCTGTATATTAATGATTGAGTCATGTAACATTACACAGCATAATACTTCTCACAAGTATCTCCACCTCTGTTACACACAATACAGCTCAGATCTGATCTCCAAATCTCTTCCACTGCTTGCCTGCCTCCACTGCTTAATACCTGCTCAAGAACTGATGAGAATGGCTCACCAAACTCGTTTTTCACCTGCAAAATAGTCACTCACTCTTTTTTGGACGTGAGCACAAGCTATAATGTGGGCAAATACGTGAGCAAACTCATTGGCATACTCAATCCATTGATTGTGCAAGATCTGGTGCACAACTATAGTCATAACTGATAGCAATCTGATTCTCTACCACCTGTCCCTGTTGAACTAAACATGCACTGACATGCAACTGAGTTAACTGATGTATCCATTAGTTGTATTATGAGTTAATAACTTGTGAATTAATTAATAACTAATTCACCCAACTCATCTCTAGTCTATTTTCCAGTTAGACTAAATACAACCAGTTTAACAAAGCTAAACTGAACACAACTCCATCAACTCCACAATCAACTCCACCAAACTCAACTGATTGAGTTCTAACTGAATTCATGCATGCAACAACTCAACTGACTCATGATGGCTCTCCGAGAGAAGATGGCCGAATGCCTTTACCCTTTTTGATTAGCTCTTTTCCTTCGTTCCTAAAAATCTCCATAGTGTCATGCAGCCTTAATCGCTTGTCAGCCCATATTGGTCCTTCTGCCGGCAACCCAGACACTTCTGCTATCACAGCATCTGTTATGGTGATTTGTCTACCTCTCACCAAGTATTGTCCATTCTGTAGATGCTGTAAAAATTCAATAGTGATTTCCTCATTAGGGGGTTGAAATCTTGTAAAATATGATGTTCATCTTGCACGAGCTAGAATTTCCCTAGCTTCATTGGAGACAACCAGTGTTAAAGGTTCTCACCAGACTTTTTTTCCTCCCATGATGCTTGAGTTATTCCCTCTTTTGCAAATGATTAGTGCAGTGGAGAAAGCACAGTAACGAGCAGAGCCGAGAGATGGAACAACAAATGTTTGTAATGGCTCTATCAAGTGATTTTTTATAAGGCGACCGGGAGAACTAGGTTATGCAAGGGCTTAGGTTAGGGTTTCGATTTCTGCAGTTTACTGCTCGAACCCTCCATTTACGCACCTGCCTTTCTCTTTCACCGTTTCACCCTAACCGTGGAGAACTGCAGTTTACTCGCTGGTAGACTTCTCGGAGAGCAGAGCACCGAACCGCGACAACCGGCGAGCCCTGTGACGGAATACCAACTGCAGCACGGACCGTTTACTAACTGCAAACTGTCGTTTTCTCCCGGTTTTTCTCTCCGTTCCGAGGTGTTAGCAGATCCTAGAAGCAGCTGGCAATGGAGGACATTGAGGCCGTCGATTACTCCGCGGACCCATTGGAAGGGGTCTCCATCTGGCGCACCCCACTCGACACATCCGGAGGTATGTACAGCTCGGGCTTACCTGATCATTTTGCGCCGTTTCCGTTTAGTGAACCGCATTCGCATAACCCTGTAGTCCTCCCGGACGACCCGCCGACTTGGCCTGCTCTCTCCACGCCCCCGCACTCTCCGGCAACCCTAGGGTTTGTCTCAAGCTGCATTAACCCTAACCCTGGTTCTCTCCCCCCGGTAGCGGGCTCATTACCCCTCCATCAACAAAACCCCTCCCTTCCCGGTCCCTCTAACGGCATCCCTGTCTCCATCGGTCATACTTCCGGTTGCTTCACTGTCGTACCTCCGCTCTCGGGCCACCCTCCGTCTTCTGGCTTTCACGGCCCCCCATACTCACCCCGAATCCCTGCATCGCAGCAAGCATACTCCCCTCCCTCAGGCCGCCCCCATAGCAATCCCCCTCCACGGGGCCCCAAACGGAAATACAAGTGCTTCAAATCAAAGGAGGAGGACGTTTTTCTCAGGTTGGAAGAAGACATTCGCTGGGGTGAGGCCATGGATTTTGCCGATCGTGTTTTGGTCGGGCGCATCAGGGGCCGAAGTTACTCGGCAGCACGCTTGAAGACATGGGCAGCGGAAGTTTGGGGCCACCATTTGGTGGATATCCCATTTGTGCAGACCTTCGTGCGGGGCTGGTTCGCACTGCGTTTCGCGCGTGCTGATCACACCAACTGGGTTCTGTCATCTTACTGGCACTTTGACCATGCCCCGGTGTTACTGAAGAGATGGACTCCTTTATTTGACCCTGAGACTGAGCAGATTGGCATCGGACCGGTATGGATTCGGCTTCCAGGGCTTCCACTCCAGTACTGGTCAGAAGACATATTCAAGAGGATTGGTAATGCCATCGGTGGATATATGGGCTATGACAAATCCTATCAACAGACGGGTATGATGGCCTATGCCAGGATTCTCATCAACCTGGACACGAGAGGTGGGCTGCTGGAATATATTACCATACAGTGGAGGGATACTGAGTGCAAGCAAATCATAGATTATGAAGGAGTACCATATAGGTGCCGCAGATGCCATCAAGTGGGCCATCTATACAGAGACTGCCCACTTCTCAAGAGATCATAATCGAATAGCAAGGAGGATGCAATTCCACAGACACATGACAAACCCTCTGAGACGCATCCTACCCAGCCCTCCGGGGAACAGGATCGCCCTTAGATAGCGGAGGAACCACGGAGCACCGAGACAACGGATATTGCTGTGGATCCCTCTGATCCACCTCCGGCCTCGCCTGCTCCTGTGCAGCCATCGACTGATCAAGCGGGCTTGGAGCAACCGGGTAAGTTTTCTATCCATACTCCGTCATCTCCTCCTTCATGCATGTCATTGGGCATATCATCACATGAATTCATTGACTCTGCATCTATCCATGCTAATTTATCCTCTGCATCCTCTCCACTGAATTTTCACAATCACACCTCACTCATCTGCTCCCTTCCTCTCCCTTCACCTGTGGCTCCTCCATCAAGAATCACTTCGACTCTGGCCACCCTATCATTACATTCGTCTCCGTCCCCCCCCCCCCCCCCCCCCCCTACTCCCTCCGCCCCCGTCTGAAGGACAGGGGACCGGATGCTGTTGGACTTGATCTGACTAGCATGCCTATGTCCCTCAAGAATTCCCGCGGCAGACCCTCCCGCATATCCAAGGCAAGGCACACAGCTGATGAAGAAGTCACCCTCGGGCGACAGCAGACTATTTTCAGGGCCCTTAGAGCAAGGAATCGCCCATCCCCCTTCCACTCATGAAGTTCCTCTCCTTCAATTGCCGGGGGTTTGCTAGTTTAGCCAAAAAACTAGCACTTAGGAGATTGCTCTTATCATCTCAGATGGACTTTATATTTCTTCAAGAGACCCTCTGTCAGGCCGAACCCCTCATCCATACTCTCTCTGCCTGGCTCCCTTCCTGGACCTTCCATGCACTGGATGCGTCGGGTCGATCTGGGGGATTGGCCATTGGGGTAAATAACAGAGTTGCGGAGATCAAGAATATTTTTGGAGGGAGAGGGTTTATAGGACTTGACATCAGTGCTCATTCTGCAGTAAGAGATATCCGGATTATCAATGTTTATGGCCCATGTGCAAACCGTGCCAATTATTGGAGATCCTTACTTGAATCAGAACTCTTCCAAGCAGACAACATTATACTTGGAGGCGATTTAAACTTCTCGCTCGGATACAGCGAGTCATGGGGGCACTCCGCCCAGGTCGACTCCCTTACAGATACTATATCCAGCCTTCTAGAGGATCATCACTGGGTGGATATACCGTCTGCTAAGCTCCAATACACATGGTCAAATAACAGAAGCGGAGACCAAAGCCTTGCAAGGAGACTTGACAGATTTCTTATCAAGGAATCTTTGGTTAACGATCTCCCCAGAGTTCGTCAATGGGTTGGATCGGGAGGCATTTCAGATCATCGGCCTATCTTCTTAGAAGCTGAAGACCTAACCCATAAGATCAAGAGCCCTTACAAATTTAATGCCTCTTGGTTACAAGATCCCTCTTACATACAATTGGTACATAATTTCTGGCAATCCAATGCCATCAGAGAAGGAGAGGACATCTCAGAGGGCTTTGTAAGGAAACTCACAGAACTCAAACAGATCACCAAGAACTGGGCCCACCAAAAGCGCATTCAGGACAATCAGACATTAAAAGAGGCTGAAAGGGTCATTGTAGAATTTGAAGAATCCTCAAATGGGACTTTCCTCTCCCCTGAAAGCAAGGAGAATTACTCCTCCCTTATTGCAAAGCGCTCACAAATACTGAAGGAAAGGGAAGAAAGCTGGAGACTTCGGAGCAGAGCTATTTGGCTCTCCGAAGGAGATGCAAATACTAAATTTTATCACAAGTTTGCAAATGGCCGCAAAGTAATAAACACTATCTGGGAATTAAAGGACGATCAAGGGGGCACTGTCTCCTCACAGCGGAATCTGGCCAGACTGGCCACAGAGCACTTTAGAGGCATATATAAGGCACCTGTAGAAGCCAATATCTTGGAAATCATGAGAGTGGCAGAGCTCTTCCCCAGATACATTGAACCAGAAGATGCTGAGGAACTACAGAAGGAAGTGACCATGGCGGAATTGGAGGCTACTCTGAAATGGTTCAAAAAAGATAAGAGCCCTGGACCAGATGGATGGACCATTGAATTTTACCTTGCGTTTTTTGATCTTTTGGGTAATGACCTCCTGAAAATAGTTGAAGACAGCAGAAGAAGAGGTCGTATATCCTCAGCCATTAAATCCACCTTCATAGCTCTCATCCCCAAATTGAATGCCCCGAACACTTTCGATGACTTCCGTCCTATATCACTCTGCAACTGCCTCTACAAGATTATAGCTAAGACCATTGCTAATCGTCTTAAGCCCATTCTATCGCATCATATATCCGCTGAACAATTTGCATTCCTGCACCATAGACAGATCCACGAGGCCATTGCCACTGCCCAAGAGCTCATTCACACTTTGCAGATTAAGAAACAAAAAGGAATGATCCTTAAGGTGGATATGTCCAAGGCATTTGACAGAACTAACTGGCTATACTTACGGCTGCTGCTCACACACCTGGGTTTCCCCTATGTCTTCATCAAATGGACCATGAGCTGTATCACTGATGTATCCTACAATGTGTTACTTAATGGGGAAGCTACCTCGTTCTTCACTTCAGAGAGGGGTCTCAGACAGGGATGTCCACTCTCCCCTCTGCTGTTTTTACTCATTATGGAAGGGTTGAGTAGAGTTATTTCATCTACGCGGGACAGACAACAATTATCTGGTATTAAACTGGCAGACAATCTATACCTCACTCACCTATTGTTTGTCAATGATATCCTAATTTTTTTGAATGGCAATATTGGTGACTCCACTATACTCCATAACTCTTTACTTCTCTTTCAGCAAGCCACTGGTATGAAGATTAATGAAAATAAATCCACCATCGCTACTATAGGCTGTACTATACATGAAACAGCTTATGCTAATCAGCGATTCCCTTTTAACAACTTGACCTTATCAGATGGTATAAAGTATCTTGGTTTCAGACTGAAACCTAATGGATACAGAATTGCTGACTGGTTATGGCTTATAGCCAAGGTGGAAAAGAGACTTCAAATATGGTACCACCGATACCTCTCTCGAGCTAGCAGACTGATACTTATTAAAGCAGTGATTGAAGCCACACCAGTATACTGGATGGCTCTCACATGGATTCCTAAGGGCATACTCAACAGGTTACAGCATATATGCAATAAATTTCTATGGAAGGGCCATCAGCCAGGCAGAATTTTTGTCTGGGTAAAATGGGACACCATTGCTAAACCCAAACGCTAGGGGGGATGGGGTATCAAAAGGCTCGACCTTTTCTCCAGGGCTCTGGCTGCCAAACTTGGATGGCAGCTCCTTACCATTGATGGACTTTGGACCAGGGTAGCATATGCTAACTATATCAAACCCCTGAATGTGTTGGATTGGATATGCAGTCAACATGGAACAAATCACAACATATCCATCATATGGAAAGCTGTCATCGGTACTTTACCATTATTACGAGAAGGATTAACTTGGCGCATCAAAGCAGTTAATGCGGTCCGAATAGGACTAGACCCATGGGTCGGATGTGGAAACACTCACAGACTCTCTGATGGCCTCATTGGACATCTTAATGACAGAGGTATCATCAACATCATGCATATCGGGGACCAAGAAAACTCCTCCTTTCTCCATCAGGCCTGGACCAGCGCACAAGTTTTAGATATTCCGGCACAGTGGCATAATGAATGGGCAGAGTACACGGATGCGCTCACTCAAGCTCATATCAGGCTTACTGAAGGACCTGACGAAATCATTTGGACCTTTGCAAACATGGAGCATATATCCCGAAGCTTGGCTATCTAAAACTCATGGAGCCACATAAGCCTCAAATTATCCACCCCTCATGGAAAGCATTATGGAAGCTCAAATCAGCCCCGCGTACTCGACTGCTAATGTGGAACATTCTCTTTGATAAAGTACCTACAGGCACTAATCTTATGAAGAGATCCTTTCACGGACCATTCCGCTGTCATCTTTGTCACCAGGAGGAAGAGAGCACTGTTCACCTATTCTTGAACTGCAGCATCACTTTACAATTTTGGCATGACCTCATTTCCCACCTCCCGCAACTGAAAATTTGGCATGGCCATAGCTTAATGGATGCATGGGAGAACTGGGATCATGACCACTCGGGGAAGTCCATCAATATCCCGCTACTCGCATGCTGGGCAGTCTGGATTGCTCGGAATCAGGCTATCTTCAATCTTAGAGCCCCCCATTGGCCCTCTATCCTTCTCCATACCATTGCCGATTACAACATGATACCAGAGGAAGAATCCACAGGCCCTGTTCGCATCATTAGACAAATAGATATTGACAAGTCCAAACCATGGGCTTTTTTTGATGGTTCAGCACAGGATGTAGGCTGTGGTGGAGGAGCAGTTCTATATCTCAATGATTCACACAGTTACAAAATTCAAATCTTCTTAGGCAGAGGCACTAATAACTATGCTGAACTGTGCACTGCTAAGCATCTCATTCACTTTGCCATACAAAAACAATGCAGACATCTCCAGCTGTTTGGAGACTCAAAAATTGTTTGCAATTGGCTGACTGATGCATCTCATTGTCATGCATTTTCGTTGAGCCATATTTTAGATGAGGCTCAGATCAACTCTCCAAAGAGGCAACGCACAGACAAGGAGAAAATTGGCTGATACAGGAGGAAATCGAAGGGTCATACTATCAGCATTATCATCGACCCTTTGATGATCGGATGGATAATGGGCTATAAAAGCCCACTTACAGATCTTCACTTGCTTTTTGTTGTCAATAGCTGTATATATCTCTCTATGTCTAGTACAATACAGCACTTTTTCTTTTGATATAATAGCATATATATGGCTCTCTACGTAGAGCAATGGACTCTTATTTTGAACACTGTTAGTGTATAGTTTTCAACTGCTCCCTGCGAGGAGACAACCTGCTTTATTTTTGTTTATCTATTACTGCAGACAGATCTTGTCAGGCACTGCTGCCTTTATATGAATGCTTCGGCATATACAAAATGTAATTTCTTAACTTTAATAGAAATTACGACTTTTTCCCAGGGGAAAAAAAAAACTCAACTGACTCATAAGAAAAGCATATTTCCTTCTGACAGCTGCATGTGCCACCTCTGTAGCTCAAACTGAAGTGCTCCAAGAGAATAAGATTAAGTTTATAGTCCAAATATTATTGTGAGATAATAATATTTGACTTTTCTATTTTTGGCAGCCAGTCTAAAAATAGACTTTGATCACTCACACTGTGATCACTCGAACTTTCATCAAAAATAGAAGTCCATCTATTTTTTCCCAACTTGATCAATCATCCATAAACAGCAACCTGCAATCCATAGACATGATCCATATGTCTAAAAATAGACATAGTCTAAAAATAGACTTGCGCCAAAAATAGCCTGCGGGCCCACTTAGTGAAGGCGACTCTTTTCACTAAGCTCCATCATCTTGTCGCAATCTCAACACTCCTTCTCGACAAGATATGGATTATCAGCAACCCCTATCCTGCCTCGGTGGTACTCGAATTTGCTCCTGGTGAGAGCCTTCGTCAGAATATCAGCATCCTAATCCTCCGTTGGAATGTACGAAAGTAACATGATCCTCCGCTGCACACAATATCTGATATGATGGTACCTGATGTGCTTGGACCCGAACAACCCGACCAGGATCATCCTCATCCACATAGATCGCTACTTCCTGCTGTACCAAGAAACTGTTTTCGATCCAATACTGAAGACCCCTCCTGATGTGCTCTTTCTGTCCGTTGGGCTCCCTGCCCAATCTGCATCCGTGAAGCCACATAGCTTCACCACATCCTCCTGTCTGTACCAAAAACCATATCCCGATGTGCCTCTCAAGTAGCACAATACATGCTTTCCCGCCTTCCAGAAGAGCTTGGTAGGCTTAACCATAGCTTGTGAAAGCTGGTTAACTGCATGGCATATATCAGGTCGTGTATTGACCAAATACATCAGCGACCCCACCAACTGTCGATACACAGTGGCATCCACTTCTTCTCCCGAAGTGGCATCCTCCTTCCTCCAACCTCCAAGAAGAGGAGTATCAAGAGGCTTGCAGCCATGCATGTTGAACTTCTCCAGTATCTCCCGAGCATACTTGCCCTGAGAAACAAACAGTCCACCACTGTGCTGCCATATTTCCAATCCTAGGAAATAGTGAAGGAGGCCCAAGTCCTTCATCTCAAACTCTGTAGCAAGATCCTTCTTACATGACAGTATCAACAGCTCATCACCAGTTAGAATCAAATCACCAACATACAGTACAATGATAAGCAACTTACCCTCCACCACAATCTGGTATAGGTTAGGATCCGCCTCGCTCTTAGAGAATCCAAGTCCTGTGAAATAGCTATCTATCCGTGTGTACCAAGCACGTGGTGCTTGCTTCAACCCATACAGTGCTCTCTTGAGCCTGCACACATGCGACTCGCTGCTGAAGACCTCAAAGCCTTCGGGTTGTTCAATGTACACCTTCTCCTCAATGACTCCGTTGAGGAACACAGTCTTCACATCCATTTGATGAATGTGCCATCCCATCTGCGCTGAGAGAGCAACAATCGTCAATATGGAAGAATACCTTGCGACAGGTGCAAAGGTCTCCTCATAATCGATCCCCTCTATCTGTGAAAAGCCTCGGGCAACAAATATTGCCTTGTACTTCTCCACACTTCCATCAGCTGCCTGCTTGACCTTGTAGATCCATCTCGAACCCACCACTGATTTCCCTTCCGGTCTAGGAACAATCTCCCATGCACTGTTTCTGACAATAGAATCATACTCTTCCACAATGGCGTCTACCCATGCGGGATCCTCCACAGCTTCCTTGAAAGAGGATGGCTCAGTCACAACACACTTGCTCATCAGAGCCATGTATCCAGTGTATCGATTAGGTGACTGTCTCTGCCTGCATTGGGCTGTAGGTGGTCCTACAACTTTCTCTGCATCTTGAGCCAGTCGCTCAGCTTCTGTCAAGCGCTTTCGCCCTCTAATGGTTGGCGGTGCATGAGTGGTCTCTTCCACTCCATGAACCTCGTCCTGTGGCTAATCCACATCCTGAAGCTCATCCTTAGGAACTAATAGCTCCTCATCTGCATGCAAGTGTAGCTCCCTCTCAAGCGAACACTTCATGGCTTTCTCCTCCTGAAATTTTATATCCCGTCGCACAACAGTTTTACCATTATCTGGCAAATACACACGATAGTTGTGGGGTGTATCAGTGTACCCGACAAATATCCCAACCTCTGCGGTCGGCTCCAACTTCTTCCTAGCATCCTTCGTCACATGCATGTAAACGTTAGCACCAAAAATCCTAAAATGAGAAAGATCATGTTTCTTACCAGAATAAGTCTCCTCAGGTGTACTCATGCCAAGTATCCTATGAGGACAACGGTTCTACACATAAATTGCTGTATTGCATGCTTCCGCCCACAAGTGAAGGGGTAGGCCCCAATCATGCAACATTGCCCGTGCAGCACCCACAATCGTTCTGTTCTTCCGCTCAGCTACCCCGTTCTGCTATGGGTTATGGGGAGCTATGAGCTCTCTACGAATCCCTTCTGTCTTGCAGAAATCCTTGAACTCGTCCGAGATGTATTCACCACCATTATCGCTCCTAAGAGCCTTCACCTTCTTCCCCGACTCCTTCTCGACCAGTGCTTTGAATTCACAGAACTTTTAATATGTCTCGCTCTTCTTATGCATGAAGAAGATCCAGCACTTTCGAGAGAAATCATCAACAAAAATCACATAATACCTGTGGTTTGCTGTCGAAGCAACTGAGAAAGGTCCACACAGGTCTGTGTGAATTCTCTCAAGGATCGTCGTGGCGCAACTATCCTTCTCGTGAAAGGTGGCTTTCACAAACTTCCCCAAAGTACACCCCTTGCACTGATCTGACTGCGCAAGTGTGCCTTTAGGAAGCCCTGTAGTGATCTGCTGCAGTATCTTCGAGGCTCCATAGTGAAGGTGAACCAATCTCCTGTGCCACAACTCGCCATCATCCCGGCTCACCAATCCTTCTGCCTTGCCTGCCATTGCTACGCATCCATCTACATGCAACTGATAAAGGTTCCTCACTCGAACCCCTATCTTCTGGGTCTCACCAGTTGTCTTGCTACACAGGAAGGCCTTTCCCTCGCTGAAAACAACATCATACCCCTTGTCTTCTAACATCGCCACTGAGATGAGATTCTTCTTCAATCCTGGAACATGCATGACTTCCTTCAATACAAAGGGTTTACCAGACTCCCTCTCAAAGGAAATGGTACCGATACCGGTCGCACTGTATCTACCATCATCGCCCATCTCGATGTGCACTCCAAGATCTTTGTCCTCCAGATCAGAGAACAAATCTCTATCTCCCGTCATGTGAAAAGACGCACCACTGTCCAAGAACCAGACTAATCCCATCACACTTGAAACCAAGCATGCAATCAATGAAAACTCAAGCTCAAACTGTGAGGCTAGAGCCTCTCCTGCTGAAGATCCAGTAGCCTGCTTGTTCTTCTTCTTCTGCGGACAATTAGTGGCGTAGTGTCCGTGCTGGTGACAGTGAAAACACTTCACCTTGGACATGTCCTGCTTCTTGCCTTTTGCACCGGAATGAGAAGCTTTCTTGTTCTTCCCCTTCTTTGCTTTGGCAGCCAAAGTGCAATTATCTTCATCAGATACCTTTGATGAAGATCCATTCTCACCTTTATTGTTACTGAGTTTATCCTTGAGCGCCAGGTCACTCTTGCTTTGGAATAACATTTGCAATCCGTTGAAAGAAATTTCAACGTTGTCACCAAGAAAACACTGCTGCAAATTCGAATTCCACCAGCAACCAACTCAACTGCTTCCGATCTAGAATTCATGAGAACAAAATATTTCTCGTACAGAGATTGACTGTATGGGCTTTTACCGGATATTTCACCTTCCAAAGGAAGGATGAATCCAGAGGCTACCTGGCCCGATTACAGGCTCTGCCTGAAGAAATAGAATGTAAACACTTCGTGAATAGTAGATCTGATGATCAACAGCTCCGATACCATGTAGAAATTTTTCTACAATTATCTAGCTCGCTCTGATACCATGTAGAAATTTTGAATAATTTAACACATATTCAATGGAGATTATCCTGATCATGTACTATTGTGGAAAACATATACAATACATAAGCTCCTCTACGTTGATAATCAATATAGCAGCATCAATAACAATAAAACATCAAGATCATTCACACATTAACACAGTATGTATCTCGGGGAAAGCATCTCGCTAAAAACCCCACACTATCTGTATATTAATGAGTCATGTAACATTACACAGCATAATACTTCTCACAAGTATCTCCACCTCTGTTACACACAATACAGCTCAGATCTGATCTCCAAATCTCTTCCACTGCTTGCCTGCCTCCACTGCTCAATACCTGCTCAAGAACTTATGAGAATGGCTCACCAAACTCGTTTTTCACCTGCAAAATAGTAACTCACTCTTTGTTGGACGTGAGCACAAGCTATAATGTGGGCAAATATGTGAGCAAACTCATTGGCATACTCAATCCATTGATTGTGCAAGATCTGGTGCACAACTATAGTCACAACTGATAGCAATCTGATTCTCTACCACCTGTCCCTGTTGAACTGAACATGCACTGACATGCAACTGAGTTAACTGATGTATTCATTAGTTGTATTGTGAGTTAATAACTTGTGAATTAATTAATAACTAATTCACCCAACTCATCTCTAGTCTATTTGCCAGTTAGACTAAATACAACCAGTTTAACAAAGCTAAACTGAACACAACTCCATCAACTCCACAATCAACTCCACCAAACTCAACTGATTGAGTTTTAACTGAAGTCATGCATGCAACAACTCAACTGACTCATAAGAAAAGCATATTTCCTTCTGACAGCTGCATGTGCCACCTCTGTAGCTCAAACTGAAGTGCTCCAAGAGAATAAGATTAAGTTTATAGTCCAAATATTATTGTGAGATAATAATATTTGACTTTTCTATTTTTGACAGCCAGTCTAAAAATAGACTTTGATCACAAACACTGTGATCACTCACACTTTCATCAAAAATAGAAGTCCATCTATTTTTTCCCAACCTGATCAATCATCCATAAACAGCAACCTGCAATCCATAGACATGATCCATGTGTCTAAAAATAGACATAGTCTAAAAATAGACTTGCACCAAAAATAGCCTGCGGGCCCACTTAGTGAAGGCGACTCTTTTCACTAACCTCCATCATCTTGTTGCAATCTCAACACTCCCTCTCGAAAAGATATGGATTATCAGCAGCCTCTATCCTGCCTCGGTGGTACTCGAATTTGCTCCTGGTGAGAGCCTTCGTCAGAATATCAGCATCCTGATCCTCCGTTGGAATGTACGAAAGTAACATGATCCTCCGCTGCACACAATCTCGTATATGATGGTACCTAATGTGCTTGGACCCGAACAACCCGACCAGGATCATCCTCGTCCACATAGATCGCTGCTTCCTGCTGTACCAAGAAACTGTTGTCAATCCAATACTGAAGACCCCTCCTGATGTGCTCTTTTTTTCTGTTGGGCTCCCTGCCCAATCTGCATCCGTGAAGCCACATAGCTTCACCACATCCTCCATTATATACCACAAACCATATCCCGATGTGCCTCTCAAGTAGCGCAATACATGCTTGCCCGCCTTCCAGAAGAGCTTGGTAGGCTTAACCATAGCTTGTGAAAGCTGGTTAACTGCATGGCATATATCAGGTCGTGTATTGACGAAATACATCAGCGACCCCACCAACTGTCGATACATAGTGGCATCCACTTCTTCTCCCGAAGTGGCATCCTCCTTCCTCCAACCTCCAGGAAGAGGAGTATCAATAGGCTTGCAGCCATGCATGTTGAACTTCTCCAGTATCTCCCGAGCATACTTTCCCTGAGAAACAAACAGTCCACCATTGCGCTGCCATATTTCCAATCCTAGGAAATAGTGAAGGAGGCCCAAGTCCTTCATCTCAAACTCTGTAGCAAGATCCTTCTTGCATGACAGTATCAACAGCTCATCACCCGTTAGAATCAAATCATCAACATACAGTACAATGATAAGCAACTTACCCTCCACCACAATCTGGTATAGGTTAGGATCCGCCTCGCTCTTGGAGAATCCAAGTCCTGTGAAATAGCTGTATATCCTTGTGTACCAAGCACGTGGTGCTTTCTTCAACCCATACAGTGCTCTCTTGAGCCTGCAGGCATGCGACTCGCTGCTGAAGACCTCAAAGCCTTCGGGCTGCTCAATGTACACCTTCTCCTCAATGACTCCGTTGAGGAACGCAGTCTTCACATCCATCTGATGAATGTGCCATCCCATCTGCGCTGAGAGAGCAAGAATCGTTAGTACGGAAGAATACCTTGCGACAGGTGCAAAGGTCTCCTCATAATCGATCCCCTCTATCTGTGAAAAGCCTCGGGCAACAAATATTGCCTTGTACTTCTCCACACTCACGTCAGCTGCCTGCTTGACCTTGTAGATCCATCTCGAACCCACCACTGATTTCCCTTCCGGTCTATGACCAATATCCCATGCACTGTTTGTGACAATAGAATCATACTCTTCCACCATGGCGTCTACCCATGCGGGATCCTCCACAGCTTCCTCGAAAGAGGATGGCTCAGTCACAACACACTTGCTCATCAGAGCCATGTATCCAGTGTACCGATTAGGTGACTGTCTCTGCCTGCGTTGGGCTGTAGGTGGTCCTACAACTTTCTCTGCATCTTGAGCCAGTCGCTCAGCTTCTGTCAAGCGCTTTCACCCTCTGATGTTTGGCGGTGCATGAGTGGTCTCTTCCACTCCATGAAACTCGTCTTGTGGCTGATCCACGTCCTGAAGCTCATCCTTAGGAACTAATAGCTCCTCATCTGCATGCAAGTGTAGCTCCCTCTCAAGCGAACACTTCATGGCTTTCTCCTCCTGAAATTTTATATCTCATTGCACAACAGTTTTACCACTGTCTGGCAAATACACACGATAGTTGTGGGGCGTATCAGTGTACCCCACAAATATCCCAACCTCTGCGGTCGGCTCCAACTTCTTCCTGGCATCCTTCGTCACATGCATGTAAACATTAGCACCAAAAATCCACAAATGAGAAAGATCAGGTTTCTTACCAGAATAAGTCTCCTCAGGTGTACTCATGCCAAGTATCCTATGAGGACAACGGTTCTGCACATAAACTGTTGTATTGCATGCTTCCGCCCACAAGTGAAGGGGTAGGCCCTGATCATGCAACATTGCCCGTGCAGCACCCGCAATCGTTTTTGTTCTTCCGCTCAGCTACCCTGTTCTGCTGTGGGTTATGGGGAGCTATGAGCTCTCTACGGATCCCTTCTGTCTTGCAGAAATCCTTGAACTCGTCCGAGATGTATTCACCACCATTATCGCTCCTAAGAGCCTTCACCTTCTTCCCCGACTCCTTCTCGACCAGTGCTTTGAATTCACAGAACTTTGAATATGTCTCACTCTTCTTCTGCATGAAGAAGATCCAGCACTTACGAGAGAAATCATCATCAAAAATCACATAATACCTGTGTTTTTCTGTCGAAGCAACTGAGAAAGGTCCACACACGTATGTGTGAATTCTCTCAAGGATCGTCGTGGCACGACTATCCTTCTCGTGAAAGGTGGCTTTCACAAACTTCCCCAAAGTACACCCCTTGCACTGATCTGACTACGCAAGTGTGCCTTTAGGAAGCCCTGTAGTGATCTGCTGCAGTATCTATAAGGCTCCATGGTGAAGGGGTCCCAATCTCCTGTGCCACAACTCGCCATCATCCCGGCTCACCAATCCTTCTGCCTTGCCTACCATTGTTGCGCATCCATCTACATGCAACTGATAAAGGTTCCTCACTCGAACCCCTATCTTCCGGGTCTCACCAGTTGTCTTGCTGCGCAGGAAGGTCTTTCCCTCGCTGAAAACAACATCATACCCCTTGTCTTCTAACATCGCCACTGAGATGAGATTCTTCTTCAATCTTGGAACATGCATGACTTCCTTCAATACAAAGGGTTTACCAGACTCCCTCTCAAAGGAAATGGTACCGATACCGGTCGCACTGTATCTACCATCATCGCCCATCTCGATGTGCACTCCAAGATCTTTGTCCTCCAAATTAGAGAACAAATCTCTATCTCCCGTCATGTGAAAAGACGCACCACTGTCCAAGAACCAGACTGATCCCATCACACTTGAAACCAAGCATGCGATCAATGAAAAATCAAGCTCAAACTGTGAGACTAGAGCCTCTCCTGCTGAAGATCCAGCAGCCTGCTTGTTCTTCTTCTTCTGCGGACAATTAGTGGCGTAGTGTCCGTGCTGGTGACAGTGAAAACACTTCACCTTGGACATGTCCTGCTTCTTGCATTTTGCACTGGAATGAGAAGCTTTCTTGTTCTTCCCCTTCTTTGCTTTGGCAGCCAAAGCGCAATTATCTTCATCAGATACCTTTGATGAAGATCCATTCTCACCTTTATTGTTACTAAGTTTATCCTTGAGCGCCAGGTCGCTGTTGCTTTGGAATAACATTTGCAATCCGTTGAAAGACATTTCAACGTTGTCACCAAGAAAACACTGCTGTAAATTCGAATTCCACCAGCAACCAACTCAACTGCTTCCGATCTAGAATTCGTGAGAACAAAATATTTCTCGTACAGAGATTGACTGTATGGGCTTTTACCGGATATTTCACCTTCCAAAGGAAGGATGAATCTAGAGGCTACCTGGCCCGATTACAGACTCTGCCTGAAGAAATAGAATGTAAACACTTCCTGAATAGTAGATCTGATGATCAACAGCTCCGATACCATGTAGAAATTTTCCTACAATTATCTAGCTCCCTCTGATACCATGTAGAAATTTTGAATAATTTAACACATATTCAATGGAGATTATCCTGATCATGTACTATTGTGGAAAACATACACAATACATAAGCTCCTCTACGTTGATCATCAATATAGCAGCATCAATAACAATAAAACATCAAGAGCATTCACACATTAACACAGTATGTATCCCGGGGAAAGCATCTCGCTAAAAACCCCACACTATCTGTATATTAATGATTGAGTCATGTAAAATTATACAGCATAATACTTCTCACAAGTATCTCCACCTCTGTTACACACAATACAGCTCAGATCTGATCTCCAAATCTCTTCCACTGCTTGCCTGCCTCCACTGCTCAATACCTGCTCAAGAACTGATGAGAATGGCTCACCAAACTCGTTTTTCACCTACAAAATAGTCACTCACTCTTTGTTGGACGTGAGCACAAGCTATAATGTGGGAAAATACGTGATCAAACTCATTGGCATACTCAATCCATTGATTGTGCAAGATCTAGTGCACAACTATAGTCACAACTGATAGCAATCTGATTCTCTACCACCTGTCCCTGTTGAACTGAACATGCACTGACATGCAACTGAGTTAACTGATGTATTCATTAGTTGTATTATGAGTTAATAAATTGTGAATTAATTAATAACTAATTCGCCCAACTCATCTCTAGTCTATTTTCCAGTTAGACTAAATACAACCAGTTTAACAAAGCTAAACTGAACACAACTCCATTAACTCCACAATCAACTCCACCAAACTCAACTAATTGAGTTCTAACTGAATTCATGCATGCAACAACTCAACTGACTCATAAGAAAAGTGTATTTCCTTTTTCCAGCTGCATGTGCCACCTCTGTAGCTCAAACTGAAGTGCTCCAAGAGAATAAGATTAAGTTTATAGTCCAAATATTATTGTGAGATAATAATATTTGACTTTTCTATTTTTGACAACCAGTCTAAAAATAGACTTTGATCACTCACACTTTCATCAAAAATAGAAGTCCATCTATTTTTTCCCAACTTGATCAATCATCCATAAACAGCAACCTGCAATCCATAAACATGATCCATATGTCTAAAAATAGACATAGTATAAAAATAGACTTGCGCCAAAAATAGCCTGCGGGCCCACTTAGTGAAGGCGACTCTTTTCACTAAGCTCCATCATCTTGTTGCAATCTCAACACTCCCTCTCGACAAGATATGGATTATCAGCAACCCCTATCCTTCCTCGGTGTTACTCGAATTTGCTCCTGGTGAGAGCCTTTGTCAGAATATCAGCATCCTGATCCTCCGTTGGAATGTACGAAAGTAACATGATCCTCCGCTGCACACAATCTCTGATATGATGGTACCTGCTGTGCTTGGACCCGAACAACCCATCCAGGATCATCCTCATCCACATAGATCGCTGCTTCCTGTTGTACCAAGAAACTGTTGTCGATCCAATACTGAAGGCCCCTCCTGATGTGCTCTTTCTGTCCATTGGGCTCCCTGCCCAATCTGCATCCGTGAAGCCACATAGCTTCACCACATCCTCCTGTCTGTACCACAAACCATATCCCGATGTGCCTCTCAAGTAGCGCAATACATGCTTGTCCGCCTTCCAGAAGAGCTTGGTAGGCTTAACCATAGCTTGTGAAAGCTGGTTAACTACATAGCATATATCAAGTCGTTTATTGACCAAATACATCAACGACCCCACCAACTGTCGATACATAGTGGCATCCACTTCTTCTCCCGAAGTGGCATCCTCCTTCCTCCAACCTCCAGGAAGAGGAGTATCAATAGGCTTGCAGACATGCATGTTGAACTTCTCCAGTATCTCCCGAGCATACTTGCCCTGAGAAACAAACAGTCCACCACTGCGCTGCCATATTTCCAATCCTAGGAAATAGTGAAGGAGGCCCAAGTCCTTCATCTCAAACTCTGTAGCAAGATCCTTCTTGCATGACAGTATCAACAGCTCATCACCCGTTAGAATCAAATCATCAACATACTGTACAATGATAAGCAACTTTCCCTCCACAACAATCTGGTATAGGTTAGGATCCGCCTCGGTCTTGGAGAATCCAAGTCCTATGAAATAGTTGTCTATCCGTGTGTACCAAGCACGTGGTGCTTGCTTCAACCCATACAGTGCTCTCTTGAGCCTGCACACATGCGACTCGCTGCTGAAGACCTCAAAGCCTTCGGGCTGCTCAATGTACACCTTCTCCTCAATGACTCCGTTGAGGAACGCAGTCTTCACATCCATCTGATGAATGTGCCATCCCATCTGCGCTGAGAGAGCAAGAATCGTCAGTATGGAAGAATACCTTGCGACAGGTGCAAAGGTCTCCTCATAATCGATCACCTCTATCTGTGAAAAGCCTCGGGCAACAAATATTGCCTTGTACTTCTCCACACTCCTGTCAGCTGCCTGCTTGACCTTGTAGATCCATCTCGAACCCACCACTGATTTCCCTTCCGATCTAGGAACAATCTCCCATGCACTGTTTGTGACAATAGAATCATACTCTTCCACCATGGCGTCTACCCATGCGGGATCCTCCACAGCTTCCTCGAAAGAGGATGGCTCAGCACAACACACTTGCTCATCAGAGCCATGTATCTAGTGTACCGATTAGGTTACTGTCTCTGCCTGCGTTGGGTTGTAGGTGGTCCTACAACTTTCTCTGCATCTTGAGCCAGTCGCTCAGCTTCTGTCAAGTGCTTTCGCCCTCTGATGGTTGGCGGTGCATGAGTGGTCTCTTCCACTCCATGAAACTCGTCCTGTGGCTGATCCACGTCCTGAAGCTCATCCTTAGGAACTAATAGCTCCTCATCTGCATGCAAGTGTAGCTCCCTCTCAAGCGAACACTTCATGGCTTTCTCCTCCTGAAATTTTATATCCCGTCGCACAACAGTTTTACCACTGTCTAGCAAATACACACGATAGTTGTGGGGCGTATCAGTGTACCCCACAAATATCCCAACCTCTACGGTCGGCTCCAACTTCTTCCTGGCATCCTTCGTCACATGCATGTAAACGTTAGCACCAAAAATCCTCAAATGAGAAATATCAGGTTTCTTACCAGAATAAGTCTCCTCAGGTGTACTCATGCCAAGTATCCTACGAGGACAACGGTTCTGCACATAAACTGTTGTATTGCATGCTTCCGCCCACAAGTGAAGGGGTAGGCCCTGATCATGCAACATTGCCCGTGCAACACCCACAATCATTCTGTTCTTCCGCTCAGCTACCCCGTTCTGCTGTGGGTTATGGGGAGCTATGAGCTCTCTACGAATCCCTTCTGTCTTGCAGAAATCCTTGAACTCGTCCGAGATGTATTCACCACCATTATCGCTCCTAAGAGCCTTCACCTTCTTCCCCGACTCCTTCTCGACCAGTGCTTTGAATTCACAGAACTTTGAATATGTCTCACTCTTCTTCTGCATGAAGAAGATCCAACACTTACAAGAGAAATCATCAACAAAAATCACATAATACCTGTGTTTTGTTGTCGAAGCAACTGAGAAAGGTCCACACACGTCTGTGTGAGTTCTCTCAAGGATCGTCGTGGCACGACTATCCTTCTCGTGAAAGGTGGCTTTCACAAACTTCCCCAAAGTACACCCCTTGCACTGATCTGACTGCGCAAGTGTGCCTTTAGGAAGCCCTGTAGTGATCTGTTGCAGTATCTTCAAAGCTCCATAGTGAAGGTGACCCAATCTCCTGTGCCACAACTCGCCATCATCCCGGCTCACCAATCCTTCTGCCTTGCCTGCCATTGCTGCCCATCCATCTACATGCAACTGATAAAGGTTCCTCACTCGAACCCCTATCTTCCGGGTCTCACCAGTTGTCTTGCTGCGCAGGAAGGCCTTTCCCTCGCTGAAAACAACATCATACCCCTTGTCTTCTAACATCGCCACTGAGATGAGATTCTTCTTCAATCCTGGAACATGCATGACTTCCTTCAATACAAGGGGTTTACCAGACTCCCTCTCAAAGGAAATGGTACCGATACCGGTCGCACTGTATCTACCATCATCGCCCATCTCGATGTGCACTCCAAGATCTTTGTCCTCCAGATCAGAGAACAAATCTCTATCTCCCGTCATGTGAAAAGACGCACCACTATCCAAGAACCACATTGATCCCATCACACTTGAAACCAAGCATGCGATCAATGAAAAATCAAGCTCAAACTGTGAGGCTAGAGCCTCTCCTGCTGAAGATCCAGCAGCCTGCTTGTTCTTCTTCTTCTGCGGACAATTAGTGGCGTAGTGTCCGTGCTGGTGATAGTGAAAACACTTCACCTTGGACATGTCCTGCTTCTTGCCTTTTGCACCGGAATGAGAAGCTTTCTTGTTCTTCCCCTTCTTTGCTTTGGCAGCTGTTATCACTGAAAATTCTGTTGCCAAAATTTTTTTTGCCTAGTTTAAAGACAGGGTGTTTTCGCAGCACATGAATTCTTTTTAGCAGTTTCGCAGCGCTACTCGTTTAGCTGGTTTCGTAGCGTGCTACGAAATTGGGGATTTGTTCGAGTTTTCAGTGGAGGCCCAAATCCTAGCATGCCTATTGTACAGAGTTTTGCTTCCCTCCAGGAATGCAGATGAGAGCAGTGACAGTGTTTTCAAGGAGGCACCTTATGATGATACAGCTATTGTGGGATTGGCGTCAAGTACATTAAGGGAGTTATCGCTGAATTCTGGTTCATGGGTGATTGTGAAGGATGTCCATACTAATGTGGGAAGACTTGCAAGAGTCTTTGTTTTGGATCCTCCAGACAAAAAATCTATTGAATTCCACAAATCATAGAGAGTACTATGTTCTCAGCTGGCATGCTTGAAGCATATGGGCCTTCTGTCAGTGTACTGTTTGTCTGAAGATTATGCTTTAGTCATTGATCCACAGGTGGCGTATCTATCACCTCAACTGGCCTTTGATATTGGGCTACATTTAGCATGCCTGAAGACCCTCATAGGACGTGGTAAAGGATCCTTTGCTTCTTTATTCTCTGAAAGTGTTTCTGCTGAAAATAAGTCTCTAAATGCAACTGCTGAAGTGGAAATCATTCCGTCTACTGTTCTACATCAATCAACAAATTCAATCCTGCTTAGACCCCTGAATCATAATTTTTAGGGTTCTCAACCTATTATGCCTAGATATGTTTCACACTTAAGAAATCTTTTGTAAAAATACCTTCTAAGTGGAGTTCTTGATGGTTTAAAGAGCAGCATCTATTCTCTAGAAGCAAAAAGAGCAATTCAGCGATGGTGTTGGTTATAGTTGGATTGATGGTTTGAAAGAGCATGCTGCAAATCATGTTACCAATATGATGATGGCAAATGCAAAATACATTACCCTGAGAACACACCCACGACAAAGGAGGCTCGACCGGGAGAATTTCAAATTGTAGATATTGATTTTCCTAATACAACTGCAATTTCCAGCATGAAAACATAAATACTATGTTATTTAAGGGCGCAACATCATGTGTTATAGAATGTGAAATATTTCACGGTGAAATATTATGTTATAAAGGATACGCACAGATGTTTATTGTAATGATTTAAGGGAAGCTGTCTGCCGAGTATCAGGCACAGTCTTTGATAAATCTTCTTATTCTAGATGGACAGGGCATTCACATTGCGGGTTTCCCCAGATGGTTATCAAGAATATAAATAAATGGGACGTGGATATAAGCCGAGAATTGTTTAGCTTGCTAGTGACACGGCATCAATGCAAATTGCAGATAAAGAAAACCGTGTAGCATTTGGAAATGTTACAGCGTTTCAACCGCATTTTGTTCTATCCTTTGATTGTCCCGAGCAAGAGATGTGAGGTGGCTTCTGAATAGGAATTAAGGCCAAGCTGATGACAATTGGAAAGGGAGATCATAAAGTAAATTTCAACAGCTGGTGGCGTGAAGGGAGATATTCAAGGGCTAATATTTATGTGTGATTCGAAAACAACGGAGGACTGTTTCCATTATCGTGTTTCTGTTTCAGTTATCGTGTTTTTTGGGTTGCCTAAGGCGCACAAAGAGCTTGTTGAGAAGGTAATAGCAGTCAAGTTGGATCCTCGTTTGGTGCTGAAATTGCAGCGCAGGGTACAAGGCACAAGTAATGCTTTCCGGCTACAAGTCATTCAGGGAGATGTTCTCAAACGTGAACTGCCTTATTTCGATGCGTGTGTAGCAAATATTCATTATCAAATATCTTCTCCGCTTACATTTAAATTGTTATCATACAGACCAATTTTAGATGCGCTGTTACCATGTTCCAAAGAGAGTTTTCTATGAGACTTGTTGCAAATCCAGAAGACAATCTATATTGCCGGCTTTGAGTGAATATTCAATTGCTAGCTCGTGTTTCACATCTCTTGAAAGTGGGCAAGAATAATTTCAGGCCTCCTCCTCGGTTGTATGTATTGAACCTTGTAATCCTCTGCCCCCAATTAGTTTCAAGGAATGGGATGGCATGATTCGCCTCTGTTTTAATTGTAAGAATAAGACTTTAGGGGTGATCTTTAGGCAAAAGGCTAACTTATCACTACTGAAAAAGAACTTCAAGACATTTCAAGCATTGCAAGAAACATGTCAGAAGACAAATGAGAGTGAAGATATTCCAGAGTAGTTATTAGCGGTGGTGTTAGCTTGCATGGGTAGAGGAAAAGAGGATGTTTCTCCAATTGCTCGTTGGTTTGTTATGGCGGTATTGGAGCAGTGTGTAATCAAGCTGGAGCTCTATATGATTCACTTTAGAATATATTAATCAGGTAGAAGAAAAGGTATGTAATATTATCTGCTCAGATTCAAAATCTCATGTAGAAGAGGATCAAAATGAATTTGTTGTTCAGGTTGATGTTACAGGATATGCTAAGGATACCAAGAGATTGGATTTTACCTCTCAGAAACTTTAAGAATTAAAGCACTGTGTCATGCTCATGACTGTGTCTCCCAAGAAACATTATTGTTTGAAGCTGGTCACAGGAGTTTTAAATAGGGCTGAAGAGAAGACGGGGGATATTTCAGATGCAATTTTGAAGTCCGATAATAATCAAAAGTCAGTAGATGGTCAGAGTCATGTACTATTACCTGTTAAGAGCACTGAGGAGCCAAGTCTTAGTTCTCAGCAAGTTGTCAACTCAGAGCATTTTGGCATGCCTGTACCAATGCCACTTGGTAAACATGGTGGGTCAAAATATGTCTCAGAACACTATAATCTGGCAAAAGAGAACCTGGTTTTCTTATGAATGTTAATCTTATGTCAGATATGCATGATAATTGAAATCAACCAAGCAATGGGTTAGGTGTATTATGCATACAGATTTGAAGTCTCATGTGCACATTAATCAAAATAAACTGGGCAGTGAGGATGTATGACAATTTGAAGCCTGGCAGCTGAACAGGATTACTTACAAATGGTTATTCATTTGTTGGAATGATGAATAGTCAGAAAATGGAGGACAAGTTATCTATGGTGGAACAGTAACCTTCTGAGATAATGCAAGATGCGGTGATTCTATCCATGATTGGTAAAGCCAGATCTTTTAAGGCGCCAAAACAAAGATGTCAAGCTCATTATTATGACTTGCATTAATGAGAATCACACTGAAAATGTATCTGATTCAACGCAGACAATTGTGAGTTTGGTTTGAATGAAAGGAAGACTGTGTTTTCTTTAAATCACACAGCAGTTTCGTAGCGCGCTACGAAACTGCTGTAGGTGATGATTATAAGCGCAGAGCAGCTATTGTGATACTGTGAGCGGGAGTTGAGGAAGAGAAACACCTGTCTATCAATACCACCTACAGCACATCAGAAACATGGCAGCATTCCATACCTGGGGTTATTAAAAGATTTGGGAACATGCTGCTACACTTTCGGAGAATGTTGGGAGACAGAGACCGTTAAAATAGAGCACATCTTTTGGTCAATTAATGAGCCATCAGCGCTTTCAAGCATCCAAAGTCAGTGTTCCTTGCATCTTTAGCTCAGCCATCTCAGCCTAACTGAAGGAGGATAGCTGTCAAGGATCCAAGAAGAATCAAGCATACGAGGAGAATGGAATTAGTGTTTTAGTTTGATTAGGATTTTGTGTAATTACAGCTCAACATGTTTGTAATTAATGAATTAGTTAAATAGCATGTAGGAGGAGTTAATAGGGCCTTCGAGCCCATTCTAGAGGGGAGGAATAGATTCCTATAAAGGGATCAGATTAGGATGTAATAGGGGTTGGAGATTTTATACAAAAACAGAGTTTATTTGGGCCAATGTAAAGACTTATTACAGTAATAGTAAAGCAGTGGTTGTTTCTTCTCAAGATTCTCAATGGATTATATATATGATGGTGGTTTATTCTCTTAATGTTCTTTTACAGCCTTGTTATAACATAATCACTCAGAATTCATTTTCAATGCTCTGACTTCCTGTATGTTTGGCAAGCTGTGGTTTATGTGAAATATGTTTGAACATCTGATGCAAAGAGCCTTGACTTCCATGAAATGACTGTGATTTTGTTTACTAAATGTGTGAGACTCCATAGCCCAATGAAGACCAATTTGATATGTGTCCAACCAGCTTTGTTTTCATGAATGTGTGAAGAGTTAGCCATCTGTTGTTGTGAATGATTTTTATCAAAAGTTTGTGAGAGAGCCCTCTCTGACTAATGAGGCTAATCCTTAGTCTAAAGTCTGGTTGAAAGAGTTACATGAAATCTTGCTTGGTTGCAGCCCTTAGTACTGATTTTGTGATAACAGCAGCCAAAGCGCAATTATCTTCATCAGATACCTTTGATGAAGATCCATTCTCACCTTTATTGTTACTGAGTTTATCCTTGAGCGCCAGGTCGCTCTTGCTTTGGAATAACATTTGCAATCCGTTGAAAGACATTTCAACGTTGTCACCAAGAAAACACTGCTGCAAATTCGAATTCCACCAGCAACCAACTCAACTGCTTCCGATCTAGAATTCGTGAGAACAAAATATTTCTCGTACAGAGATTGACTGTATGGGCTTTTACCGGATATTTCACCTTCCAAAGGAAGGATGAATCCAGAGGCTACCTTGCCCGATTACAGACTCTGCCTGAAGAAATAGAATGTAAACACTTCCTGAATAGTAGATCTGATGATCAACAGCTCCGATACCATGTAGAAATTTTTCTACAATTATCTAGCTCACTCTGATACCATGTAGAGAATTTGAGTAATTTAACACATATTCAATGGAGATTATCCTGATCATGTACTATTGCGGAAAACATACACAATACATGAGCTCCTCTACGTTGATCATCAATATAGCAGCATCAATAACAATAAAACATCAAGAGCATTCACACATTAACACAGTATGTATCCCAGGGAAAGCATCTCGCTAAAAACCCCACACTATCTGTATATTAATGATTGAGTCATGAAACATTACACAGCATAATACTTCTCACAAGTATCTCCACCTCTGTTACACACAATACAACTCAGATCTGATCTCCAAATCTCTTCCACTGCTTGTCTGCCTCCACTGCTCAATACCTGCTCAAGAACTGATGAGAATGGCTCACCAAACTCGTTTTTCACCGGAAAAATAGTCACTCACTCTTTGTTGGATGTGAGCACAAGCTATAATGTGGGCAAATACGTGAGCAAACTCATTGGCATACTCAATCCATTAATTGTGCAAGATCTGGTGCACAACTATAGTCACAACTGATAGCAATCTGATTCTCTACCACCTGTCCCTGTTGAACTGAACATGCACTGACATGCAACTGAGTTAACTGATGTATTCATTAGTTTTATTATGAGTTAATAACTTGTGAATTAATTAACAACTAATTCACCCAACTCATCTCTAGTCTATTTGCCAGTTAGACTAAATACAACCAATTTAACAAAGCTAAACTGAACACAACTCCATCAACTCCACAATCAACTCCACCAAACTCAACTGATTGAGTTCTAACTGAAGTCATGCATGCAACAACTCAACTGACTCATAAGAAAAGCGTATTTCCTTTTGACAGCTGCATGTGCCACCTCTGTAGCTCAAACTGAAGTGCTCCAAGAGAATAAGATTAAGTTTATAGTCCAAATATTATTGTGAGATAATAATATTTGACTTTTCTATTTTTGACAGCCAGTCTAAAAATAGACTTTGATCACTCACACTTTCATCAAAAATAGAAGTCCATCTATTTTTTCCCAACTTGATCAATCATCCATAAACAACAACCTGCAATCCATAGACATGATCCATATGTCTAAAAATAGACATAGTCTAAAAATAGACTTGCGCCAAAAATAGCCTGCGGGCCCACTTAGTGAAGGCGACTCTTTTCACTAAGCTCCATCATCTTGTTGCAATCTCAACATAGATTGTCCATCTTAGTCCCCTAGTGACCTCTGCACAATTTTCATCAAAAATTCTTGGAGCTCGCATCCCAACTCGAAACTTGCCTTGCGTAATTTCATAGCCTTGTCCTCTCTCCCAGTCACCTGCATCAGAAAGTGAACAACCATGCATCATGGTAGACTAAGAGGTTTATGGATTTTATGTTGTCTCGTCATGAGTGACTGCAGATACAGGAACATGAATAAACATGATGTGATGATAGATGCGATGAACAAGGAGATTACATGCAAAAGGACGTGTTTGCGTATGGACAAACGAATGATGCATGCAAGGAGATGTATTCGCGAATGGATGAACAAACTATACATGTGAGGAGATTTGTTCATAAACGGACGACCATGCAAGGATGTGTTTGCAAATGAACAAACTTGCAAGGAGATATTTTTGCGAACGGACGGACATGTCAAGCATGCCAAAGTACAAACGAGGAGAAACATGCACATGCAACATCAAGCGAACCCAATGACCATCGAGGACTCCGCACACCTTGCCATGCAGAGGTGAAGTTGTGATACACCAAGAAGACATCCATCACTCAGCAACACTACAGCTCGACATGCACACTAGCAGTAGCATGAACATACCAACATTGTCATGTCAAGTCGTGTCACGAGTCATGTTGGTCACATCACTACTGTGGGCCATACTACTGTCAATCAATGCAATGTAACGTGGAATTCCAAGAGACCCACATGTAATCTGAAGATTCATGTAATCTGAAAAGTCATGAAAGTCAAACAGTGATGAGGGAAGTCGAATAGTCACAAGGGCCAGTTTCAGCCTTGGCTATAAATACCCCCTCATTTGTACATGCAAAGGACTTTTCACCTTGGCTCCTCCCATATAGCCTTGAGACTCTGTAATCTTTTCTTTGAGGAGTGAGTAGTGGCTCCAACACCCCGCCTACAGGGTTAGTGATGTATGTTGTATCAATGTGTCTTTGAACTTTCACTTAATTCAGACACCTAATAACAGGCCAGCTCATTTTCACACATGTGTTGTAACTATTTGTAATATTAATCTTGAACACTTGTGATACATGTTTCTTTAACCTGTATTAAAAAATTGAACTCATTCAAATGTTATAATACATATATTTATGAAAATGTGTTGTATAAGTTGTTAACGTTGTCCTGCCCATGTTGGTCACCTCCCCAGACATCAAACGGAACCTTTCACATAAGCTTTTTATAACGACCATCGCACTCATGCAAACTACCCCGCTGGGTGTTGAATGTGCTATCTTCCTTTATGTGTCATTACTGCCACATCTGTGTGGATTTCTCTTCCGAAAGTTATGCATTTAATTTTGTGTTGTGTGTCTCTGATAGAGTTGGGACTTCCTCCCATGCGATTGTAGACTCACTCCCACCCTCTCTCTCTGCTGTGAAAGAACCTTGATACAAGTATCACTAGCACTCACCAAGCACGCAAACCTCGTTGTTCGAAGACAAAGAAGACCACTCTCTTGTGCTGACAAGTAAGAGCTAAGGAAAACATTTAAGACAATGGCAACTGGGCCATCATACTGATTGGAACTCCTACACCAAACGGTGTGAGTTCTAGTTGGGACTTCATACCGGGGAGATCCCCTGAATGTTGGCAGGTCTAGCACTGTCAACATAAAATCCTTTTTTTTTTTTTGAAAATATGACTATTGATTTCAAGAATCTCGATCCTATTGAAATCACACCATTGTATATTATTCCTAATCAATAAGTTAATGGTTTAATTATATTAAATGTTATTAGGTCACTAAATGTGGAAAATGAAGATGTGGTGTGCAAATGGTTTCCTTATACTTTTGTAAACAAATCTTCCACATGTTGTTTATATTTACTAGTAGGATAGATTACTAAGTGGAATGATTTCAAAAAGTAGTCACTAGTATGTGTCATTGAGAATCTACATAATTGTAGTATTGAAAGACCTAATAACAATTGAAATGGATAATAAACAATGAGTAAAATACTTTAACTAACATTTCACTTCCATTTTAAGTAAATTGTTAGCAAAATATGTCCCAGATGATCATATGGTAATATATCTGTGTGTGTGTATGTGTGTATAACAAGAAAATTTGATCAACCAAGAGATGAATACCTCTTTGGAACGAAACAATAATATTCTCATTAGGTCTCAGTGTCTCAAAACCTCAATAGGTATGTGGAAAGAACACCACAAGCAGATGGTGGGGTTAACGGGGGCCAACGGAAAAATCCATCTTGTCAATTAATGGGGCCATGTCCTTCTCACAATGGAGAAATGGGAGGTGGCATGGTTCTAAGAGGGTTGAAATTCTCAAGCTAAGGACCATCCCCACCACCCCCCAAATTATCTCCATAGCTCATGCTTAGATGAATATCTTCCATTCGATTTTAGGGCGAGGAGCCATGAATGGAACCATGATAGAGGGACTTCCCCCCTTGTGACATCAACAAGGGGTCCTCGTTTTAATCTTAACTATTGGTACCTCTGTCGAATGAAGTCTGCTAATTGGCCAAGGGAGGATTTTTAATTTTATATATCTATATATATATATTAAATTAGCCACGGAACAAATTAAGTAATAACACAAAAAAATTAACTTGTAAAGCCAAGGGGGTGGACCGGTAGGGACCATAGGATGTTGATGTGGTAATGCCACATGGACACGATTGATGATATGGACCTCCCCTGAAGGGTGGTGGGCTACTATGTGGGTGTGACGTGGCAACACAATGCTGACATGGCAAGGATTTAATGGCCTAAATTCAAATGACCATATCTTTTGATTTGGAAGTCAGTTTTAAAAAAAATTATATCACTAGAAATATCTCGATGAGGTATATGAACTGGTAATTTTTATTTTAAGTTTTGGTGAGTTTGGAAAAATGACAAAATTTTAAGACCCCATTTCCAAGACAAGACTTTGGATGTTGAGTCAATGATAGTAACATCAATGATAGTGATGCCTTCTTCTACCCTTAGTATGGTTTATGAGGTGGATGGAGGTGTCACATAAAATTTTATAATAGCCAAAATAATTTGAATCCTTATATGTGAAGAGAAGACAAAGTGATAAGGGTAGCCAAGAATCAAGAAGGTAAAATGAACAGCCAACCAAGTGTATAAAGTTCATGATTTTTCCACCTCCTTTTTATTTAAGCAAGATGAGTATGATGGGCATAGTCGATTTTTAGTTCTACATTTTTGTAAAATATTTTAGAATGAATGAGAACCCACTAATGGCCAAGTTATTTTAGAAACAAACTTCAATTCTGAAACTTATGATGCGTGTAACATATTTTGCTAGATTAGTGAATTTTGTAATTGTATAAACATTTTCATTTACTCTGTATAATTTTCTCTTGGATGAATAGATTATTTTATTTTGTTTATCTAACAGATTATTTTTCCATATCCATAAGCATAATAATCTAGTTCAATTGTTCATTTTGAAACTTCTATCGTATGCAACTAGTTATTTAATTTTTTTCTTTTATTTTCCTAGTAACTTTTGCTAAAGGTATCAATTAGTGATCTAATTGGTGTTATATTTACCTCCTTGGTTTTGTTAATTTAGTTAAGAATTTTCCTTTTTCATATTAAAATATTTTCATCTCATTTATTATGCCCCAAAGAAAACTAAATGCTTGACTCAACCTTAACCATTAGAACCTCTAAATACCATTTAAAGGTAGTTAGGCCATAAACCAGACAAATTCGCCATTCCAAACAATGCATGTTCTAATTAGGACCTTTCATTGCAGGAAACCCTACTAATTACATAGGGAAATTCATCTTTGTCAACAGTCTTGGCACTAAATGAGCGTCATCATTATATGGATGATAAATATAATTTGCATGGTGATTTATCACAACATGATTTAGGTCAAAGTCTTTTCTATGTTGGTTCTTATCCTAAAAATATTTTGAAAATATGACTATTGATTTCAAGAATCCCGATCCTATTGAACCCACACCATTGTATGTTATTCCTACTCAATAATTTAATGATTTAAGTATCCTAGATGTTATTAGGTCACTAAATGTGGAAAATGAAGATGTGGTGTATAAATGGTTTCCTTATACTTTTGAAAATTAATCTTCCATATGTAATTTTTATCCGAATGGAAAATGACATCCACCCATAGTATTCATTCACCCATGGTATTGTAAGTGGTGTCCACCCATGGAATTTACCCATGATATTGTAAGTGACATCCACCCATGGTATTTTCCCATGGTATTGTAGGTGGCATCAACCCTTGGTATTCATCCTCCCATGGTATTTATCCACTCATGGAATTTACCCATGGTGTTGTAAGTGACATCCACCCATTGTATTCATTCACCCATGGTATTTACCCACCCATGGAATTTACCTGTGGTACTGTGACCAAAAAAGACTATAGGTAACAAGTCGCATTTTGTAAAAGGATAGATTTTCCACCACAGTGTAGCCTTTGCAGTTATTATATGTTTTAATTAAAGAAAATCTTTGTGATTTTGTTATTGTGTGTTCTCCTCTTTTCTTCTGGAAATTCAAGTTTTCAGATCTTGGGGCCCTCCCCCCAAGATCTAGATCAGTGGTCAGGTTATGATTCCATGGGAATGAGGGTTTGATGCATATTTCAGTTTCAAATTTTTGCATCAATATTCATTGACTTCAGGCACGTGTTGTGACCTCCACAAAGCACTTTCTTGGGCAAAGCGAGAAGAATTTTGTTTTTTTCATTTTTTGGCAGGTTTTTTTTAGGCAGCAAGTTTGAAGATCATATCTAAAAAATTTGGTGTAAAATTTACAAAAATAAATAATAGATCTGGATTCCTTCCAAAAAAATATCCAAATTAATTAAAAAAAATTGGTCGGATCAGAGTTCGAATGAGGGAGATATCGTTGATTTAAAATCAACCTTTTTTCAGAACTTTTATGATGGCGGGACAGTTGCAACGCGAATCGGAGTTTCCAGAGTGTCCAAGTAGGGATTTCAATCACATGGGAAGATGCAGAATGGTCATTCTATTTCCAAAAATAGGTTATAAAAATTATTTTGAATTATATTGACCGAGTTATTCCTATTTTAAATCTGGAGCAACATTTGGAGTGGGTTCCCTTTGGAGATGTGCCCTCCCAACCCGCTTTAGTAGGCACCTGCTTCACATTTTTCAGTTTCATCATAGCAGCATCTGTCTTGGGTTATTTGGAGGCGTGCCCTCCCACCCCAAGCGATGTAGGCACTTGCTACTTCATCAATAGTCAGCATCATGGTTATGGGTCAACCGCACAAAATATGTCATCGAAGTCCATTTGCTAGGCCGCACAATGTTAGTACCACAGTTGGTCACAAGCATTACATGGTATCTCTATCCTCAGATCTTAGTTTTTCATCGTTATGGGTCATCCACAAACCCACACTTCATCGAAGTCCATTTGCTAGGCTGCACATTGTTAGTATCATAGTTTATCACAAGCATTACAGGGTATCTCTATCCTCAGATCTTTGGTTTCATGGTTATGGGTCATTCACAAACCCACACTTTATTAGAGTCCACTTCCTAGGTCGTGCACTATCATTATCATAGTTGTTCACAAGCATTACAGGATATCTCTATCCTCAGATCTTCGTTCATCACGGTTATGGGTTAACCACACAAAACCCTTCTCTTTAGTGGCTCTTCATATTGAACAAAGGCTTCTCAAACTTCACGCAATGGGGACCACTACTTCTTAAGGAGGGAGGAATGATCTGAATGGAAAATGAAATCCACCCATGGTATTCATCCACCCATAGTATTCATTCACCCATGGTATTGTAAGTGACATCCACCCATGGTATTCATCCACCCATGATATTTATCCACCCATGGAATTTACCCATGATATTGTAAGTGGAATCCACCCATGGTATTGTAAGTGGCATCAACCCTTGGTATTCATCCTCCCATAGTATTTATCCACTCATGGAATTTACCCATGGTATTGTAAGTGACATCCACCCATGGTATTCATTCACCCATGGTATTTACCCACCCATGGAATTAAACTGTGGTATTGTGACCAAAAAATACTATATATAACAAGTCGCATTTTGTAAAAGGACAGATTGTCCACCACAATGTAGCCTTTACAATTATTATATGTTTTAATAAAAAAAAAATCTTTGTGGTTTTTTTATTGTGTGTTCTCCTCTTTTCTTTTGGAATTTCAATTTTTCAGATCTTGGGGGCCTTCCTCCAAGATCTGGATCATATTTATATTTACTAGTAAGATATACTACTAAGAGGAATGATTTCAAAAGTAGTCACTAGTATGTGTGGTGGAGAATCTACTTAGTTATAGTATTGAAAGAACTAATATAAATTGAAATGGATAAGAAATAATGAGTAAAATACTTTAACCAACATTTCAATTCCATTTTAAGTAAATTCTTAGAAAATTATGTCCCAGCTGATCATAGGGGCATATATATGTCTCTCTCTCTCTCTCTCTCTATATATATATATATATATATATATATATATATAGAGAGAGAGAGAGAGAGAGAGAGAGAATTTGATCAACTGAGAGATGAAGATCTCTCTGAATGGAAATGACAATATTCCTGTTGGGTCTCATTGTCTCAAAACCTCAATAGGTATGTGGAAATAACACCGCAAGAAAGGGTGGGGTTGATGGGTGCCAAGTCAATAACCCCTCCCATCAATTAAAGAAGACATGTCCTTCTCACCCCCCAGATAAATGGGAGGCGGCATGGTTCCAAGAGGGGTGGAATGTTGAATAAGGACCAACCTACCCCCCCCCCCCCCCCCCATTATCTCCATATGTCATGGCAGTACCCCCCCTATAATTCCATCGATCAGACTTGGATCAATATCTTCCATTTGATTTTGGGGTGACAAACCATAAATGGAACAACAATAGAGGGATGACCAACCTTGTGATATCAACAAGGGGATCCTCATTTTAATTTGGACCATTGTTATCTATGTCGAATGAAGGCTATTGATTGGCCAAGGGAGGGGTGTGAAGTACATAATATGTTAAGATCTATATATACATATATATATATATATATATATAATAAATGGGCATAATGTAAAATATTAACTTGCAAAGCGAAGGGGGTGGACCGGTAGGGACCATAAAATGGTGATGTGACAATGCCACATGGACATGATTGATGATATGGACCTCCCCTGAGGGGTGGAGGGCTACCATGTGGGTATCTCATGGCAACACAATACTGAAATGGCAAGGATTTAATGGCCTGGCTTCAGATGGCCATATCTTGTGATCTGGATGTCAATTTTTGAATAAATTTATATCGCTGGAAAGATCTTGATGAACTAGATACAATGGAATATCTATTTTAAGTTTTGATGAGTTTGGAAAAATGAATAAATTTTAAGATCCCATTTCTATGACACGGCTTTGGAGGTTGGGTCAATGATAGTAATGTCAATGATATTAATGTCTTCTTCTTCCCTTAGTATGGGATATAAGGTGCATGGAGGTGTCACATAAATTTTTATAATAGTCAAAATAATTTGAACCCTTATATGTGAAGAGAAGACAAAGTGATAAGGGTAGCCAACAATCAAGAAGGGAAAATGAATAGACACTGAAGTGTATAAAGCCAGTGAGTTTTCCACCTCCTCCCTTTTGTTTCAAAAAGATGAGTATGATTGGCATAGGGTATTTTTACTTCTACACTTTTGTAAAATATTTTAGAAAATTAATGAATGAGAACCCACTAATGGCCAAGCTATTTTGGAAACAAACTTCAATTCATAAAATTATGATGTGTGTAACATATTTTGCTAGCTTAATGATTTTTAGAATTGCGTAAACATTTAATTTTACAATGTATAATTTTCTCTTGGTTGAATAAAATATTTTATTTTGTTTACCTAACAAATTGTTTTTCTATAGACATAAGCATAATAATCTAGTTCATTTTTTCATTTTCAAACTTCTATCTTACGGGACTAGTTATTTAAATTTTTTATTTTATTTTCCTAGTAAATTTCACTAAGGATATAAATTAGTAATATACTTGATGTTATATTTACCTCATTGGTTTTGTTAATTTAGCTTAAGAATTTTCCTTTTTCGTATTAAAATATTTTCATCATATTTATTATGTCCCAAAGAAAACTAAATTCCTAACTCGACCTTAACCATTAGAACCTCTGCAAACCATTTAAAGTTGGTTATGCCATGTTGGGAATGGGTTCCCCCAAGAGCATTTTTGGGGCTAAAAGCCCACGTTTTTGGATAATTTTGTAGTAAAGTTGTAAAGTCTTTGCATTTTGTGGTCGCAGAACGTGAAAGTGTCAAGATTCATAAAGGGTTGTTGCCCCTTATTTTGTAAAGTGTCAAGTTGGTTGTAAAGATACACCCATGATCTATGGACCATGGGAGTGTATAAAAAGGAGCTACGTAAGTAAGCTCTAAGTAGTTCAGTTCAGTTAAGAAAGGAAGAAAATAGCGAAGTGGAGTGGATAAGTCTAAGTGTTCTCAGGTCTTAGCGTAGGTAGAGCCTCTACAGCTGAGTGCGCAGAGGCCTAGGGTGGAAGTCCACAGTTGAGTGTGCAGACCCCTGCAACTATGTGCGCAGGGTGGATAGAGTCTGTATTTAACTGGAAGATATCAATAAAGAGAAGTATTATGCAATTACTTTGTATTTAGTTCCTGTTAATACATATGGTTATATTGTGTTTTGGGTTTAATTTACAATGTTTATTTGATGCACGAATATATGTGATTGTATCGGTTAATTAAACGCAAGTAAGGATATCAGTTTATGCGGCGCTAACTGTGATTAATTAGTAAGATAAGTAAAACACCTGAGGTAACTTGGGAACCTATACAATGCATTGTCATAGTTGCATGAAAGTACCTGGACCACGGATTAGGGCTGCGCGAAGGTCAATCGTACACCTTCGCAGAGGTACTAACGAGCGGAATAAAGGGTATACTGATAGAGCCCTAAGGCTTAGCGACCTGCGTGAAAGTAGGGGCAGAGGGTATAAACCGACATCACGACCATCTTAGGGTGCAGAAACTTGGTTCTAGCATCCCCCCATACTGCTTCGGGTGAGACTTCGGTCCGCGCTCCGCGGGATGATGCCAAAAGGGCCAGTAGTGTAGGGATTTGTTTGGCTAACTAACATTGAACCTGGGTCAGGGCCCACTAAGCCAACAAATGATTCTGTTACCAGGACCAGAATATGCATGAGAGATGTGTGATGTCGTATCACTGGAATCCAACTAAGAAAGAGATCAAGGACTTGTTGGATAGAAAGATCCATGAATTCGTAGCATAGGAGAACATAAACCTGCGGTTGACCAAGGAACAGTGGCTAGACAGGTACATATATACAGAAATCCACTAGATATTTTTCTATTCCTTTCCAGTTGAGTTATACAAGTGGATCGCAAAGCTAGCGGATAACCAAGGAATGTGGAGGCTTGACGATCCTATTGTCTGGACCCCGGAGCTAGTACAGATACTGGAAGCTTCTGAGGGTTATATCTCTCGCACTATCAATCATTGGCTTGATCGTATCATAGGAGGATTTGTGACTAAATTCACGGTTGGTACCTTAGTTAGTTATAGCGAGGCGAATCGGTGCTTTTTCAAAGGTCCATGAGGTAAGTACTTGAAGTCTTTAAATACTTGGATTAAGATGTTATTGTGCGAAAAATGGGTTATGCAGCTACCTTGATGTTCGAAGCTACGCGAAATGGAAATAATTACAGGAACAAAGGAAGAAAGGGCCCTGAATATAGCCCACTGATTTCACCTCCTTTGAGTAATGAAGAGGGAGTAGGACAAGCTTCTCTGTGAAGTGCAGTTCAGTTGATAAAACAAGGATTCCTGCGACTTCCACCTCCACCTACACCACCTCCAACTTCACCACTGTCACCTACGACTTTGCGCACACCACCACCACCTCCACCACAGTTCAACATGGCAAATTCAATGAAGCTGCCTTTGTTTAAGGGCTTGGGAAATGAGGACCCAGACTAGTTTTGGTTCATCGTAAAAGTTGTATGGGAAGCTCAGGGCCTCATAGACAATCACGTAAAGAAGGCAATGGTTGTTAGTGTTTTACAGGATCACGTGCTAACTTGGTACATCAAGTACTCTAATGATAACCCAAATGCTGGGTTGGCAGAGATCCAGACTGCGCTGAATAAAGAGTTCAGTAGGCCTAAATCTGAGGCACAGTTGATTATGGGGTTCAAGGAAATCGCGATGAAACCAGGTGAGACACCTTGGGAATTGGATCAGAGATTGAAGTGTAAAATCCATGAAGCTAATATGAACTTAACAAATGGACAACACCATGAGTGGTTCGTGGCTTCGCTCCTGCCTCACCTAAGGGTTGCACTATCACAACAAAAGATTACGACTTAGGCAGAGGCCTTGGATATTGGAATAAGACTGCATGAAACAACGATGCAAGATCTAAATCTGGGGGTTCAGCAGATCCATTCGCATTTGTAAAAACATTGCCTCGAAATGAAAAGCTTGAAGCAGGATAGAATAGTTCAACCAGAGGCATGCGAAGAGATATGGTGCTTGAAATGTAAGGGTCAAGGGCATGACAAAGACCACTGCCCGGTCTTTACGAACTATATTGCCGGAGGAAGACTGATTCCTTTGAGGTTGGAAGCCCAAGTAGGACCAAGCATGGGACCTGCGTTGTGGTGCGCTATATGTCAGGTAGCAGGGAAACATACGACTGATAACTGTCATTTGCTGTAGAAGTTTGTACAAACACCGCAACAATTGTTCTGCAACTTTTGCAGGTCAGTAGGACATGATGAGCATAACTACCGAAGTTATGTATTGATGATGGATAGAACACCCGCCTATAGAGTTCAGGCAGAAATGCGGCCCCTTGACCAGAGCGTTGGGATGGCACGAATAGGCTTTTAGTGGCGCAGATGAGGCCGAGGTGGAGGAGGACCTGGTAAAGGTCAAGGACAGCCGATCTGTTATAATTGTGGAGGACCAGGACACTATAACCGTGAATGCACTAACCCAACGTGTTCATCGTGCAATTATTGTACTCAGTTTGATCATGAGATGGAGGACTGTCCTACATTGATAGCGAGGATACGCGACAAAGGGGTGCTACCACCACAACTAACTCAAAACCTACATATGATGAGGGCTAAGTCCTGCGAAGAGGATCTGAATGTGAATATAATGCTCTGAAGTGGAATTCCAATGAGTGAAGATAAGGGGAAACATCCTAAAGACAGTGCATGGGTTCACAAAGCGCCGACAAAGGAGGCTGAATTTGATTTGGAGCGTGCACACGAAACATTCATGGAAGCAGAAAAAGAGCTTCACTGAGGCCTCTACTTCTAGGAGTCGGGATAAGCCTGTTCAGGAAATGGACCCTTCTATGCTTACGACCTTTCTAGAGACTTGCATGAAGCTGTTGTGCGATAACAAGGCTGTGAATGGGTTACATGAACTAATAAATAGATGCACTGGAAACTCTCTAGGTGAACCGCACGTAATACAGAAGATTGGTAAGCATAAGGCAAGGATAGGGCATGAGATGAGACTCACCACGTAGATAGGAGAATATGAAATGGATCAAGTTATTCTAGATCTGGGGTCAAACACGAACGTTTTGCCGAAGCAGACTTGGGAGCGGACGGGGAGACCCATGTTGCAATGGTCTCCGATTCAGTTAAGGATGGAAAATCAGCAGAAAATCATCCCCATGGGACAGGTGCAAGGAGTAATTGTAGATATTGAAGGCGTGAGCGCGTTGGCTAACTTTGAAGTGATAGAAATTGTGGATGACAACAATCCCTACCCTGCGCTCCTGGCATTGATTGGGCTACTGACATGAACGAGGTAATCAACCTAAAGAAGCGAAAGATGATATTTGAAAAGAAATCACCTTGCATAATAGTACCCCTAGATCCTGCTAAAGGATCGTGCTATACTGAACCAACCCGCGATTACGAAAGCGATGACGATTTGGACTGCATATATAAAATAACAACGCAAGACCAAGATTGGGTGAATCTGATAGCGAATGGCCGAATTACATGGGATCTTGAGAGTTCCTGCACCTCAGACTCAGATTAAGAATTAGAGCACTGGCAGAATTGGCTACATGAAGTAACTATGTTGAGCTGTAACATGATGACCCGGTCGCTATGCTGTGTGTCATCAGAAGTACGAAATTTTCCCACTTATGATGGCTTGAATGATGTGGATGTTTTCTTGGATGCATTTAAGAGGGAAGTACCAGAGAAGCAATGCTTCCAGGCTTTGGACTGGGCACAGCGCACTACACCCGCAAGATGGTGGGGTACGCACAAGGGTAGTTTTGATGACTGGTGTGAGTGTAGGAGGATGATGAGAACACACTTTGGGAAGCCGAAGGTACAAGTGATAGACAAGTATGATGGGAAGGACGATCCACATGCACACTTGGCCAAATGGGCTAAGGCCTATGACACGAAGCCCCAACCTGAATGGGTGCACTTGTTTTGTCACACATTGGATTTTGTCCCAATGAATTGGTACTTGGAGACAAATCTCCACCATGGCATAGGCGAATGGGATATTTTGCGCGAAGGTTCATAATGACGTTCAACTTTGAAGATGGGTTTGACTATATTGACGAAGCGCTACAAGAAGTTAAAGCAACAATATTTAGGATACCACATAATCCTTTGGATCTGATTCAACCTAATTGGCTAGTTCAACAAGAGAAAGTAAACTAGATAAGTCAAGCCAAGGGGAGTTCTCTGCCAGCCAGGTTAACCTCTAGCCATCGAGCTTAACTTTGACTACTCAGCTGAGCCACGCAATGGAATTCTATAACGTGATAGTCAAAGAAGAAGACGAGGACCCCCAAAAGATTGATATCCCTGAAACCGAGGGTCATCACAAGGTCGAGGGACCACAGATCGAGAATCCTGATATAATCGCACCACTGAAAACGAAACAGGTAAATATTGGTATGGAGGTGGAGCCCAAATTCGTGAAGATTGGAGATTACTGGGATGATGCGACGGTAGATAAGGTCATTGAATTTCTCCACGAATACCAGGATTTGTTCCCTACCAAGTTTACGGAGTTAAAGGGGATAATAGGAGACCTGGGCATTATGAAGATCACGTTAAAACCCGACACGAAGCCGGTTAAGCAAAGACCTTACCGTCTCAATCCGAAGTATAAGGAGAAGGTCTGCTTAGAGTTAGATAAGATGCTCGCGGCAAGCATCATTGAGCCCGTAGAAGAATCTGATTGGGTGAGCCCAATGGTGGTATAGGAAAAGAAGCAGAAGGATGAAATAAGGATATGTGTAGATCTCAGGAAGTTGAATGACACTTGCATGCATGATCCTTTCCCGACTTCGTTCACTGATGAGGTATTGGATAATGTAGGTGGCCAGGAAGCGTACTCCTTCACTGATGGGTTTTTTGGGTACCATCAGATCAAAATCGTGCCTGAAGATAGAAGCAAGACAACCTTCGTGACTGAATGGGGATGTTTTCAGTACACTGTAATGCCTTTCGAATTGAAGAATGCGCCTATGATTTTTTCACACGTAGTCATTTCTGCTTTCAAAGACTTCACTCATAAGTTTATGGAGGTGTACTTTGATGATTGGACTATATACACGCTCTAGAAGTTTAGACACTATTTGCTGGGTGGAAATTTTAAAATGTATATGGATCATTCTGTGTTGAAATACCTAGTCAATAAGCCTGTGTTGGGGGGAGAATTTGTAGGTGGTTATTATTGTTCCAGGAGTATGATTTTGAAGTTATTTTGAAGCCTAGATTACTGAACGTGGGACCAGACCATCTGTCGCGCATCGAAATAGGGGAAGAGCCCAATAATTTGGAGGAGGGATTGCCTGACGCACAACTCTTTGCAGTGCGCATTGTAGATGGTCACTTTGAAGACATCATACACTTCCTAACGACAGGAAATGCCCCGAAAGGCTACACCGTCTAGCAAAAAAAGGAGTTAGTGGTACACGCAGTAGAATTTTCTGTTATTGTCGGACATCTTTACAAAATGGGGTCTAATGAAGTATTTCGATGATATGTACCAGAGTTTGAAAGAAGCAGTATCCTCATGGACGCTCATGGGGGTGTCGCGGGAGGCCACTATGCAGGAAGAGCGATCGTACAAAAGATTCTACGCACAGGGTTGTGGTGGCCAACCCTCCATCAGGATTCCAAAGCCTACGTAGGGCGTGCGACATGTGTCAAAGGACTGGCAGGCCATCGCAGAAATATGAGCTACCCCTAAACCCACAAATGATGTTACAACCTTTTGATAAATGGGCCGTAGATTTTGTGGGACCCATTCAGCCCCAAGGAAAGAAGATAGGAGTGCGGTACATTATCACCGCGACTGAGTATTTGACTCGATGGGCAGAGGCACAGCCTATGAAGGAATGCACAGGCACGACCGCTACAAAGTTTCTCTTTGAGTATGTACTGATGCAATTTGTGTGTCCAAAGGTTTTGATGAGTGTTCACGGTACGCACTTTCTGAACGAGACAATCAGCGCACTAATGGAGGAATTTTAGGTGTATCACCAGAAAAGCATGCCTTATCACCCACAGGCTAATGGGACGGTGGAAGCATTCAATAAGGTGTTGGAGAACGTACTGACCAACATTTTCAACACTCAGTGAAGTGATTGGGACCTACACATACCCACAGTACTATGGGCCTATTGAACGACATGTAAAAATTTGACTGGGCAAACACCCTTTAGGCTTGTATATGGTGTTGAAACAATGATGCCCATGGAATACATTATGCCTAGTCTATGCATAGCGGCACTCACAAGTATGACAGATAGTAGAGCCCTGGAAGAGAGGCTTGCAAAGCTTGTTGAGCTTGAGGAAGAAATATTTTTGGATGGATTTCACCAACAAGTCCAAAAGCAGTGTGAAAAAGCATGGCATGACCGGCACATTAAACTATGCACCTCTAAGGTAAATGATCTAGTTTTGTTATATGACAGCAAGTTTGATAAATTTCCAGGGAAATTCAGGATGCACTAGCTAGGGCCCTATGTCATTAAGGAGATTACTGATGGTGGAGTAGTTTAGTTTGTTAAATTGAATGGAGATCCATTCCCAAGAAAGGTGAATGGTGGCTAATTGAAGACATACACTAGTGATCTGGCCAAATGACTATATGAAGGTAGCATAGTCTTAGCAGTTCAGGCAGCTGAAAGGAGGCATGAGACTATAAACTACACTGCTCGGGTTGGAGAACTGCGCGACTGGAGGATTGTGCGGAACGAGGCAATGTCACAGGGTTCACGGCAGCGTGAAGAGAGTTTCGCTACCCAAGGAAAAACTGCGCAGGTCAGCCGAAAAGTGACCGTTAAAGTCACTGTTCATGATTTGAAAATGAGAATATGGACAAACGGAGCAGGAAATCGACATTTAAGACAAAATTTATGGGTAATATCCTTGGAAATCTACCGCCAATCCGGCTTTAATGAACTGAATGTGGGGGGAATGATCAGATTTGAATTCAAAATGGCCTATAAATTACAGGTGGAGGCCCAACGAAAAACAATTGGCATTTTGAACATTGAGTTGGTGAGTTCTCAGACGTGGATGATTCGCGCATTCTTTGAAGAATTGCTTGACTACCCAATGTTTGATCGATTTCCAGAGTCCAACCGCAATTTCATCTGTGAGTTTATCCCTGGATCCGAAGCTATGGGCACCGAAGCAGTGACAGCCGAGGGGTTTGTGTTGGAGGTTGTTATGGAGGTAGAAGGAGTTGCTCCAGAGGTTGCAGAGGTACTCGCTGAAGTCCCCAAGTCACCACAGATGCCTAGACTGAAGGCTACCCTGACCAAATGAGTGTGAAAGATAAGAAGGGCAAGCAGGTTGCGATACTGCGAAGACTGGTGAAGCTACAGGAGGCCAAAACATTGAAGGAAGAGGTAGATGCAGTGCATCACAAAGAGGCAGTGCTAAAGGCGTGCTTGAAGCCCTAGTTGGACGAAGATTATTCGGTCATGACCTCCATTGAAGGCAAGCTTGCTAATCTGCAAGCGATTCAACAGAAGCTTCAGGCTAACAGTTCAGGACTAGCGACAAAGCAGTTGGTTGAGGAAGTGAAGCAGGCGGTCATGCAGTGCACCACCGAAGCGGCAGTCATACAGGTCGACCTGGGAGGTCTCCGCGCCAAGATCTCTACTTCCTCAGAGTGACTCGAGGGCGAGTCACCATGTTTGTGTTGGGGGCATGTTGGGAACGGGCTCCCCCCAGAGCAGTTTTGGGGCCAAAAGCCCATGTTTTGGGATAATTTTGTAATAAAGTTGTAAAGTCTCCACATTTTGTGGTCGCAGAGCGCGAAGGTGTCAAGAGTCATAAAGGGTTGTCCACCCTTATTTTTTAAAGTGTCAAGTCAACTGTAATGATCCACCCATGGTCCGCGGACCATGGGAGTGTATAAAAATGAGCTAAGGAAGTAAGCTCTAAGTAGTTCAGTTCAGTTAAGAAAGGAAGAAATTAGCGAAGTGGAGTGGAGAAGTCTAAGTGTTCTCGGGTCTTAGTGTAGGTAGAGGCTCTGTAGCTGAGTGCGTAGAGGCCTAAGGTGGAAGTCCGCAGCTGAGTTTGCGGACCCCTGCAGCTGTGTGCAGAGGGTGGATAGAGTCTATATTAAACTGGAAGATATCAATAAAGAGAAGTATTCTGCAATTATTGTGTATTTAGTTCCTATTAATACATCTGATTATATTGCATTTTGGGTTTAATTTACAATGTTTATTTGATGCGCAAATATATGTGATTGTATCAGTTAATTGAACGCAAGTAAGGATATCAATTTATGTGGTGCTAACTATGATTGATTAGTAAGATAAGTAAAACACCTGAGATAACCTCGGAACCTATACAATACATTGCCATAACTATGCAAAAGTACCTGGACCACGGGCTAGGGCTGCACAAAGGTCAATCGTACACCTGCGAAGGTACTGAAGGGAAAAATAAACGGTAGACTGATAGAGCACTAAGGCTTAGCGACCTGCACAAAAGTAGGGGCAGAGGATATAAACCGATATCACGACCATCTCAGGGTGCGGAAACTTGGTTCCATCATCCCCCCATACTGCTTCAGGTGAGACTTCGGTCCGCACTCTGCGGGCTGATGCTAAAAGGGCCAATAGTGTAGGAATTTGTTTAGCTAACTAACGTTGAACCTGGATCAAGGCCCACTAAGCCAACAAGCCATAAACCACACAGATTTTCTATTCCAAACAACGCATGTTCTTATTGGGACCTTTCATTGTAGGAATCCCTACTAGTTATATAGGGCCATTCATCTTTGTCAACAGTCTTGGCACTAAACGCGGGTCATAATTGTATGGATGATAAATATAATTTGCATGGTGATTTCTCACAACATGATTTAGATCAAATTATTTTCTATGTTGGCTCTAATCCTAAAATGTTTTTGAAAATGTGACTATTGATTTCAAGAATCTTGATCTTATTGAACCCACACCATTGTATGTTATTCCTACTCAATAAGTTAATTATTTAAGTATCCTAAATGTTATTAGGTCACTAAATGTGGAAAATGAATATGTGTTGTGCAAATGGTTTCCTTGTAGTTTTGAAAATGAGTCTTCCACATGCTATTTATATTTACTAGTAGGATATACTACTAAGTGGAATGATTTCAAAAAGTAGTCACTAGTATGTGTGCCAGAGAATCTACCTAGTTGTAGTATTGAAAGAACTAATAACAACTGAAATGGATAAGAAAAAATGAGTAAAATACTTTAAGTAGCATTTCACTTCCATTTTAAGTAAAGTTTAGCAAATTATGTCCCATTTGATATGTGTGCATATCTCTCTCTCTCTCTCTCTCTCTCTATATATATATATATATATATATAACAAGCAAAGTTAATCAACCAAGAGATGGAGATTTCTTTAGAATGAAATGAAAATATTCTCATTGGGTCTTTGTGTCTCAAAACCTTAATAGGTCTCTAGAAAGCACAACACAAGCCAAGGGTCAAGTTGACGAGGGCCTAGACAAAAACGCCTCTCGTCAATTAACAGGGACATGTCATTCTCACGATGATGAAATGGGAGGTGGCATCATTCTGAAAGGGGTGGAATAACGACTAAGGACCACCGCCCCCAATAATCTTTATATCTCATGTTGGTAACCCATCTATTATTTCATCAATTAGGCTTGGATGAATATCTTCCATTCGATTCCAAGGTAACAAGCCATGAATGGGACCAAAATAGAGGGACCGCCCCCCTTGTGACATTAGCAAGGGGGTCCTCTTTTTAATAAGAACCATTGGTATCTATGCTAAATGAAGGCTATTGATTGGCCAAGGGAGGGGTGTGAAGTATATAATATGTTAATAAATATCCATATATTTAAAAAATGGGCCATGGAACAGATTGAGTAATAATTTGAAATATTAACTTGTAAAGCCAAGGAGGTGGATTGCATTCATTCAGGTCATCCTTCCCTAACTCTTTTTTTCCCTTTGTTGTCCTTAATCTCATTAAATTTCCTTTCCATGTTATATATTTTTATTTAGACTCAATATTTTTTACAACCAATCCTCAACATAGGATTTCCCTTCCTGATATTCCTTATTATGATTTCTTTTCTAAAATCAGTATTCAATGGCCTTGGAATATATCTAGTATCCTTTGCATATATTATGCATCTCATTCATTGTTGTCATCATTCTTGAGGGCTCAAGAATGCACCAGCTAACTTGGTACCTAGTTGTCAAACCATTTTTTCTCTATCTCCATCTATTTATATACTTTTAATTAGACTTAAAGTCCCTATCCACCCATGGGGTACCTCTCCCTAAAGGTTGATTCCATTCTCATTGAACCAACCCAACTACCCTCTCTCTCAACTAAAGCTCTATGTGCTCCCTTGTCAAATGGAAAGTACAAATATATGTGTATATGGAATTTTTAACAAGTGCCACTCAAGGAAGTTACTTTAATGATAGGATAAAAATGTGTGCACTTTGGACTTTAGGCTCATTTTAATAATGGCTTAGCCTCATAGGCTTAATACCGTCATCACTTAGCCCTCAACCCCCTTTCCAACTCATGGAGTCCCAACCCACCATACTCTTTTATCTAACTTGGTTTACAACAAAGGTGTATTTTTATTAACATGCATGTGATTACATATTTACATAGTAGGGTTAGCTATCCTTTTTAGCATATGGGCTCACTAGCCTAAAATCAAACAAGTACTCTCATGTCAAAACATATATAAATAAGAAAGATGACCTGAATATATATGTACATGGGCATGTGAGACCTAAAATATTTCCTAACTCGCCATCCTAGACATGGTATGTGCAATACACACAGGGGTCATCATAGGGATGTTACAAAACTTGTCCTTCCCTTTTCAAAAGATAGTGAGATTATCTGATTTTTTCCAATCATCCCAAAATTTTTAAATTAGGCCCCTTCAGTTTTAAACTCTTTGGGCATGTGAAATGTGTTAAAGTTTGAATTTGATTCTATAATGTATGCAGGTTACATGCGCATTCATTTATGCATTAAAACATGCTCTATCCTAACTCAATTTAATGACACCATAGTTTTATCCACCATCTTTTTGAACATTTTTAATATGAATGTTTTTTGAAATATAAATTAAAGTTCACATGAAAGATATATCATGGTTCGGTGAGTAAACATGCTTACATGATAGGTTTTTTCTCTTATTATCCTAAATCTACAAAAGAATTTGGGCACTTTTTCATCATAATTTTTAGTATCAATTAGTCCACTTGAAATTTTTATTTTCTATTTCAAATCTAAATTGAGAATTTGCATCTAAAAATTGTGGAATACATCCCACTACAAACAACATTTATCTCAAGTCAAGATTAATTTTATTAAGCCTTGAAAGATTCTTAATTCAAATAGTTAAAAGAGACCTACTATGTTAACTAATTAACTAATTTAATTTGGAAAGTAACCATGTGTTCCCTTTCTTTTCCCTTGCTAACATGCAATAATTTTTATATGGTATTCAAGGGACATCGAAAGAGGAAGAGAATTTTCCAAGAAAGATCAATTGCAGGCCAACCTAAATAGATACTTGAAATACTTGAAGAGCTTGAAGAAGTACTATTTAGTGAAAACACAACCATAATAGCAAGTGACAAAGAAGCAATGAAGAAGGCCTAGGAAAAGGCTGAAATTAAAAGAAAGAGGGTTGATATTAAAGCATAAAATTTTAAGAGATAAGAGGAAGAACAAGTTAAATATTATAAATTTGGAAATTACTAAATTTTTTACATCAATAACTATGACTTTAGAGTAGAAAATGAATTTAACATTGTGCAAATAGAATTCCATAACAAAGAAAAATATTTATAGTCACAAGGAAAATACATAGAAAAATTCATGAAATATTTCCAAGAATGGAAATTAGAGTACCAAGAAGATGGGGTGTAGCTTGTACAAGTAAAACATTGGCAATTTGCACTAGAAGAAATTTAGAGTAAAGTTCATGTTGTTACTTCAAAATCCTTTCAAGATATGGAGTTTAATCTAAAACAATGGAATAAATAAATAAAATCATATGATCCCCTTCAAGGAATTAATTGTGAAGTCAACCTTTTCTAGGATATAGCATCTCATAGATAATATGATAAACAATTTCCAGTTCCCTACATTGCTCATATTTCCTATAGAAACAAAATTTTTGGCTAATCCTGGGATGTACAAAACACAAGGGAGTGTCATGATCCCTCCATATATGAGCTTCAACTTGACTATTTCTCATCCTATTATTTTGGCTCTTAAGTTGCCTCCTAAAAAAGCATCACCATCGTCGAATATTTCATACTCACAAAACCACTTCATGTGAGGTGTCATATGAAAATATGCACTTGAGTCAACCAACCATGCATCATGATCTACCTATGTACTTGAAGAAGTCAAGTACACATCCCCTCCTTCATTTGAGGAGTTTTTTTCTTCTACAAAACGAGCATCTTTAGATCCCTTCCCTTTCTTTGCAATTTTGGTTTTACAAACTTTCTTGTAATGCCCTTTTTTTCCACATCTCCAACATACCTTTACAAAATTTCCTGGATATTTTATCTTATTCTAGATTTAGATCTCCCACTTTAGGACTTATTTCTATTTATTTTTTTAGTGTTCTCTTACAGACAAGGCATTTATGTTCAAGTTCTCCTTTTTTTTCCATCTCATCTCCTCTGACAACAAGGATGAGAATATTTCATCAAATTTTAAGGTAGTTTCATTACTACCTATGGCAACAACTAGACTATCCCACTAGTTTGGTAGAGAACATAGCAGAATAATGCACTTATCCTCATCTAAAATATTAATATCAATAGATAACAATTGATTGACCATGGTATCGATGGTGTTTAGATGCTCCATCACCGAGTCTCCATCCTCCATCCTTAGGTTATATAGTGTTTTCCATAGGACATTTGTTCACTAGGTATTTAGACTAATACAAAGCCCCTAACTTGTCCCACAAAGCCTTTTTTGTTGATTCTCTAACACATTCAATAATATTGAATTTGAGAGACACAATCGTATCATGATCTTTGCCTTCCAATCCAATTTCATCCAGTATTATATTGACATCCCCATCGTTGTAGTACATGGATCCACAATAATCCATTAATCTTTGTCCACCAACAAGTCTTCCATTTTGAGCTTCCACGACTCAGAACTTTTCCCATTAAATTTCTCAATCTATTTTTGAATTGTTCACCTTTTATTTTCACCACAAGAATCACTCGTACATATCTCCCACTATAACAGGGAATACCACAGGTCTAAGTCAAACCCCTTAGCCACAAAGGAATCCCCTTGAAGCCAAAAATTTCTTCGATACCAAATGTAGGTTTTAAGCTTGTACAGTTAATCACTACAAACAAATTCTTAATAAAACAAAAAAGATACAATGATAAACACACAAATTTACACATAAATTTATCCTAGAAACCCACACTTGGGAACCAACAAAAAAATTCCATTATGTTTTTTTACAATATATTACTATACAATATACATCATGTATCATTTGAGCCACCAATTGAACCATAGTTCCATAACCAAAACTACAAAAAAATGGAAAAACCCACCATGCACCACAAAACCATGGGCAAAAAAAATTCCAAAAATAAATTCTCGGGGTGTCGCCCCAAACCTTGTGCAGGGGGGATCCCACCCCCTTGCATACCCCCCAACCAAGGGGGGTTGAACAAACCCCCCTCGAACCCCAGTTTGTTTGTGGTGCATATAAGTCATGCAAAGAATATAATACATACCCAACATTTATTTCAATGAGCACATGTGTCTACAGATTTGGAAAGTTATATTATCACTAGTAGGAAGGATATCAAAGCTCTCCCCGAGGTTGATGAAGCAACCATTCAAAGGTTCACTAAAATTCCTACCATCCATGTAACACTAATCAAGAATATATTTATTAAAATGGTGGAATATGAGAAGAGAATAATTCGAAGAATTACATCATACAAATCTTTTCTAAGCAACATACCTTTCTCATGGGGATACAATTAGAAACGTTCAAGGCACAAGTAGCCTTTGTAATAAAATTGAGAAGAAAAGAGGAGCTTCCTCAAGCCAAGTAGAAAGTTATCCTATAGAACAGGGTTCAGGTAGCCAAAGAGGAAATTCTAATAGCGAAGAAATATATCAAAATAGTCAAAGGGAGTCAAATCTTCATCTGGGAAGAGATGACAAAATGATAAGGGTAACTAAAATACAACAAAGGGAAACATATAGTCATCCAGGTGTGTTAGGCATGTGTGTTTTCCTATTTATATTTGTATTAATAATATGAATTCAATGGACATAGGAGCATTTTGCTTCCATAATTTTGTAAAATATTTTAGAAACTTAATGAATGAGGAAGCCACTACTAGACAAGCTATTTTCAAGACAAATTTTAGTTCTAAAATTGCAATGAGTAGAACCTTTTATGCTAATTTATTGAGAATTTTCCTTTACAATGTAAGATTTTCTCATAAATGAGAAACTTTCCTTATTTTCTGCTCATAAATTATTTGTCTATATCCATAAGCATACCATTGTAGTTAGTTGTTCTTTTTAGGACTTTTTTATTATGCAATTAATTATTTCTATTTCTATTTTTAATTTTCCTACTAACTTTTTCTAAAGATATAAAGCACTAATATACTCAATGTTATGTTTACCTCCTTGGTTTGTTAAATTAGCCTAGGCATTATTCTATCTTTTGCATATTATAATAGTTACATCTCATTTGTTGCATCTTAGAAAAACCTACATAATGGATTAAGCCACAACCAATAAAACTTAAAACTTCTCAAAACCACATAAAGGTATTATGCTATAAATAGGATGGATTCTCTATTCCAAATAGTGTAAGGTTTAACTGGGACCTTTAGTTGTAGGGCAAAAACCGTACTAATTGTTCAAGGTCATTCATCCTTATCAATAAGAAGTTATCTCTTAGATGAAATGTGTTTGTTATACCCATTGACATAAAGCATGACAATAGGTTGAAATTACATTTTCTAATAATGCTAAAAACCTTAAGATGTAAAATCCCTAACCTTAACATGATGTGACGGTGAAACTTATAACATTGAGTTAGATAAAAGGATAGTTTACAAACTAATCTAGATATTATATATTAAATCTAGAAATTTGTTGTATTACATTAATTAATTTAAACAAACAAACAAACAAACCAACCTCCTAAAAATAAGTTACAAATTTAAGATTCAAAAATTATAAAATATATCTATCAAAACCATTTTAAAAATAACCTTAAATAACTACCAAATAAATAAATAAAATATATCTCACTTTAATTTGATAATTTTAAATTTATATTTACATATAAAAATATTATCATTTAAATATTTCTTATTATTATTTTTATATAAGATATTTTTTATCATAAATATATTGAAATACATAAAATGCATTACTATATACAATACCTTACTAGATATCTTAAATATATTTTAATAAATATATTAAAATACATAAAAATGCATTACTATATACAATACCTTACTAGTTATCTTAAATATATTTTAATAAATATATTAAAATACATAAAAATGCATTACCATATACACTACATTACTGGATATCTTAAATATATTAAAATACATAATATAGATATAAGTTGGGTCCCAAGTCAATCACATTACGCTTAGAGATTTGCTAGTAAATTTTTCTTGATGTACTTTGCGTCCATATCGATAACGATGTTGGTGGGAAAGGGAACAGGGAAAAAGAAGATCCAAAAATATATAAATTATTCTAAAACATCAAACGCTATCCATATGACCACTTAGAATTTATTTATTGCATCTTTATAATTTATTTGTTTGCTTTTTGAATGCCTATCCTGATGTATATTTTTCATATTAAAAAACAATTATAACATAATATATTAGTGACTTTCCAATTAAAAATTATAATGGTGATCATTAGCACATATTATGTAAGGGAAAAAAACATCTACACATTTTACATAATGATGACAACTATCATATAATAAAAGGACTTATACACCAAATTGAGCTATTAAAAAAATGAAAGTTTAGGCTTATAAAATATTCTCCAAGTTATTTTATTTTAATTTATTATAAAAATATATTTTTGGGAAAAGGTTTATGAATATTTCATGACCACTCCATCAATTTTATTCTTTCTTTTTATTGGTTACTCAGTTTCTCGGAGTAACAAATGGATTATTATATTGTTATTTTCTTTCAAAATGTAATTGTATGTTACTTTTATATACATCAATGTGACATGGTTGTCATAAGAATTTATTTAATTTTTTGTTGGGTTTCTTTGTGACTAGTCAATTATAATTCTACTGGTGTAAATTTATAAATTAATATGTACAAAACCTCGAAGGTTTACAAATCCAATGTGGAATATAGGAACCTCGAATTTTATTGCATTAGTACGGGTTATATATATATATATATATATATATATATATATAACCTTGTATAAATATTTTTAAATAGAAATTTATAAATTTTAGTTATATATTAATATGATATAAATATAAATATATAAATAAATAAATAAATTTATAAATCAGAGTTTTTTATTTAATAAGTGTATGATATAGCCATCATTTATATGAGTGTCTTTTTTAAATTTTCTAAATAATTAATGTAAATCTCAAATAATGTGAGATATGAGGGAGAATTTTGGTTTAATTTCATTGATACACGTTGAAGTCATGAAAGTCCTAATGTGCGGGAGATATCTTAGGATTGTCTTATAGAACTTTAAAACAATTCTAATGAAGGACTCAAGAAGACCAATATTATGCATTCTATAGGACAATAAAGCTTTATAACTAAGTCAAGAGTCTTTCAAAAGTCCACATAATCACACAAGACTTGAAAATATCACATTTTAGACTCTTAATTAATGGCAGTGAATTTGAAAATGTGATCCATTGTTTAGTAGTTGTTTCATAACCTTTCTTGCCCTAACACTGTGAGTATCTCCTTTATAACTAATTTGATATCCACAAGTTTGGACTTGTCACACAAAGTTTGGGAAAAGTGTGCCCTATCATGATGGCCTATAGTTGTTTAGATCGAAACTTTGGCCTGATTTAAAAATTGAGTTGATGATGTGTTGTAACCATGATGGCAAGCAGAAGGAAACTACCCAATTGAAAAGTTCAACAATGTGGGATGTAAGAGTGATACATAAATGCAGGACCTACATTCCTCGTGTCTCACCAACATAGATCTTCCACTACAACGAAATTTGGTCTCTATTCTCAAAATAATATAGAAATTCATGTATTTGGAAGTGATTTCAAGGTTTTTATTCTCAATGCAATTCTAAGTGCATAAATGACATGGCATGTATAGAAACTTTTGTTTTGATTGAACTTCTAATGTTTGTTTCTTTTGCTACATCGTTAAGATGGATGCCCAACCAAACAACTAATGGTGTTTAGTTGGAATAAGCAATGCAATAATATATTGGAATATGCAACCATAACCCAAACAATTATAAATGTGCTCCCTAAATATGCCTATTGAAGGTAAAGCACACCACCTATATGTGAGTATTATATCCCAAAATTCAATTTATATCTATATATTTTTGTTCAAACACTTTAAATAACAACAACTCCTTCCAATATACTTTCAAGTTCTTACATATGTAAAAAAATAGATTTTAGTGCACATTATGGTTGTGATTATCCAATTACAACACATTCAACAATCATATTCCACTTAAATGCACTTATAAGTAGAATTATTAGTTATTTGTAGGAAGTCGCTCAAATGTATTGAATCAAGAGTTTGGGGTATTAAATAATCTACACCATGAACATTCCTCTAGCAAATTGGTAAAGGAAGAATTGATTGGGTCTTTAGCACTTGTAGGCCAATAAAATGATCATTGGAAAATAGTTTATGGACATTTTGAGTGGACCAACACTACACTCAACTTAAAAATATAGTGATCCACTAAACTATTTGTTCTTTTATCATGAACAAATAATAGAATGTTTCACTTCAACATTTTTCATCCCAACCCTCTTAATATATAGATAGTACATCATTGATACCATGTTTGTTTGAGCAATCATAAATTTAATAATAATTTCTTTCATGGCATTGTAACCCAAATTAACACCAATACATCATAAATATACATATTCACTCACACGTGAGTAGTTGAAGAGGATTTAGTGTTCGCTGTAAGCTCAAGTCATTACCAAAAGTACTTGAGAAAGTTAATGAGATACATAAGGTGAGAACACTTTGTTCATAAATGATTAATCATACAAAACACAATAAACAACATGTTGGGGAATGAAACAAGATGAAAAAGTGTGTGGGAATCAAGTTTAACCATTAAATAGCTAGCCTGCAAGTGTTGGAGAATCTCCATGAAATCCCTCAAATGCGAAATGGTTTGAGAAGGAGATAAGAAATTAGAAAGTAATAATAATTTAGAAACTCGATTTCAAAATAGAAACATTGGGTAGCAACTCAATTACCTCCTCCATCGAATTCTTTTAGGCTCTAAATGAATGATCTAGAGTATTTGATTATTGTGGCGAAGGGAACAAGCATGAGAGAGCAATGCCAAATAATGTGTGAGACTTTTATTTAGTAGAATTTACTCATTATTACTTTGGGATTCATCAATTAACGAGAAATATTCTATCACGTGATATTAAACAATCATAGAGGAATTAATGCACCGTAGACATATAAAATTTTCCCTTAGAAACACAAATGGGAAAATTGGCATTTGAATGATTTTTCTTAGTCTTTATTCTCAACAAATGTATGGTTATAATATAGTCTCATGATTCTCTAGACCATTTAGCAATTTACATAGTGAGTATTTTCTTCTACATCCTCTTCCACTCCACCAAAAAGACCCTTTCTACATCAATCACTAGAATATGTAGGCAAACACAGGCTTGGATGGGTCACTAGAAGGAGATGCACTTTTGTCCCTTCATTTCTCATTTGCCAATGTTACGCTTCATATTTTGATGGAAGCATTCCACATCAAATTTATTCTCGCTCTTGTCTTGTGTTTTTCATCAACATTGTCTACGTCCAACAATCAATTTTTTCAACTACATATATGAATTGAGTCTCGTTAACCATTCATTTTTTGTTAGGATCCATTACAAATCACACCTCCCCATTGAGAGGGTTTTTTTATCTTCAAATTGTTCTAAGGAAACCAAGTTGGGATCTAATAATTAATAGGAAACCAAGCTCTCTTAATAATATGCCTCTTATATGCTTCTTTGGAAAATTGTTCTCAATTTTAACTCTCGGTTATATCTTTAAATCTGGATCTAGCTATAGCATTCATCTTTGGATTTCATCTTCCACTTCTGAAATTAGTTTTAGCTATGGCTTTGGATTTGGTTTCCGATTGCAATTGTTCCAACAATATAAAAGTCTACTCATTAATCCTCGATTGTGAGCATGATACTATACAATCCATGGGGCCTTCACTGGGGAAGAAATACCATACCACATGCATTCATATTGGGGGATATATAGAGGAAAAATGACATAATATATCATCTATATAATAGGGGGTAAAGGGTTTTTATATTGGCAGGTATTAAAAAAATGGACCACAAAGTTAATGAAAAAAAATAAAGGGGTATAAAAAATGTTAATGAAAAAATGGATACTTACAATATCTAGTGAAAGTAGGGGTTTTTTTAATTGGGAAGGTGAATTGGGTTCAAATTGGTAGGGGGTTAAATAATGTGATTTTTAGAGGTATTTTCCAATATGTGGTCAAATTAAGGGTATTGTTTAGTATGCCATGAATGCACATGATATGTCATAGGATCATTGAGTGAAGCCCCCGTGTTATGATCTCAACAATAGGTTGGGTTCATTAATCAAAATTTAGTCCCATATTCTATTGGAAACACTGAGAGGGGGGTGAATCAGTATTTCTCTTCAATAATTAATTTTTACTTTTCAGGGCATTAATTAACATTAGCATTAGATCATAACATAAATCAACAACATTCAACAATGCACAATATTAAAGACAATAGATACTAGAGATCTTTAGAGAAAAACCATTGAACGCTTCTTAATATTTGTCTTCAATAAATTTACATCAATTAGGAAGCTCCAACTTCCAAAAATTTTATAGCTCCAACCCCCTGATTTACAAGCCCCAACATGAAGGACGCTCCAACACCCTATTTTACCAGATCCAACTAGAAGGACACTCCAAGACCCTAGCTTGTAGGCTCTGACCTGAAGGATGCACACCTTGTTTACTAGCTCCAACTGGAAGGACACTCCAATGCCCTAGTTTATAGGCTCTAACCCGATGGGTGCATCAACACCCTATTTACCAAATGCAACTGGAAGGATGCTCCAACTCCCTCTGCAGGCTCCACCTTGCCCTAGCACCACCCTGTTGCCCTGAAGTGTTCTTAGGCTCCAACCTAAAGGAGACACTAGTCTCCTATCTTGCACCACCCTGCCACCCTACTCAGCAAGTTGCCACTTTCCCTGAAGGTTCCAACCTTTAGCTCACACCAATAGACCACATTTCACAATTTGTAGAATGGATCCACCTATGCTCAATATCAATACATAAATTGTGACACAACTTCTGCTTAATGATCAAGTACCAAAACTCTACTCAACAGTCAATCTAATCTCTATAATACGTAGTGAATGCTCTTTGTTGCTCAATACATCATGCTCTCTCTGCATATCAACAGACCAACCATTCATCTACAATGCAAGCTTCAAATTAGCACAAATACCAAAAACATAGTTGTGTTGTCTTTTCTCAACCAGATCTGCATTTACTCAATCACTTGTCAACACCTTTCCCTACATAAAGATCAAACCCTAGCTTCTACTTATGTTCATCATTAACATGTCAACAATTCATCCACCATTTGGCCATATGATCTTGATTCAAGCAAGCATTGAACACATAGCATTCATCAACCACCCACATATGCCAATAACATTGCTTAACAGATTATGTCAAACCATAGGTATTGGCGTGACCCTAACATTGATTAAGAATGAGTATAGATTTACTTTGTTCATATACATTCTGCTCAAACATGAAGGTTCCAAACCTTAGCTTCTAAACATGTTGCATAAAGCTTCTGAAACTTTAGCAATGTCACCATTGCAATTACACAACTTAGTACAATAAACCCTAGCATACATCATCTCAACTACAAGTGATTGACATAAGTACACTATTCTGCTCATACATCCAACACTAACTTGGTCTAAATGACATCTCTAATACAAATTGAATCATGGCACTTGTTGAGCCGAGAGGTTCATTCTACAACCCAGTATGATGTGTAAGCATGTACGTCTATCATCAAAGTTGAAATTTTGCTCATGTCAGCCAAAATAATTTTTTTTTAATATATATATATATATAACATTTAAATAATATTTACTCATAAAAAAATTTGCAAATGAAGAAATTGGATCCCTTTCAGCGCATGTTATATCCATATTTAAAATAGATCGATGCTAATAATTATATCAACACCTTTAAATCTAGGTCAACATTATATTGGCAGCATATCAACATGACAATACTTATGCTTTTGACGGATATATATAGCAACTATACATTAGTAGGCCTTCATAATAGCTTCATATGGCAATAGTATTAACATAAATACCTGGCAATGACAGTAGGATAAAAACTTTTACTGACAGATTTTCTAAACCAATACACATCAACTCATAGTCTACGGACACTTACAAAACTTTAGCAATAATATCAGGCTCCCAACAGTATCATGATCTTTCCATATACATTCCCTAGAAACATCAATATGAGACACTTGTTCATAAGCTTGACTAGAATTAACATCAACCCTTTTGGCTATGTAATGAACTAATATTGGTTATAGGTCATGTATCTGTCATTCTAATTTTTGAATAAACTATCTCCATATTTTGAAGATATTATTGTTAAGATTACACCAAATTTGATGAAATCTAGAGGGCCCATAAAATAGTTTAGACAACTGCAAGCAATCAATTCATCTGCTCCAAAGACAATCATTGTTCAAGTTCCACATCCTCCAAGTGTAAAGCTATGTGAATGGTGAATCCCCTTTACATTTTTCAATTCCCTTCAGTGGTTTCTTTCATCCTTTCAGCTCCTGCCAAAAATTGATTCGTCGTGATTACATGATTCACATAGTTTCTCCAACTTCTCAATGAATTTTTCTGAGATATTTGAAATACTACCACTAAGAAAGATTGAATTCTGATTCCTTTTTCAGTAGAACATCAAGTTGTTGCAGGCAACGAAATTGTGGTGATACATTCTGAGATCTTTGAAATATTTTGATTGAGAAATATTCAATTCAGTCAATGTACACAGTTGATGAGCCCCTAATTGGGTAACTTATTGGGCTCATTTTGCCTAATTGTCCTTGTTCAATCCTCCATTTTTCATAGATTATGCATGTTTTTCTAGTATGTTTATGTTATTTGAACGAATAAGGGTGGTCACTCTACCAAGGAGGCTAATACGTGGTCATTTCAGTTTTTTTGGACAAATTTTGGAGAAAAAACCAAGCAATTATGGCCCAGGTGACAGCCAAACTTGAGGTGAGGATTCATAGGGAGGTTGTCTGTGGCATTAAATGGCCCTTCCTCGAAATCTCCACCCTCAACTCTGAGCTCAACAGGCCACCAAAACGAGTTCTAAAGGCAACCAAGCAGCTTTGGGAAGAGTGACTGTCTACTAGCAGTTGGAACAGCCAAGTCCCTTGAATCTAGGAGGGTTGTTAGCCCCCTCGTATTGTATAAATAAGAAGGCCTCAACCTTCGTAGTTTACTTTTGGAACTGTTGGTATTTGCACTATAGTGCTGTCCTTTTTCAGATCGTTTTTCTTAGCTATTGTTGTACAACTTTCTTGTGATGATTATTTTTGAGTAATGAGAAGCAACTTTACTTGGCATCAGATCTGAGCTCTTTATAGGAGCCTGCAGCTCTTGGGGTTGGGCCCAACCCGAGTGCTAAGGCCTCCTTTATGTATTGTTATTTGTTCTTCATGCATTTGCAAAATTATTTCTGTTAAGTAGATTAAATCTTGCTGATTAACTAGGTCACTGTTAATGGTTAGAAAGACTTTTGATGCTCAGATTTAGTTGATAGGTTGTTAACAGGGAAAAGCTTCAAAAAGGGCCATCAAACATCTCTGGTTTCACCTCTCCCTCAATGGGATCAGGAGCTGGGATCAGGGTGACCTTGCTGCCCACAAAAACACTGATTTTGCTTTGCCATGCAATCACTAGTGTTTGATTTTCATGTGTAGAAGTTGGTTACAAGTTCATACTTTTGCTTGCTTAGTTGCATGAGTTAGTATACATGGTTTCATTGCAGTTCAAACTTCTGTTCATTCTCTTTACTGACAGCTAGATCAGATTAGGTCAACGTAACTAGGTCTTTGATTTTACAAGTCTTCGTTGGTTCAGTTGGAAAAACGACTTGCAGAGCACCTGTACCACTTCTCTACCTGCCCATACTTCATCAAACCCATCTACTCCATCCCTCAGCTCAGCTTCTAGCCTTACGTTTGCCATTTGCTCACATAACCCTAGTTTTTGTGCATCCTTGCTTCAGTCCTCCTTGAACAAATCCAGCCATCTACATCTGTCCTCAACTCCATCCACCAAGTCCTGGACCACCTCCAACCCTTATCCTACCTCCATACCCACTCCTTCATCTTTCTCCATCCATCCATCCTCCAAAATCCCATTTCTAAACATCCTGTAGAAAAATTCCAGACATCCTGTAGAAAATCACAGACATCCTGTAGAACCCCTACAGACTTCCTGTAGAAGCTCACGAATGAGGTTTCTTGATAGCCAAACTCTGTGAAACTCTCTGGAAGGGTGTTAGGGACCCCTTAGGCCCTCTCTGAACCTTCCCGACCTCATCCAAGCATTTCCTCTCACCAATCCACCTCTGCACAGTCAAAACAGTCAAATCGCATGCATGATAATTCTGGCAACTTATCCAAAAATACAAAAAGATTTTTTTTCAGATGTTACTATATAAGTAGCTTAGATACATGTATTTACCTTCCTAGAAGTCAATGTCATTTATTTCAGTAGCTTGCATCCTCTTTCTTGCATCGGTAGGGATAGCTGGTAAAATTAGGGTTTGCTAGGGTTTACGTTTCCTTTCAGCTTTCCAATTTCTTTCTGCAAGTAGATCAGCCTTCTTTGAGTTAGCTTTCTTCCATCAATTAAAAAGCTTCTTCTCAGAGCTCGTAGAAGTTGGCTTAAGCCCCTAGTGAACTTGTGCCAGCTAACCAAGTGACAGTTGCGGCAAGAGCTAGTACTTGTGCATACAGCACTGTCGCTTCCAAGTTTGTTACGAACTACCGGGTTGATAAAAGTAAAGAAGGGAGTCCCAGGATTTGGTGCATTATTGCTGCAATACTGGAGCTCACCACTATTTTTGGTGCCGTTGCCGGGGAAGCGTCAGAGTATTTGTGATTGCTACTTTTCTTCTATTTTCCTACTCTAACCTTCTACTAAGTAGTTTATTTCAGTTCCATTCTGCAATTTCATTTCTGCAAAAGTAAATTAGACATTTCCTGCTTTCATAGATTAGCCTTTCAATTCCACAATTTCAATTCTGCAAGCATAGAATAGAATTTCAATTCTGCAAGCATAGTCTAGCATTTCATTCTAGCAATTTGATTTCAGCAAAGTAGATTAGTCCTTTCCTGCTTTCATTTCAATTCCGCATTTTCATTTTTGCAAGATAGATTTTAGTTAGTTGCATTCTATCTATTTCAGTTTTGCAGGTATAAGCAGAGAAAAAAAATCAAAAATAACCAAAAATCCTTTCATGCCTCGTAGGAACAAAGATAATACCGGAAAATTCCTACCCAACACCACCACCACTTCACTAAGTCACCCTTCTCTCTTCTGTGGTGGCAGTGATCCAGAAGAACCTATAGGTGAACCTCATGAGATATACAAAGATCCTATAACAGAAGAAGAGCAAGAAAACATTCCTTTTGAGACCATGGCTGACAACAGAAATGGTAGAGACAATGATGAGAGAATAGAAGGTACCTTCCCCATCCGAGAGACATGAAAATGAAGAACATAAGTCCCTCAGCCTTACCTCATTTCCATGGATTGACCACTGAAGACCCTGATACCTTCCTGTTTGATTTTGCTATCCTTTGTCGAACTTATGACTATACAGAAGATGAGCAAAAGTTGAAACTCTTTCCCTCTACCCTCAAGGATGCAGCATTACACTGGTTCATGGGGTTACCTGGAAACAATATCACTACTTGGGCTCAGATGCAGCAAGCCTTTAACAACAAATACCGGGATTACTGTAGGTCAAAGGAAACCAAGGGAGAAATCTTTCGGATGACCATGGGGAATGATGAGTCTTTAGAGGACTACGAGGAAAGGTTCCAACTTAGCTATAAACAGGCCAGGTGCACACTTGACCCTGAATCTCTAAAGCTGGTTCTGCTCCGAGGAATCCCTGAAGACCATCTAGATACCTTTCACATGCTAGCTGGAGGAGACATTTACCAACTACCTTATTAGGACATAAAGACTTTGTTTAGAAACCACTCTAGGGTAGCCTGGAAAAGAGGTAGGGGGAATCCACTTTCAGCTAGTACTACCTTCTCCAAGCATGAGTTTTCTAATCAGATGGAAGACCTCAAAAGTGAGATGAGACAGACCATTTCCATGCAACTTGATACTTTCCAAATCCAACAAAAGAAAGAGGAAGCTAAGAGGGCTTTGGCCATTTTTTGTCCCAGATGTACGAGAAAGCACCCTAAGAACGAGTGTCCATTGCACTCAGTAGAGGTATGTTTCGTTTGTGAGGAGAACCACCCCACAAACCAATGCCCAACCTTACCTAGATTCAAAGCCATGTACCAAGGGACTGAGGCACCCACTGAACCTCTCTACTTCCTCAACCAAAGAAGGCCGCATGGACCCAGACCTTACCAGCAGGGGATGCAAGGGCCATCCCAAGCTTATTATAGCCCCAAACAATCTGCTCACATGTCTTCTTGGGGTCCCCCTAATCATCCTTCCTGGTCTGCACCTCCTCCGTGGTCTTATCCACCTCAATACCATACTCAACCCACTGCTCATTCGTTTCACTCACATGTCCAGCCACAGCCTCAGTGGAATGCACCTCAACCGGGGTGGAGGCCCCAATACAACTCTCCTCCCGCCATTCTGCCTCCACCACTGGCTCAACCACAACCATTACCTCTTGCTCCTCGAAGACAACCCCAGATGCCTGCTCAACCGAACCCGAACCCCAACAACCGACAGGGCCAGCAGGTATACACTAGGGAGACAACATGTCCTACCTATGTTGTGGAGATCCAAGAGATCAACCTGTGATCTGGGAAGACCCTTCCAGATCGCCAACCTCCTCCCCTAGAGGACGAGGAAGAGAAACAAGAAAGTGAACCCAAAGCCATTCCACCCTTTCCTGAGCGACTAACAGTAACCACGCAACCAAACCTAGAGGAGACTGAACTTCTGGGAGAACTGAAACAGTTGTGAGTGAAATTACCACTTCTCCAGGCCATCAAATATGTACCAATATACAACAAATTGATTAAGGAGAAGTGTTTCAGGCACCTAGGCAGGTGAAAGAGAGATGCCTCAACCATCAATGTCATCGAACAACTTTCTGATCTAATGTTGGGGCAAGTAATCTGTCCAAAGTATTTGGACCCTGGGAGTCCTGTAGTTGATGTCCACATCAATGGCACCATAATTCCCCATACCTTGATTGATCTAGGGGCTGCCATTAATGTGATGACCAGGGACACCATGCTTAAACTCAACCTTCAGAATTCCTTAAGGAAGACCTCGATAGTCCTGCAGTTGGCAGATCGCTCCACCGTGACTCCCGAAGGGATTGTGGAAGATGTCTTGGTCTCTTTTGACTCTTGGGAGTACCCTGCGGACTTCTTGGTCCTTCAGCCAAAGGCAATGCTCACTGGATACCCCCTCATTTTGGGAAGACCTTGGTTAGCCACTGCGGATGCTTACATCAGTTGTTGAGTTGGAAGCATGACCATCAAGAACGGGCCTATGTCCAAGCAGCTAGTCCTATATCCTCCTGCCCAACCTCTGCTAGAACATGACTTACCACTCTGGTTGGAAGAAGGAGATGAGGATGAGGTCTACTCTGCACCATTGTGCACAGTAGAAACCACTAGGGGAGGTCCTCAAACCGAGGATGATTTGATTGAGACTTTGATTCAAAATCCACCTCCCAGTGCACTGTCCTTAGAGGAATTGGTGGAGGATACCCAAGCCAGCACCTTAGTGGACCTCTGTGTGACTGATCCAACCTCTCCCAGAGTTAAGAATGTGGAGTTTGGTCCCGAAAGAACTTTAAAGATCAGCTCCTCCCTATCTCCTTCCCAGGAGAAGGAGTTGTGTAGCTTACTGAACAATCATTTAGATGCTTTCGCTTGGAGCTATAAGGAGATGAAAGGAGTCCATCCTTTGGTATGTACCCATCACATCTACATTAAAGAAGATTGTAAACCAGTCAGGCAGCCTCAGAGGAGAATGAATCCAGCCCTTAAGGACATTGTCAAAGAAGAATTGCAAAAATTATTGGATGCAGGATTCATCTATCCTATCTCTGATAGTGAGTGGGTCTCGCCTCTAGTGCTGGTGCCCAGAAAGAACGGGAAGTGGAGAATCTGTGTAGATTACCGAGAACTTAACAAAGCCACCAAGAAATACCATTTCCCTTTGCCTTTCATAGATCAGGTGTTGGATGGACTGGTAGGGAAGAAGTTCTTCTCTTTCCTAGATGGGTTCAACGGGTATAACCAGATTCAAATCAATTCTGAAGACCAAGATAAAACCACCTTCACTTGTCCTTGGGGTACCTTTGCCTACCGAGTCCTTCCCTTTGGGCTATGCAACACTCCTGCCACTTTCTAGAGAGCAGTATTGAGAATCTTTTCTGAGTTGGTCCATGATTCGGTAGAAATCTATATGGATGACTTTACTCCTTATGGGTCCAACTTCCAAGAAGCATTGACTAATTTGGGAGAAGTTCTAACCAAGTGCATTGAGATGAACCTGTCCCTCATTCCCGAAAAATGTGAATTCCTGATGACTGAAGGGACCGTGCTAGGTCATAACATTTCTCGGCAAGGATTACAGGTGGACCCTAATAAAATTGCTATCATCCAAAACGTCCCACCTCCTCAAAAGGTAAGAGATGTTCAGAGTTTCCTAGGCTTAGCAGGATATTATCGAAGATTCATTAAAGACTTCAGTAAGCTAGCCTCGCCTTTGTTTGGACTCTTAGGGAAAGATGTTGAGTTTAAATGGACTGACAACTGTCAAGGGGCACTGAATGAGTTGAAAGATAAGCTGGTGTCTGCCCCAATCTTGAGAGGCCCAAACTGGGCCCTACCTTTCCACATCCACACTGATGCCTCGAACAAAGCCATAGGGGCAGCCTTAGGACAAGTTGAGGAGAAACTCCCATATGCCATATACTTCGTCAACAAAAACCTGTCCAAGGCATAAATGAACTATACTGTAACCGAGAAAGAGTTCCTAGCTGTAGTGGATTCCCTAAACAAGTTCAGACACTACATCACTGGTTATCAAACATTTGTACACACTGATCATGTTGTGATTAGATATTTAATGAATAAGCCTGATGTCAATGCTCGTATCATTAGATGGTTACTTTTGTTGCAGCAATTTGATTTGACGATTGTTGACAAGCCAGGTAAGGAAAATGTTGTTGTTGACTTCTTGTCTAGATTGGACTTGCCTGCAAGTGAAGAAGGAACAATGGATGACCAGATGCCAGATGAACATCTGTTTGCTATCTCAGTGCTCTCTCCATGGTTTGCTGATATAGCAAATTACTTGGTCTCAGCACAGTTCCCTCCGCATCTATCCTCAAAGGAGAAGAGCATAATTGTAAGGAAAAGTGCCCCGTTCACTTGGATTGGGGGCAACCTGTTTAAACCTGGCCCAGATCAGATCTTGAGACATTGTGTTAGGGAGGAGGAAGTCTTTGACATCCTCCTAACCTGTCATGACAGACCTTGTGGAGGCCACTTTGTAGCAAAAAGGACTGCCTTCAAAATTCTACAGGCAGGCTACTATTGGCCTACCCTTCATTAAGATGTTAGAGGATACATCAGCCAGTGTGACCAATGTCAGAGGATGGGGAAACCGACTCCAAGGGATGAAATGCCTCTCCAACCCCAAGTGACCTTCGAGCCATTTGAGAAGTGGGGCATGGATTTTGTGGGTCTTATCAACCCTCCTTCAAAGCAACGGTCTTACATCATTGTGTGCACCGACTATCTGACCAAGTGGGCAGAAACGAAGGCAATCAAAGCAGCAACAGAAGAAAAGGTGGCGAGTTTCTGAGGGAAAATATCTTCTACAAGTATGGCTACCCAAGAGAGTTAGTCACAGATCAAGGAAACCAGTTCACCTCCAACCTGATTGAAGATTTGCTCGCTCATCACAAGATCAAGCACAAGACTTCCACCCCCTATCATCCTCAAGCAAATGGGTAGGTGGAAGTCACCAATAGAGCATTGGAAGGGATTTTGACTAAGGTTGTGAGCAGCAGCAGAAAGGATTGGGCAAATCGCCTGGTTGAGACCACCTGGGCCTACAACACCACTTGGAAGACCACAACCAGTTTCACACCTTATGAGCTGGTCTACGAGAAGAAAAATTTGTTGTCCATAGAGTTCGAGTACAATACATTAAGGGTGGCAGCTCAGCTGGACCTAGATCTTAGCCATGTTCAACGTGAAAGATTATTGCAGCTAAATGGATTAGATGAACAAAGAATGCAGGCCCTCCTCCACTCAGAAGTAGTTCAACTCCAGAGGAAGATATGGCATGACCGACACCTTAATGAAAAGCAATTCCAGCTGGGAGATTGGGCACTGCTGTATGACTCAAGATACAAGGATTTCAAAGGAAAGCTGAGGACAAGATGGTTAGGACCATATACAGTGGAGAAATGCAATGACAATGGTTCAGTCCTTATCAGGACCATTGATGAAGAAGCCATCCCCATGCTTGTCAATGGGCATCGATTGAAAATCTACAAGAAACCCCTTTCAAGGCAGGAGTTCATTGAAACTGTGGAAAAATCAGTGCTGGTAATAGAGCAGGGTTCTGCCTCTGTTCCGGCCACACCTTGATCATAAAAAAAAAAAAGAGGAATAAAAAGATCCCTAGACGAAAACCTCTCTGAGGCGGCCAGGGCAGGCAGTGAGGGTGAAAACCTTAGGGAGGCGCCCCTGCTGTCTCTCAGAAAATAAAGAATTTGAATAAAAAGATCCTTGGGTGAAAACCTCTCTGAGGCGCCCAGGGCAGATAGTGGGGGTGAAAACCTCATGAAGGCGCCCCTGCTATCTTTCAAAAAAAAAAAAGAGAAAAAAAAAAAGAGGAAAGAGAGAAAAAAGAAAAGAAACAGGTCTAATCTCTGAAGAATTATTGCAGGTTGCAGGGAATGCAGTGCAGATAAAGGAGGTCGTGTAAAACAAGGACAGGGGTCCGTACCAAGTTACCAGACATCCTCACAGACACTCCCTCCATGGCCACTCACTTTTTCCAAGATTTGGACACATTTGGGTCAAGATTCAACCTCCTACAGGAAGTTTCAGGGCTTTCTACAGGAAGTTCTGCATTTCTACAGGAAACATCCTATAGAACCTTTGGGCAGGCCAAAATCGACTCTGGAGAGGGATTTAAAGCTTGAAATATGTTGATGAGGCATGCAGCCACCCCTTTCTTCCATCCATCACCTGTTTCATCTCTTTCCACCACCATTACAACAATCTGGACCTATTTCCTGCACAGTCATGCAAAGAGTCCTGTTTTCCTCATATTGCAATTTTTTTCAAGGGACAAATCAAGTACATGAAGGCTCGCACACTCTACCTATTAAATCTTCATCATGACCCTTCAATCATGAATACAACCCTTCTCGTTTCATCATGCATCCCAGGAGGAGAAACAGCTACAGCATGTCCTACAGGAATCCTATAGCAGCTGATCCGCCTGGAGTACACACTATGGAGTCAATAACAGTTGAAATCAATGCAGGAGGCATGCAACCAGCTCCACTTGATCGTGAACACCTCCTCGACAGCTGAGAAAAGACAAAGCCATGCATGCAACATTCACCACCAGTGGATCGAGTCCCGAAGCCTTGCATGCAGCATCAGCCAATGAACAAAGGAATTCCAGCGCCTGTGCACGAATCAGCAATGAGTAAAGCCATCGTTCAACATCCATAAACCTACAAAGCATTTCCACGGCCACACGGGTAAGTGCCTAACCTTATTTCGTCAAATTGCATGGAATATACTATGAAAATTGCATGTCTATGAATGGTGCGGATTGAACAAATATGGTGGCCAGTCAACTGGCCACCCACAGTGATTCGAATGGCCTCGTGGGATCCGAACGAGCTCGGTTATTCTCGAATCCACCAAAGGGATGTGGAGCCGACACATGCGAAGTGTCCAGTCGAGGAAAATCGGTAGATATGCAATGAAATCGGCGGATGGGCAGTGATGACGGCGGGTAATGGCAGAAATAGAAAAATGGCAGTCAAAGACACGCCGGAGAATGATGGCGTGACATTGGCCAACGGATCGGCCTGGACTCCTCACCCCCACGCCATGATTTGTGCCGTAATTCAAAATCCTTCGGCCATAACACTCACATTAACCATTGTCATTTACTATTGCAATCGGCTTTTAGCAACGTACGCGTCCTCCTCCTCTGCAGTTCGTTAGCCCGAGCTTCTCGGCCCGTTTCAAACTCCTCCCGCGTCCCAGGCTTGCTCAGAAGTGCCATGACGTCTTCCAAAAGCCAGCAAAGCTCTCTACAGGAAGGAGCTCTATAGGAAGCACAACATAGCCTCTTGGAGCAAGAAACCCGGATCTTCTACGTCAGAATTGGAGTCTCGAAGAGAGGTAGTGTTATAGACATTTTTGGGCCCTACAAACCCAAGCATGAAATGTCCATAAACCAAGGGCTCCTAAGTCCCTAAAAGTGTTGTTCTAACCCCTAAAGGAACAAGGTCAACAGATTACAGCTTCTCCCAGAAGTTCTCCATGAAAAACTGATCAAAATTGGTCAAAACAGGATCATTTCAGCTGCTCCACTAGCTAAGTGCGTTGCATCTCACCTAAATACACTGTGTGGGTGTGTTGCATTTCAAAAATCCCTTCTGTGGGGTGCGATGGGCGAGAAATGACAAATGGCAGTGTCATTCCGCAAGGTGGAGAGGCAATGGAAGCTTTCAGAATCTTCTCCTGTGACACTTGCCTCACTGAATTCAACCAATGATGAGTAAGAGACCATCAGTCTCCAAGTGGAAGCAAGAACTATCAGAGAGAAGACACTAATCAAATCACAAGCTGACTCATCCCCCTTACAGATATCTATATATGGATCCCTCATCCCAGAGATCCACAGGCTGGAATTTTGCATATTGTAAGGAATTACTATTGGGTTCTTGAGACAAACATCAGATTGTTGGGTGATCTAAGCTTTGTTTGAGGTGAAGAGGGGCTTCTTTGCTGGGAGGTTGATGCTAGGTCGAAACAACTGGTTGTAACTCCTCGTGGCTCTTTTCTTGTTTATCAATAAAAGCTATTTGAGTTTTCCTCCATGCTTTTGTGTCATTGATGCTTGCTACATTTGTATGGTCAATTTACATCTCATCCTAGATTGTTTATGATTATAGATCCATGTCTTTGTATAGTGCTATGCTTCTGTGATCTTACAGGTACTTTGTGAAGCTGGGCATGCAAGGGAGCAGGTAGCTGAGGACTATCAAAGAAGAGAAGGATCAAATCAGGAGATTAGCGCAAGACAGAGGTTGGTCTTTCTGTTCCTCTCTATCTATAATTCATAAAGGAAAAATGAAAGTAGCTTTTCTCTGTTTGTTTCTAAGGTAGCTGTCACACCTTAGTGGGATAGAGCAATTCTATATAGACACTTTTCCCTGTAATTTACCTTCACCTACCGAACCACGTATGCAGAGATGGGTTGACCATATGTCTAGGCATGCTTGTCAGTCTCAGATTTCATTTTCTGATACCTTCTTCAGGTGGTTTGATCGTCAGGAGATGTTTTATTCCGAGTATCCATATGTTGCGGCTACATCAGTGGTATCTTCTCCAAGGCAAAGGTGGTCAAAATAGAACCATACCCAAAGTTCTTCAACCTACTGCTCTTTATCTTGGTCAACTGTTCTTTCATCACAAGAAGTACTGCGTCGCACCAGTTGAACATCTTCGGTTGGAAGCATTCCAAGGCATACTGCATATAAGATCGGTTGGCTACATGAAGAGCCGCACCACTGGCCATCCTACCAAAAGTAAACACAATAGTCCTGAGGGACCTGTCAGTGACATCACGGATGATGATATTGCCGTCTTTACTCGGCTGAGATCCTTCTCTACAGTACCGGCGAACATAATCTCTCACAGAGTTGCCTCCATGGGCCGAACCTGATAAAGAGATGGGGGCACCCCACCTCGGCAAACCAGTCAAGAAATAGATGTCTACTACAGTCAAGGGGATATATTTGCCCCCGATCTGGAAAACCTGGTTGGTAGGATCCCAAGCATCGAGCAAATACTGCAGTAAGTTGATCTGTTGTCTCATGCTAGAAATGCGGAAAAAATTCAGCAAGCCACAGTTCCGCAGTGCGTTTACTGTAATCGGATCATGTAGGGCAAGCATGTCCTCTTCTTCATGCTCGCGTTCTTGCCATGTAATGGTCATCTTACTCCAAAGATCTCTGAAAAACAAACAAGAGAAGAGTTAGATCCTGATTTTGGTAAGAAACAGGCAAAATTTCCATCAAAAATTGTGCACAGAATTCCTTCTCTGCGCCCATCGCACCTACAGTAGTGCTCTGGGTGCGTTGCATGTCAGATAGCCTTCAGACAGGCCAACATTCAATGCACCTTTCGATACACAGAGGGTGCGCTGAAAGCAGAACGAGTTTTTCAAACCCCAGAGGCTCAGAAAAACTAGGAATCAAGCTCAGAATGTAAAATGGAAACCATGAAATGAAAGAGCTCAGGTTTAACTCCTACCTGGTCCAGACGCCGTCGAGAATCATCCACAGAATCTCCCGAAATCAACTAATGAAAATCAAAGGGGGAAAGCACCTCCAAAGCTCCAACAAACCAAAGTTCAAATGAAATGGTAAAATGAGAGGTCAAAACACCTTTTCATTACTTTTTACGTAGTTCAAAGTAAAATATTAGTGTTCTAACTCAGTAAAATATTAGTGTTCTAACTCGTTTTCAAGCATATATTGTTCATTTCTGACTAGTTTGATGAAGCATTTGAAAATACAGTACAATCTTTAAAAGAACAAAGCTATCTATGGTAAAATCAAAAAGGGACCATTCAATCGAGCAGTTTTAGCACATAGTTCAAGCTCGTTAAAAAATAAACATAAGCCATGAGCAAATGTTTCCCCCCGCGTTTAAGCTTGTTAAAAAATGAACTATTCACCGGTAAATAACCATCGTGAATGTAGTACTTCAGCCATTAAAGCCTTGGTCGTGTCTGCACCGTCACCTCCACTTTTTCATTGGCCGATCATTCACCTCCATTTGGTTGTTTACCCATTTTGAGGAACAGCTGCAAAGAGTGATCTCACTAGCCATCCTTGTGACACTGCCGTGATTGGAAAATTCCAAGCCTTACTTGGAATCAGCTGCTACCCATTTTATCACCTGTTCCTCAAAAGACGAGTCTCCTTTAAGCTCTTTTCAACTGACTCGTAAAATATGAAAAGATTGTCGAGCCATTGGCCTCTCCAACTTGTTAAAGGGACAGGAAGTGCTATCCCTCCTCTAGATTTTAATCTTTTTGGACCTGAGGGATTATTACACAAAAAGATCGAGCGCTTGTTTGGTTCGGCTCGTTAAAAGTATCGAAAATTCATCCCTTCTGTATTGTTTTATACTTTTTCAGACTTAAGGGATTAGATGACGAAAAAGGAATTTTGGAGTTACCTTTATGTTCCTTTTCAGACTCTCTAAAATTGAAAAGGACCCAGTTATCTTTGTCGTTAAACTCGTTAAAAAGATTAATAGCGACAAACTTGTCTATAGACGAGAACGAGTTTCACTATCGCTAGGCTTGTTAAAACATAGCGATGGGTTTGCCCGAAGGGCAAATTATAGAACAAGCATATGTTATCCTCCTCAAGCTTGACAAAAATAAAGAGGTACTGGTCAGCAATGACTGGGGAAAATTGGGAAGAAAACTTGAAGAAACTTTGTTGGTAGCAAGTCGCTCTTGAACATGACACTTCCACTCCGTGTCCGAGTCGGGTTGGGTTGTTTCATTCACCGATCACATCACATGGTCACGCCATACCATCCATATTTGGGGTTAATGCTATCAATCCATCACATCAGTGTCGCCGATATGTTCAAGAGAAGTCATTCAGAGAATACACCTGTGTCTCACCCACTACCATACATTTATGCTCCATTCTTTCATGACCGCCACCCTGAACCTTATATCACCAGATCGTTTTCACCTCCATTAAGATCTTTTGCTCTGTTCCGTGTCATTGATGTGGGATTCATTAAGGCCCTCTTGTGACGGATCACTTCTTGTCGACACCAGCTCATTATCCAAGAAGTTGATCTAGGAACACCCCATTCAGTACTTTGAAGCTTGCATGCCTCAATGGCAAGTTTCTCACTTCCGGCGACAGGTTTACATCAATGGCCTTCGACTGAAAGATTTTGCATGGTGTTCGATGCCAAGTCCTTTATTCACACCACGTGAATTGTACTGCAGTACCTTGAGGGTCATTATCATTATCGGTGATTCCTCTCGCGCTTGTTAACAGTTTACATCATTGGCTGGTAATCAAGCGATGTCTTTCCATGTTCGACTCCAGAACATTTCTCACATGGATTGACTTGTACTCTGAGTGAAGATCGAAAGAGATTGAAGACATCGGATCTAGTTTCATCCATCCGGGCTGCGATATATATTCAGGGAAAATAAAGACATCAAATGTACATCATTGCTGCATAGATGATCATCCAATCAAAAGGATGATGGCTCTATCAGAATCATCAGTCTACACTCAGACGATTGTCTGTCCTATGTACATGAAAATGAATTTATAAAGCTGAGCATGGGAATGCCCGCCTCAGCTAGATCATGAAAATATTATGAAGATAATGTATTGTATTGTATCTTATTACAGGTCTCCTCCCAGCATTGAAAGGACTTCGGATCCTCATAATAAAGCATTTCACCCGACATCAAAAGATTAACGACCTCATGCTTTAGGGGGAAACTGTTATAGACATTTTTGGGCCCTACAACCCCAAGCATGAAATGTCCATAAACCAAGGGCTCCTAATTCCCTAAAAGTGTTGTTCTAACCCCTAAAAGAATAAGGTCAACAGATTACAGCTTCTCCCAGAAGTTCTCCATGAAAAACTGATCAAAATTGGTCAAAATAAGATCATTTCAGCTGCTCCACTGGCTAAGTGCATTGCATCTCACCTAAATACACTGTGTGGGTGCGTTGCATTTCAAAAATCCCTTCTGTGGGGTGCGATGGGCGAGAAATGACAAATGGCAGTGTCATTCCGCGAGGTGGAGAGGCAATGGAAGCTTCCAGAATCTTCTCCTGTGACACTTGCCTCACTTAATTCGACCAATGATGAGTAAGAGACCATCAGTCTCCAAGTGGAAGCAAGAACTATCAGAGAGAAGACACTAATCAATTCACAAGCTGACTTATCCCCCTTACAGATATCTATATATGGATCCCTCATCCCAGAGATCCACAGGCTGGAATTTTGCATATTGTAAGGAATTGTTGTTGGTTTCTTGAGACAAACATCAGATTGTTGGGTGATCTAAGCTTTGTTTGAGGTGAAGAGGGGCTTCTTTGCTGGGAGGTTGATGCTGGGTCGGAACAACTGGTTGTAACTCCTCTTGGCTCTTTTCTTGTTTATCAATAAAAGCTATTTGAGTTTTCCTCCATGCTTTTGTGCCATTGATGCTTGCTACATTTGTATGGTCAATTTACATATGATCCTAGATTGTTTATGATTATAGATCCATGTCTTTGTATAGTGCTATGCTTCTGTGATCTTACAGGTACTTTGCGAAGCTGGGCGTGCAAGGGAGCAGGTAGCTGAGGACTATCAAAGAAGAGAGGAATCAAATCAGGAGATTAGTGCAAGACAGAGGTTGGTCTTTCTGTTCCTCTCTATCTATAATTCATAAAGGAAAAACGAAAGTAGCTTTTCTCTATTTTTTTCTAAGGCAGCTGTCACACCTTAGTGGGATAGAGCAGTTCTATATAGACACTTTTCCCTGTAACAGGTAGGCTCGAAAAATGCCATACCCATGCATGATATTTCAAAAGGTCGTAAATTAAACTGTTTGGAGTAGGGAAAGTTAAAACAAGTCTGCCTGTGGGTCAAGAATGGTGGTTTGCTTGTATGATACACGGAATTTCTTTCAAATGATGTTGCGTCACATTCTCCTCCACGGTTCCTGTTAACGAATTCCTCTTGTAGAAATGATAAACCTCTGTAAGGATTGATCCATGCATAAAAAAAATGTGACTTATATGGTTGGTGTGAAGATTAAGCTCTACACTCTATCTGTGAGAGCCTAATTTCCTTTTGACAGTCAAGTTTTGGGGCAACAGCAGCATTATAACCAGGGAATTGGTGAAAAGGGAGATACAAACATCTGAGAAACCATGTCCTGAGAATCAAAGGAGGAAACCATACACAGAATTCCCCTTCTAATCCGAACACAAGCCAAAACAGAGTATTTTTCACCATGCCAGGAGGGTTTATTAGAAAGGAACCCTCAGATTCCAAGAAATTGCGAGAAACTCCTGAGGTGGTAGACCTATTTACCCGTGCAAATTGGATGACCTTTTGTGAAAAAAATCAAGGTCACGATGATGAGATAACAGAGTAGTTCCTAAGGTCCCTGCAGCCTAGATCCAAGATACTGACCACTGTAAATTTCCAAGGATTGACCTTAAAACTCACCCCACAACTCATTAGTCGGGTCAGTGACTTGCCATTGGGGATACCCTGGGATAAAGAGGAAAGGAAATTGGGCCAAAAGGTCAAAAAGGAATTCTTCCTACCAGAAGAACAGTTTTCAGAGGATAAAAATGGAGTCCGGAGAGCTAGCCTACATCCATTTTGGAGCGAGGTCAGCCTTCAGATTATGAAATACATTACCTGTGAGGGGTGATTCAGTATTGTATACGGTTATCACTTCCGGCTGCTAACTGAACTCAGACATAAGATGGATTTACCCACAGAACAAAAGCTAAGCATCCCCTACTTCCTCCTACAGTCATTGATTGATTGTGGCACAAAACTGAAGGAAGGGAAACCAAACGAGTTGGCCCATCATGGGCTTATCAAGCTTCTAGTAGAAGATGCCCTCCATACTTATACTGTCCCTCTCTCTTGAGAGATTTTTCACAATATGTCCAAGGATGATGATATCCGAATTCTGGCCGAAGAACTCACTTCATCCAGCAGTGAGGAAAGGGAGCATATTGAGGCAGAGAAGAAAACTAAGGGTAAAGAAACCCAGGACAGACCACCATAGAGAGAGCAAGAAGAGAAACGAGAAAAAGGCCAAGCTACTAAGGCCAAAGCTGTGGGTGGAGTAAAAGCACAAACGCCAAGGGAGAAATGGTTGCAAATCAGGGCAAAAAGGACTGAAAAGGTCCAAGTAGGTGAGGGCACATCCAAGGAAACCACAAAAAAATTGAAGAAGAAGACACCTCCAGCCAAGCAGGCCAAAACAGTGAAAACTATTTCTACAGGAAGCCCAAAAACTACTTCTACAGGAAGACAGAAAACAGTCAGCACAGGACTTTCCACAGGAAGTCTGAAGACAGAGCAACAGAGGGAAAAATCACCGGAAATTTTACCTAGGGAGGCAGCAGCTGTGCTGGCCACCCTAAGCACATCTTCCAAGTAGAAGGAAAAGCGAAAGAGGGAGTCTCCCTTGTATTTTAAGGCAAGAAGAGTGTGAGGATTAAGACTGGCGGACCCCAACCTCCGTCAAAAGAACCAATCACAATTGTAGACACCCCTACCACACAAAAGGAGAGGTCCCCTCCAAGGCATCCATCACTTATGAACGGGGAATCCCGAAGACATCCACCTGGAGGGAGAGAATGAAAATGTTGGACACAAAGGCCTCTCTACAGGATGCTGAAACTATTCTACAGGAAACACTGGCTAGGCTGAAGGAGACCGAAGCAATGGAAGGTGAGGAAGCTAAATCACCACAGGAGGAAGAAAAGGTGGAGACAATTGTGGAACCTAGCCCCCAGCCCAGCTTGGGCTCCTACTATAACTTCTTGGAGGCCGGAAAGATCATTCCTTAAAAATTCACAGTGCCACTTTTCCTTGGACTAGAAGAAGAGAGAGTGAGGACCCACACTTGGATGAAAATCGCTAAGTCCAAGGGTGTGGCGGATATAGGTCCTCTGGAGGAAAAACACAAAGAGGAAAGGAGGGAATTGGCTATGGTACGACATGTGGAGAGCAGCCAGCGGGTCAAGCTACAAGAAGAAAATGAGTTGCTTAGATAGCAGCTACAATTACAGGGACAGAGGAAGGAAGACAAGCCTCATATATTGGGAGAACAACAGCAACAAGAGGAGCCCACAACAGCAAAAGATACCCCTGATGGACAACAGAAAAAGGAAGGGATGCAGACTGAAATTGAGACACTAAATCGACAGCTACAGGAAAAAGAATTGGAGACACAATCTCTGAAACAACAGGTACAAGAAAAGGAGGCCCAACTGGCCTGCATGGCCAGCTGGGCAATGGAAGATCTGCAGTGTAGGCAGCCTACCAAATCTTATGCTCTATACCTCAAGGATCAGTGGTTACAGTTTCAGATCAATACCTTGGCTCAAAGGGGCATCACCCCATTCCAAAATTATCATCAGTTTGCAGCTCTATGTGGCAGTAGTTCATCTGAGGATAGGGCCAAATTATCAGAGTTCTACTTGCACAACTTCGCCCTTCCGAACATGAACGCATGGGATCCCAACACGGTGATAGGAGATGTCCAGCTTATGGCCATGGCCTCTTGAATGAGCCATGAGGAGAAGAGAGCAGCAGAGGTCCGCAGCATCATAAGCAAAGAGCTCGATGAGCCTCTCATGATCAGAGCAGAGCCGGATGACCCTTCAGTAGTGATAAGTGCCCACCATCACTTGGCCAACAGTCCTCAAGAGCTACTGGAATACATTGAGAAACAGGCTCAAGCAATTGCCCACTTTGAGGACATGGAGAGACTGTTGGGAGAAAACTGCATGCATGCCTACACAAGGCGGTGGAACACACTGCCTCACTGCCTGAAGATAAAAGAATACCACTCTCCCACCAGGATGAGGGAAGCCTTGGCAAGGGTACCCCTCTACAAACAGTTGATGCGGAATTTGCAGGCCAATTGGATTGGCTTGAAATTCAGTCCTCCTTTACTTTTGGGATTGCTAGAAGGAGTGAAGTAAGAGGAAGAAGGTAGACAATGGGAGGAAGTGGAAAGGAAGGCAGGACTCCACGACCGGGAAGAGGATATTACAGCAGAGGCTTGGGACGTGAGGGAGGTGATCAAAGCCATAAAGGATGATGAGCTGGACTAGTTGCTCAGAGGATGAGCAACCCATTTAGCAGGGGGGTGATGATGAGCCCCGAATTGGGTAACTTATTGGGCTCATTCTGCCTAATTTTCCTTGTTCAATCCTCCATTTTTCATAGATTATGCATTTTTTTCTAGTATGTTTATGTTATTTGAATGAATAAGGGTGGTCACTCTACCAAGGAGGCTAATACGTGGTCATTTTAGGATTTTTGGACAAATTTTGGAGCAAAAACCAAGCAATTATGGCCTAGGTGATAGCCTAGCTTGAGGTGAGGATTCGTAGGGAGGTTGTCTATGGCATTAAATGGCCCTTCCTCGAAATCTCCACCCTCAACTTTGAGCTCAACAGGCCACCAAAACGAGTTCTAAAGGCAGCCAAGCAGCTTTGGGAAGAGTGACTGTCTACTAGCAGTTGGAACAGCCGAGTCCCTTGAATCTAGGAGGGCTGTTAGCCCCCTCGTATTGTATAAATAAGAAGGCCTCAGGCTTCGTAGTTTACTTTTGGAACTGTTGGTATTTTCACTATAGTGTTGTCCTTTTTTAGATCGTTTTTCTTAGCTAATGCTGTACAACTTTCTTGTGACGATTATTTTTGAGTAATGAGAAGCATCTTTACTTGGCATCAGATCTAAGTTCTTTATACGAGCCTACAGCTCTTGGGGTTGGGCCCAACTCGAGTTCTAAGTCCTCCTTTATGTATTGTTATTTGTTCTTCATGCATTTACAAAATTATTTATGTTAAGTAGAATAAATCTTGCTGATTAACTAGGTCACTGTTAATGGTTAGAAAGACTTTTGATGCTCAGATTTAGTTGATAGGTTGTTAACAGGGAAAAGCTTCAAAAAGGGCCATCAAACATCTCTGGTTTCACCTCTCCCTCAGTGGGATCCAGAGTTGGGATCAGGGTGACCTTGCTGCCCACAAAAACATTGATTTTGCTTTGCCATGCAATCACTAGTGTTTGATTTTCATGTGTAGAAGTTGGTTACAAGTTCAGACTTTTGCTTTCTTAGTTGCATGAGTTAGTATACATGGTTTCATTGTAGTTCAAACTTCTGTTCATTCTCTTTACTGACAGCTAGATCAGATTAGGTCAACGTAACTAGGTCTTTGATTTTACAAGTCTTCGTTGGTTCAGTTGGAAAAAAGACTTGCAGAGCACCTGTACCACTTCTCTACCTGCCCACACTTCATCAAAGCCATCTGTTCCATCCCTCAGCTCAGCTTCTAGCCTTACGTTTTCCATTTTCTCAAATAACCCTAGTTTTTGTGCATCCTTGCTTCAGTCCTCCTTGAACAAATCTAGCCATCTACATTTGTCCTCAACTCCATCCACCAAGTCTTGGACCACCTCCAACCCTTATCCTACCTCCATACCCACTCCTTCATCTTTCTCCATCCATCCATCCTCCAAAATCCCATTTCTGAACATCCTGTAGAAAAATTCCAGACATCCTGTAGAAAACCACAGACATCCTGTAGAACCCTGCAAACTTCCTGTAGAAGTTCACGAATGAGGTTTCTTGATAGCCAAACTTTGTGAAACTCTCTGGAAGGGTGTTAGGGACCCCTTAGGCCCTCTCTGAACCTCCCTGACCTCATCCAAGCATTTCCTCTCACCAACCCACCTCTGCACAGTCAAAACAGTCAAATCGCATGCATGATAATTCTGGCAACTTATCCAAAAATACAAAAAGATGTTTTTTTCCAGATGTTACTATATAAGTAGCTTAGATACATGTATTTACCTTCCTAGAATTCAATGGAATTTCTTTCAGTAGCTTGCATCCTCTTTCTTGCATCGGTAGGGATAGCTGGTAAAATTAGGGTTTGTTAGGGTTTACGTTTCCTTTCAGCTTTCCAGTTTCTTTCTGCAAGTAGATCAGCCTTCTTTGAGTTAGCTTTCTTCCATCAGTTAAAAAGCTTCTTCTGAGAGCTCTTAGAAGTTGGCTTAAGCCCCTAGCGGACTTGTGCCAGCTGACCAAGCGACAGTTGCGGCAAGAGATAGTACTTGTGCATACAGCACCGTCGCTTCCAAGTTTGTTACGAACTACCAGGTTGATAAAAGTAAAGAAGGGAGTCCCAGGAGTTGCAGCATTATTGCTGCAATACTGGAGCTCACCAGCAGTAACTGCAGCCATCCACCTAGGGTTTACAGCACTTCCAACTCCTACTATCAATTCATCTTCCAAATTGAAATTGACTTTCCTCCTCAAGATTGATGTTATAAATGGAAGCGTTTGTATTTGAGAGATGCAAAATTGTGTTTTCATACCTATGTTGGAAATAATACTGAGAAGGGGGGGGGGTGGTGAATCAGTATTAGCAAATCAATAACTTTTTCATTTCCATAATCAGATTCATATACGCTACTTCAGTGAAGGGAACTTACGTGTACATGCAACTGTATTTAAGGCAACTAGTGTATATCCAACAAACTTATGATTGAGTTAATTCATCATATGTTGATCTTTAATCAGTGCATCAGTACTTCATTAACCATATAAACAGTAACCAAGTGTAGTAAAAATAGAACAAACCATCACACATAAGAAACACACATGAACACCAAGATTTAAGGTGGAAACCCAATGCGGGACAAAAACCACCTGCTTTTGTCCTTTTTTTAATATAAGAAAACCTGTTTACAATCTTGTACTGGTGCATACTCATACCAATATGCAGCCACCCACCTGCAGAAGGCTACAAGCTTCTCTCATTCTCCAGCTTCTACTGGAAGGGAGCTACAACCCCCTAGCTCTTGTACTAGCCGATTTGTTTACTAGTATGTAGGCGCCGGCCTACTGAAGGCTCCAACCTTCACTTGTTTTCCAGCTACTACGGGAAGGGAGCTCCAACCCCCTAACTCTTGTACTGGCTGATATGTTTACTAGTACTGTTATCAGGAAAACTAGTGTCTATGCAAAGCTGCTAGTCCCACTAAGGCTGGTATCTACCTTAGAAACAAACAAACTAAAAACTACTTTCGTTTTCCTTTATGAGAAATAGATAAGAGAAGAACAAGGAGACCAACCTCTTTCTTGCGCTTGGTTCCTTGCTCGATTCCTCTCTCTTCTGATAGGTTTTCGCCACTCACTTCCTTGTCTACCCAGCTTCAAAGAGTACCTGTAGAATCAAAGCAGCATAACACTATCCAAGAACATAGATCTATTATCATAAACAATATAGGACCAGATGTATATTGACCACACAAATGCATAAATCATCAATCATACAAGAATGTGGAGGAAAACTTGAATAGCTTTATTGATAATCAAGAAAGAGCAAAGAGGATTACAACCAATTGTTCTGACCCAGCATCATCCTCTCAGCAAGAAAGCCCTTCTTCACCTCATGAAAAGCTTAGATCACCCAACACTATGATATTGCACCAAGAAACCAACAGCACTTCCTTACAAGATACAAATTTCCAGCCTCTGGATCACTGGGATGAGGGATCCATATATAGATGTTTGCAAGGGGAATGAGTCAGCTTTTGAGATTTGATTAGTGTCCTCTCTCTGATAGTTCTTGATTCCACTTGGAGATTGATGATCTCTTACTCATCCCTGGTCGAATGCAGAGAGGCAAGTGTCACAGGAGAAGTTTCTGGAAGATTCCATGCTCCTCCACCTTGCGGATTGACCCTGCCATTTGTCCACTCTCGCCCATCGCACCCTATAGAAGGGATTTTCAACATGCATCGCACCTATTGTGTGTATTCAGGTGGGATGCAACGCACTTTGACCATGGGGTAGGTGAAATGGTCCAGTTTTGACCAGTTCTGAGTAGTTTTTCATGGAGAACTTCTGGGAGATGCTGTAATCAGTTGACCTTGTTCTTTTAGGGGTTGGAACAACACCTTTAGTGACTTAGGAGCCCTTATTTTATGGACATTTATGATTGGGGTTGCAGTGTCCAAAAATGTCTATAACAGTTGCCCCCTAAAGCATGAGGTCGTTAATATTTTGATGTCGGGTGAAATGCTTTATCATGAGGATCCGAAGTTTTTTCAAGCTAGAAGGCGACCTGTAATAAGATACAATACAATACATTATCTTCATAATATTTTCATGATCTAGCTGAGGCATGCATTCCCATGCTCAGCTTTATAAATTCTTTTTCATGTACATAGGACAGACAATCGTCTGAGTGTAGACTGATGATTCTGGTAGAGCCATCATCCCTTAGATTGGATGATTATCTGTGCAGCAATGACGTACATTTGATGTCTTTATTTTCCCGAATATATTTCGCAGCCCGGATGGATGAAACTAGATCCGGGGTCTTCAATCTTGTTCGATCTTCACTCAAAGTACAAGTCAATCCATGTGAGAGATGTTATGGAGTCGAACATGGAAAGACATCGCCTGATTACCAGCCAATGATGTAAGCGGTTAATAGGTGCGAGATGAATCACCGATAATGATGATGACCCTCAAGGTACTGCAGTACAATTCACGTGGTGTGAATAAGTGACTTGGCGTCGAACACCACGCAAAATCTTTCGGTCGAAGGCCATTGATGTAAACGTGTCGCCAGAAGTGAGAAACTTGCCATTGAGGCATGCAAGCTTCAAAGTACTGAAAGGGGTGTTCCTATACCAACTTCTTGGATAATGAGCTGATGTCGACAAGAAGCGACCCGTCATAGGAGGGCCTTAGTGAATCCCACATCAATGACATGGAACGGAGCAATTGATTTTAATGGAATTGAAAACAATTTGGTGATATAAGGTTCAGGGTGGCGGTCATGAAAGAATGGATCGTAAATGTATTGCAGTGGGTGAGACACAGGTGAATTCTCTGAGCGACTTCTCTTGAACATATCGGTGACACTGACATGATGGATTGGTAGCATTAACCCCAAATGTGGATGGTGTGACGGAACCATGGTGATGTGACCAGTGAATGGAACCACCCAACCCGACTCGGATGCAGAGTGAAAGTGTCATGTTCAAGAGCGACTTGCTACCAACAAAGCTTCTTCAAGTTTCTTCCCAACTTTTCCCCAGTCATTGCTGACCAGTACCTCTTTATTTTTGTCAAGCTTGAGGAGGATAACATATGCTTGTTCTATAATTTGCCCTTCGGGCAAACCCATCGCTATGTTTTAACGAACCTAGTGATAGTGAAACTCGTTCTTGTCTGTTATGGACAAGTTTGTCGCTATTCAGTTTTAACGAGTTTAACGACAAAGATAACTTGGTCCTTTTCAATTTTAGAGAGTCTGAAAAGGGACGTAAAGGAAACTCCAAAATTCCTTTTTTTTCATCTAATCCCTTAAGTCCGAAAAAGTATAAAATAATACAAAAAGGATGAATTTTCGGTAATTTTAACGAGCCGAACAAAACAAGCGCTCGATCTTTTTGTGTAATAATCCCTCAGGTCCAAAAAGATTAAAATCTAAAGGAGGGATAGCACTTCCGGTCACTTTAACGAGCTGGAGAGGCCAATGGCTCGGCAATCTTTTCATATTTTACGAGTCAGTTGAAAAGAGCTTAAAGGAGACTCGTCTTTGAGGAACGAGTGATAGATTCGGGTAGCAACTGATTCCAGGTAAGGGTTGGAATTTTCCAATCACGACAGTGTCACAAGGATGGCTAACAGGATCACTCTTTGCAACTGTTCCTCAAAAGGGGTAAAAAATCAAGTGGAGGTGATGATGAGCACACGACCAAGGCTTCAAAGGCTGATGATAATACATTCACGATGGTTTTTTACCAGAAAATGGTTCATTTTTTAATGAGCTTAAACGCTGGGGGAAACACTTGCTCATTGCTTATGTTTATTTTTTAACGAGCTTGAATTCCGCGTTAAAACTGCTCAAGGCAGGTTTATTTTTTAACGAGCTTGAACCCTGCGGAAACATTGCTCGCTGCGGGTTTATTTTTTAATGAGCTTGAACCCTGCGGTAACACTGCTCGAGGCACGTTTATTTTTTAACAAGCTTGAACCCTGCAGAAACATTGCTCGCGGCGGGTTTATTTTTTAATGAGCTTGAACCCTGCGGTAACACTGCTCGTGGTGGGTTTATTTTTTAATGGGCTTGAACCCTGCAGTAACACTGCTCATGATAAGTTTGCATGCCCCCAGCATAATAACACAAATCGAGGTGCATGCCCCCCAAGCTTCATTGCATTCAACTTGGTGGTTGGAATGAAGGTTTACCTTTGAGATTTGGAAAGGGATTTGTTTCATTTTTTAATGAGGTTGACACAATAAAAGAACTATCCTCATGACTCCTTGTTTCATTTTTTAACGAGGTCAACACGAGATAAGAACCGTCCTCGGAATCCGCCGTATTTACAGTATCTGATAGAAAATCAAAAACTGAAGGATGATTAAGGTTGCTGGAATAATCTTCCTGTAATCCGGAAGATGGGAGCAATGGTGGTAATGTTCCCATGGTGCCTCTCCTATCATCATTGATTGAATGATTCCTTCGTATGTAGAATGTACATACGACCAAGGATCTGAAGAGGTGCCATATTCCTTAGACCTATCTATCCAAACACTCGATGAGCTTTGATTTGGGTTTGCCCCCCAGGCCAAGAAAATTGATTGCTACAATATTTCTAAAATGGCGATGATCCATGCTAACAAAATGTTTAGGAATTTTCCGAATCCATTAGATATAGAAGATTTCATATTGCAGGTTTCCACTGTGGCCACTTCCGCCAGATTACTTGGAGGCGGTAGGGCAAAAGTACCCATTAAGGCAGGGTCTTTTAGGAGGCCTACTCCAATATTTTGAAGCGAATGATTGCTTCCATGGATCATTGGAATGCTTCCCGCAACTTGTGAACTGTTGGGAAGAAATTTTTGTTGGTCGATGATTGTAATTCCTCCTTGGAAAGGAAATGCAATCTTCCTAAAGTAGGTCGACACAACTGCGGCCATGGCATATATCCAGGGCCTTCCCAGTAGGATGTTGTAATCGAGGTTTCCGTCAATTACTTCAACATCAATTTCTACTGTTTTGCCCCCCAGTTCAACTTGCAAGTTACTTAAAATCCCGTATGGAGTGTATGATCGTCCATCAAATGCTTTTAACATCGTTGACGATCGCGATAAGGGTGGTGAGCCTAAATTTTTCCAGCAACTCATCGACATAATACATGTAGATGCCCCCTCATCAATAATTGTTCGATGAACAGTTTTGTTGAGGGCTTTCACTTGAATAAGGAAAGCTAGTTGAGTTGGTAACTGAGGGTCATATCCTTTGTGATTAAAGGATACAAGATTGGAATCCGTTGGCTCAATCCCACCTATTACTGATAATAGAGCCTGCTTTTGGGAGGGGAAATCTTGCGGTACCTCAAGTGTCGACATAGCGGACGATGATTTGGCCAGGTCCTCTACTATATTAAATGTCGATTTGTGTACTACTCCCTTTGGTGGCTTTATCGTTAGCTCAGGAATGATGGGTGGCACAACTTCGGTTGAAGTTGTTGTCGAACCAGTAGCCTTGTTGTTCGACAGCTATGGATTCTCGTAATCTTTATTCCTTGTCGTTATCAAAGCATCATTTTGTTGTTTCGAAACTGACAACATAAGCACTTGGGATCGGAAAGCATTTTGATTAGCAACCAGTTTGGTTCCCGGGTTTGGAAACGGATCAGTCAATACTGCTGAGGCTTTTAAACTCTTAAAGAGTTTCTTAACTTCAGCTTTATATGGACAATCTCTCGTCCGATGATCCTCGTCGCATATCTGACACCCCGTAGGGGGTTTCCTTTGCCCAGAAGGGTTTGCAGAAGGTTTTTCAGGAGATGATTCATCCTACTTCTTTTTTCTCCCTTTCTTTTTCTTCTTTCCCCCTGGTTGCTTCAGTTGTTTGCCCTTGTCGGTCGACACGACATCTACCTCCGAGGCGAGAAGTTCTTCATTTGCATTTTGATTAGAAATATTACGGGCTTTCTTAGATGTAGCCTTTGTCGATTTCATGCTTGTCGTACCTATCACGCCATCGTCGGCATGAGAGTCTTTGTTCGATTTAGGAGGAGAAGGAACGGAAAATTCCGGTCTGGGAGCGTCAGGGATTTTATCGTAGAGCGTGCCAGACTGAGTATAAATCAAGTCTAAATATTACGCACGAGCAATAACTTGCTCTTTAGTGACGACTCCTCCCTTTGCCACATCTTCTGTAATGGAAGGTAATAATGACTTAATAAACCATTCAGCTAAAAGCTGATCAGGGACGTATGTTTTTACCATTCTACGACGACGTCGCCACTCATGAATATGATCAGATATGTGAGTGGCCATTATCTGTTTGAAATTGGTAAGAAGTTCTGTTCTCATTTCGTACCTTATGGGTAACTGAAAATGGGTTAAAAAGGTTGTGGCTAGGGTACTGAAGTTATCAAACGTGTTAGAAAATTATATATTACGGAGCAATGGAACACATAATATATTGCAGAAATATAAACACAGAAAACGCACAAAACAAGAGAGACATAGATATACGTGGTTCACCCAATTTGGGCTACGTCCACCCCGAACAGCCAGTCCTTCCTTTCTATTACCCAGCAAAATGAAGAGACACAACCTACAGCAAATCCGCTGTAATATTCTCTGTTTTCTCTCACAGTCTCACCTCTCTTTTTCTCGCTCACGAAATACACATCTATTTCACAGCCTCAAATACAATACCCTCATACAAAGAGAGGGGTTTCCTTCTAGGGCAAAAAAACCCTAAACTAAACATAAGTTCTACCGTCAGATCATCCGCCTAATGAACGGCCCAGATTGACTAGAAATTACTATACTTTTACAAGGAAATTTTACATTTGTTTTTAGCTTCGGGGGACCGCTGGCCCCCGCACCCCCCCCGCGTGGAGGGGTGTACAAGAATTCCTGGGGTATACATCCATCTGAAACAAAGACCTTTGAACAATCATGCTCCACACACAACAAAACGAAGCTCTAGGTAATTTGATATACCATTTTGCTACCGGACTAGTTAACGTTCTCTGAAAAAGGCGAAGCCTAATCAAATCATCATTTAGGGTGTTTAATGAGCACCACAGATGAAAGGTCATCACATGATTCGACGGGTCCTCACCCAGATTTCCATTAAATTTAGGAATATCTGACGGAAGTTTATGCGGAATCGCTGGCCACCAAGGGGCGTAAACAATTGGATCATTCGTCAGCCGGTTTAGATCTGGTAATTCTAGAGTTGCTATAAAGGGCAACTGTTGATTCAGGTTAGGCGAAGCATACCTAGGATAAGATGGAATCGCCTGAGTAGTGGGTCTTTGCATACCAGCATAATGTATTTGATGCTGGTAAATTTGATAAGGTTGATGGGCATAACCATTATAGTATGGTTGTTGATAACCGCTTTGGAAATGTGGTTGCCTATTACTTACAAAGACTTGTTGCTCAGGTCCTTGACATGATTGTTGGAATTGCGGTTGTTGAGATTGAACCAGCCATGGTTGTTGGACCATTTTCTGTTGTCCAATACTGGATGATTGACCAAGATGAGGAGTCATAGTACTTGTTTGAGCCTAAGTCGCTCCATATGAGGAGGCACTAACCTGAGGTTGTGATTGAGTCGTTGAGACAATAGGCTGTTGTATTGCAACCTGAGAAACTTGGGGTTGACATACAACAGGTAGCACTTGTACTTGCGATGCAGTCACCATAGCAGGTATAGTGGGAATATTCGACACAGGGTGGACTGGTTGCATTGAATATACAACCCTTGGTTGTTGAGGCAGTATTGGTACCCCACCGCTAGATGTAATTCCAGTTTGACCTGAAATTTGTTGTAAACTCCCATATGGTTGTTCTTTAAGAGGGAACAATGAAAAGGCATACTGCCCTCCCATATGGTTGTTCTTTAAGAGGGAACAATGAAAAGGCATACTGCCCTCCATATGGTGGCAATCCAGTACTTAAAGGGTAGATTAGACTTTGAAGACACATTGGATCAATTTGTTGAGTTTCAACATAAGAAATACCAGATGATAATCCCGATGAAGAAATAGGAACCGACCATGTTGTCGAAACAGTCCCTGATTGGACTCCGGCTTGTTGTTGATAATTTTCCGGGACAGATGGTATACCGGCGAACATTGTTGGAGTAGCAGCAGGAGGCTCTGCCGCTGCTTCGTCAGATGACACAGTCCTGGATGTCGACGGTTTTTCAGACATATCTAGTCTATCCAAAATATTTCCTAGCGATTCTACAAGAACTTGCGATGAAGGGAGACTAACTTCTAAGACCAATGAGGGAACAGTGACGTTATTCCGATTAAAATAAATTTTAGACGCTTTGACACGACTTGTTTTTTCAATTTTTAAGAGTCGAGAAAAAACAAAAGATGACTCTAGTCGCCTTCGATTTTTAATGAGCCTGAAGTGACAAGTGCTCAGATGGACCTTTTCCTTTAAGGAGTCTTAAAAGGAACGAAAGAGACTGCTCTAGAAATCTAGACTAAGGGATTACAAAACCAATCGCAAAACTGCAGAATACTTTTTACGGTACGGTAGTCAATCTTCCCGAATGCTATGTTCAGTGCATTGCGATCGATAGGGCGGTAGACACGGCTTCCTATGGATAAAGGATAAAGCCTATTGTGGTCTCCCAAAATATACTCGACGGTACGTGGGAGCACAAGTCCGTACTGGCACTTGTCGTCTCAAAGTGGAGGAATCACCCAACCAACAGTGAAAACAATAGTTACCAGGCTTTACGACGCCAGAATACGTCTCTAGCCTAGACTTCTAAATGTTGTGTGTTAGGTTCCAAAGCGTTTTTAGATTCATTAAATTTATTTTATAGTTGATCTTGCTTAAGAAATTTGCCTTTCAGGTTCACCGCGTGATGTAGATGTACAATTCCTAAAATGCAATCTAAGATGATAAACAGTCGTTTAATCTTCTTTTGCAATGAAAATCCTAGCTACTAAGGAAAGAGATATGATTTTCTTTCAACAAAGAGCAGAGAGCACACACTATATGCACAGTCCTACATCAAACCAACAAATAGTCTAAATGCAAATGCACATGCATGTATTTGTTTTCAGCCTTCTTAATGTGTGAATGATAAAAAGAAATCTAAGCGCAAATCTGAATTATTTTTTCAAAGTGACAATTACTAACAAACTTCTTTTCAAAAACAAAATGAAGACAATGACGACACTTTGTTATTTGGAATTGAAAACTTGCTTTCGACACTTGAAAAACTATTAATTCAAAACAAATACAAGAGTAACAGTGTAATCGACTATCAAGAACAATCAGATTCTCTTCTTACTGAAAACGACACTTGCGACACTTTCAAATCAAGAAACGACAGTTCAATTACGCTACTTCTTTGTAAAAGAGAATTGAAAATGACTAAAAATACATATAAACATTTACAGTTCTTTGCACAATGGAGGAGGAATAATGGCAAGGAAGGGGGTTTCAACAGAGGTGTACTGACTACAGGCAGCAAAACTTCTGAATAGAGCTGAAAAGTATGAACACAGAAGCCAAAATCTAAGAACAGAAGAGGTCTTATCAACGCACCTGTAGCACAGGGAAACTGAAATGCAACGCACCTACTACACTCAGGAAGTGAGATGCATTCAGGTTTCAAAGAAGACACAGTACGATGGACCAGGGACGAGACTTTAGCTGGGTTCTGGGTCACAGTTTGCAGCTCAGTTCAGGGATTTAGGCCGAGCAAGTGGTAATCAGTAAATCAATCACAGGGGTAGATCTAAAGAGGTTACTAGAGCCACCACAAGGGCAATTAGAGAGCTTGTAAATCAATCATTTAATTCATAAACAAAACCCGGAGATAGACTGAAGCAACATTGATCTACTTTGCACTTGCATAGCAAATGCAGTTCGAAGGCTAGCTGGCTTGACTTCAGGCTCCGTCTGTAAGTTTATAAAGTAAACAAATGTAGATAAACAAACAATCTATTCGCTCCCCAGTGGAGTCGCCATTTTGTTATCGAGAAAACTAGTGTCTATGCAGAGCTACTAGTCCCACTAAGGGTGGTAGCTACCTTAGAAACAAACAAACTAAAAACTACTTTCGTTTTCCTTTATGAGAAATAGATAAGAGAAGAATAAGGAGACCAACCTCTGTCTTGCGCTTGGTTCCTTGCTCGATTCCTCTCTCTTCTGATAGGTTTTCGCCACTCGCTTCCTTGTCTACCCAGCTTCAAAGAGTACCTGTAGAATCAAAGCAGCACAACACTATCCAAGAACATAGATCTATTATCATAAACAATATAGGACCAGATGTATATTGACCACACAAATGCATAAATCATCAATCATACAAGAATGTGGAGGAAAACTTGAATAGCTTTATTGATAATCAAGAAAGAGCAAAGAGGATTACAACCAATTATTCTGACCCAGCATCATCCTCTCAGCAAGAAAGCCCTTCTTCACCTCATGAAAAGCTTAGATCACCCAACACTATGATATTGCACCAAGAAACCAACAGCACTTCCTTACAAGATACAAAATTCCAGCCTCTGGATCTCTGGGATGAGGGATCCATATATAGATGTTTGCAAGGGGAATGAGTCAGCTTTTGAGATTTGATTAGTGTCCTCTCTCTGATAGTTCTTGATTCCACTTGGAGATTGATGATCTCTTACTCATCCCTGGTCGAATGCAGAGAGGCAAGTGTCACAGGAGAAGTTTCTGGAAGATTCCATGCTCCTCCACCTTGCGGATTGACCCTGCCATTTGTCCACTCTCGCCCATCGCACCCTATAGAAGGGCTTTTCAACATGCATTACACCTACTGTGTGTATTCAGGTGGGATGCAACGCACTTTGACCATGGGGTAGGTGAAATGGTCCAGTTTTGACCATTCTGAGTAGTTTTTCATGGAGAACTTCTGGGAGATGCTGTAATCAGTTAACCTTGTTCTTTTAGGGGTTGGAACAACACCTTTAGGGACTTAGGAGCCCTTAGTTTATGGACATTTATGATTGGGGTTGCAGTGCCAAAAAATGTTTATAACAAGTACGTAGGCGTAAATCTACAGAAGGCTACGACCTTCTCTCTTCCTCTAGGACCACGTTTCATAAATTTTCATACTGGATACTCCTGGAACACAACACCATAATCTGAAAGCCACGTTTCATCCAATTTTCATACTGGACCCATCAACAACATTGAAGTTCAAAATCAATCACCACTGCAATACAACCATTGCATTAACCAGTCATTGAATACTCAATCATCAATCTCTGAATCACCCACAACTAAATCACTGAAGGCCTGTCATCAAAACACAGTCACCAAAACACAGAGCAGAACCCAAAACTTTGCAACAACTACTAGAACCAACTACAAATTCAGATATCATATTTCATAATGTATACGCTACTCTGATGAGCCGAACCTGCGTGTATACGCGCTTTTACCAAGGTGAACACGCTTACAGATCTGCAAATACTAACTTAAAAACTTCACAGCTATTTCAGAATTCAGTCATACCTAGATCATAATATTTGCATAATAAAACATATGTCAGTATTTAGATCTAGTGTATCCATGATCAAACCACATAATGATAATACATTTCAAGCCTTAAGATCCCGATCCATCATCCATCATCATCCACATAGGTGCATCCTTAGTTCAGATCAAGCAAAGCATCACAAACCCATAACCTTCCTACTGGATCTCACACTTCATCAGATATTCAATACTTGCACACCCTAGCCTAATGATCTCCTCCTTATATAGTTTTAGGCCTTTCTCAATACCATGGACCAAAACCACTTAGGACCAATAATTTGGACCAAATACCTAGGGTCAATACCTCGGACCAGATACCTTGGACCAATACCATGGATCAAAATACCATGGACCAAATACCTTGGACCAAAACTTAGTTTTTCAAGATATATGCGCTTTTCATTCTGTGAAAGTACGTGTGTACGTTATACGCCCATTTTGGTCTGTTAACCTGCATGTATACGCTCCTTTGTTAAGGTGAACCTATGTATACCTTTCTTTCTTCATTCTATGTAGTCTGATCATGCTGCACCATGATCTTCCGTCTGAGTGAGTTGCCATCAAGGACAACACCTGTATCATACTGCAAACAATCTCCCCCTTTGGACTTGATGGCAACAACGATACCAAGTCACTCTCCCCCTTTGACATCAAGGGCAAAGGGCGGACCAAGATATTCTCTCCCTTTGATATACATTATGATGTCCATGCTCCCCCTGAGTATATGCTGAAATCTCTTATTGAGTTCCTCCTTTGTGCATGCTAAGATGTACTAAATCATCCATGCTCCCCCTGAGCACATGCAAAGTCTGTAAAACTATTTTTCAAAAGAATAACATGACTCTACAACTCAACTAAGTGAGTATGACCTTCCTATCTCCTCTGACTCAAACATACATCAATCTCCCAATCAAGTGGAGATACACCAAATGTTTATACATGACCGAAATAGAAATTATTACATCATCCTTCCCATGCATAATGGGGCTACAAATTACATCATATGACTCATGGGTCTTTAAAAGATATACATGACATTTAGACCAAAGACCTACTGCACCATAGGCATCTGTCAGCAACATCAGCAACCTGTATATGTCCATCATTAGTTCCCAAAATATCATCAACCTGTGTCAAAGTAAGTTTGCATATATCAACTCATCCTCTTGATCTCATCAAGATCAACTTGCTTCGTTTCCTTAGTAAAAATAGCCTTATCATAACCTTTCATGAATAAACTAACCATATGTCTGATCCAAGTGGATGTTGGTGGCCACCCACCTATCCCATTTGGACCCCCACAACTATCTTTTTCAGTCTTTTCAGTTTCCTAAATTACAGCACAGTTTACTATTTTTAGCAGTTTTTCAAGTCCTAAACTTCTGGAGCCGTTTTAAGGCCCTAAACGACGTTTTTTTTGGGAATCTGGGGCAACACGGGTTCATGGACCGATGTTGCCTCCCAAAGTGGTAGTGCTCGGATAGATCTTTCTAACGAGCTATTGTACGCGTCAAACGGAGATCCTATGCCAAAGTTACGACCCCGGGAAATTGATGTACCAATTTACCCAAACGGGGCCCACAATTTGGCGTTTCACCTTCTAGGGTTAGGTTTTGGAATGTTAAGGGTTTTTTCATTGTTTCGCAACAATAAATAGGCCTTCGAGCCTCATTGTAACACAGAGTTTAGAACAGTTCAGAGGCATGTAGCCGACACATCTCTTCTCAGAGATAAGCTACCATCGCCCTAGCTGGTTTATTTCCATTTCTGGTTGTAAGCATATTTCGGTATTTTCCATTAATGAAATGAAGTATTATTTCCACTACATCTCTGTATTTATGGTTATCGCATCTCTGTATTTATGGTTATCTCTGTAATCTATTGCGTTCCTGTTTAAATCCGGATCAATGGTATCAGAGCGGTCTACTTTTTCTCTGTTTTTCTTTGCATGTCCCGAACGAGGTCGGGATATAAGGAGTTAGGGCTTGAACTGGTCGAACCTTTGCAAGACCAGCCTCGCAAATCCTGACGGCCTCCCATGGCGGATGAGAAGAAAGATGAGGGGGCAGGAGATCCTATCAAAATCTTGCTCGAAGAAGCCCTCGAGCAGCAAAGGAATGCGATGATGGATAGCTTTGCGCAGATCCTTCAGCAGCTACCCAGAGGCGACGCATCGGCTTCCAACAGCTACTCTGGAAACGCCACACCGTTTAAGGTACAAGTTAATTTTGAAATCCCCATCTTCGAGGGTCAAATAGATGCAGATGCCGTAGATAAATGGTTAAATCTGCTAGATGGGTATTTTTCTATTCATGAATTTTCAAATCGGGAAAAGATTGTTTTCGCTCTTCTCAAAGCAGCCCCCCACGTCAAGGACTGGTGGGAAACCTACTGCGAGCAGAAGGATGAAAGTACAGGCTCACTATTTTCAGCCGCACCCACTTGGAATGACTTCCGGGATGCCATCAAGGAGCAGTACTACCCTGTCGGAAGCTATGAGGACAAATACATCAAATGGACCACACTACGGCAGGGACGAGACCAATATGTGCCGGAGATCACAAACATTTTTCATACCCTTCGCACACAGTTGGGTATAAAAGATTCTGAGCTGCATCTGGTACTCAAATACCGTGGCTGCCTGCATAGATACATCCAGGAAGAGATGGTGTTCTTGAACATCTCCTCACTCAGCACAGCATACCGATACGCTGTCAAAATCGAGCAAAAGTTCAAACAGAAGAAGTGAGACTTTGGATCTTCAATTTCGAAGCCCAAAGGACAAAGCCAAGGCGGGGTGACCCAAGACAACCCGTCGAAGCCGCAAGAAAAGAACAACACCACGAAGCCGAAGAAGGACACAGGAAAGTGGTGTGAGTTCCACAAGAGTCCCACTCATAACACAAGTGAGTGTCGGACCAAGCAGTTGCTGGTGGTCGAGTTGAAGGCTTCTGAATCAGATGCATGTTTTGACCCTGAGCCAGAACCTGACAAAGGGAATGGCAAAGGGAAGCAGATCATTGATGCAGATCCCAGCGCCACTGTTGCCACCGCCAAGATCCAAAAAAATGAGCTCGAAAATCCAAAGGAAGGGGAGCGTCTTTTCCACTCACAGATGTGGGTGAAGGGTTCGCTGCTGCAATTCATTGTCGACAGTGGCAGCCAAAAGAACCTCATTTCAGTAGAGGTCGTGAAGCGGTTGGGCCTACCGACTACACCGCACACGCAGCCGTACAGTATTGGGTGGCTTCACGAAGGATGAGATCTGAAAGTTCGCCAGCAGTGCTGCCTTCCCTACCGCATCAAACCCTTCACAGACGAGGTATTGTGTGATGTTACACCTCTGGATGTTTGTGATGTATTATTAGGCCAGCCATACTTGTGGAGGCGACATGTTGTGTATGAGTCCAGGCCTCGTGCTGTCATTATTTCTTTGAATAATTCATTATACAGGATACCAGAGGTAGCTCCACCTACTGCCACCTCTTTGATCACTACTAAGAAAGGCAGCAAGCTCATCTCCCAGACCAGGAAATTCATCTGTCTGGTTCACTCCCAAAGTAAGGGGAAGATCGTTGCTACATCCATGACCCCTGCAAAGGGTTCCTCCACGCAGCAGCAGCAAAGGGATACGGTCATGACAGAACACAGGAACAACTTCTCCTCACCCACAGGGGCACCACACAAGTTTCAGGTGGGCGACAAATTTTGGTTACATCTGCAGAGAGAATGCCTTACCAGGACCCATCAGAAACTCAGACCACTCAGACATGGTCCTTACACCAGTACCAAGGCTACGGGCAACAATGCTTTGAAGCACAGCATTCCTCCATTCCTTCGCTTGCACCGAGTGTTCAATGTGGACCATCATCGACCATGCTTTCCACCATTTCTGGACACATCAGAGATTGCAGAACAGCTCACTAGAGACCCACCTCAGCAGAAGCTTCCTGATCTCAGGGAGGAACTCAACGCAATGGGGACCATTGCTTCCTAAGGGGGGAGGAATGATCCAGGTGGACGTTGGTGGCCACCCACCTATCCCATTTGGACCGCCACAACTGTCTCTTTCAGTCTTTTCAGTTTCCTAAATTGCAGCACAGTTTACTATTTTTAGCAGTTTTTCGGGTCCTAAACTTCTGGAGCCGTTTTGAGGCCCTAAACGACGTTTTTTTTGGAATCTGGGGCAACATGGGTCCATGGACCGATGTTGCCTCCCAAAGGGGTAGTGCTCGGATAGATCTTTCTAACGAGCTATTGTACGCGTCAAACGGAGATCCTATGCCAAAGTTACGACCCCGGGAAATTGATGTACCAATTTACCCAAACACGGCCCACAATTTGGCGTTTCATCTTCTAGGGTTAGGTTTTGGAATGTTAAGGGTTTTTTCATTGTTTCGCAACAATAAATAGGCCTTCGAGCCTCATTATAACACAGAGTTCAGAACAGTTCAGAGGCATGTAGCCGACACATCTCTTCTCAGAGATAAGCTACCATCGCCCTAGCTGGTTTATTTCCATTTCTGGTTGTAAGCATATTTCGGTATTTTCCATTAATGAAATGAAATATTATTTCCGCTGCATCTCTGTATTTATGGTTATCGCATCTCTGTATTTATGGTTATCTCTGTAATCTATTGCATTCCTGTTTAAATCCGGATCAATGTCATATCTCCAAGTAGTATCACAAAAATATTCACATCATATCATATGCATGTGAAAACACCATATTCATCATTTATGACCACAACATCATCATCAAGAACTAAATGGTCTTTCCACAGGTTCCCTCAATATATCAACCGTGTATCATCAAAAATTATCCACAATCACCCATAAATCTGGTCTGAACAACAACTATTAACCCCAAGAAATACAAATATCATCATCATTGATTAGGTACCAAAGACTCTAAACATAATGCCAACAATGCTTTATTATAGCATGTTCTCCCCCTGAACCTGTTCCATCTGTTCCCTGTCAGATCTTATCATTGCATATGTCAATAAGAAGTATCAAGGCATCATCATCAATCAAGTATACATCAAGTTAACTTGTGAGGATAACATCTTATGAGTATCAACACATTTCCACACATCATCAGCAGATTGTAACCATCATCAAACAGAGCATATAATTGACTGAACCATATTAGACCCCTTTTCCTGAGTCTGTCCCATTGCTTTTCCTCAAACCAACATATACGTGACTGTGCAGCTTTGAACTCGCATATATACACGACTTGTATTCATAAAACTTGCGTATGAGATTTAGAACAATGAGGTTTCACACTTTCAGCTCCCCCTGAGTCTGTTATGTCTGTACACTGTGCCATGCCACATTTTTCTGGCTGTACTTCCTTCTTCTTCCATATCTTCAACTGTGATGATGTTTTCTCCTTTTGGTATGGTGCCCAAAATCTTCTCCTGCATTCCTTTGCTATATGTCCAAGCTTGTTACATGCATAACATCTTACATGTTTCATATTCCTTCTGTAGCAGTCAATGGATTTGTGACCAAACATATTGCAAGAAAAATAATATCCCTTAAAGTACCTAGAACGTGTGTAGAACCTCTATTTTACACCCATTTGTCTACCATTTTCCTCCACTTTTCCTTATCTTTCCTTCACTTTTGCCTCATTTCCACCATAAAACCTCTCAGATCATTACATTCAGTGTCAATAAGCATGATCAAGCAAGTTTTGCTAATGGATGACTATTTGTTTAGTTTTTGACTTACTTGCAGGAATCCCGCAGCTATCTGATGATCCCGCAGCTATCTGAAGATCCTGCAGCCTTTTTGTTAAATACTATGATCCACGTGTCGGTTTGCTAGATGGGCCACATGGGCACTCAGGTATCAGTGTGGTCGAGGTTCCTATCCTATTGTTCCAACCTTCCACGTCACTTTCATCCATGGTCAAAGCTGGTTTAACCACGGTCAACTCAAAGTGGTTTAACGGTGTTTGAAAGCTATTTGGTCACGTCATCTCCAATGGTGATTTGTCCAGGTTCTAAAGACGGCAGGGGACGCAATCCAACAGGGATTTATTATCTATGATGACAGGAACCACCAAACTCGTCCACGCAACCGTGATGTGTCCAAGGACCATTAATACGCATACTGTTTTATTGTTTTTCTGTTAAATAGTTGTACGCGTAGGATAACTTAGAAGCTCCTATAAATTGATGCGTCTGCGTACGCTCAAGGAACTTTTGATTAGTTGTATTTTGCGGCACTCGTGTTGAATTTAGAAGCGTTTGTGAACTCTGTTTTCTAGTGCTATTCCAGCACTCTGTTTGTAAACTTTTTGCAAATGGAGAAATCAATATAGCACTGTTTTGAAGTTTCCAGATCTTTGAGTTCTCTTGTGGCTGAATGAACAGAGGGCCCCTGCTCATCTCAGCCTTTGTAAAGTATTTCATGTGCAGCATTTCATTATTTTCTCATTTGTTTCCTTAAGCATGTATAGTTTTATTTACTTGTTTTCCTTTATTTTCAGCTGATCAGTGTTATTTCTTTGCAGGTTTCTTTTAGCCCGGGATTTATTTTCATATGTGTTGTGTTTGCTTTACAGCTAATGGTATTTGAAGTTGACAATTCAAGTGCTGCCTTTGTCTTTATAGTTAGTTTTTAATCTTATTTCTCAAAGAGCTGTTAACATACATGAATGATCTTCATCATAAACTACTATCTTTTAAGATCAAAATATCACTAACTTGCAGCTTGTTTGGGTGCTTTTTGGACTGTTCTTAAGCTACTTTCTTTCCTTACTTTACACAGTACATGTGCTTTGAAGTATTGAGTTAGAAAGAGTAAATCATTACCACTAGTCTTTAAGGTAAAAGTTTTGATTTTAAAGTGTTTCCTAGACTATTTCCTCACTACTTTCTAATCATGCTTCCCATAGTACATATGGCTGAAGTAGAGTATTAGGAATAGCAAATTATTATCATTAGTCTTTCAAGCATATTTTTCTCACTTTTATAATTCCACTTAAGCTACTTTCTTTCCGTGCTTTACACAGTACATGTGCTTTGAGGCATTGAGTTAGGGAGAGATAATCTTCATTCTTGGGTTTTAAAAGTGACTCTCTTTTTCCTTTTATTAGCAGCAACTTGAACGGTGTCTAGTGCCATTGGTAGTGGTCATTTGCTTTCAAGTTTATTTCAAGTCATTTCAATTTCATTAATTCATTCCAAGCATTTCCTTTCAAGCAAATAGTTAGAAATCACTCAACACACACTTCCACTCATTTAGAATTCACTCTACACACACACCATCACTCACTTGTGTATAAATTCTCATTCCATCTAGGAACATAATTAAACCGCAACAACACCCCCCAACGATAAGAAAAACTCTAAGAGGATACTTAAGTACATATAGTACACCTTCACTTCATCAGCTTACGAGCCCCGGGTTGACAATAAATACTAGCAATTTAGATAACACTAAATTGACTAAACAACGTGATGATCTTTTTGTGCGATGGTCTTGAGCCATTCTACTTCTGCATCTCACTGCAACATGTCCAAGATTATGACATACATAACACTTAACATTATTCATCTAAGAAAATAATTGACTATCACTTCCATAGTTTGGAGTAAAATATTTTCTTTGAAGGATTTCTTTCCTTGGTTGTTGATGGGGTTGACCTCTTATCTCCTTGTTGAGAATTTCAGGTTTTTCATTAGAGTTCCTTGCCTCACCTTGTGAGCTAGATTCACCTTCAACAGATTCATAAAAACCAAGACCAGTTTTGATAGCAAGAGATCTTTGACTACTAAGAATATCATCCAAAATCTTAGTAGTGTCTTGAAATCATAACAGTTAATATTTTTCTTCTAATTTGATTTTTAAGATATTTACCTCAACCCGATGTTGTTCTTCCTTTTCCAGATGTTGCTTCTTCAAGATTTCTTTAGCCTTTCTTCCTTCTTCCACTTGTTCCCTTAATTAAGAATCTCATTTTCTTCTTCTTTATCTACTTGAGGTAGTTCTTCATTCTGCTTATTTTTTAATGATATCACTTCATCCTGTAGCATTTGACGTACTTTGAAGGCACACTCTAGCTAAGCTTTTAATTTGGTAACTTCTTCTTTGAGGGCACACTCCCTTTTGTTAAATAGATCTTGTTGATCTATGATTTTATCTGATGCTTCATTTGCTTGTTCATCTTGAGGTGATTTGGAATATGAATCCTTGCTTCCATCTAATAGCCAATTGTCTATCCTGCTGTCACCATTCCTTTGAGCTGTGTTCTTCTTCTGAGGTGCTTTCTTCTTTAGCTTCTTTCCCATTGTTTCTACGGATCTCCTTCAAGCGATCAAGCTTCTACCAAAAGACCTGCTCTGATACCAATTGTTGGAAATAATACTGTGAATCAATATTAGCAAATCAATAACTTTTTCATTTCCATAATTAGATTCATATACGCTACTTCAGTGAAGGGAACTTGCATGTACACGCAACTGTATTTAAGGCAACTAGCATATATCCAGCAAACTTATGATTCAGTTAATTCATCATATGTTGATCTTTAATCAGTGCATCAGTACTTCATTAACCATATAAACAGTAACCAGGTGCAGTAAAAATAGAACAGACCATCACACATAAGAAACACACATGACCACCAAGATTTAAGGTGGAAACTCAATGCGGGACAAAAACCACTTGCTGCTATCTTCTTTTTAATATAAGAAAACATGTTTACAATCTTGTACTGGTGCAGACTCATACCAGTACGCAGGCACCCACCTGTAGAAGGCTGCAACCTTCTCTCATTCTCCAGCTTCTACTGGAAGGGAGCTACAACCCCCTAGCTCTTGTACTAGTTGATATATTTACTAGTACGTAGGCGCCGGCCTACTGAAGGCTCCAACCTTCACTCGTTTTCCACCTACTACTGGAAGGGAGCTCCAACCCCCTGGCTCTTGTACTAGCCTATATGTTTACCAGTACGTAGGAGCTGGCCTACAGAAGGCTACGACCTTCTCTCTTCCTCCAGGGACCATGTTTCATAAATTTTCATACTAGATACTCCTGGAACACAACACCATAATCTGAAGGCCACATTTCATCCAATTTTCATAATGGACCCATCAACAACATTGAAGCTCAAAATCAATCACCACCGCAATACTTCCATTGCATTAACTAATCATTTAATACTCAATCATCAATCTCTGAATCACCCACAACTGAATTACTGAAGGCCTATCATCAAAACACAGTCACCAGAACACAGAGCAGAACCCAGAACTCTGCAACAACCACTAGAACCAACTGCAAATTCAAATATCATATTTCATATTGTATACGCTACTCTGATGAGTTGAACCTACGTGTATACGCGCTTTTACCAAGGTGAAAACACGTACAAATCTGAAAATACTAACTTAAAAACTTCGTAGCTATTTCAGAATTCAGTCATACCTAGATCATAATATTTGCAGAATAAACATGTGTCAATATTCAAATCTAGTCTATCCATGATCAAACCACATAATGATAATACATTCCAAGCCTTAAGATCTCGATCCATCATCCATCATCATCCACATAGGTGCATCCTTAGTTCAGATCAAGCAAAGCATCACAAACCCATAACCTGCATACTGGATCTCACACTTCATCAGATATTCAATACTTGCACACCCTGGCCTAATGATCTTCTCCTCATTATATAGTTTTATGCCTTTCTCAATACCATGGACCAAAACCACTTAGGACCAATACCTTGGACCAAATACCTAGGGTCAATACCTTAGACGAGATACCTTGGACCAATACCATGGATCAAAATACCATGGACCAAATACCTTGGACCAAAACTTAGTTTTCCAAGATATACGTGCTTTTCATTCTATGAAAGTGCGTGTGTACGTTATACGCCCCTTTTGGTCTATTAACCCGTGTGTATACACTCCTTTGTCAAGGTGAACCTGCGTATACCTTTCTTTCTTCATTCTTTGTAGTCTGATCATTCTACACCGTGATCTTCTATCTGAGTGAGTTTCCATCAAGGACAACACCTGTATCATCATGCCAACAACCTATTTAGATCTGTAGTTATAATGTTGTTGGATCATTGTCCTAGGCGTGCAACAAAAATAATACATCGAAGTTAGCCCTTCAATTATGGTGTGAAGTCCACCTACAAATAAGAAAGAACTAGGGAAACTTAAACCATAACACAAAGGTAAACCACAAGCCCAAAAACCTTTTCAAGCATCTGTGTTCTCATCAGATCTTCAACATTCATTGAGGCAAAATCTAATTTCAAAGAAAATAGCGAATTTCTCTAATAGTTACTATTTGAAGACGAGAGTCATGTATTTATAGAAGAAAATAGGCCTCTTAGAGGGTTGACTTTAATAATTTTTAAACTTGAAATTCAAAACTTGGAGCGAAAGTTTCCCTCTTATTTTTGGACCACGAGGAAATTCAAATTTTTACTTTCCTTAAGTATTTGGACCACGATGACTTTTGGGGCTTTAAATTATATTATTTTCCTCGATGAAGTGTGCCAATATAGTGTTGCCACATCATTATGTTTTTTAAGTTTTTTACCACAATGTGGAGCATCAACTTTAAACAAACATATCTCTCAAACCGTGAGAGCCCTTATGATGTCCCACATACTATCGAAATCGGCATGACGAGGAGCATCCAATAATGATGGTCCTGAGCCCAAGATCCCTCATATTCATCCCTAAATGCTTCAATAAGTGTGGGGATTCTGGGGTTTTCCAAGGGCTTTGACTAATGGAGCTTCCAATTGATGACGAATATTAAGTGTGTTCAATAACTGACATTGACATTAATGACAATGCCATTCAACAAATATATGGTTACAATATAGTCTCATGGCTCTCTAGACCTTTTATTCTTCTACATCCTCTTCCACTCCACAAAAAAGACCCTTTCTACATTAATTACTAGAATATGTAGGTAAACACGAGCTTGGATGGGTCACTAGAAGGAGATGCACCTGTATCCCTTGGCATTTCAATGTTCTACTTCATATTTTGATGAAAGCATTCCACATCAAATTTCTTGTCTTGTCTTGTGTTTTCATCAGCATTGTCTTTGTCCAACCATCTATTTTGTCTACTACGTATATGAATTGAGTCTCGTTACCCATTCATTTTTTGTTAGGATCCATCACAAATCACACCTCCCCATTGCGAGGATTTTTATATTCAAACTATTTTAAGGAAACCAAGTTGGGATCCATTATCTTTTTTGTCTTAAAATTATTAATAGGAAACCAAGGTCTCTTAATAATATTCCTTCTATATGCTTCTTTGGAACATTGTTCTCAATTTTATCTCTTGGTTATAGCTCTAGTTTTGGATCTAGCTATAACTTTCATCTCTGGATTTCATCTTTCACTTCTGAAATTGGTTCTAGCTATGGCTTTGGATTTGGTTTCTAGCTGCAATTGTTCCAACAATATAGAAGTCTACTCATTGATCCTTGATTGTGAGCATGATACTCTACAATCTCAACAATAGGTTGGGCTCATTAGTCAAAATTCATTCCCATACTCAACATGCAAGTCTCTTTTATTCGTAGACTTGATTATTATTTGTGTTGGCAACAAATGGAAACCAAGTTGAATTATAATCCTCAAACTTGTTCATCATTAAAAGTTTACCCCTTTTTCATTTCCACTATGCATGCACAACACTCATTCAACATTGAGATTCCTTATCAGACAATTGCATTTGGAATTCTTCATAGTTGAAACATCACATGGCTCTATTATAGCTCATTATCTATTTTGAATAGAGATTTCCCACCATAAAACTATGCAAAAATGCATCCAATAACTCGTATGTTGATTGAGGAAGAGTATAGCATGTCTTCCAACAACCATTCAAGAGCTCTATACCCAACAACATTTTAGGAGTTCTATATCATGTTATGACCATAGTTGAGGTGTAGAGCCTCTTCCAAGCTCGAAATCACAAATTTTCAACAAATTAGTGCTAAGGTTAATTTATAATGAAGTTACTAGGTTATGTACATGTTATGTATTATGTACAATCAAGAGGATTCAAAGATTTGAAGAGCCTTGAAATGGGTTCTCTACAAGCAGAGATACTCATTGTATCCACACATCTAACTTACCTATGATTAAACAAAAGCTCACTATTCCCATGGAGATCTAGTATAGTCAAATCTACGAGAAGTATCGTCCTATTGTTTAAATAAACTTAGACACTAATGACATTTTTGCTTGAATATTGAGTTTCTAACATGGACATGATTTACGTCACATGAAGAAGTACATAATCTCAACTTTCATTTGTTATTCCATTCGTGAAAAATGTGGCTCCATATTTTGAGAAATCAAATCTAATGCGCATATTTCATTTATATCCTTCACCTCTCTTCCTTCAAATGATCTCAATCCTTATGCATCCAAGAAGTTGTACTCCAAAAAAATCATTAAAGGGGAACCATTGGCAAAATGTAATAAATGAAATAAAGTGTAGGAATACACCATAGTAATGTGAAATTAATCATTCATAATGTTATAACATAGACCAACAACTCAGGTCATTAATTTAACAATTGTATATACTATGAATTAGCCAACAAGTAAAAAACAAGAAGTTATGATACCAATATGGAATATGGCTATTTATCCACATAACTCACATGAATACATTCAACAAATTTATTCAAGGAACCAAGTATATAGAATAATTGTTTTGGAGTTTTAAGGAAACCCCAACATCAATGACCTTCATGTTCTAATCTTCATCACATCTCTAAGAATGGATACTTCCAATGAAATATCAAAGGAAAACATTGGATAGGGGCTACCATAGATGTTGATACCACCTTTTTGTCCACTTTATTAGTGAAGATGACCTCCTATGCTATTGTAAATTCCTAGTCAATTCTCGCTTCTTGGGTAAGAAATACAAGGAGCTCTTCCTTCCCTCTACTCTTTACTCTCCATATCCTTCTCTTGGCTATGTGGTTCCTAGGATGAAGCTCCAAATGAAACCTCTAACACTTTATTTCCCAATGTCTTTTCATCTTGCAATACTAAAAAAATTTCCTACTACTACATAAATTGCTCAACATTTTTTTTCTTTGTGTGCGTTTGAATTTGTTCTTAGATTTGGGAATTATTCTTGACATTATACCTCTAAAAATAATTGGGATTATGGCATTTGGCTTTCTTCTCCTAGAAAGAAGCCTCAATATGGCCTTTATTTCAATAGAAGGAATATACCTCGTAATACTAATAGCTTGCAACTCTATGGTCTTTCTTCTTGCAGTAGTAATAAATAAGGAATGTCTTACTTGAAGCATACATCTTGTTCTTTTTCTTCTTGTTTTAGCTAATTGGCCTATTGCTTCTTCTAAGTGCTAGTGCATTTGACATTGCTCATGAATCACTATAGGAATAGAGAGGAGAAGATTATCTTTGTTTGTTGGATAGTCACTCTATAGGAAATAATATTGTATCTCTAGAGGAAATAAACAAGAAGAAGATACAAAGAGATATGAATTATGCAAAGCAAATCAAGTTGGATTATGCTATCAATTTTAGTTGGAAGATGTTTATTAGTAGTATGTCATACTAAGTCTTCAAATTTTCCTCATAGATTCCCACAAGCTATAATCTACCACAAGAAGAATAGAGTGGTAGTGTGTTTCCATTTTCCTTTGTTGTTGCCCTTTATTTTAATGAGAAGGACAAATCTTCCATATATTTTGCCTTCACAAAAATGAAAATGGTGTATGTGACCTTTTTCTCCATGCCCCCAAAACATAGGCCTTCATGCTTGACCCTTAGTTATATGAAAATGGGGTATATAATTCATTAACTTCTCTTGTCTATTCCTTGGCCAACATATCCCATATATGCTAATAGCTTGGAACTTCATTTACCCATGAAATACAATTCCTAGGAAAACCCCTAGGTATTTCCCTTGAATTCAAGGATGGTGCCCAATGTAGATTAGTTGGTTTTAGTTTCAGCAACATGACCTAACAATGATGTTGAGTTAGTCTCACCAAGTCCATAAAGGTAGATAACTTGAGGACTGAATCCCATGACCTCCTACTTGTAAATCACAACATTCAAGCTAACCCACCAAACAATTTTTTTCCTAGAATTTATATCTTGCAAAACCCCAAGCACAACCCCTCATTATAAGGATGGTACCTAGGGTAAACTACATTCTTCAAGGATCAATGTTATATCAACATTTAGAAAGAAGAGAACTTGGGTGGGGAGGATAACAATCGTTCTTCCCACCCACTCAAGCTACACCTAGTTAACGTAATAGCTTGGATCCTATGCCTTTGGTATGCTTTTCAAAATCACCATATTGATCTTGATAAAATCCTATGGAGAGTGAGTTTACCATGCTTGTAACAATCACGGTGTTGGTTTCTGTAGTAGCAAGGGATGGTGCTTATGTTTCCTTGGTTTCATGGAAAACTACATATGGAATTGCCAATGCCTCCTCCCTCACTACCAATTCTTGGAACATCTAAGCCATTATTTGAGTAAACTTATCCTCTTGTCAATTATCTACCTAAATTACCTTATTTTCCAATATCATGAGCTAAACTCTCCTCTATTCCTAGTCTACCATATAAGTGGTGAGGGAATCTTGGTGTTCCAACGAGTGTTCCTTTAGCAAGGGAAATAATTTTGTAGATGTCTCAAGATTGGTCATTTTCTAGCTTTTCTATCCTTTAATTAAACATTTGTACCTTCTCCTAAAGTGTTGGTTCTCCTTTTGGATTTGTGCATTGATGGCCCTTAGGTCTTTCAATCTCTCTCTCATTGATGCTTTATCCATGCTAGGTTTGCTTTCTCCTCAAAGTACTAGAAATTGCTTCAAGGTAAAGGCTTCAAGTGCTCTAATGCCAATATGGTACATAAATGTAATAGATATATCTCTGACGTCTCACAAATACAAAAATTTTGTGGAAATGAAATTTTGGTCTCTTTTCTTAGATTATATAAAGATCTCTATATTTAGAATTGGTTTTAAGGATTTTGTGGCTCAATGCAATTCTAAGTGAATATATGACTTGGCATGTATGGAAGCCTTTGCTTTACTTTTGGCTTCCAATGCTTATCTTATTTACTATATTATTGAGATGGGTGCCTAATTAGTAAATTATCGTGGATATTCCTTAGAAATCTATACTATGACGCTTAATTACTTAGATTTCGGGATTTGTTACATTAATGTTTACTCTTATGCATGCAATATATGAAATATGGAAAATAGAGAGAAATGGAAAAAAAATGAACTCTCGCAAACCACAATGACACAAGATATGTTTTGGTGTAAGTTTTAACCCCATACAGAAATTACCTGCATACGAATTCTAAAACACAGAAAATAAACAATGCGAGAGCAGAACACATTTACACAGATATTTTCCCCTGGATCCCAAAACCGGGACTACCAGCTTGATTTTTCATTATTGTCCTTCCAATTTTATAATACATATTTATACATGCCGAAGCATCCAATACCATGGACCAAAAACCATCGTGTCCAAAAAACATGTGCGAAAATCATGCAAAAAACCATAGGTGGGTCTGCCCAACCTAACATAGGGTCCAAAACCAAAATTTTCCAGGTTACGGTGTTATAGACATTTTTGGGCACTACAACCCCAAACATGAAATGTCCATAAACAAGGGCTCCTAAGTCCCTAAAAGTGTTGTTCTAACCCCTAAAGGAACAAGGTCAACTGATTACAGCTTCCCCCAGAAGTTCTCCATGAAAAACTGCTCAGAATTGGTCAAAACAGGATCATTTCAGCTGCTCCACTGGCCAAGTGCATTGCATAACACCTAAGAACACTGTGTGGGTGTGTTTCATTTCAAAAAGCCCTTCTATGGGGTGCGATGGGCGAGAAATGACAAATGGCAATGTCATTCCGCGAGGTGGAGAGGCAATGGAAGCTTCCAGAAACTTTCCCTGTGACACTTGCCTCTCTGAATTCGACCAAGGATGAGTAAGAGATCATCAATCTCCAAGTGGAAGCAAGAACTATCAGAGGGAAGACACTAATCAAATCACAAGCTGACTCATTCTCCTTACAAATATCTATATATGGATCCCTCATCCCAAAGATCCAGAGGCTGGAATTTTGCATATTGTAAGGAATTGTTGTTGGTTTCTTGAGACAAACATCAAATTGTTGGGTGATCTAAGCTTTGTATGAGGTGAAGAGGGGCTTCCTTGCTGAGAGGTTGATGTTGGGTCAGAACAACTAGTTGTAACTCCTCTTGGCTCTTTCTTGTTTATCAATAAAAGCTATTCAAGTTTTCCTCCATACTCTTGTGTCATTTATGTTTGCTGCATTTGTATGGTCAATTTACATCTGATCCTAGATTGTTTATGATTATAGATCCATGTTCTTGTATAGTGATGTGCTACTGTGATCTTACAGGTACTCTGTGAAGCTGGGTGTGCAAGGGAACAAGTAGCGAAAGACTATCAAGGAAGAGAGGAATCGAACCAAGAGATTAGCGCAAGACAGAGGTTGGTCTTCTTTGTTCCTCTCTATCTATACTTCATAAAGGAAATACGAAAGTAGCTTTAATTTGTTTGTTTCTAAGGCAGCTGTCACACCTTAGTGGGATAAGCAGTTCTGAGTAGACACTTTTCCCTGTAACAAAATGGCGACTCCACTGGGGACGAATTAGTTTGTTTGTTTATCTTCCTTGTTGTCTATTTCACAAACTTATAGACGGAGTCTGAAGTTGTGCCAAGTAGCATTCGAACTGCATTTGCTATGCAAATGCAAAGTAGATAAATGCCACTTCAGTCCATCTCCGAGATCTGTTTATGATTTAAACAACTGATTCACAAACTCCTTGATTGCCCTTGTGATAGCTCTTAGATCCTCCTTAGATCTACCCCTGATTGTTGCATTACTGATTACCTTTTGCTCGGCCAAAACCCATAAACTGAACTGCAAACTGTGACCCGTAACCCAAGCAAAGTCTCATTTCTGGCCCAGCGCAGGTACTGTTCTGAGAATCTGAACTGCAGCGCACTTCCCGAGTGGAGAAAGTGCGCTACATTTCAAATTCCTTGTGTTACAGGTGCGCTGATCAGACTAGGCTATGAGCAGTGTTGGTTTCTGTGATTCATTCTTTCCAGTTCTATTCATGAATTTTGCTGCAGTGATCAGTATATATCTGTTTGAAGCCCCTTTTCCTTGCTGTTATTCTGCCTCCTTTGTACAAAAGAACTGTAAATGTTTTTGTGTGTTTGTTGAGTCATTATCAGTTCTCCTTTGCAAAAAGTAACATAATCGCATTGTCGTCCTTTGGTCTGAAAGTGTCGCAAGTGTCGATTTCGATCATAAGAAAGAGTTTGATTGCTGTTGATGGTCGATTATCCTGTTACTATTGTTTTTGGTCTGAATTTGTAATTTTTCTAGTGTCAAAAACAAGTATTCATTTCAAAATCGTAAGGTGTTGTGATCGTCTCCATTTTTTATTTCGAAAAGAAACTTGTTGATATTTGTCGCTTGAAAAGAAATTCAGATTTGTGCATCAACTTTCCTTTTATCATTCATATACTAAGAAATTCGAAAACAAATACATGCATGTGCATTTGCATTTAGACAGACTGATTGGTTTGATTTAGGAAAGTGCATTTAGAGTGTGCTCTTTGCTCTTTGTGAAAGGATTCTGTCTTTCTTTCCTTAGTAGCTAGGATTTTCATTGCACAAAGAAGATAAAAAGATTGTTTATCATCTTAGATTGCATTTTAGGAATTACATCTACATCTCACGATGAACCTGAAAGGCAAACTTCATAAACAAGATCAACTATAAAATAAATTCAATGAATCTAACAACGCTTTGGAACCTAACGCACGACATTTAGAAGTCTAGGCTAGAGACGTATTCCGGTGTCGTAAAGCCTGGTAACTGTTGTTCTCACTGATGGTTGGGTGATTCCTCCACTTTGAGACGATAAGTGCCAGTACGGACTTGTGCTCCCACGTACCGTCGAGTATATTTTGGGAGAACATAATAGGCTTAATCCTTTATCCATAGGAAGCCGTGTCTGCCGCCCTATCGATCGCAATGCACTGAACACAGCATTCAGGAAGATTGACTGCCGTACCGTAAAAAGTATTCTGCAGTTTTGCGATTGGTTTGGTAATCCCTCTCCCTAGATTTCCAGAGCAGTCCCTTTCGTTCCTTTTCAGACTCTTTAACAGAAAAGGTCCACCTGAGCACTTGTCACTTCAGGCTCATTAAAAATCGAAGGCAACTAGAGTCATCTTTTGTTTTTTCTCAACTCTTAAAAACTGAAAAAACAAGTTGTGTCAAAGCGTCTAAAATTTATTTTAAACGGAATATTCATTGCCCGTTCCTACGTTGATCTTAGGCTGAGAAAATGGAATCCACCAACCAAGGAATTCCCATTGGAGGAAATCCTAGTCCCTTCTCCTCGTGGGGAGATGTTGGTGCACCCCATATGGCCACATTGTCTCTTCCAGGACTGACAATCAGCTTGCCTATATGGCTCTTCTCAACCTATGTCGTTCAGAACACCGCAGTTCTTGAACAATCGAATCAGCAACTAGACGAGTCCAGAGTTACCCACCAACCTTCTACTTCCTTTAATTCTTCCTCTCCTCCTTCCTCTTCGCTTGATGGGGCTGGTAAAGCCAAAAGTCAAGTACATGAGAAGAAGAAGGAAAAGAAGAAGAAAGAGAAGAAGAAGAAGGAGCCAAAAGGGAATGGGGGAAAACGAGCGTCGTCTAGTGAAAATCCACACACTGCACCGACCAGGCCTAAATCGCCATGTTTCATTTGCAAAGGAGACCACTATCATAGAGATTGTCCTTGCATCCCTCAGATCTTAAGGGACTGGTCTCCTCGTTTGCACAACCCGGTGTCGTCAACCTCTGATGATCATGTTGAAAACACATCGTCGACTAGTGAAAGTGAAGCCCCGGGACAAAAAGGAAAATATAGATTTCCTTGTAAACTGTGCGAAGGCGATCATGCCATCCACCATTGTCCCTTCTTAGACAAAGCTAAAAGAGTTTTGGACTTCCTCCTTGCGACTTCCTCCTGGATATAAAAAACTCTTGTCGAGTCCGTCACTAGTTGAAAATCCGGCTGGCCCGCTCAGGTGGTCGACTGAAGCATCTATCATTGAAGACAAACCATCTGAACCCATACTAGACGAAAGTCAAAAGGTCGAGGCGGCAGTTGACCCAGTCTTTCCTTCAGAGGTTCCATCTTCAGATGATACCGTCACCGAAGAGAACAAGGATGACACCGTCCAAATTCTTTTCGTAAGCACAGACTCTAATGAACATGGGAACAATTTACCCGTTCCTTTACCACGGGAAGGAAGTTCGTCAGAGTCATACCCAGCCGTCTATTTGGTCCCACCTCCAAGCAACCTAGTTGTCTCCTTTGATTGGAATCAACTAGGCAGACCTCGTTTACCAGCTAGCATACCATTCCGAATCATTGTTCAAATATATAGAATGGTTATGGCCGGTACCATCATAGATGAAGGGGCTTCTGTGAGTATCCTTTCCTCGACTGCTTGGAAAGCGCTTGGTTCGCCATCGCTTTTGCCTGAGATGAGAAATCTAACAGGCTTTTATAAAGGAACCAGTCGACCGTTAGGGATCCTTCCCAATGTGCCAATGACATTGAGAGGGAAAACCGTTCAAATGAACGTGATGGTAGTACAAGGACCCCTGGATTATAATCTACTCCTTGGACGAGACTATATTTATTGCATGGGAGCGATTTTCTCCTCACTCTTTAGAGTAATGTGTTTTCCGCACGAAGGAAGAGTGGTCAAGCTCGTAGACTAGCTTTCATTTCTTGGATCACACAGAGCAAATAGTCATATACCATCCCTAAATGGTATTTTCACGCAAGAAATGTCTCAACCTCCAGTCCATCCGCCTGATGAGCGCGAGTGATTCGGGGGACATGACTGAAACCCAGGGGGCATGCACCCTGGCCTGCTTCGGCAGGAAAACTTCGGGTATAGGGTAGGTTTCCGCGAGAAAATATGACTAGTCTGTACTCCCGTCCGTGATTGGAAGAGGGGGTTATTCTGGAATAAGATTCTCTTGTCAAAGTTATGTGGGTTGGCAAGCATCGCCACTCACCTTTGTTTATTTCGATAAACATCGTCGAAGAAGTGTTTTGTTTACATAGTAAATAAAACAATCTTTGGTAACCTGTAAGAGGTAAACCTCTCCCGGTAAAACAAATGTTTTAACGGAAGGAAGAAGGGGTAACCTTGAAACTCTGTTTTATACCTGGGGGCATGCAAACCTTTTGGCATGCAAGCAAAGAGCGATCATTTATCTGTTTTTTGGATTGGTTGTTTCCTAACTTACATTAAGAAAGGATGTGGGGCAAAACTCTAAAAATTGCCATTTTTATATGAGACATTCTTATTATACGACTGGATTAATCGAGCAGTTTTAGCGCGGACTTCATGCTCGTTAAAAGATAAACATAAGCAATGAGCACATGTTCCTCGAGAGTTTAAGCTCATTAAAAAATGAACCAATTTCCGGTAAATAACCATCGTGAATGTAATACTTCAGCCTTTAAAGCCCTGGTCGTGTTTGCACCGTCACCTCCATTTTTGCATTGGCCGATCATTCACCTCCATTTGATTGTTTACCCATTTTGAGGAATAGCTGCGAAGAGTGATCTCACTAGCCATCCTTGTAACACTGCCGTGATTGGAAAATTCCAAGCCTTACCTGGAATCAATAGCTACCCATTTTATCACTCGTTCCTCAAAAGATGAGTCCCCTTTAAGCTCTTTTCAATTGACTCGCAAAATATGAAAAGATTGCTGAGCCATTGGCCTCTCCAGCTCGTTAAAGAGACCGGAATTGCTATCCCTCCTCTAAATTTTAATCTTTTTGGACCTGAGGGATTATTACACAAAAATATCGAGCGCTTTTTTTGTTCGGCTCGTTAAAAGTATCGAAAATTCATCCCTTCTGTATTGTTTTATACTTTTTCGGACTTAAGGGATTAGATGACGAAAAAGGAATTTTGGAGTTTCCTTTACGTTCCTTTTCAGACTCTCTAAAATTGAAAAGGACTGAGTTATCTTTGTCATTAAACTCGTTAAAATTTTAATAGCGACAAACTTGTCTATAGACGAGAACGAGTTTCACTATCGCTAATCTCGTTAAAACCATAGCGATGGGTTTGCCCGAATGGAAACTTATAGAACAAGCATATGTTATCCTCCTCAAGCTTGACAAAAATAAAGAGGTACTGGTCAGCAATGACTGGGGAAAAATTGGGAAGAAAACTTGAAAAAACTTTGTTGGTAGCAAGTCGCTCTTGAACATGACACTTTCACTCCGCATCCAAGTCGGGTTGGGTTGTTTCATTCACCGTCACATCACCATGGTCCCATCATACCATCCACATTTGGGGTTAATGCTACCAATCCATCATGTCAGTGTCACCGATATGTTCAAGAGAAGTCATTCAGAGAGTTCACCTATGTCTCACCCACTACGATACATTTATACTCCATTCTTTCATGACCGCCACCCTGAACCTTATATCACCATATCGTTTTCACCTCCATTAAGAATCATTTGCTCCGTTCCATGTCATTGATGTGGGATTCATTAAGGCCCTCCTGTGACGGATCACTTCTTGTCGACATCAGCTCATTATCCAAGAAGTTGATCTAGGAACACCCCATTCAGTACTTTGAAGCTTGCATGCCTCAATGGAAAGTTTCTCACTTTCGGCGACAGGTTTACATCAATGGCTTTCGACCAAAAGATTTTGCATGGTGTTCGACGCCAAGTCCTTTATTCACACCACATGAATTGTACTGCAGTACCTTGAGGATCATTATCATTATCAGTGATTCCTCTCGTGCCTATTAACAGCTTACATCATTGGCTGGTAATCAGGCGATGTCTTTCCATGTTCGACTCCAGAACACCTCTCACATGGATAGACTTGTACTTTGAGTGAAGATCGAACGAGATTGAAGACCCCGAATCTATTTTCATCCATCCGGGCTGCGATATATATTCAGGAAAATAAAGACATCAAATGTACATCATTGCTGCACAGATAATCATCCAATCAAAGGGATGATTGCTCTATCATAATCATCAGTCTACACTCAGACGATTGTCTGTCCTATGTACATGAAAATGAATTTATAAAGCTAAGCATGGGAATGCCCGCCTCAGCTAGATCATGAAAATATTATGAAGATAATGTATTGTATTGTATCTTATTACAGGTCTCCTCCCAGCTTGAAAGAACTTCGGATCCTCATAATAAAGCATTTCACCCGACATCAAAGGATTAACGACCTCATGCTTTAGGGGGCAACTGTTATAGACATTTTGGGGCACTACAACCCCAAGCATGAAATGTCCATAAACCAAGGGCTCCTAAGTCCCTAAAAGTGTTGTTCTAACCCCTAAAAGAACAAGGTCAACTGATTACAGCTTCCCCCATAAGTTCTCCATGAAAAACTGCTTAGAATTGGTCAAAACAGGATCATTTCAGCTGCTCCACTGGCCAAGTGCGTTGCATCTCACCTAAGAAAACTGTGTGGGTGCATTGCATTTCAAAAATCCCTTCTATGGGGTGCGATGGGCTAGAAATGACAAATGGCAGTGTCATTCCGCGAGGTGGAGAGGCAATGGAAGCTTCCAGAAACTTTCCCTGTGACACTTGCCTCTCTGAATTCGACCAAGGATGAGTAAGAGATCATCAATCTCCAAGTGGAAGCAAGAACTATCAGAGGGAAGAAACTAATCAAATCATAAGTTGTCTCATCTCCCTTGCAGATATCTATATATGGATCCCTCATCCCAGAGATCCAGAGGCTGGAATTTTGCATATTGTAAGGAATTGTTGTTGGTTTCTTGAGAAAAACATCAGATTGTTGGGTGATCTAAGCTTTGTATGAGGTGAAGAGGGGCTTCCTTGCTGAGAGGTTGATGCTGGGTCAGAACAACTGGTTGTAACTCCTCTTGGCTCTTTCTTGTTTATCAATAAAAGCTATTCAAGTTTTCCTCCATACTCTTGTGTCATTTATGTTTGCTGCATTTGTATGGTCAATTTACATCTGATCCTAGATTGTTTATGATTATAGATCCATGTTCTTGTATAGTGCTGTGCTACTGTGATCTTACAGGTACTCTGTGAGGCGGGGTGTGCAAGGGAACAAGTAGCGAAAGACTATCAAGGAAGAGAGGAATCGAATCAGGAGATTAGCGCAAGGCAGAGGTTGGTCTTCTTTGTTCCTCTCTATCTATACTTCATAAAGGAAATACGAAAGTAGCTTTACTTTGTTTGTTTCTAAGGCAGCTGTCACACCTTAGTGGGATAAGCAGTTCTGAGTAGACACTTTTCCCTGTAACATACGGGTATGCATCAAACCCCCTATGACCCCCCCACGCTACACAATCGGTGCAACGAAGGGGGGCTCCACCCCCTCTCTAATCCTCCGGTTAACTACGTGGGCTAGTCGTGGAAAGAATATAAAACAACCCAACATTCTCCCACTTGCTGTTTTCTTTCCACAGGGGGCCACAAGAGAGCTTAATCACTTTTCTAGCCCTGAAATGCCCACTGTTTCTCTACACCAAGAGAACTTCTCAGAGTTCACAGATTTTGTCAATGCATCTACAATATTCTTCAAAGTGTCCACCTTTACCAGCAACACCTTTTTGTCTTCTATCATATCCCTTACAAAGTGATACTGAACATCAATGTGCTTTGTCTTTGAATGATATGCGGGGTTCTTTGCCAAGAAAATTGCACTTTGGTTGTCATAGTCTATCCTTATAGCTTCCTGTACTAACCCCATACTTGAACACAATCTCTACAACCAAACTGCTTCCTTGCTTGCATGAGTGGCTGCCATGTATTCTGCCTCTATAGTTGATAGTGCCACTACAGATTGTTTCTTACTCATCCAACTGACTGCACCTCCAAATAGGTTAAACACATACCCACTTGTAGATCTTCTCTGATCCAGATCTCCAACCCAGTCTGCATCAACAAAGCCACAAATATCCAACACTCTGTCCAATCCTAGTCTTCCTTGGTAGCACAAACCATAATCACTAGTGCCACGCAAATACCTAAAAACTCGCTTCACTGCTGTCCAACGCTCCTTCCCTGGTTTTGACATAAACTTGCTCAATACTCCCACTGCATGTGCAATGTCTGGTCTAGTACAAACCATTGCATACATCAAGCTACCAACTACACTTGCATATGGAACACGGAACATGTCTTCTTCCTCTTCTTGTGTCTTGGGACACTGTTCAGCGGATAACCTCACGCCTATAGGAATAGGAACCTTCACCGGTTTACTATCCTGCATATTAAACCTTTGCAATATTGTCTCGACATACTTCCTCTGGTTTAACCAGAGCTTCCTCTTTGTCCGATCTCTTTTAATTTCCATGCCCAAAATACAGTTTGCAACACCAAGATCTTTCATGTCAAATTTGGAGGACAAATGGGTCTTCAAATCCTGGATAATTTCTTTGTCATTTCCAACCAGCAACATATCATCCACATACAAGACCAGATAAATAACACGGTCACCAATTAATTTAAAATACACACAGTGATCTGATTTGCTTTTGGTGAAGCCAAGTCCCAGTATAAATGTATCAAATTTCTGATACCCCATCCTTGGTGACTGTTTTAACCCATACAGAGACTTCTTTAACTTGCATACCAGTTCTTTCTTACCCTTCACCGCAAAGCCTTCAGGTTGCTTCATGTATATTTCCTCTTCCAGATCCCCGTGAAGAAATGTTGTCTTCACATCCATCCGTTTTACCTCAAAATCAAAAGTAGCAGCAGTAGATAAAAGTAATCTAATAGAAGTTACCTTGGCAATAGGAGAAAAAATATCACCAAAATCAATTCTCGACACATGGGAATAACCTTTTGCTACCAACCAAGCTTTGTATTTCTCCACCTTTCCTTCTGCATCTGTCTTCTTCTTGAACACCCATTTGCTTCTAATGGGTTTCCTTCCAGTTGGCAACTCCACCAGATTCCAAGCCTAATTTTTGTGCAAAGATGCCATTTCATCAACCATGGCCTCTTTCCAAAGTTTTCCATCCTCTGAATCCACTGCTTCCTTCATAGTTCTGGGATCATCATCAGTGATAGATAAAGCAAAATTTGAACAGAAAGCAAATGGACTATACCTTTCTGGCTGCCTTCTTTCTCGAACTGATCTTCTCACACCTGAAGTTTGTGGCTCTTCATCTTCTGATTCCTCCTCTGCTATAGAGTTTGATTCTTCCTCCTTAAGCTCAAACTCTATCTTCTCAGGTTCCTTTGGTTGGACTTCATGTTTAATAACATCTTTTACCTCTCTGAACACCACATCTCGGTTGTACACAACCTTCCGTGTGATTGGGTTCCAAAGCTTAGAACCCTTTAAACCATCTGTATACCCAATAAAGATGCACTTTTCAGATTTACTATCCAACTTGGTTTGTTTCTCCTTTGGAACATGTACATATGCATCACATCCAAATACCCTCAGATGTGAAAGAGAGGGTTTCTTACCATTCCATACCTCTTGTGGAGTCTTAGCCTCCAACGCTGATGAAGGTGACCTGTTGACCAGGTAACATGCAGTATCCACCGCCTCTACCCAGAATTCTTGTCCTTACCCGGCACCACTGAGCATACTTCTTTCCCTTTCCATCAACGTCTTGTTCATTCTTTCTGCAACTCCATTTTGTTGAGGTGTATATGGAGTAGTCTTCTCCCGTTCTATACCACACTTCTTAAAAAATTCTTCAAATTCCTTGCTGCAAAACTCTCCACCATTATCTATTCTCAGCACCTTTATCTTCTTCTCTGTCTGATTTTCCACGAGAGCCTTAAATTCTTTAAACTTGTCAAAGGCTTCAGATTTCTTCTTAAGGAAATACATCCATGTATTCCTTGAGAAGTCATCTATAAATGATACATAGTACACATACTTACCCAGTGATGGAACCTTCACAGGTCCAAACAAATCACTGTGCACAAGTTCTAATATCTGTTTCGCCTTCTTATTACCAGAGGGGAAACTCACCCGATTCTGCTTCCCATATACACAATTTTCACAGAAATCAAAATCCAGAGAGCTATTACTCATACCTTTACCATGAAGTATTCGAAGGCCCTTCTCTCCAATATGTCCAAGCCTTTGATGCCACAACATGGTCTTCTCTTCAGAGACCACTAGATTTTCTACTCCACTCTCAGGAACCACAGAACCTTTGCACCCATCAATAACAGTGCTACCTTGCAACTTGTACAGAGTTCCAATTCGAACTCCCAACATCAATACCAGTGCTCCCCGAACCATTTTGTGGGTATCCTTCTCGAACACTGTTTTTACACTTGCATCATTCAACTTGCTTACAGAAATCAGATTTCTGGCCAATGCAGGAATATGCAGAACACCCGGAAGTGTTCTAACCCTTCCACCTTGCAACTTCAACTTTACTTTTCCGCGACCAATGATTCTAGCCTTCCTATCATCCCCTAAGAAGACATCACCACCATCGTATTTCTTATACTCGCAGAACCACTCTCTATGAGGAGTGAAGTGAAAGGATGCACCTGAATCAATCAACCATGCCTCATGATCTACATGTGTACTTGAAAAGCCAAGTACACATCCCCACCTTCATCTAAGGTGGTTTTCGCCTCTGCAGAAGGAGCATCATCAAATCCCTTTCCTTTATCAGGAGCTTTAGATTTACAGTCCCTTTTGTAGTGCCCTTCCTTTCCGCATTTCTAGCACACCACCTTTACAGGTTTTCCTGGAGATTTAGATCTCCCTCTAGATTTAGATCTCCCACTCGATGACTTATTCTTGTTTCTGTTCTGGGAGCGTCCTCGTACAGACAAGGCATCACCATTTTGGCTCTCCATATTTTTTTGTCTCATCTCCTCTGTCAGTAAGGATGAGACTATTTCATCAAAATGCAAGGTAGTTGCATTGCTACCTATTGCAATAACCAGACTATCCCACGAATCTAGTAGAGAACACAACAAACTGATGCACTTATCTTCATCTGAAATTTTAATATCAACAGATGCTAATTGACTTACCACAGTATTAAATGCATTCAGATGCTCTGTCACCGAGTCTCCATCTTTCATCCTCAAGTTATATAGCTTTTTCCGCAGGAACAGTTTATTCACTAGAGATTTAGAATGGTACAAAGTCCCTAACTTGTCCCACAAAGCCTTCGCCGTAGCTTCCCCTGATATATTCAGCAATACTGAATCTGAGACACACAATCGTATTGTGCTCTTTGCCTTCCGATCCAACTTCTTCCATTCTTCATCGGACACTCCCGTTGGTTTAGTACCCGGATCTACTGCAATCCACTGATCTTTATCCACCAACAGATCCTCCATCTTGAGTTTCCACAACTCAAAACTCTGACCATTAAATTTCTCTATCTCTATGTTTCCACTACTCGCCATCTTGTTTCACCACCAGAATCGATCTCGCAGATCTCCCACTGAACAAGGTCTACCATAGGCCCAAGCAAAACCCCTCAACAACAAAGGCGTCCCCTTGAAGCCAAATCTGATCTGATACCAAATGTAGGTTTTAACGTCGTACAGAAATTACCTGCATACGAATTCTAAAACACAGAAAATAAACAATGCGAGAGCATAACACATAAAACACATATACGCAGAGATTTTCCCCTGGATCCCAAAACTGGGACTACCAACTTGATTTTTCATTATTGTCCTTTCAATGTTATAATACATATTTATACATGTCGAAGCATCCAATACCATGGACCGAAAACCATCGTGTCCAATACCATGGACCGAAAACCATCGCGTCCAAAAAACATGTGCGAAAATCATGCACAAAACCATAGGTGGGTCCGCCCAACCTAACATAGGGTCCAAAACCAAAATTTTCCAGGGCGCTGCCCCAGACCCCATAAAGTGGGGTTATGGGTATGCCTCAAACCCCCTATGACCCCACCCCACCCGCTACACAATTGGAGCAACGAAGGGGGGCTCTACCCCCTCTATAACCCCCCGGTTAACTACGTGGGCTAGTCATGGAAATAATATAACACAACCCAACATTTGAGAAACCCTTGTAGGAGAAAACCCAACCGGAAGGTCAAGCTACTCTACTCTCACTTTCTCTAAATGGAAATGGATGCAAGTACAAACACGTGATACTTATGGCCCATCGACTGCTACAAAATACAAGTCATCAATATTTTCTCTCTCTCTCTCTATCCACTCATAGTTACTCTGGTCATCTATGGAATAAAATACACTCGAATAGAATGGAACTCATTTTCCTCCTAGTGTCCTGGTTATAACACAACTCAATAGCCTACTAATGGTTAAGTTTGACTCTTTCAACTCTTAACTAGAGTTATAATATTGATTTTCCTAGAGTCTTTTTCATCATTTTCACATGGATATCCCCTTTTCCATGAGTAATGGGGCTAACATGGCATCCTCTCCAATCATGGTGGTCAAAACAGGAAGGTCAACTTTTGGATGGCATAAATTTTGCATACGGACTTTGTTTTAGGTCTTTCTTACATCATTGGAAAGGCATTTGAGTTTAGAACAACGCCAGAGGGGTTTAGCACAAGTGAGAGTTTTTTTACCCCAAAAAAGTTTAAGAAATTCCTCTAACTTCCTGTGGAAGGTTTAGAACCCCAATTCCCTAAACTGGGACCCACTACTTAAAATTGTCTTGTGAGTTGATTCCTCCAATTTTTCCACTCTAAAAACATCGAGATGGATTAAAAATAATATAATGATATAATATGTATCAATTCCCAACCAAATAATAAGTGATGCTTAATGTACAAACTAGCACACGAATTCCATTACTAGCTTAAATATAAAAATGCACTAATGTATTGGAATGTACAACCATGACTCAAAAATTTATAAATATGATCTCAAGAGTACCTATTGAAGGTAAAGATGCCACACATATGTGACTATTCCACCCTAGCATTCAATTGATATCTATTTGTATTTACTCAAACACCTAACAACAACAATTTTTTGTGTGATATACAAAGTGCACTTGAATAAGTTTTTGTGCGATATGTATGTGCAAAACTTATTCAAGTGCACTTTGTAGTTTTTATTGTGAAATTACAATGCTCCTTCAACAGTGATATAAGAAAAATTATTAGTTGGTTTAGGAAGCCCTTAAAATGTTTTAATTGAAGAGTGTGGGGTATTTAGTTATATGGATGTAGTGTAATCTTCATCATGAACAATCCTCTAGTGAATTAGTAAAGGAATAGTTGGTTGGGTCTTTGGCATTTAGTAGGATAATGAAATATCCACTAGGAAATAGCTATTGATGGTCTATGAACATTATGAGCAAACCAAAGCTATACTGCACTTACAATTCAGGGATCTAATTGCTTCAATTTTAACAAAGGAAAGAATGCTTCACTTCAACTCATTGTCATCCCAATGCTCTTATGCAAATAGTAAATCAATGATATTGTGTTTATATAAGCAATCACATGTTCAATAACGATTCCATCCCAATGCTCTTATGCAATTAATAAATCATTGATATCGTGTTTGTTTGAGCAATCATATATTCAATAATGATTGCATTTATGACGTTGTAACTATCATTATGACTTTGTAACTCAATTAAGGACCAATACAACATAAATATACATTTATAATCAAATAGAGTGAGTAAAGAGATTTGGAATTAGCTATAAGTTCAAGTCACTATATGGAATACTTGAGGAAGGTAATAAGATTCACAAGGTGAGAATGTTCTATTTCCAACACCATTAAAATTCAGTAAATAATGAATGGGGAATGAAATAATATGAACAAGTGTAAAGAAACTAAGTTTAACTATGAATCATACAATTTGAAAGTGCTAGAGAATGCTCACAAACCTACTAAAATCCTCAACAATATAAGGAGTGGATAAGACACTAAAGAACAATGATTTGACCCAAAAACTTGGTCTTAAACTAGAAATACTAGGGAACAACCCAATTACTACCTTCATCAATTTCTTCTAGGCACTAGAATGAGTGATTTGGTGTACCTAACTATTGTATCACACCAATAATTTTACACTAGAAAACCAACCTTCAGCTACCTTTGTTGAATCTTTATTCTCTACAAATGCAAGGTATATTGCCATAAAAAATACTCAATAAGATGACCCCAGGATTCTTTCAGCGTTTTACATGGTCAATCATGACGGCATCAGACACGATTTTCTTCGTTTGCATTTGATGCATTTTCTTGGCTTGGATTTGACTTGACCTTGCTACTTTGTATGCTGTAGTAATACTTTTAATTAATTTAATTTATCGTAAGTTTAAATTTTTATTGGGTTTGAATTTATGATTTTTATGTGGTCCACATAATGGTCTTAATTTATTTATTTTTAAAGTAATTGTATAATTATAATATTGTTTTAAAATGGAATTTAATTTTTTATTATTGATATTTTAAATATTATATATTATCTTTATATCAAATAAAAAATCATTATACATTTTTTTTATAAAAACACTTTTTAAAATAGTAAATATTTTTATTATTCAATATAAAAATTAAAAATTTCACTTATCTACGATAGAAGAGTAAATCCGAGTGGAATATAATTACACCTCTCACATATATAAATGTTTTTTATTTCACTTATCTACAATAGAAGAGTAAATCCGAGTGGAATATAATTACACCTCTCACATATATATAAATGTTTTTTTACTGATTACGTAAAAGTTTTAAATTTTATAGGATAGAAGAATAAGATTTAATTATTTATTTTAATTGAAAAAATAATATATGATAATGATGATTAATTTTTACTAAAATTTATATGGTCTATCACACTTTAAAAAGATAAGAGATTATTTGAAATTTTTTAGCATTTTATTTTTATACTCAAAATGTATTAGGAGAAATATTTTATGTAGTTTTGCTAATTCAAAAGGTTAAAATGGTCATTGATGTGACAAATATATTGAAAATTAGATATAATGTGAATATAAGATGGGCAACTTAAGAAAAAATGCTTTTCATCTTCAATTTTATTAGTATCAAACATGACAAACTATTTAATCCCATGGTGTTTTGGGAATTGACCAACTTTGAGATTCACTATGAAGCTCATGAGAATTTGTTCTTATTTTAGCAATGTTCATTTTCTTCTTAATGTTAGGCAAGACAGAGAAATACTTTTGATTTTTGAGACTGGGGTTGATTAACTCCTTATGATATCTTAGTTTCATTTTTACCTTTAACTCTTTACCAGCATAGATCCATCTTAAATACGGATCTAACATGAGCCGAGAGGGATCCAATTTCTTCACATGCAAATTTCTTTATGAGCTGACATTATTTAAATGTTTTGTATAACTATTTTATTTTATTTTATTTTATGTTTTGGTCGACATGAACAAAATTTTAACTTTTATGACGGATGGACATAGTTACACATCATACTGGGTTGTAGAATGAGCCTCTTGGCTCAATCACCCCATAGTTTCTCCATAAATTTTGAAGTAATAATATTTTTAATAATATCCTTATTCTAGCCCATGGGGCGTAGAATCGACATTGATGAGGTGTATTATTAAGGCACCCCTTGATGTGAAGGTCAATGGTTTGAAACTATGTGGGAAAAATCCAACCATGTTAAAGGTTGGTGTGGTCTAGGTCGGGTGTGATCCCTAACTGATTTTGACGACTTAGATGCCTCAGGGTCACAGTTTCTCAAGCCAAAGGTCAATCGTGCAATCATCTCAAGACTCACACCACTTAGTAAACAAAACAAAAATATCATCCTTATTCCAAAACTGATTTCCTCCTTTATCCCCCATTGGTCTAGCTAAGGTTGATATCCTTATGTCATCCTTGCTTGAATCGAAGGTGGGGGTTTTGACTAGAGTTAGAAGCAACTTTAGGAAACCTCATAAATATATAGTCATAGCCATCCTTTCAATAAGGGAAAGGTTTGCTTCTATCACAAAGATAGGATAGGGAGTGTTTCATTTAATATTAAGATTGCAGGTTATAAACTATTTTTGGATTTGTTCTATCTTCCCCCATGTCTCTCTGGAGATACTGCAACCTAAAAAATCATATCCATATAAAATATTAGGGATGACGAGAGTCTCAAAAAAGAGTTTTTTTTAATCCCATATCCAAATATGTATTGACTTACAATTATTTTTAAGCCCATGATAAGCTTTCCATCCTTCATTTTATCTGTGCCTTTTATCAATGCTATAATTTTAATTGAGATATCAATTCCAAAATATTTGTATGAAGGAACTTCCTCCAAGTAGTTGTTGTCATATAAGAAAATATCGTATGTGATCTTTTTGGATTTAATTATTGTGACTTTAGTTTTGTCAATATTAATAGTCATACCTATTTTGTAGGAAAAATCTTGGAGGATTTTGAGCTCTTTGCAATATCGTAATGACTCCTTGTCAAAAGAACAATATCGTCAACATAAAGGAGAAGATTTATGACTATACCGATGAGTGTGGGGCCAACACAACTTGCATCTTCCAAACACTCTTCTAGCTTATCAATGTATATGAAAAAAAGGGTAAGGGATAAAGGACACACTTTCTTGAACCCAATATCGTATTTATCTTCTTCTGACCAACCCTTAGTAGTCCTAAACTTGGCAATCATATTCTCATGTAATCTTGTCACAACAACCCCTAACTTGAGAGGAACCACTATCTCTTCGAGCCTCTTCCATAGTTTTATCATAGGAACGATGTCAAAATCTTTTCTAAAGTGAATGAAACAACATGATAGATCAATTTTATTATTGCAACATTTATCTACAATGATCTCGAGAGTAATAAGGTGTTCCATAATTAAAAGATATCTCCTAAATTGAGCTTGACCTTTAGCTCTTTTACTATGACTTTCTAGCCACATATTAGTCTTCTTATCCAAAATAATTCCGTACAACTTGGCTAGAGAGTGGCTAATCATAATGGTCCTATAATTAGAGGAAATATTTTTATCCTATTTGATCCTTCATTTTTTTGAGTAATTTTGATAAATTTTGACAGAAAAGAACCACAGAGATAAGAAGCATAAGTGGAAAATAAAATGGTCAAATAGGTCAGAAAGTGGGAACAGAAAGAAGAAAGCAACAATTGATGAAACTGGGAAGTTACATTGGAACTCGCCAAGGCCGTGGAAGAAGGATCAAGACGCTGAGTTTGAATGGATCAAGAGAAAAGTGGACAAAGCAGTTATATTTTGTCAAGTTGGCTAAGTTGGACCAAATCAAGAGAGCGCGAACAAGATCAAAGGAGAAAGATATATATATGGCTGCATAGATCAAGTTGTAGGAGAGAGATCGAGAACAGAGCCGACATGCTACTGAAATGAGAATTGAAATCCATTTGATGTGTTAGGCTGTAATCTTGTCTATCCATCTAGTTTTGAAGAAGTTTGAAATAGATCTTGCATGGCTTTCAGAGATTTATGTTATTATGGATCAACTCTCTCAAGCATAATATAAAAGAAGTTGTTGCAGGGATCTATTTATGTATCTTGTATTTGAATGTGTATGATTTGTGTAGCCCTTCAAAAAAAATTAAAGTTCTCTATTACTTTTATTGCTATGTTTTTATCTATTTTTGCATAAAAGTTCTTATGAATACCTGTGAAGGAATCTAAGCTTGATGAATAACTTAATTGATGGAATGAGCCTTGTTACCATCTAAAACCCCAACATATCACTTAACAGTCTTGCACACCTTGAGTAATACCTTCTTCCTTTGTAAAAGATTGAAAATGTTGGCATTGCACTATACTACAACAGATTCCTTTGTTGGCACCTTGCAGTCGAACACAGGGTCAACAGAGTAAAACTTTTCCACCAACAAATGGTTTGTTGCCAGGACCTGAAGATCAAATCAGGTTCTAAATAATGGTGACAAAGATTCTCAAGAGTAGTATTTGGGAATGGTGGAAGATAAACTTGATTCATTTTCTCTCCAACAGGCTCAGTTAAGACAGATGAACCTAGATTGGGTCAAGGACAGGATTCTATTTGCAAAACTTGTATGTGATCAGTATGAAATTATCTGGTGTAAATTCCTTGATGAGCTATAACATTAGTTGAGTAGATTGTAACACAATTCGAGAACTGAGAGACTTAATTGAATATTTAGAACCTGGAATACAATTGATTTGACTACTTTACATCGACTAGATACTGAAATAACTAGAATCATTGATTTATGGGTGCAAGCGACATTAGAAGGGTATACTATTGAATTTGCTGCAAAGAATCACCAATTATTTTCCAAAGCTAAAGTAGTGTTTAAATACGGGATGCAAGGTAGATTGCTAAAATAGATTCTCGTGTGGATTCAGGTCCTTGTTGTGGAAGATAATTTATTGCCATTCCATGAATCCAATATGGCAATGTAAAAAATTTACACTAGGGGTAGAATTTGTGGGAGAGATGCAAGCTAGTTGCAGAAAATTAGTGGAAATTGCGATGGATATAGAAGAGTTGTGAAAGGCACGGGAATTTAAAGCACTTAGAAGGGAGATGATAGTCAATGAGTGGAGGGAGAAGAAGTTGTGTGAGATTAGGAGAAGACAAATAGAGTTGCAGTAGATAGGAGAAGGGTTGAGCAGTCTGAGGCTACATATAGGAGGAGTGAGCAGCCCAGAGTTGTGGAATATGGAAGTAGGTGAAGGATCAAACTCTAGAAAAATATGAGGAACTAGAGGGGATGAGGTAAGGGATAAAAGTAGGGATAGTAGACCCCACCAGGAATTAAAAGGAATCCAAACTCTAGAAACACCAATATAAACAGTAATGATGTTTGATCATAGTATTCCCATGGATTAGGAGATGAATTTTTTCATGAGGAAGTTATTTCTTGAAGATGATTCCTCCACTGTAAGTAGTAGTTCACAAGGAAACAACATAGTTAGCTCTCTCCCTAACCTCCCATCGGTACTTTATCAAAATCCTGTTAGTTATATTTTAAAGTTAGCCAAAACATTAAAATTTCATAGAATTCATAAAGTGTACTCAGTTGGTAGTTCTGGTGATAATGGTGTTTCTGGTGGTAGTGGTGTTCAGTGGCATTCTACAACTTCTTTGCAACCTATTTCGCAATGTTTTATTCTAGTCTCGCCTAGTCATAGATCAATAGCTCGGAACGTGGTGGGATCGTTTACTCGATACCCTGAGTTCTCAGGTCGAGGAGATCAAGATGCAGATCAACATTGGTACTTTTGTGAAGGCATTTGGAGGGCTAGAAAAGCTCTAGATGATTCCAAAATAATTGAGTTTCAAACTACCCTGAGAGATAGTTTCCTTCAATGGTTTGTTAAGTGGTCGGCTACAAATCCTAATCCTCCTAGGTATTTAAATAAACAAGAATTTATCAAGGAGCACAAATTGCCTCAAACAAAGCATCAAGGTTTAGCTAAATTATGTGATATCTAACGAGAAGGAGAGACTACATGTGAGTGCATGCAACGGTTTAAAGATGCAATTAGGAAGTTGACTTATCTTATTCACCTGCATCGACAAAAGGACTGGTTCTTTAAAGCATTATTACGCTAACTAGGGTTTTCTTAATGCAACAAAAGATTGACACCATACAAGATCCAATGGAGCAGATCATGAAGATCGAGGAAATGGTGGGATACCCTCATGATTATAAATCGATGGGTTCTTCTTCTAGTGATCTTGCTATCGTTGGTCTACAACATCAGATTTCTAATTTGACTGAAAGATTGAAGTATATGAACATCACGAGACCTTCTCATCTAAATGTCTGATGCACTATTTTTCATGTTGAATGGCATCATGCTTCTAAGTTCCCAAGGTTGCGAAGTGTGGGATCTTCTACTGTGCATATGGGACCACCATTGCTATCGCCAGGATCTACTAGAGGGTTTGCACAAGTTTCAAAAAATGTTTCATATTAGGGATATAATCAGTATCACACATTCTCCAATAAGCAAGGAACGTTTTCTAATGAATATTGTGAAATATGTCATACTTATGGACTTGCACCTTGACTTTATCCTATGCTGCAGAAGTACTCCAATGTTCCTAATAACATGTTCTGTGAGTTTTGTGGGTGTTTGACTCACCACATCAACTAGTGCAAAGCCTTGGTGTTATGAATACAATTATATAAAAATAATATAAATATAAATATATAAATAATAATAAATAATAGTTAATATAATAGGAATTAGTTAATAAAGAGGTAAGTCCCTAAGGACGTGATCATTTGTGAAGGGGTGCCTTCCTAGGTATATAAGTAGGGCCTCACCCTCATTCGTAATCATCTCATATCTCACTTGTATTCAAATATTCTTATATACAATTATTGTCCTATCATAAATATTTACATATATCAGATATTCAGAGTATATTGTTGTGTACACAAACTTTGTTCATAACATTGGTACCAGATCATTCCTCTAAGTATGTGAACTTTGTTCGTTACATTGGTATCAACGCATTCCTTTGAGTATGCGAACTTTGTTTATTACGTTTGTATCAGTCGTTTGATCTTATGGTCGTCCAATCACTGCACAAAGCTAGTATGCTCTAGGCCTTTGGCCATTAAAAAAAAAGGTATATATATATATATATATATATATATATATATATATATATATATATATATATATATATATTTTAAAAAAATATTAGAAGAAAAAAAGAAAAAAAAAGAAGTCCATAAATGTTATAGAAAAAAATTATATATATATATATATATAGACTCATATACAAAAAGAAAACTGTACATATAAAAAAAAGTTTTAAAAAAGAGTCAAATATTAAAAAAAAATAGTTAATATATATTTGATTAAAAAAAATATTATAAAAAAACTATTATAAAAATTATTAAAAAAAACAACTTACCTGGATGCAACGTCCCTCCTACATAGTCTCCCTTGTCCTCCAGCCATCAGCGGCCATACAAAACATCAGCCGCCACCATTAAACTCGAACGAGCCACCAGTGTCAAACCTCTGCCATTTAAAATAATAATAATAATAATGTAGAAGAATTAACCAGTTACCACACAACTACCTTAAACCACCATTGCAACATCCTCGAAGGAGTTAGTGGTACCGAACCAAAAGACTATAACCAATGCAAGCCATGGTTCTCAATGCCACCATCACCAATCTGCCCAATAGTCATTTTGCTTTCCCTAGCCAATTGCGCCCCTGTTTGTCGTCGTTTGTTGACAATTCGTGTGTTTCCTTCCCCTCTGATGTGCAATAGTCCCTCCAATTGCGTCAATTTCCATCTTTCCCTCCATTCAACCTTTTGATAACTGCTGGTCTCCTATGCCTGAAACCTCGCTCCCTCGGTATTTCCATCCATCAATACCTAGTCTTTATTTCCCTTCACCACTATTTCTTCTGACCTGTAGAGTCTTCAGTGGACCGTTCTATTCCCCATAGACTATCACGTCTTTGTATGTTGTCCTTTTCCCCACCATATGAAGGCCTTTGAAAACAATAAAACCTTATTATATATATTTCATTATATAGTTCAATATATAATTATATAAATTCATTATATAGCTTGAATTTATAGAATTAATTAATAACTAAAACTATATAATTCAATTATAAAATTATATACATATATATTAGAGATATTTAAAAAAAAAAAAAGGAAAAACTTAGTAAAAAAAAAGGAGATTTATTATTTTTGAAAAAAAGACACTCGAGCCAAAAATATATAAGCTTTAAAATCAAAATATCTTGTGACAAAATTATCAACAAGGCAACATGGAACCAATCACTAACGAGAAGGAAATGGAATCTAATAAAGAAATGAAGGAAGATTGATTTTCCTATAAGAGTATTTTAATTACTCATCATGAATTACTTACATTAAAAGGGAATGTCCAAAGGAAAAAGGTTAATATCATTATCAATACAAGCAACGACGAAAACTACATAAATATTAATCTGGCGAATCACCTATTAATTTTAGATGTCAATGTAGGCAAAAAAATAGATATTTTTGGTGGAAAATATGAAGTTAATGGTTTACATGTCACAACATATCATTATGAATACAATATTTCAATTTTGTGTTGTAACTATGTATGATAGAGAGGTTGACATCATTCTTGGTCGACCTTGGTTTAAAGAATTGGGTACGTTCATGTTAAACATAGAGAAAAAAAATTGATGTTTTCTTATAAAGGAAAGATGATAAATTCCAAGACATGACAATGAAGTCAAAATCGATAATTCCCTCATCACAAGACTTTAAAGATGTTACAAAATTAATCCTTCAAAATAATCAAAGCACAATATCGGAGAATCAAAAAGAGCTTGAGGAGGTCATATCCAATAAAAACGAAGAAAAATCTTGTTTAAAGGATCATATCCAAAAACTACTTGCACAATTCAAAAAGTGTAAAACTAAGAAGCATAAGTTAGAGAAAGAAAAGGAAAGTTCCAACAAGAAGCTCAACAAAAATCTATCAAAGAAAGAAGAGGAAACTTTACACTTAAAGAACCTTAATAAAAAATTATTATAACAAATTAAGTGTTTAAAAGATGAGAAGTTTGAATGCCCAAGTAAAGTTGACTCAGAAAATGAGGAACTCTTACGTCTCAAAAATAATAATCAGAGTCTACTCACTCAAATTAAAAATAAAATAAAATGATAACAAATCACTGAACAACGAATTGGAAGAATTTATCACCAAATAAGTGTCAAAGTCTTCAGTCCAAGTTGAAGAAAAATATATGCACACGAATACAATCAATATAACAACTCAAGAAATTGACAAACCAGTTACAGAAAAACATATTCATATGTTGCAGTTCAAATGATGAAAATTCCAACTGATGATTCAGTAGCCAACTCAACAACATCAATACCTGAAGACAATAAAGAAACTGCCACACTCACGATAAGGTAAAGTCAAACCAGAAGAACTCCTTATCAACATCTAAATCACGGAAACAAACATATCGACCAATCTGTGTATATGTACCACTTCAAACATAAGAGACAAACTTATGTTCCAAAGAATACTGAAGTTTGCACAATCTAGTCATATTATAACAATTCATCACAAGTTTTCAAGACCTGCAAGATTCCAAGAAGATTGATTTAAGATTGTCAGATCCATTCTTAGTTCATCTATTTTATTAATAACTCTAAGCATATTATCATCTTGTATCAATGAAGATAAAAAATAGAATAATACCAAAATATGTGAACATATTACAAAGACAAAGAAACAGAAGACACATCGTGTCAACAATAAGCTTTGAGGACAAAGCTTTTTGAAGAGGAAGGCAATGTTATGAATATAATTATATAAAAATAATATATATATATATATATATATATAATAATAATAATAATAATAAATAATAGCTAATTAAATAGGAATTAGTTAATAAAGAGTATGTCCCTAATGACATGACCATTTGTGAAGGGGTACCGTCCTAGGTATATAAGCGGGCCCTCAACCTCATTTGTAATCATCTCATATCTCACTTGTATTCAAATATTCTTCTATACAATTACTATCCTATCATGGATATTTACATATATCAGATCTTTTGAGTATATTTTTTGCATATACGAACTTTTTTCGTAACATTGGTATCAGAGCATTCCTTATGCAACTTTGTTCATTACAATTGGATGCCCTAACTGATCAACTAGAACATATTGCATTTAAAATTAATGAATATCCTCGAGGGTGAGGAGGAGGTGGATTAAGGCGGGGAAGAAATAGAAGAGGTCCAATATGATGTTATAACCATGATCAGGAAGGACATGTTTCTTGTAATTTTCCATTGTGTAGGAGGCCTTAGTGTTTGCATTACCGAGTAAATACTCATGCTATTGAAGATTGTCCTAAGTTGATTTCACATTAGGAAGATTACAACCGATAGAGAGGTGCTAACTTGATCAATGCAGAACTAAGGGGCCCTAAATCAGTCTTACAACCCAATATTAACATTATTACCAGAGGAGGCAAGTACATTGGAACTGATAAGGGGGTTCCTAAGCAACTTGTTGTAAAAGCTGCATCTCTGAAGAAATTATAAGATCCTATTTACCACAAGGAGTATTATAAAGATGTTGCAAATATTTTCAAGTAGATAATTTGCTCTTGTATCCCTAATGTGGGACATCAAGAAAAAAGACAAGTAAATAGTCCTTGACTATCATAAGAAACACCTCAGCCCATCATGGAGTGGCTTAAGTTTTTCTTGGATATTAAGAATGATGAACAATTGTCTAGCCAGTTGAAAAAGAAACTTAAGATTATTGTAAAGGATGAAGAATTTTTAGAGTGGTCCATTTCCATTAACTTGTCTGAGAGATACTCTAGATGTGTGCACCACAACAAGCGTAGAACAAGAAGGGAGTTCTGTATTGATGCCCAAATCATTGGCTGTCAGATCAAAGAAACTATGTTGGATCTGGGTTCTAATGTAAATATTATGCTGTGAAAGACTTAAGAATCATTGTGATGATCCAAGTTGGTATCCTCTCCGATCCAGTTACATATGTCTAACTAGTATTGTATTATCCTTATTAGTCAGTGGGAGGATGTAGAAGTTGATATTGCAAGAGTGAACTCATATGCAGATTTTGAGGTCATTGATATTATTGATGACGAGGATCCTTATCCAACATTTTTGGGAGTTGATTAAGAATTTGAAAATTATGTTATAATTGATATAAAGAGAGAGACTATGACCTTTGGGGTGGATGGAGTCATATTCATACAACCATTTGATCCCTACCAAGGTCCAAGATTCACGAAGCTTGTTGATGATGTAGAGGAGCCCAATGTTTTGGACCAACTATATCAGTTAACTGCAGGGAAAAGGGAGGATTATATTAATCCTACAACACATGGTTCTCTTAGTTGGAGGAATGCTCAACATTTGGAGGCTGGTTCAGATGTTGTGATGGATGAGTGGCAGTAGGGAAACCATGAGCTATACTCCAGGCATTGTGCAATTGTTCGTTGTGATAGATGAATCGGTACAGAGGTAAGGAAATACCCTAATTATAATGTTATTGGTCTCGTAGTTAAATTTGTTAAATAAAATGAATTAAACATTGAAGAAGGACAAAGGATTCCTTTAATGGATGTTGCTTTTAAAAGCAATTCCTACGCGATGTTGGGGAGGTCATCGCAACCAATTTCAAACTTGGGACTCGATTAATTCTACCATGCTATGTCAATTCATTATTCCTGAGAAAGGTATGAATGTGATCCCTATTTATGAAGGATATATTGGTCCACATAAGCATGTCCAAGTATGTAGTGTTATTTGGGAGAAAGGTGGATTTCCTGTTGATTTGTGGGTGCATCAATTTATTTATACCTTGGGTATTATTCCCCGAGCTTGATATTTGAAGAAAGATGAAAATACAAATGACAAGCCAGGATGCATTGATAACACGATTTTCTAGTGACTTTTCTTTCTCAAATGAGGATTCACAGATCGTTAGAATTTTCAAAGCAATCAAGAGGGTATTTTTCCCCACTGAAAAACTAATTCATGAAGCTGGTGCAATATAGGTTGTGGAATTTTTTGAGTCTGGATTCCAAGAAGTTGTTGCTTGTGGTAAAGTTAAAAAAGAACCTGAAGAGGATGATTTGGAGGAACTAAGGCACCTATCCTTCAATGAATCTAAAGGTGAGAGGAATATTAAGGATGATCCCATCAAGGATGCTCCACATCTAAAACCTTTGAAGTTGTGCAAGTACAACATTGGAACTGAATACAAGCCCAAGCTAGCTTCTATTGGTGATTATTTAGACACACAAACTACAAAGTAAAATTTTTATTTGTTAAAAGAGTATGAGGATTTATTCCTTGCATCATTTTCAGAGCTTAAAGGTATAAAGGGAGATCTAGGAGAAATGAAGGTTGTGCTAAAGCCTGATGTTCGGCCATTTAAGAATCAACCATATCATTTGAATCCCGGAGTCAAAGAGAAGGTAAAGAGGGGAACTGCTAAAATTTTGACTTCATGTCTTATATTTCCTGTTGATGAAGCAAATTGGATTAGTCCCATTATAATCCAAGACAAGCAATGTTCAAATGATATCAGGGTCTGTGTAGATTATCGCAGTCTTAACAATGCTTGTTTTCATGATCCATTTCCCACTTCTTTCAGTGATGAAGTGTTAGATAATGTTGTGGGTCAAGAATATCATTCCTTTACAAATGGGTTCTTTGGATATCATCACGTCCGCATTGCAGAAGAAGATAAAAATAAAACCACCTTCACCACTGAGTGCGGTTCATATGCTTATCATGTCATGCCTTTTGGTCTTAAGAATACTCTAGTTGTCTTTTCCAAAATAGTTATTGCTTCATTTGGGGAGTATATTCATAAATTTCTTGAAGTTTTGTTGGATGATTAAACAATTTATAGTCATTTGAAGAAGCATTCTAGTTTTTTGTGGGTTATGTTTGATAGTTGTAGACAGTTGCAAATCTCGTTAAACCTAAAGATGTGCATTTTTGTTGTTCCTTATGGTACTTTATTGGGGCATATTGTATGCAAATATGGTGTATGTGTATATCTTTCTAAATTCACGATAATCATTAATATGCCACCACCTACAAGTATCAAGCAATTATGTTCGACATTGGGGCATACAGGTTATTATAGAATATTTATCCACAACTATGCCTTGATCACACCACCGCTGGAGAAATTGCTAAAGAAGATCGAGCCCTTTATGTGATCTACTGAGTGTGATGTTGATTTTGATACTTTGAAGGAGAAACTAGTGAGTGCTACAATTATAGCCTATCCAGACTGGAATAAAGAATTTCATGTACATATTGATGCATCTAGTATTTCTCTTGGTGTCATTCTAGTGCAAACTAGTGAAGGTAATCTTGATCATCCTAATTATTTTTCTAGCTGAAAGCTTTCCAATGATAAAATAAATTATACAACAACTGAGCATGAGGATCTTACTATGTTGTATTTGCTTCTAGAGTTTAGGCACTATTTACTTGGAGGACCATCAAGTTTTTTACTGATCACTCTACGCTAAAGTATCTTGTTTACAAACTTGTTTTGGAAGGGAGAATTTGTATATGGTTGTTACTATTTTAGGAATTATCTTTCAAAGTTATTTTCAAGCTAATCCATACTAATGTTGGCCCATATCATCTTTCTCACTTGGAGTCTGGGGAAGCTGGAGGTTCAATCAATGATCATTTACTTGGCACAAATTTATTCAGAATTGAAGTTGTTCGAGATTATATTGAAGACATTGCATTATTCTTAGCCACTAGTAAGTGGCAAAAGAAACATTTGATAATGCGAGCAACATATTATCAGTTGATTGCAGGGTAGTTGTACAAGATGGGGCTTGATCATATCTTATGCAGATGTATATTTACCATGAAAGGGATGATGTTCTTTGGGAATGTCATAGTGGTGTTGTAGGAGGACATGTTGGAGGAAAAGTGACTGCAAGGAAAGTGATGCAAGCCATACTATGGTGGCCAACCCTATTCAAAGATGCAAAGGAATTTTCCATATAAGGTGATGTGTGCCAAAGAGTTGGAAGGTCTTCACGATGTGACAAACTTCCACTCCATTTAGTTCGAGCTTTGCAAGAATTTGAGAAGTGGGTTGTTGATTTCATTGGTCAAATTTCTCCCCCTGCGTGACACTCACATGCTCGCTACGTTATCACCATAGGGACAGTTAAAGCTTTTAATAAGATACTAGAGAAGGGACTTACTAAAGTGTGTTCTGCTAATTGAGATGACTGGGAAGAGAGAGTTGTTGCTACATTACGTTCTTATCACACTACCATGAAAAGTTTACACAAGTATACCTCATTTTCAACTTGTATATGGCAAAGAGACTGTGAAACCTATTGATTTTATTAATCCTAATTTATTTATTGCGCGAACCACCAAAATGTCAAATGATGAATCCATTGCAGAGTGGTTATAGGATCTATGGGAATTGGACGAGCAACACTTTCTAACATATTTTTACCAGAATAAAAAAAGAACGACAGAAAGCTTGGCATGATCGACATATTAATGTAATAGATATGGTTAAAAATTCATGTAAAAAATATAATACCAAGGTCATGGGACATGTATTCCAAGCTTAATGTTGGGCAAAAAATCCTAGTGGGTGTTCATTTGGTTTATTATGGTTAAGGAAATTGGCAACGGCAATGGAAAAGGCTTTGGAAAGGCAAAAGCCATTAATTGACATTTTATATATGAAAATAATGGAAAATAGGAGAAAAGGAAGGTGAAAGGTCATAGGTTGCATGTGAGGAGGAAAATGAAGGAAAAATAATGGGAAATGAAGAAAATGGAAGCCTCACTAATAAAAATGCTTCTGTGGATCAGTTGGTAGCTTTTTGTCAGTTCAGTTTTGGAGCTCTCTCTCTACTCTCTCTCTCTCTCACACTCTTGGACACTTAGAGTTTTCTTGGATCACTCTAGCATTGGTTCAAGGAAAGAAAAGGAAGGACAAAGAGGGTAAAGGGAACCAATGATCAAGCAAGGAAGATCAAGATCAAGAAGGTACAACAAGATTACTCGCAGGCATCGATTTTCATGTGTGATTTCCCTACTATATTTGGTATGCATGGTACATGCATATGTGTATGTGGTTCTCTTGTTGTCATTGACATGTGTTTTTCCAAGTGTGATAGTGTTTTTTAGCCTTGCCTTTCCATTTCCGGATAGCCATGGTGTGATGGTGGTTTCTCTTATTTTGTTGAGATGGATTGTCAGATGGTATTGAAGCTAAGTGGGGTGGTCTCTCAAGAAGAACACAAGGCATATTTATCCTTGGACTGGTAAATGTGGGATATACGCTAAAGCCTAAAGGTGTGTGCCCTCAATGAGGCATAGGAATCCTTTGCCGGTGAATGGCAGGATATACGGTAAAGCCTAGAGGGTGGAGTCTCGATGAGGCATAGGAATCCTCAGATGGTGAATGGAAGGATATACATTAAATCTTGGAGACTGGAGTCTCGATTAGGCCTAGGAATCCTCAACTGGTGAATGGAAGGATATACAATAAAGCGTAGAGACTAGGAGACAAACAAACTCCTCGCGGTGTAGGTGGAGAGATCTGAAGGCATCCATGCTTGTTTAGGGCCTAGTGATCCAGTGGGGATTGTAGTAAAGCATAGTTGTATTCATGAGGGTTTGGGCCCAGTGATCTAATGGGGATTGTTGTCAAGCTGGAGGAAGCCTTGGCTAGTTTTGTTGTGAGTCGCACATTCTCGCTTGGAATATGTCATGGGGGTGATTGGCTGAAAGAAATATTTGGTTCAGCTCAATCTATGGTCGGGTGGTTCGTGGAAGTCCCAGAACTGGTTGGATTTTTCATTCATTAATAAGAGCTTCTTTTCCTTGGTATTTCATGTGTAAATGTACTGGTTTATAGGTGACTCTTGTGGTTGTTATACCCTTGTTATTTTTGTTGATTATATGTTGGTTATGAGTATGTTTTATGACAGACTTGATGTATGGATCTCATCATGTTTTGATTAGAAAATGAATATACATTGAATACATGACCTAATAGATGATAATGTAGCTATTGTGATAAGGAAACAATGCTTCTTTACGAATCTCATATAAGTATGAGACCCCTATGCCCAGATATGTTGTTATGACCTGTAGGTTACATATTTGTGACATGTCTGATGAAATGGTTATCATGGCTAGTGGGGTTCAGATCAAGTACTTGCACCAATGATTGAATTAGTAGCTTTGTTCCATTGTTATTATTCATTTTTGAAGGTTTCGTGGAATTTTGGGTAGTGGCCTGAGACCTATCCCTGAAAAAATGGACCAGAATTCAGGGTCGTTGGCACAGAACTGGCTGAAAAGGTCCATAGTTGTTGGCATGCCTTGTTGTGGGAATGATTGGAAGACCTTAGTCACATGCATGGCTTTCCATGGGAGTGGCTGAGGGCCCATGTCAGTGAAATGTTAAGTTGTCTTAGGGGTTGGCCACCTGGAAGGGTTGGTTGAGTCCTGAAGGTTCTGTAGCTTGTGTGGAAGGTCAGTTTGGTTTTGTTATGTTGGTTCCACTTCCTTAATGGTACATGGGGAATTGAATCACATCATAGTAGCCTCTCGTCACATGTTTACCCTAGTGGACCAGAGAGCTTGGGTAAATGTGGGAGGATGGTGGTTACAATTAAGTCTAAGTCTTTCTTAGTGGGATATCAAGTCCTGTCGTATGACAATAAGTATCTTAAGTATCTTAGAAAATTACAGATGCATTGGTTGGATCCTTTCATTGTTGCAGATATAAGGGAGTCTGGAGCTATAAAGCTCACACAACTTTATGGAATTATTTTACCTAGTTGGGTGAATGGCATACACCTGAAACCCTACTATGGTCACTGAAATAATTTTGTTTTACCTACTCTCTGTTAGAGAGTGGAATTTAGCTTTAAGATTAATCTAGTTGTGTTAGTTTATTTGGTCATTTTAGTTATGTCAGTGGAATGTTTGGTTTCTTAGTTGCGGTTTATCGCAAATGATTGTGTTCAAAGAGGTATATGTCGATGTTTTTTTCATTTATAGAGTCATTTAATGTGAGTCTTTTCAATTGTCTAGTATTTTCCTCATAACAGATAAATTTTATTGATTTAATTTATAGTTTAGTTCGCTGAGGTACCTTTAATTACGTTTTTCCTGCCGTGTCACACTCTTTTTATAAATTTATGTCATATCGTGGGGATTTGTGTCTCGACTCTTATTATCTTCCAAATGAATCCCTGATTTTGTTGATATGTCTTATTTAAGGTCCAACGTTTGAGTTCATTTTCACAATCTTGCATTGTTCTATAAGTATAGGGTCTCAGTGCCATATTGCTCATCTATGTTGTTATAATTTCTTTAGTTTGTCCAAAGCTCGTCTGTGTCCACCTGCTCAGTTTGTCTACAATCATCGATTGTCCACCATGGTTCGCCCTGCTAAGACAACTTTTCCTTTTGACTTCTCCAATAATTGTATTGATCCAATATAAGAGATACTCGGGATGTATGAAAAATAAACCTCAGTTAACAATGATTTATCATACCCTGCTCTTTCCCCCTCTTCGCCTTGAAATGTACATGGATACTACCTCGACTCCGTCTAGCAAACTCATTTCAACAATTAAACCTAATTTCCAGCCACTACAGAGGTCTACAATTATGAGGTTGTTGGATTTGCCTATATTTGGAACTACAGGAGAGATTGAGTGGTGCACCAAGTTCCTTGTTTGTTGCATACATGATGTTTCTCTCTGGGTGGATAAACAATGCCCTATCAATGTCGATGATATCAACAAGCTCACTAGATTTTCCTTGCATGGTGAATATGTTTCAACAGTGTTTCAAGGAGGTTCCAAGTGGGGAAAGAAAACTAATGCTACCAACCTATACGAGAAATACAACGCCAAGTGCAAAGGCCACAAAATAGTGATTGAATTGATAAATAATGACAAGGTCTGGTTTGCATGTTACATCATTGTGGGAAAGGATGTGAGAGTACAAAAAATGAGAATGTACACTGGATACTATCTTTGTTGTAGAATTCTACATTTTGGGCGCGTTGTTGAATTGGTGCAAGTTCCTTTTCGATGAGATATTTTCTTCATGCGAAGAAGTCTATAAGAGGGCCCCTTATTTTATTTATGGGTACTTAGTAGTGGTTATTTCCATGATGAAGTGGTGTGCTCCAGAAGGTTGAGATTCCAGATGGCAAAGCTCTTTCTCTCTCATATGCTCCATCGAAATCCTGGGTTGATTATGCAAATTGTGCTCATAATGAGAAATATTTGGAGGATTGGTATAATAAAATGATCAATGCTACGATGACCATCAGGATCCCCAAGCAAATTTTGGAAAAATATTTCTATCACATGTGGTTCAACATTGGCCACAACCATACATATGTCCGGCTGAAAGTTGTCAACAAAGATACCTTCTAGATACGACCTCTACAATACTATATGTCTAAAGAAGCATTACACCATGAAGCTATGTCATGGCCATGAGTTCAATTTATGGAGACCTCTACGGGGTCTACTTATTCTCTTGACAACCTGAAGCCACATAGTTTATCTTCAGATGTTATGTCATCATCCTGGAAGCATTGGGTTGCACCTGAATCCAACTTTCAACCTATGATGAAGCGACCCTAAGAATGCCACCATTTGTAGCATTGAATCTGTGGTAAGCCCACTTGACAAAATTGATTCTATACCTCATGTTATTCCATAACAGGGTAGAACTTTCAAGCCTCCTTCTCCCCCTTTAGTTGTTATAGTTCATTGTATTTTGCACCACCTACCCTTTCTACCATCGACATTGTTTCTATGCCATTTAATGTTTTAGTTGCAGAATCTACTTTTGCTCTTGCTAAAGAGGTAATGGTTGCGATTCACGCAAAGACATATTCCTCACTTCTATAACCTTCAGTTGTTGTAGATATTTGAGACGATGAGTTTGAAGAGCGTATTAAACCTACACTCATCACTGAAGAATGTGTTTTTCCTTCACCCACTACATCCCCACCACATAGTCCTGCTTCATCGCCCAAAATAAATACTCCTTTTGACACCATTTTTTATATTCCTTCCTAGCATTCTAGCCTGGAAACTACCGAGAATGTGGTTGATATGGAGATAATTTCTGAGCTCAAGGATACCAAGGTACCTGAGAAGATTCCAAAGATAATTTTAGTGCCGTTGTGCAACCTTTACCGGAGTCGCAACCAAAAGTAAGTATCGCTACCTCTCCCACACAGTTCTATACACTCAGTTAGGACCCAAGCTACTATAAGGAATTCTTACATATCTTTGCGCAAACTCTCGATATTGTCCCTTTGCTTCCTACACAGGTGATTGCACAATTATGTGAGGAGCTTCAACATGATAATGCATTAGGGACTTCACCGTGAGGACATTATGAGAATTTTGTTGCAAGTGGCCAACCTCTGCAAGCAAGGTTGCCCTCTGTTGATAGTATTTTCACTATAGATCTTCAACATTGGTCCTTACAACAACTCTTTCAATTAATCAGGGCTTCCTCAGTATAGTTGGAGGATCGATTGGTCATTGTCGATTCTAAATATAACTAGCTTGTCATCTTGCATGAGAAACAACAATAAGAACTTCTCCGTGTTGTCAAAGACCGTGGTCAGTTGCGTATGTAGAAAGAGAAACTAGAAAAACCAGTTGAAGATATCAGTGCCAAAATTTAGAAAATGTGGCCAATAGTTGGAGAGTATGCTTCTATTGCACCAAAATATATTTCTTCATATGAGCCTTTATAGTTTATTGATTTTGTCGAAACCGCTTAAAAACATCTAGTTACTGCAAACAAGGATTTGCGCAATACCATTTTTGATTTATGAGCTTCTATGTATGATCCTAGAGAGAAGTTCCAACAACCTATTGATCAAACTATTGAGCAAGCATTCATTCCCCAAGATACATTTCAATAGTGCAAACGAGATTCACAAGAGATATTCCATCAAGTACAAGATTGGCCAGGATTTCTTTCTAAGCATAATCGACCTTTATATCAGTTGTGAGAATAAAGAAAGAAACTGATGGAGTAAGCTCTTGCCACAACAAACCTAGTGAAACAACAAAACCTTTTTGCTCAAGCTGAAGATAGTAATAACCAGATTCATGGGTTAGAAGGAGAATCACACAAATCTAAGACAATTATGTGGGACCTTTAGCCTATTGCCAAAGGCAAGTACATGTAACTTTGTAAGCTCAATTTTGAAGCAAATACTCAATGGAAAACTTTGCTACTTTCACGTCTTAAGAAACCAACTATAGAGACTACAATCCAATTTATTGACAAAATTACTACTCTGCTCACTGCATGGAAATATGAATGGAGTTTTACAACAATTTTAAGACTCAAGTCTTGTAGATTGTTCTAGAGTTGGGTCCTTTTTTTGAAGGAGAAGCACTAGTACAGAGATAGATCACATTGACATTAATTTCACAACAACATGAGGGACTAAGTGAGCAAAGAAAGGATTGACTCGAGAGTGAATCAATGGATTGTGGTTGGGGCCTGTTGGGTCCTTTTTTGTTAGTAATTTTGATCAATTGTGACCTAATAGAGCCACAAAGATAAGAAGTGTAATTGGAAAAGAAAATGGCCAAATAGGCCAGAAAGCGAGAACAAAAAGAAGAAAGAAACAAGCGATGAAAGTGGATAGTTACATAGGAACTCACCAAGGCCACTGAAGAAGGATCGAGATGCTGATATTGAAGGAATCAAGCGAAAAGTGGGCCAAGGTGGGACTAAGAAGTTAGATTCTATCAAGTTGGCTAAGTCGGACCAAATCAAGTGAGTGCGGATAAGATGAAAGGAGAAAAATCTATATATAGCCGCATAGAACAAGTTGTAGGAGAGAGACCAAGAACAAAGCCGAATGCTGATGAATGAGAATTGAAATCCATTTGATTTATTTTGTTGTAATCCTATCTATACATCTAGTTTTTAAGAAGTCTAAAATAGATCTTGCATAGCTTTTGCAGATCTATGTTATAATGGCTAAACTCTCTCAAGCATAATATAAAGGAGGTTGTTACGGGTATCTATTTATATGTATCTTGTATTTGAATGTGCATGAGTTGTGTAGCCCTTTTAAAAAATTTAAAGTTCTCTGTTACTTTTACTGTTATGTCTTTATCTATTTCTGCATAAAAGTTCTTTTGAATACCTGTGAATGAATCTAAGGTTGATGAATAACTTAATTGATGGAATGAACCTTCTTACCGTCTAAATCCCCAACATATCACTTAAAAATTTTGACACGCCTTAGGTGAGACCTTCTTCCCTTGCAGAAGATTGAAAATGTCGGCTTTGCACTAGACTACAATGGATTCCTTTGTTGGCACCTTGTGGTCGAACCCTAGGTCAACACAGTGAAACTTTTACGCCAACATATCCCCACTTTTAAAGATAGGCACAATGAAGCTCTACTTTTGAGGCTTAGGTAAGCCTTGCTTCATTGCCAAATTTAGGAGCTTGTGTATGTGAGGGATGAGGAGGTGCCCTCTTATTTTAAAAAAATAGCTTGATAACCTTCAATATCCTTAACTTTTCCATTAACAAATCATTTACTTATAAAATATTAATTTAAAATAATAAATTGTAGTTTTACACTATTAGAAGAATATGATATAATTAAATATTTTAATTTTAAAAAATTATACAAATGCATTTTCATTATAAAATTTTCATTTTAGCAATGGGTTAGATAAACAAAAACTGAGTTATCTTTTAAATTTTGTTACCAAATTCAAACTGTTTATTTAGAAAAAAGTCATTTTACATAGTAAAAAATAATAAATAAATAAATAATTCAAAATTAAAAAGTTCTCATTCAATAAGTCCAATAGGTGATTTCTATATTCGAATATGAAGTAGATGTGTTGTTTTTCTCGTTAAAGACTAATTCTATTAAGTGTAATATAGTACAATCAGGATAAGCAAAAAACCGGCAGACCGGAAATGATGGATCCATCAACCTCGGTTCCGGAAGAAAGATTCAAACTCATAGTTACATCAGATGACTAGAAATCACAGACTGCCTAAATCCCCCACAGGGGCAAAACCTACAACACATTGTTTTTTCCCTTTCTTTTTGTTGACTTTTGTCCAGCCACCCTGAGGGGAGTGAGCTAAGACAACTTGAAGACTGGAATTCTCTTTCATCGGGAATTCCTTTTCTGATTCCGAGGAGGTCTCATGGACGCGTTTCTGGGCTATAGCTGAGTCATGGGAGTGCCCCATGGTGTTCATGGGTGAATCCATTGGCTGAGGCGCCTGGTCCGGTTCTGAATCTCTTTCCTCGACCTCTGAACTTGGGGAGCTGGAGCTTCGAGCTGGCTGCGGAGTACAGGGAGCCCAACGCTTAGGTTTGGATTTTGCGGAGATTCCTTTTTTCGCTCTTGCTGTCAGCGATGGGCAGGAGGTCTGTAGATGCCCTGTTAGGTGACAATGGCGGCATCGGAAGGCAGTATTTTCATAATCTAAAAACTGGGTCCAAACAGTGTCCTTGATCTTGAGATTTATTTGCTCTGGCAGACCCTTGCTAAGATCTAGCTCTACACAGATTCTGGCGTATGTGTAGAGGCCTTGGATTTCCCTCTGGTAATCTCCCATTAGAAAGCAGCCCAAAGTGTTGCCTATCTGCCTGTATACCTTTGTGTTCCACAGATATATAGGGAGATTTGGAAGCCTGATCCATACCGGGGCTTTTGTGATAACTGCAGAAGCTGGGTCAAAGTCTAGGAACCATGGAGTTAGGAAGAGGCCTGCCGAGCCCATGAACCAAGGGCCTTCCTCTAAGGCCTTTTCGTAGTGCTCGAGATTGTCGAACAACACTATGAAATATCCCTTTGCACAGAAGAAGATCTTGCAACTGTGTGTCCAGTTGTCATAGATCCAGATCTTTTGAGCGTGGCCAGAGCCCATTAAATCTGCATATGATGGCCCTTTCTGCAAATTTTTGGGAGTTGTCTGCCATGTTAGAGTAGGAGATCTCAACAGAGGGAACCTCCTCCACTTTGTCCACCAAAAAAGGCTTGGGTAAAGCCTGAACTGGTGGAGCTATCTTGTCAGGCTTCTTGGCATGGACTGCATCTTTATATGAAAATGATTCAGCTGTGGATGGCTCTCCAGCAGCTCCTCCTTTCAAACGAAAGGTTAAAATAATAGATGCATCTTTCTTAATGCCGTAAAAAGAAATAGGGAACAGATCCTCAAGCTGTTTACCTTCATGGAGAAGCCGCTGTGCTGCAGAGGGGATCCCCAGTTTGATGTTCAGTGTCTGCTTGAGATGCTGCACTAGATCTGTCTGGCTTACCCATAGTAACATAGTTTTGCCTGTCAAGATCTTGATTTGTATCTGGAATGATGAAGAAGGTTCCGAACGCCCCCTTCCCCTGCAGATCTGTGGAGAGGGCAGGCATATGCATTGATTGATTCGCGCTTCCTGGATTTGCCTCATGGGTAACAGAGGCGAACAGCCAGTCGGTGCAAGCCCTTCCTTCCCGTTAGCCGCGGTCAGAGGATAAGTGGCTAAGGGATCTGCATGATCATCCTTGGCCTCTGCTCCGTCATTCTGGAGAGGGCTGTACAAACGCTTTGTGGAAGCAGGGGATCGGGTCCATGCAACCCCTGAGTTCTCGATCAAGGGGTCTGCAAACGCATCTGAGTCCGCGGCTCTGTCTTTCCTGGTGTGGCCATCCTGCAAACCTGCAGCGGAAAGAAAGATCCATGATCTTTGCCTAAGTCTCTCAGATCCCTTCGCGGCCAGAGCGAACAGAGACCCGCCGTCGGCCGAGGGCATGGAGGCGGCAGAACTAGGGTTCAACCTTGGAGCCATTTCGAAAATCCTCCCGAAGTAGATGTGTTGTTAGAGTGCATATGTGAACATAAAGTGGTGGGGCTCTTAGGATATTGAGTCATGAGTCGTGTAATATTGAGTCGTGAGTCATGTATCAATATCTTGTCGAGTCTGTAATGTCTATTTTTAGTTGCGATGGTTGCATAGTCTGTAAGCCAATTGAGTGTTTGACTCGTATGAGCATAAGCAAATGATCTGGGAGTCGTGATGTAAATAAATGATTGAAAGTTAAAAGTCTCTTACTCAATAGGTCTAATAGGTGGTTTCTACGTTCCAATGTGAGGTAGATGGGTTATTATTTCCATACTTAACACATAGTTGACACTCACATTTAAAAAAAATATAATAATAAAAAGATATTTTAATATTTACAATAGCTGAATATTTCAATTCTTTCTCTCTTTTACATATATGTGTGAGAGAAGTGTAATGGAAAGTGTACCATTCAACCAATTTGGGAGTCAATCAACATGGAACCATTCAATCTTGTAGTTCGTTTTTCGACTAGAGTTCTAATTAGCCTAAGAATGACTTCTAATTTGCGATCTTTGAACTTTATTTCAAATTACATGTGTCTCAGGATGATAAATAGTCCCATAGAACAATATGTCGCCTTGGATGGAATGCACCAGAGACTTCTAATTTGTGATCTTTGACCTTTATTTCAAATTACATGTGTCTCAGGATGATAAACAATCCCATATAACAATATGTCGCCTTGGATGGAATGCACTAGAGATGATACTTCCCTATAGAAGAGCATATGTCTATGCTGAGTTGTTGGAAAGAAATCTTAGTTGTGAGACATGTTGTCCTTCAATACCTCCCCTAAAACTTAATAGTGGTTGGCATAATGGGATATTATCCCCTCCACCCGATTTCAATTCCCATTGGAGGACATCTTTGGCCAATTGTGATAAGGGTCAAGGTGTAGGTGCTTCCACCTTAGTGGAGTCTTGGCTCTTGCTAAGTCATAAATTCCTAGTAAGGCTCAAGGAGTAGGCTCTCCCACCTTAATGGACTCTCAATTCTTACTAAGTCATAAATTCTTGGTATATACTCTTGGTATTATAGTGACAACAACCAAATTTGATCTTAAATGTTATCTAAATTACTTTAACAAATTAAAATAAATCTTTACTTAAAAACTTACTATTATAATAATAATAATAATAGAAAATATTACCAATAATATTACCATTTAAATTGATGCTCTATTACCTCAATTTTTAAGAAAGGATACCCACTATAATTTTGAAAGGAGGTCCACTATAATTTAGAATAGGGTAGACTTCTTTATGTACACAAGTTTATGAAATGAGGTGCTTTCTAGAACTTGGATAGTGGAAAATTTATCTTTTATACACATTTAAATTTAATTCGGTTGTGGAAAATGTTAAACTTTCATAAATACCATTTAAATTGGTGGGCTATTACCTCACTTTTTAAGAAAGGAGGTCCACTCTAATTTAGTATAGTATAGGGTAGACTTCTTTATGTACACAAGTTTATGAAATGAGGTGCTTTCTAAAACTTGGATACCAGAAAATTTATCCTTTAAATTAGATTTAAATTTAATTTGGTTGTGAAAAATGTTAAATTTTCATAAAGATATATTATTGAAATAAAAGGTTTATCTTTTATTTATTTTAAAAATTATGTTACTATAAATATATTATAGTTTTCATATTTTGATTTGTTTTTTAATTTTTTTAATTTAATATTTTTCATTATTTTCTAATTTTCTAATAATAATTATTAATATATATTTTTATTACTTTAAAATAATTATTATAAATTTACAAATAGAATGATTTATTTCCCGTTTAAAACAGTAAAAAAAATATTTTACAATATATTCCATTTATTTATATATAACTATTATAAATTAAAGTAAAAATACTAATTAAAATTAACATAGAGAAAAACAATGAATTACTCTAAATCATTAATTACTACATCTTTTTATATATAAAGCTTAACAAAATAAAAAGGTGTAATGAATTACTCTAACATCATTGATTACCATACTATATCTTTTATATATAAAGTTTAACAAAATAAAAAGCGTAATTTAATTATTCAGCTTTTTGTTTTTTCCTTTGAATTTATAATATGGGGGACAATTCATTATAATAAAATTTAATATATTATTTTAAAGAAATATTTTTTGATCATTCATTTTAATTACTCAAAAAAAAATTAATTTATATATAATTTTTTATAATGATATGATTAATTTTAAAGACAATTTCATAATCAATTTGAATTACAAAAATATAAAATTTATATATATATAAAATACAATTTAATATTTTGTTTTAATAACTCTAAAATTAAAATAAAATTATATAATTTTCTTGTAACCGTTTTTTATATATAAATTAAAAGTTAATTTAATATATTATTTTAATACCTCTCTAATATTAAGATGAAATTATATAATATTCCTGCAAATTTAATTGGATATGGAATCATAACCAGATTTGTTTAATTTAACTCAGGGAATGTTGACGAGGACAGAAGATCAAAGGAAGCATATTCTATTCTGTTGGATAATTAGTGATATCAGAAAAAAAAGTTTTGTCTTTAATGTGAATAATAGCAACAGTTTTTTATTTGAAATATTTGTGTTTTTAAGATTTTTTTCTTATTTGAAACAATTGTATTTTTTGAAATTTTGACTGTTTTTATATTTAACTATTTTTTTTTACCGAAAACATATCTAAAAATTATGTATATTTTGATTTCAATAAAATAACAAATAAGCCATTTTCCATTTTTCCATGGAAACAAAAGAGGAAAGAAAGAAAAAGCTTCAGAGAATACATATCTTAGATCAACAAACATTGACCAGAGGACACTGGCAACACATATGAAACAATTAATATGCTGAAAGGTAGAAGAGTCCAAGTAAGACTGAGGCATCCACCCAGTGACCCATCCATCCATTCAAAGATTTTGGGTGCAGGGTGATGATATGAAAGTGCCAGTTAGCTATCTGTCTAATGTTGAAAAGGAAAGAGAGAGGCGGTGGTGGCAGGGAGTGGAAGACCAGAGTTTGAGTTGAGTTGTCTCTTTTTCTTTTTCCAAGGGCGGGAATTCCCATAAAAAGTAGGAAGAAAGAAAAAGGAAAAGACCGCTCACGTCCTTCTCCAGATTTCTCTGCCTCTCTTAGTTTTGCAAAGTACGTTACGAAGCAGCAGGAGGAGCAGGGGGCAGAGGCAAGTAAACACTCACAAAAAAGCCTGCCTGCAGCATCCAGACAAGCATGGCGCTTCTTTTGGCGGAGGGGTAAATGTAGAGAAGGGCGAATGGTACGCCAGGAGGGATAGAATGGGTCGGGGTACTTTTTTTTCCAGGAGGCGGTCTCACCATATCTGATGTCAGTTTAGATCTGGCCAAAGCATGTACCCAGTTTTTTGCGTTCAGTCCTGTGTCCATACTGCAGTTTAACTCCATGTTGCTCATGCTTTTGGATTGGTATAAATCTGCTCTAATTATTTTTTCAAAAGTAAGTTGGAAGTGTTGGGAGTGTAGTAAGTATTTTTTTGGCGTAGTTTATCGAATTCACTAAAATCTGGCAATGCAATTTCAAGATTGTTGAATTGAGGCATCTGTGATCCATATCAAGTATGAGAGATTTTTGGGCGTAAATCACATTATGAAATATTTGTGGACACGTTTCGAACCAACGAGTGTGGTTCATCATCAGAGCAAGTTGAAGAATCAGATTTATGGCTACATTTTAATAGGGAGAGCAGATCTTCCAACAACCAAGATTGACTAGGAGCCGGTTATAAGCTACTGGACTAACCACTATATTTGACCATGTAACAGCTAACTTTGACTAGACAATCTGATTCGATATGGACTAAGAGATAAGGACAAGGACAACTTTTTTTTTTGAATTAATATCTATTATTAAAATATATAGCGGGCTCTGAATTTCAAGATTTTGTAATGTTTAAAACACATTTTTAAATGTATAAATAGATTCAGTAGCTGTAAATTGGAATTGGAAGATATAGAAATTGTTTCTAATATTTTCCAATCAAAATCTTATACAGTTTAATAACATAAAAAACTTATATTCTTAAAAATTATGTGAATTTAACATATATTTAATAAATATATATTTTTAACAGTGAATTTTTTTCCAAATATAGAATTTTAAGGATAGAACTTTCTCTTAATCATTTAGTCAGCCATTCACAAATAGATAAAGGTTTTTTTTTTTTTTTTTTTTTTCAATAGTTATGTCCAAATTAAATAAAGATTTATATAAATGAATAAAGTAAAGTTGTAATCATGGAAATTTATCTACTTTCTTTTAATCATTTGATGAGTTATTCATAAAATAGATAAAGTTATTTATTTTTTTAATTGTTATTTTTAAATTAAATAAAAATTTACAATAAATGAATTGAAGTTATTTTTAAATTAAATAAAAATTTACATAAATGGATTGAATGGGTTTTAACCATGAACATTTATTTTAATTTTTTTCATATTAAAATCATCTAAACAATTAAAATTTGTTTTTTTAATAGTTTTTAAATTCTTCCGAATTAAATAAAAATCTCGCTAATTAAATTGAGTAGATTTTTAATCATAAAACTTTTTCTTAATCATTTTAGTAAGTGATTTATAAATAAATAATTTTATTTATTCTTTGCAATTAAAATTTTTCCAAATTAAATAAAAATTTAGCTACATGAATTGAGTAGAGTTTTAGTCATAAAACTTTATCTTAATCATTTTAGTTTATGTTAAGATTTTGTAAATAATTAAAATTTGATTTTTTTTTCATTAAATTTTTCCCGATTAAATAAAAATTTTACTAGTTAAATTAGGTAGAATTTTAATATAGAACTTTCCCTTAATCATTTCGATAAACAATTTATAAATAGACAAATTTGTTTATTTTTTACCGTTAAAACTTCTCTAACTTAAAAATTTACTAAATAAATTGAGTAGAGATTTAACCATAGAACTTTACCTTAATCATCGTGGTTCATGTTAAGAGGATTTAAGTAAGAGGATCTAAGTAATTAAATCTGATTTTTTTCTCTAATTAAAATTTTCCATATTAAATAAAAAATTGGTTAATTAAATTGATTTTTAATCATAAAACTTTCCCTTGATCATTTTGATATACCATTTATAAATAAATAATTTTTTTTTGATTTTTTAGTGTTAAAATCTCTCCCAATTAAATAAAGATTTAACTAAATGAATTAGGTAAAATTTTAACCATAGAACCGTGTCCTAATAATCTTAATTAATGTTAAGATGATCTAAATTATTAAAATTTGAAAAACAAGATCTATGTATATCTTGATTCAATTCAAAAATAACAACTAAATAAAAAAAATGGTTGACTAAGACACAATAAATTCTTCGTTAAAAGAGTATAAAATCTACCTGAAATCATGGTTTGTTTTAAGCTTTTCGGTGATTTTATAAATGATTCAAGTTATTGGAAATTGGAATTTCTGTTAAGAATCGAGTCTTGGAATTTGGAATGCTGGTTAGGGTATAAGTTTATTCGGGAAAAAATGATTTATTAAAAAAAAGTGTTTTTTATTTATTAATAAAAAAAAGTTTAAACATGTTAGTTGTTTTTAATGAGATTTTTTGGAAAAGTCTAAATATAATTTTTTTTTCGATTTTTTTCTTGAAATCGAAACCTAATAATATAATTTTTTTTATCATTTTATTTTTAAATATAGAAATAGATTTAATGCCTTCTAAAATCTTAATAGGCATTTGTATTGTCAGCACTTGAAGACCCCTATGGGCTTGGATTGTACGTCGTGGAAAACTCGGAGGTAGTTGGATTGTACCCTGTCAACAATTTAAAACTATAATTTTACCCAAGTCTAGGAAAGATTTGTGGCAAAATAGATTTCAAAATCAATTCAAAAAAATTAAAACAATTGATTCTTTAAAGTACATTTTTATTAACCCATTCCTAAAGAAAAACCCCTATGGACTTGGATTGTACATCATGGAAAACTCCGAGATAGTTGGATTGTATAGTCTCAATAATTTAAAACTATAATTTTACCGAATTCTAAGCAAGATTTATGGCAAAATAGATTCAAAAATCAACTCAAAAAAATTAAAAAAAAATATTGATCCTTTAAAATACATTCTTATTAACCCACATAAAAAAAAGTTAAAAAATAAATGGTAACTTAGATTAAAAGAAATGAAAAACCTAAAAGTCCCCGGATTATATGGAGACAACAACTTCAATTTTTACCATCATTTAAAAAAAAAGGCAACTTAGTGAAATATTTGGATTATACACACTCGTCATCTTAAAATAGTAAAATAGATTAAAAATTTGACTATTCAAACTAAATTATTATTAACTCACTTGTAAACTTGATTTTGATTTTAATTTGAGTAGGAAAAAGGAAAAATGGATTTACTAAAAAAATTGTGTTTGTTCACTTATTAACAAAAGAGTATAAACATGAATGATTTTGGCTATTTTTGAATTTAGAGATGGATAGGGGTATTTGGATTGTACACATTGGAAAATCCTTGGGATGGGGTACTTAAGTTGTATGGTAGAATTTGTGGTAAAATAGATTAAAAAAATTATTAAAAAAGAAGATCAAAATATTGACCATTTAAACTACAATTTCATTAACTCATTTAGAAAGAAAACTATTAAAAAAATAGATGGTAACTTGGATTGTAAATAGTCGAAAACTCCAAAGTACTTGGATTGTACGAACTCAATAGCTTAAAACTACAATTTCAACTAACTAAAAATTACAATTTTACCCCATTGTTGGTAGGATTTGTGGAAAAATAGATTTAAAATTCTACCCAAAAAAGATTAAAAAAAATTAACCCTAACTCACATTTATTAACTCCATTCGCGGGTTTGGGTCTTTGGTTCTCTGTGGAATTCCCTCTCCGGTAATGGGTTCCGCTTGTGCTTTCTTCCTCCTGAAGTGCGCTTACTGTTGGATTTGAAATGGTTCCTTTGAAAGCTGAGAATTATTCCTCTATTTCACAGTTTACTTATCGAGGTGATCCTTTCATCCAGGTGCAGTTCTGATGTGTTTAGTGTATGGACAGGTATATGCTCCAGTTTTTACAATTTCTGTATGGTTGACTCTTTGTTTTATGTTCTTAAACTCTCGTTAAAACAAATCCATTTCTCGGTGCTTGTCCGTCAGGTTTTTCATGCCCAGGTGCTAAAACGTTTGGAGTCTTTGCTCCTTCCACCGAAATCCTTATTCCTTAGACAAGACTTCAATAGGTATGCACGAGGGATTTTTGGTTAAAACAGAAAAGGGGATTTCGTGGCTTCTTTTCCTTTGATATTTGAATATGTTAAATTCTGTAAATGATTGAGGGGTTCTGGGACTGTGCATATTTTTGTTTTTAAGGCTTAGAGCCATAATTGTAATATTTGACTTAAGATTCTGTGAGTTAAGTGTATGTGATGAAACCCTTGCTTGGGGTTCTGCTTGTATTCATTCCTTCTTTGGATCTGCACTAAAGGTTCTTTGGTTTTGAATATATTCTAATTATCGCAGATTCTGTTATGTTCTCTATGCATGTATTTATCTAGTTTCGAATTGTGGCACTGTAATTTTATTAACTTATAGCATATTGTATGTGGCATTTATCTAGATTACAGTTTAGCGATGTATCTTGCATTCGTTTACTTGGTTGGAAGGTTCTTTACCTGAGTGCAATGTTTAGCTAAATCTAGTTTCTGGCTTTGCCCCTTTGAGCTAAGTTGGTACTGGAAACCCTCCATCCTACATTTCTCTCTCCAAGGGTTAGTTATTTTATTGTTCTCATAACGAGGAAGAATCCTTATTCCTCCCCTAAACTCCCAAGTTATGTTTTAATCAACGGTTAGGGATAATAGTAGCATTTGTTTGTGTTCTTTCTGACTTGAAACTACACACAATCCATTCCCTTATGTCGAATCTCTGGGTCGATAGTAATATATGTTTGGCACATAACTTAGTTGTAGGTTGCATACAGTCTTTGGTTCTTCTGCTATTTTGTGACTCTGATAAATAAGTTTGCCTATCTTGATTTAAGACTGTCTTTACTTTATTTACTATTTCTAAGAATAGCGGTAATTTATTTCCCTTATCCTCAGGTTTACAGTCTTTGTTTCACTTACCGCCTCTATGAATTTAACAAACAATACTTTCGTTTATTTACAGTTCATCATCGTTACTTCGTTTACTGCCTCTATGAATTTTAACAGTGAATAATTTCATTATCTACCCGTTTACTGTCTTTATGATTTTAACAGTAAATAAAATCATTATCTACAGGTTTACTGTCCTTATGAGTTAACAGTAAATGATTTCATTACTACAGGTTTACTGTCTTTATGAGTTAACAGTAAATAATTTCATTATCTACAGGTTTATTGTCCTTATGAGTTAGTAAATAATTTCATTACCTACAGGTTTAATGTCTTTATGAGTTAACAGTAAATTGTAAATAGTCTACTTAAAAACATATCCATCATGTTATTTAGAGGATAAATCCCATGACTAAATAGCTAGGTTTCCATATTATACTTATATGTCTCGCTTATATACCAGTTGAAGTGGACTTTAATTCTTTGTTTTTCTTTCCTCCCAACCTTGAGAACTGTGATGTTTCTCTTAAGTCTCTCCCCGAGCTACCCCTCACAGGGTCTTCTCCTCAAGAACTCCTGTCTTGAACAGTAGTAGCTATCTGGTCTTAACCAGACTTAGCTACTTTTCCACTGTCTGTCCTTCCAACACAGTTAATCGATTCCTCTTTTTTCCTCCTAGATCTCAGATGCCTCCATCCTCTTCATCGCTTCTTTGGAATAAATTTCTAAAGGAAGTAGTTAGGGTTGGGTAACTGCCCATCCTAACTGTTTGATAAATAAAACTATCACCCTTTAGACAATGCACTCTTATTTAACTTTAATCAAACAATTACTACCATCATCCTCGCATTCCACTTTTCATGCATTTTAATCAAGATTAACTAAATATATATGTTACACTAAAATTTGTCACCATGACTATTTGCAGTTAGTATGGCTCCATCAACTGTCATACTATCCTCCTTGGCAAGTCTCATACCTCTTCTCTCCATGTCAAACTCCAAGAAAGAGAGAAAGTCTTTAAAAATTTATATATCTCTGGGTACGCAGTTTCTCTTAGCCTTACCTGCGTGTACGCACCCCAAGTTCACAATACCTGCGTACTTGTATGCTCTGTCTGTAAAAGGGAGGGTGCGTACTCCTGTAAAGGTCAAAAGGCGCAAGTTTCACTCCAAAAAAGTTACTTGTGGTCATTTCTAGAGCATTCTAGAAGCTTGTTTGACGTGTATGGAGCGCCTCCAGATGGTTCATGTATCCCTACCAAAGAGGAACTTATCCCATCAAGAGGGGAGCTATCCCATCCAAAGAGGGGCTTATCCCATTGATGGTGGACCTGAATAACTTCCTCTAGAGCACTATAAATACAGGCATTGGGCCAGAGGGAGGGGAGGTTGAAAGCTGAACATTCCTAAGGGTAGATGCTGCTGGAATTAGGACTCCCTTGTAAAGCTTGAGAGGAGAGATTCCCATCCTTTCCTAGCCTTATTTGAGAGTGGGTGAGCTGATCAAAGTAAAGGAAAACTCTTGCTAGACCCTAGGAGGGACTTGCACAACACCAAGGCTCAGGTTGTAATGGTTCCTTTTGTTTCCACTTAATGCAAATGAACTCATTTTTCTCAACAGATTGTTATTCATGATTTGTTTCATATACTCCTTGGTCTGTATGATGGATATGTATTGTTTTATGAGTTTATCAGGTGCTATTTAATCTTTTGGCTTGTTAGTGAATGCAGGTTTCGAAGAGAAGGAGGAGCTCATCCGGATCGGCGAGGCTGGACTACTACAAAGCGTTGGACTAAAGGTATGTTAAAATCACCTGATTACTTGTATTTTCAATGCATGTTTAGAGAAAGGTAGTGTTTATTTGTCTTGTTTGTCACTAGAAAGCTTTTGCTTCTAGGGAGGTCAGTTGTGTCCGCACTATCGACTCTTTCCGCATGACAAAACGGAGACTCCGCTGGGGATCGAACCCAAAGTCTCTGGTTTCGCAGACCAGGATAGGAAAAGCTTAAAAATCAGAGTCATCTTTTAAGCCCTTTTCTGACTCCTAAAAACATGAAAAGATTGCTGAGCGTTTCTTTTACACTCGTTAAAACGGAATTAAAAGACGGTCCCCTTATAGCTTTTTTCTGACCGTAAAAACAGGAAAAGATTGCCGGGTTTTTGTCGTTTCAATCTCGATACTGGAAATAAAACGACGTGTCCTTGATCGCTTTTTACTTTTCAGGTCAGAGGCACTAATCATGAAAGTACTCCTTGGTCGCAAGATCAAGCGGTTCTCTCAACTATTATTTTATACTTTTTCGGGCTTGGGAGACACAACTTTACGAAAAAGTTCAACCTGGAGTCTTCTTAAGTTTTTTCAGACTCTCTAAAAATGAAAAACGCCGAGTTTCTCCTATACTGGACTCGTTAAAATTTCACATTAAAGGACCTGTTCGATTACAAACAGGAACGGACCACTCCTTCTTAGGGTTCGAATCAAAACTAAGTTGGACTCATTCGAAGGATGAGCTTATAATCAAGCATATGTTATCCTCCTCAAGCTTGTTAAAAATAAAGAGGTACTTGCCAGAAATGGTGGGGGAAAAGAGAGAAAAATGAGCCCATTTGTTATCCTTTGTCTCAGAAGAAGCCTTATTACCACTCTTGAACACGACACTTTTCATTCACCTGGGTTGGGAAATCCTTTGCCTCACAGTTGATCAAACCACATTGAAAGTCTTCAGCCGGGTATTAACTTTGGGTCAAATGTCACCAAGCCGTCTGTCGTGTCATTATGTGTTCAAGAGGTCTCTGCAATAAACATTCATCTGCAAAATACCCGTCATCCATTTTGACCATCCGTGAGTCAGTCCTTACAGCTACATTTCTTCAACTTGATCTATGATTTCATGTTGTGGGCTTGCCTGCAACGGGTCGCTTTCTATCGACATCAGCACATTATCTAGAAAGATGACCTAGGAACCGTTAGTACCTTGAAATCTGCATGCATCAATGGCAGGTTTCTCGCCTTTGACGACAGTTTACATCATTGACTTTCGATCGAAGGATTCCGTGAAATGTTCGACATCGGCTCATTCATTCACATCTCATGGATTGTACTGGGTACTTTGAGAACCATTGACATCACTGGTGGTCTCTCTCACGCTTGTTAACAGTTTACATCATTGACTGGTAATCAAGTGGTTTCTACCATGTTCGACATCAACTCATTTATTCGCATGGATAGAATCGTACCTGTTCGGGAAGTAGAAATGAAGACCCTGGATCTATTTTCCACCATCCAGGCTGCGAGGAGTTTTGTATTCATTATACAGTAGACTAACTATAAACAGATGGCTGCGTCCATACTGTGTCTACAAAAGTCTATGATTATGATGTACTGCAGAATCATTCCTGTATCAGAGTAGTAGATAGTCAATTAGTTAAAGTTTTCAATCTAAGTATGGGAATGCCTACCTCAGCGATGATATGATCATATATATGTATTTTGTGTTGAATACTTGCAGGTTCCGACTGGGCTCTCCACAAGACAATCCTTGAAATGATAAAGTACTTCACCCTTCCTAGATGATATGAAACCCTTATCTACTACAAGCTTCGCACTTTAGGGGGCAATCTGTTACACTAAAATTTGTCACCATGACTATTTGCAGTTAGTATGGCTCCATCAACTGTCATACTATCCTCCTTGGCAAGCCTCATACCTCTGCTCTCCATGTCAAACTCCAAGAAAGAGAGAAAGTCATTAAAAATCTATATATCTCTGGGTACGCAGTTTCTCTTAGCCTTACCTGCTTGTACGCACCCCAAGTTCACAATACCTGCGTACTTGTATGCTCTGTATGTAAAGGGGAGGGTGCATACTCCTGTAAAGGTCAAAAGGCGCAAGTTTCACTCCAAAAAAGTTACTTGTGGTCATTTCTAGAGCATTCTAGAAGCTTGTTTGACGTGTATGGAGCGCCTCCAGATGGTTCATGTATCCCTACCAAAGAGGAACTTATCCCATCAAGAGGGGAGCTATCCCATCCAAAGAGGGGCTTATCCCATTGATGGTGGACCTGAATAACTTCCTCTAGAGCACTATAAATACAGGCATTGGGCCAGAGGGAGGGGAGGTTGAAAGCTGAACATTCCTAAGGGTAGATGCTGCTGGAATTAGGACTCCCTTGTAAAGCTTGAGAGGAGAGATTCCCATCCTTTCCTAGCCTTATTTGAGAGTGGGTGAGCTGATCAAAGTAAAGGAAAACTCTTGCTGGACACTAGGAGGGACTTGCACAACACCAAGGCTCAGGTTGTAATGGTTCCTTTTGTTTCCACTTAATGCAAATGAACTCATTTTTCTCAACAGATTGTTATTCATGATTTGTTTCATATACTCCTTGGTCTGTATGATGGATATGTATTGTTTTATGAGTTTATCAGGTGCTATTTAATCTTTTGGCTTGTTAGTGAATGCAGGTTTCGAAGAGAAGGAGGAGCTCATCCGGATCGGCGAGGCTGGACTACTACAAAGCGTTGGACTAAAGGTATGTTAAAATCACCTGATTACTTGTATTCTCAATGCATGTTTAGAGAAAGGTAGTGTTTATTTGTCTTGTTTGTCACTAGAAAGCTTTTGCTTCTAGGGAGGTCGGTTGTGTCCGCACTATCGACTCTTTCCGCATGACAATATAAACTTAATTAGTATTCAGTTTGTTTTAAATGTGGTAAATAAATATTTACATTTACAGGGGACATCACATCTCCCCCCCCCCCCCCCCAAGATTGAACATCGTCCCGATGTTCCTTTATTGGAAATAACTTCGAAAAAATCTCCCTCATAGTTCGTTCATCTTCCCAGGTAGCCTCCTCTAGTCCAAAATGTTGTCATTGTACTTTAACTTGGGTGATAACTCGTCTCCGCAACATTACTTCTCTCTGATCGAGTATACCCATTGGTTCGACCAGGAACTCGCCTTCTGGTTTGACCTGTATGCCAGAATAAAACTTTAGTCAATTTCATGAAATAAAAACATAAATCAGCTATACAATCTTTATGTACACATATATTTATATAAGATAGACCTATGAGAGTTCAACTCCTTTGACTCACCTGTATATCCTGCCAATTTATTATGTGTTTGGGGTCATATATATATTTCTTTAATACAGAAACATGAAAGACATTGTGCACACGAATATGGCTGGGTAAGGCGAGTTGATAAGCCATTGGCCCAATTCGAGCTAAAATTTGTAAAGGACTGTAAAATCTAGGTGCCAATTTCGCGCATCCATTTGATTGCAATGTACATTTCTTGGCCCGCACACGAACATAAACATGATCACTTACCTGGAATTTTCGAAAAATTATTTTCCGATCAGCGTAATTCTTTTGTCGGTCTTGAGCGACCTTTAAATTAGTTCATACTTCTTTGACCATTTCTTCCATTTCTACTAGCATATCAGGCCCTAGCATTAACTTATCTTCTGGGCCACCCCAATTCGAGGGAGTCCTACATTTACGCCCATACAACACTTCAAAAGGGCTCATTTGTAAAGAAGTGTGATAGTTGTTGTTATATGCAAACTCTACTAGATACAAATACTCTTCCCACTTAGATGGTTGTTGCATTACATAAGCTCGAAGCATATCCTCCACTACTTGGTTTACTCTTTCAGTCTGCCCATCCATCTGAGGGTGGTAGGCAGTACTAAAATGTAGTTGAGTGCCCAGTCCTTCAAACAAGGCTTTCCAGAAGGCTGATGTAAATTTTACATCACGGTCCGAGATTATAACTTTTGGTATGCCGTGCAGCTTAAAAACAGTTTGCATAAATATGTTAGCGATCTGTACTACCTTATAAGTAGATTGTACAGGTATGAAGTGAGCATATTTACTCATCTTATCAACTACTACCATTATTGAATCATTTTATTTTTTTTTACTTGGGCAACCCTGTTATAAAATTGATAGAAATAACTTCCCATTTCCATTCCGGAATAGGTAATGAGTGTGGCAACCCAACTGGGTGATGATGTTCTTTTTTTACTTGTTGGCATTCCAAACAATGTGTCAAATATTCAGCCACCTCCTTCTTCATGTCGGGACAGAAATAATCTTTTCTGAGTGCGATAATCAATTTCGGATAACCAGGGTGGTCGACATAAGGAACTTTATGATACTCATCTAAAATTAAACTCTTAATAATATTTTGGTCAGGTACATACATCTTTCCTCTACAGATCAATATACCATATGATTTTACTTCATACCCCAGTTGTTGTTCTTTGTTGTTTAGAATTTTAGCTTGTTTCCATAACAATTGATAATCCAGATATTGCATTGCTGCCTCCTTGATTTGTTCTCTGAATGTGTTTTGCACTTCACTGAATGATACTTCATACAAACAATTGACTTTCCTACTTAAAGCATCAATGACACGGTTCTCTTTTCCTTTTAAGTGCTTAATTTCAAAGTCGAACCCACTTAAAAAATCAACCCAACGAGCTTGCCTAGCATTCAAAGTGGGTTGTTTAAAATAGTTAGTTAAACTATGATGGTCAGTCATTAACAAAAATTTCTTACCCATTAGGTAATGTCGCCACATCTTTAATGCATGAATAATTGCTGTCAGCTCCAAATCATAGGCTGAATACCTTTGCTCATGCTCCTTAAGCTTCCTAGACTCGTAAGCAATGACCTTGCCTTCCTGCATTAGTATGCCACCTACGCCTTCCTTGCTAGCATCCATACAAACCACATAATCTTTATTTGGATCAGCAATGCTTAAAATGGGCGTGGTGGTGAGTAAATGTTTAAGCTGATCAAAACTCTTTTGGCACTCTATGCTCCACTTAAAAGCCCTTCCTTTCTTTTGCAGCGAAGTGATAGGATAGGCTACCCTGGAAAACCCTTCAATGAATCGCCTGTAATATCCAGCTAGACCCATAAACGACCTTATATCAGCCACATCTTTTGGTACCGGCCACTCCATTATGGTCTTTATCTTTTCTGGGTCCACACTATTCCATCCTTAGTAATGACATGGCCAAGATATTGGATTTGTTCTTTAAAGAAATCACATTTGCTGTACTTGGCATACAACTGGTGTTCCCTTAAAACTTGCAGGACAATACAGAGGTGTTCTTTATGTTCTTCTACTGTCCGAGAGTAAATTAGTATATCATCGATAAAAATTAACACAAATTTATCCAAATATTGATGGAATATACTATTCATAAGGCACATGAAGGTTGCGGGTGCATTGGTTAACCCGAAGGGCAGCACAACGAACTCGTAATGCCCATATCTAAGTTTTGAAGGTTGTTTTTGCTATATCCTCTTCCTTGATTCTAATTTGATGATAACCTGAGCGAAGGTTGATTTTTGAAAACACGGTTTCTCCCTTCACTTGATCAAACAACTCGTCTATACGAGGTAGGGGATACTTGTTTTTGATGGTTAACTTATTTAGTTGGCGGTAATCCATACACATTCGTAGGGTTCCATCCTTCTTTTTAACAAAAAGTACCGGGGCTCCCCAAGGTGATACACTTGGTTGAATATATTTTTTGTCAAGTAGCTCTTGTAACTATATATTTAGTTCCGTTAACTCCGGTATACTCATGCGATAAGGGGCTCGAGATACCGGAGCAACCCCTGGTATTAATTCAATGGTGAAATCTATATCCCTTTTTGGCAGAAGTCTCAGAATTTCTTCAGGAAATACATCCAGAAAATTCTGCACCACTGGTATATTTTCTAAGGTGACAAACTTTTCTTTTGAATTAGTATATCCTACTTGTATTGCATAAATCTGGCATCCTTTCTCGATACACTTGTTGAATTGGGATGATGTCACTGGCCTCAGCTTTAAGGGTCTTATTATTCACTAAATTTCCTGTCTCTTTCCTTCCTCGTCCATATAGTTAATAGTTTTTATTTTACAGTTAATGAGGGACTAATGTTTTTCCAACCAGTCCATGTCGATTAAAATATCATACGATCCTAAGGGCAACACATTCAAGTCTGCCATAATAGATTGACCTGCTATTTGTAGGGGACAATTGTTGATCTTGGTCAGCACTCTTCTCTTGGATCCTGTAGCCAATTGCACTAACCAGGGATTTTTAACCTTAGCAGCTTGAAAAAAACATTGCTATATTATCTTGGGAATAATATAACTCAAGGTAGCTCCGAGATCAATTAAAATAGACATAGTTTGGTTGAATATTTTACCTTCAAACTCTATCATGGTCGGCTGGTACTCTGCCTGATGGTCTTCAAGAGCAGCATTGATTTTAGGCATGCTTCTTGCCACTTCTCCCACTGTTGATGCTTCTTGAATTTGTGCCACCTGATTGGTTCCCTTGTGGTGTGGAAATTTTTTAACATAATGGGGTCCTCCGCATCCCCAACATTGTACCAATGGTCTAGCTGCCATTTCTACTTCAATCCTTACTGATTGTTCATTTGTCTTGGTCTCACTGGGAATTTTGAACCTGGGTTGATTTCTATTCATGTTTTTATTTGCCTGCCCTTTAGGGGGTTTATTGACCATAAACTTATTTCCTTTACTGCTGGAGGAAAATTTACTCCCCTTTTTGTCATTCCATCTCTTACCTCCTTCCCCTTTTAGCTTGTTTTGCTAGTAACATATTCGGGCCTTTCGTATGACTTCATCCATGGTTTTTGGGTTATTAAACTCAAGGCGCTCTTTCATAAACAACGGCAAGCTGCTAACAAACTGTTGCGCCTTAGCCTTTTCTTCTCGTATGTATGGGACATAATGCAGTAAGGATGTAAATTTTGTTATGAATTCATCCATAGTTAATTGACCCAATCGAAGGTCATGAAACTCCTTGGCTTTTTCATCATAAAACCTTTTAGTTAGATATTTTTCCTTAAAATATCTTTGAAATTTATCCCAAGTTATGCTCTTCTCATTTACACCACGTACTGTTTTTACTTCCTCCCACCACAGGGTCGCTTTTCCTTACATCTAAAAGATGGCCAAACGAGTCTTTAAGTCATGGTCATATTTGTACAACTGGAAATACTTATTCATGTTGATGAGCTAGGCTTCTGCTACCTCTTATTATTCACCATCAAAGAGGCGAGGCTTTATCTTCCGAAGTTCTCCCTGGAGTTCTACTTTTTGTCTCTTTTTCTTCTTGTGTTCTGACACATTACCATATTCTTCTTTCTCCTTCTCTTCACCACCTTCAGTTTCTGCTCTCTCAGTATGAAATTCTTGTCTGCTCAGGACTGGGTATTGTTTGTCGCTGATTCTGTCTATCTGAAAAACTCTTCATGATCTTTTCTTGTTCCTGCATCAATCGTTCATTATCTACCTGGAGTTGAGCCATTTCTTCCTTTAACTCTCGCACAATTTCCAAGATTGTAGTGTTAGTGTTACAGGGCTCTTCTCCCAATTGTATCCATACCTCAGAATTGATCTCCTGAAAGGTTGTTGCTCTTGTCCCAGTCACCATTTAGTGTGATATAGTTCCCATTCTTCTCATATTGGCTGCTTTTATACCTCTCTATGTACATCACAAAATGTTGTTAATCATTATTTTCTAGAGGTCTCAGTTTTGTAACTTGAGTGTTCTCATACCACATGTCACATACCCATAAAAAAATCCTTTTTTTCTTTCTTTAATATTTAATTATATGACAATACATGGATTTAGTCATTTAATCATATAAACAAAAATTCGATTCATTTATTTAATTATATAACCATACATAATTTATTCGTACTTTGTAATTATATGGAAATACATAATTTAGTCTTTCCACATCTACACAAGGTTTACTGATACCGCACCACTTATTTAATTTGGTATCTTGTAGTACAATGTCATAAATATTATATCTATGGTAATATTAACCAAAGTTCTGTGAAGATATACCAGTCACTTCACACTGGTTCAACTACTCCTAATTCAACTTAGGTTGTATGACTTAGATCTAGTCATACAACTGCATAGTTTGACAACTGTTATAGTGATTAATGGCACTCTTTAATTTGGGTGCCTGACTGCCCTAGGACTGCAGACCACTGCCTCTGGAGCCTTTGCCGTGGTTGCAACTAGTTCTTCTTGCGTGGGTACGAGTGCAGCATCGATGATACTCCGACGTTTCCCTAATCGGACAATGGAGAGGGTTGCCCGCCGGTCTAACCTTTGTTTGGATGTGGAAACTGGTCTTTTGTTGCATTTTCCATTCGCGGGTTTGGGTCTCTGGTTCTCTGTGGAATTCTCTGTGGAATTCCCTCTCCAGTAATGGATTCCGCTTGTGCTTTCTTCCTCCTGAAGTATGCTTACTGCTGGATTTGAAATGGTTCCTTTGAAAACTGAGAACTATTCCTCTATTTCACAGTTTAGTTATCGAGGCGATCCTTTCATCCGGGTGCAGTTCTAATGTGTTCAATGTATGGACAAGTATATAATCCAATTTTTACAGTTTCTGTATGGTTTGACTCTTTGTTATATTTTCTTAAATTCTCGTTAAAAAAATACGTTTATCAGTGCTTGTCTGCCAGGTTTTTCATGCCGAGGTTCTGAAATGTTTGGAGTCTCTGCTCCTTTCGCTGAAATCCTTATTCCTCAAACAAGACTTCACTGGGTATGCGTGAGGGATTTTTGGCTAAAACATAAAAGGGGATTTCGTGGCTTCTTTTCCTTTGATAGTTGAATATGTTAAATCCTGTAAATGATTGAGGGGTTCTGGGACCGTGCATATATATATTTTTTTAAGGCTCAGAGCCATAATTGTAATATTTGACTTAAGACTCTATGAGTTAAGTGTATTTGATGAAACCCTCGCTTGGGGTTCTGCTTGTATTCATTCCTTCTTTGGATCTGCACTAAGGGTTCTTCGGTTTTGAACATATATTAACTACCGTAGATTCTATTCTGTTTTCTATGCATGTATTTCTCCAGTTTCGAATTGTGGTGCTGTAATCTTATTAACTTACAACAGATTGTATATGGAATTTACCAAAGTTACAGTTTAGCGGCGTATCTTGCATTCATTTTCTTGGTTGGAAAGGTTCTTTGCCTGAGTGCAATGTTTAGCTAAATCTAGTTTCTGGCTCTGCCGCTTTGAGCTAAGTTGGTAGTGGAAACCCTCCATCCTACCTTTATCTCTCCAAGGGTTAGTTATTTTCTTGTTCTGATAACGAGGCAGAATCGTCGTTCCTCCCCTAAACTCCCAAGTTACATTTTAATCAATGGTTAGGGATAATAATAGCATTTGTTTGTGTTCTTTCTAACTTGAAACTACACACAGTCCATTCCCTTTTTCCAAATTTGTGGGTCGACAATAATATCTGTTTGACACATAACTTAGCTATAGGTTACATATAGTTTTTGGTTCATCTACTATTTTGTGACTCCTGTAAAATAAGTTTGCCTATCCTGATTTAAGATTGTCTTTACTTTATTTACTATTTCTAAGAATAGTGGTAATTTATTTCCCTTATCCTCAGGTTTACAGTCTTTGTTTCACTTACTGCCTCTATGAATTTAACAATCAATACTTTCGTTTATTTACTATTCATCATCGTTATGAATTTTAATAGTCAATAATTTCGTTATCTATCGGTTTACTATCTTTATGATTTTAATAGTAAATAAAATCATTATCTATAGGTTTATTGTCCTTATGAGTTAACGGTAAATAATTTCATTACCTATAGGTTTACTGTCTTTATGAGTTAACAGTAAATAATTTTATTGTAAATAGTCTACTTAAAAACATTTCCACCATGCTATTTAGAGGATAAATCCTATGACTAAGTAGCTAGGGTTTCCACATTATACTTATTTGTTTCGCTTATATCCCAGTTGAACTGGACTTTAATTCTCTGCTTTTATTGCCTCCCAACCTTGAGACCTGCTTTGTTTCGCTGTTTTTCTTGCCTCCAAACCTTGAGACCTGCGTTGTTTTGAAGTCACCCCCGATGAATTGGACTTTAATTCCTATTTTTCTTGCCTCCCAACCTTGAGACCTGCGTTGTTTCGCTGAAGTCTCCCGCCAAGCTACCCCTCACAGGGTCTTCTTCTCAAGAACTTCTGTCTTGAATAGTAGTAGCTATCTGGTCTTAACCAAACTTAACTACTTTTCCACTATCCGTTCTTCCAACACAGTGAATCGGTTCTCTTTTTTCCTCCTAGATCCCAGATGCCTCCATCCTCTTCATCCCTTCCTTGGAATAAATTTTTCAAGGAAGTAGTTAGGGTTGGGTAACTGCCCAACCTAACTGTTTGAGAAATAAAACTGTCACCCTTTAGACAATTCGTTCTTATTGAACTTTAATCATTGTACGAAGTCAACAATTTAAAATTACAATCTTATCCAATTTCTAACAAGATTTGTGGCAAAATATATTCAATAATAACAAAAATTTGACCATTTAAATTACACTTTTATTAACTCACCCCTCAAATAACCGTAAAATAAGTAAATGGTAACTTGGATTGTACGGAGTTAACAATTTAAAATTACAATTTCACTTAATTAATCAACAACATAAAATTACAATTTTACTTTATTTCTAACAAGATTTGTGGCAAAATGTTTTCTAAAAATCCACCCAAAAAATACCAAAAAAATTGATAGTTTAAGTTACATTTTTATTAACTCACTTGGAAAAAAAAATGTTAATAAATAAATGGTAGATTCACAAATCTACCAAAAATTGAAAAAATCAACCATTTAAAGAGTCCCAAAGAAAACCATTAAATAAATAAATGGTAACTTGGATGGTAACTAGTGGAAATCACAAGGTACTTGGATTATATGACAATTTCACCTAATCTCTCATAGGATTTGTGGTAAAGTAGATTAAAAAATCTACTTCAACACACATTAAAAAATATAAATTTAATTAGGAAAAAAATTAAAAACATAAATATGATCTCTCTACGTTATGAAAAACTTCAACGTACTTTCATTGTACAAAGTCAACAATTTAAAATCACAATCTTATCCAATTTCTAACAAGATTTGTGACAAAATCCATTCAATAATAACAAAAATCTGAACATTTAAATCACACTTTTATTAACTCGCCTCTAAAATAACAGTCAAATAAATATATAATAACTTTGATTGTACAGAGTCAACCATTTAAAATTACAATTTCACTTAATTAATTAACAACTTAAAATTACAATTTTACTCAATTTCTAGCAAGATTCGTGGCAAAATATTTTTACATTATGAAAAACTTCAACCAACTTGCATTGCACGGAATCAACAATTTAAAATCACAATCTTATCCAATTTCTAACAAGATTTGTGGCAAAATCCATTCAATAATAACAAAAATCTGAACATTTAAATCGCAATTTTATTAACTCATCCCTAAAATAACCCTCAAATAAATATATGGTAACTTGGATTGTACGGAGTCAACCATTTAAAATTACAATTTCACTTAATTAATCAACAACTTAAAATTACAATTTAACTCAATTTCTAGCAAGATTTGTGGCAAAATATTTTTACATTATCAAAAACTTCAACGTACTTGCATTGAAATTACAATCTTACCCAATTTCACACTTTTATTAACTCACCCCTAAAATCACTTTAAATAAATATATGGTAACTTGGATTATACGGAGTCAACCATTTAAAATTACAATTTCACTTAATTAATTAACAACTTAAAATTACAATTTTACTCAATTTCTAGCAAGATTCGCCGCAAAATATTTTTACATTATGAAAAACTTCAACCTACTTGCCTTGTACGAAGTCAACAATTTAAAATCACAATCTTATCCAATTTCTAACAAGATTTGCTGCAAAATCCATCCAATATTAACAAAAATCTGAACATTTAAATCACACTTTTATTAACTCACCCCTAAAATAACCGTCAAATAAATATATGGTAACTTGGATTGTACGGAGTCAACCATTTAAAATTACAATTTCACTTAATTAATCAACAACTTAAAATTACAATTTTACTCAATTTCTAGCAAGATTCGTGGCAAAATATTTTTACATTAGGAAAAACTTCAATGGAGTCAACAATTTAAAATCACAATCTTATCCAATTTCTAACCAGATTTGTGGCAAAATCCATTCAATAATAACAAAAATCTGAACATTTAAATCACACTCTTGCTGACTCACCCCTAAAATAAAATTCAAATAAATATATGGTAACTTGGATTGTACTTGAGTCAACTTAAAATTACAATTTTACTCAATTTCTAGCAAGATTCTTGGGAAAATATTTTTAAAAATCCACCCAAAATATACCAAAAAAATTGATAATTTAAATTACATTTTTATAAACTCAGTTGGAAAAAAATTGTTAATAAATAAATGATAGATTCACAAATCTACCCAAAAGGGGAAAAAATCAACCATTTAAATAAATAAATGGTAACTAGTGGAAATCCCTAGGTACTTGGATTATAGGACAATTTCACCTAGGATTTGTGGCAAAATAGATTAAAAAATCTACTTCGACTCATATATAAAAAAATATAAATTTAATTAGAAAAAAATTGAAACCATAAATATGATGTCTCCGAAAAACTTCAATGTACTTGCATTGTACGGAGTCCAAAATCCATTCAATAATAACAGAACTTTTAAATCACACTTTTATTAACTCACCACTAAAATAACCATCAAATAAATATATGGTAACTTGGATTGTATGGAGTTAACAATTTAAAATTACAATTTCGCTTAATTAACCAACAACATAAAATTTCAATTTAGTCAATTTCTAACAAGATTTGTGGCAAAATATTTTAAAAATCCATCCAAAAAATACAAAAAAAAATGATAATTAAAGTTACATTTTTATTAACTTACTTGGAAAATAAATGTTAATAAATAAATGGAAGATTCACAAATCTATCTAAAATGGAATAAAACAACCATTTAAAGAGGGAGCCTTATATGAATGCGGAGGAATTGCTCGGACGCCCAAAAGTGGTTGGAATGGCAAAAAAATTTCAAAAAATCTTGTAGATGGAGTGTTTGAATCATGTTTTTAATGGTGGAAATGGATTAAGCACCATCAAAACATCTATGGCATCTAAAATTATGAAGTTTAACAACTTTTAATTGGATTTACAAAAATTCCTGCCAGATTTTTTCAAAATATGACTGGAATTTCTATATCTTTGAGGGCAAAGAAACATAAGCCTTAGACTAAGGCTTTAAAGAGTCTGATCCAATTTTTAACCAATCTTATTCAATTTCTGATCCAATTTTTAACCAAATTTGTGACGGAATCCATTCAATAATAACAAAAATCTGAACATTTAAATCACACTTTTATTTGGATTGTACGGAGTCAACCATTTAAAATTATAATTTCACTTAATTAATCAACAACTGAAAATTACAATTTTACTCAATTTCTCGCAAAGTTTGTAGCAAAATATTTTTAAAAATCCACAAAAAAATACCAAAAAAATTGATAGTTTAAATTACATTTTTATTAACTCACTTGGAAAAAAATTGTTAATAAATAAATGGTAGATTCACAAATCTACCCAAAAGGGAAAAAATCAACCATTTAAAGAGTCCCAAAGAAAACTGTTAAATAAAAAAAATAAATAAATGGTAACTTGGATTGTAACTAGTGGAAATCCCAAGGTACTTGGATTATATCACAATTTCACAATTGATAGTTTAAATTATATTTTTATTAACTCACTTGGAAAAAAATTGTTAATAAATAAATGGTAGATTCACAAATCTAAAAGGGGAAAAAATCAACCATTTAAAGTGTCCCAAAAAAACGGTGAAATAAATAAATGGTAACTTGGATTATAACTAGTGGAAATCCCAATGTACTTGGATTATACCACAATTTCACCTAATCTCTGACAGGATTTGTGCAAAATAGATTAAAAAATCTACTTCGAAAAAGACCAAAAAATAATTGACCATTCAAACCATACTTATATTTTAAAAACCAACAAATTAACCATTTAAAGTACACTTACCCTAAAAAATCAAAAAATGGACCATCTAAACTATACTTATCCCAATAAGAATAAAATAAAAATTAAAAATTTAAATGAAGCAAAAACCTAAAAATTAACCATTTAAACTATGCTTATCTTAAAAAAACTAACCAATTAACCATTTAAACTACCTATAAAAAAAAATGGACCATTTAAACTACACTTATTCAATTTCTGATCCAATTTTTAATAAGATTTGTGGCAAAATCCATTCAATAATAACAAAAATCTGAACATTTAAATCACACTTTTATTAACTCACCCCTAAAATAATGGTCAAATAAATATATAAATATATAGTAACTTGGATGGTACGGAGTCAGACCATTTAAGATTACAGTTTCACTTAATTAATCAACAACTTAAAATTACAACTTTACTCAATTTCTAGCCAGATTCGTTGCAAAATATTTTAAAAATCCACCTAAAAAATACCCAAAAAAATTGATAGTTTAAATTACATTTTTATTAACTCACTTGGAAAAAAATTGTTAATAAATAAATGGTAGATTTGTGGGAAAAAGTCAACCATTTAAAGAGTCCCAAAGAAAACTCTTAAATAAAAAAAATAAATAAATGGTAACTTGGATTGTAACTAGTGGAAATCCCAAGGTACTTGGATTCTATCACAATTTCACAATTGATACTTTAAATTATATTTTTATTAACTCACTTGGAAAAAAAATGTTAATAAATAAATGGTAGATTCACAAATCTACGGAAAAGGGAAAAAAATCAACCATTTAAAGTGTCCCAAAAAAACCGTGAAATAAATAAATGGTAACTTGGATTGTAACTAGTGGAAATCCCAATGTACTTGGATTATACCACAATTTCACCTAATCTCTGACAAGGTTTGTGCAAAATAGATTAAAAAATCTACTTCGAAAAAACCAAAAAATAATTGACCATTCAAACCATACTTATATTTTAAAAACCAACAAATTGACCATTTAAAGTACACTTACTGTAAAAAATCAAAAAATGGACCATTTAAACTATACTTATCCCAATAAGAATAAAATAAAAATTAAAAATTTAAATTAAGCAAAAATCTAAAAATGACCATTTAAACTATACTTATCCCAATAAAAATAAAATAAAAATAAAAAATTTAAATTAAGCAAAAATCTAAAAATTGATCATTTAAACTATGCTTATCTTAAAAAAAAAACCAACCAATTAACCATTTAAACTATCCTATAAAAAAAATGGACCATTTAAACTACACTTATCCCAAAAACTTTAAGAAGTTTAAATTATGAAACCTACCCAAAAAAAATAAAAATAAAAATTGAGAGTTTAAATTATACTCCACTTACCCAAAATTGAGTATTTTGAGAGTTTAAACTTTACATTTAATCACTTTAAAACTTTATTAACTCACTTGCGAAGAGAATTACAAAAAAAAAAACTAGAAAAAGTAACTTAATAAGTAAGCAAACTCACTAGAAATTTCTCCTCGAAATGGGCAGAAAATTTCCATAAAAAAAATAAAAAAATAAAACATATATCCAATCAATCTACTCCACTATAAAACAGAAGTAGAAAACATAGCTTTCACATCCAAAAATATGTAATTATCTGAAAATAACTCACTAACATAACATCAACAGTGATGAATTGAGAATTTGAATATAATACATGGAATATAGGATCTAGATCATTGCGGCAAATAGAAGGCTCTTTTGGTTGTAAGATTCGCTTGTTGCTCTTACTTTTGGTTGAGTGGGATGACTTTGTGACTTGAAATTATTTGCTTGCAGTTGAAGGGTCTGTTACAGAGGAGGAATGGTGATAGAGTTAGTTAAAAGATAATTGAGGAGGAGTGGCGTGTGGTGTTAGGGTGGTGTTAGTGTGGGGTGGGCTGGTTTTTTGTGCGTTGGAGGCTGTGTAGCGGAGTTGTTGGTGGACCCAGTGACGGCCGACCGGCCCAGCCATTTCCATCATTCCAGCTTCTCCCTCCAACGCCGACCTAGAAATCCACAGCTGCTTGACAAATCGCCACCACTGCCCCACCACACCACCGCCACCGCCGCCGAGATTAAAATCCATGAGTGGGAGGTGGTATTGTTAAGGGGGTGTGGAGATTATTCGCCGGGGAGTCGAAAGTCCAAAGTCCAAGTGTGAATCTATATATATTAATAATAATAATATAGATTTGTTGAAGGTGGACTTATTCTTATTCTGTGGCTAAGTTATTAAATATTTGTAAAGGAGTTTGCTGCTGCAGCGCTAATGGAGATTTGAGGATACGGATATATATATATAGATGGGTCCAGCCAGTTATTTTGAGAGATAAAATACCATTTGTTGAGTGTCGCTTGACAGGGAGATACAGGGGTTTTGTTTTGTTTTTTATTTATATAATTTTATAAGTCTGATGCTGTGATGGCTGAATTTGAAGCAGCAGGTGGGGGAGTTACAGGAGGAATTTCTTCTCATGCACACTTTCAGCGAGAATGCCAGACTTCTGAAGAAGAGGAGAGCCGCAGCAGTGATTTAGGCGGTGGAGGAGTGGGCAGAGGGAGATCACAGACACAGATCATTCAGTCCTCCTCTGGTGGTGGCGGTGGTGGAGGAGCCGAGGGAGGTTCCGGGACTGTGGAGGTTGCCCGGAAGCCGAGGGGTCGCCCGCCTGGTTCAAAGAATAAGCCGAAGCCTCCCATTATCATAACCCGGGACAACGAAAATGCCATGAGACCTCACGTCCTGGAGATCACCGCGGGCTGCGATGTGGGGGAGAGTGTTCTGCAGTTTGTGCGGCGGAAGCAGATCGGGCTCTGCGTCATGAGCGGAAGCGGCACGGTCGCCAGCGTGACCCTTCGGCAACCCACCGTGCCCGCCGTGCCGCTAACTTTCCGCGGCCGGTTCGAGATATTGTCGCTCTCCGGCATGTATGTGCCGGCTCCCTCGGCTTCTTCTTCGTCCCCGAGTTCCCTGTCCGGGGGGCTGACTATAAGCCTCGCCGGGGCACAGGGGCAGGTCGTCGGAGGAAGTGTGGCCGGCGAGCTCACCGCGGCCGGACCGGTTACCATTATTGCATCTTCCTTTACGAATCCCTCATATCACCGCCTGCCCGCAGAACTGGACGAAGAAAACGCCGGGAACACCCAATTGCAGAACAATCAGGGAACTCTGGCAGCAGCCTCTACCGGCCATGGACACCCAACACCAAATGATTCTTGCGGTGGAATGCCAATCTACAGCAATCCCATCAACACCCAGATTCCGCCTGATGTCCTCGCTTGGGCAACCAGCGCCCGCCCGCCTTACTAGGATATATACATAACATATATGTGTATATATCCTCATTCTTGGGTATGGAAATTTTGTAGCTGAATTCAGGCTGGGAGTGATTAATATGTGGAAGTTTTTGAAAACTTAAATTTGTTGGGACACACCAGCGTTTCTTTTATCATTCTTGATCTGTTTTTTGCTGGGAGCTGAAGGCCTTAGTATTTCAGCATTCCCGAGACTTTACTTCTTTAGTTCAAATTTTGGAAGTTTTAAATATCATTACCTTGCATTTCTGGTCTCATGGATTCCATTCTGTGTATATATTCTCTGTGTGCGCTTCAATGTGATATTTTTTGCCATTAGCTCAAATTTTTTGACTGTATTTAGGATAGATTTTTGGGTTTTTTAAGCTTTTAACCATGGATAGGGTTTTCAATCATGGAGTTGCATCCTTCTGAACAGACTAATTTGGCACTGTGGTGAAGATACTGAGGCTTCTTCTTCTTCTTCTTAGCCGGGCATTTGGCGGTGTGATCTCAAAATATTTGACATCACTAGCCCTCCAGAAAAGGGTTCCAATCCAATGAATTTGCCTAGTCCTTGTCAGTTGTGGGGGTCTTTGCAAACACAAGAGAACGCAGTTTCGTCAAAGATATCTAAATGTCAGACTGTTTATCATCTTGTGTACCACAAAAGTGTGTAGTGTCAGAAGGCTTCTTGCAAATGTTGCAGCATGTACATGACCTTTAATCAGAAATTTGGCCTCTGGCCATGAAAGGGACGCTACACAAAGCTCTATGGTCCCAAGTTGACTGCACCCATTTGATGTTTTGGTTTGTAACTCAAAGCAAAATCTTTAAATTGTTCAGATTCCAGCTCTTTGAATTTATATACAGATGGTTTCCAGATACTATGTTTTGTTGAGTATATTTATTCACTTTAGCCTTAGTATTCTAGAAGACATAATTGGTTCTTAGACAGTTTAAATATATGTAGTGATTAGCGTTTTCTTGGTCTGTTTTTCACTGAGAGACGCGTCAGCGTTGGCTCTTCTTGATTCATCAATGCATTCTATAATATTGTCCGGTATATCTAATTAGATTTGTCATGTTCTTCTTCCCTCGTGATTTTCTTTTTCAATAACAGGCCAGGCCATGATGTTGGAGAAATTATTGGGTATTTATGTTAATATTCTCTCAGACATTATTTACTACTGTATCTTCAAAAACACAATAGAAGCTTTCTTAGTCACCTTTGTTTTGTATTGTCTATCTCTTTTTCCGAACTTCCCATCCATGTCTGCAAAATTCTCCACATTAGTATTGCATACAAGAGTTTCTAAACTGAGTCAAAATATGATGTGGGTGGAGGATAAATTTGATTATTCATTGATCTGAACAACTGTATATATTTTTTCTGGGTTATCTGATACCATGTTGCATGAACTATTTCATTATAGTTTGTCCTACCTAGCAATGTAAAAATTAGGTGCAGCACTCATTAAATTTGTTTCTCATCTTAGAACTCGCAATTTTAACTTGCTTTCTACGTTAACAAATTAGCTTGGCTGCTGGTTCTGAGATAATTTTTCCATTTTTTATTTAGTGATACTCGTAAATAGAGAAGAAAGTAAGCCAAGTTCGGCCGGGATTCTCTCTATAAAGACGAAGAAAAAAGGGATTGCTTTTGCTTTAAGGATTACTAAGACTATTCATTCCCACTTTGTCACATTCATGGAGAGAATCAATCGTACTTCGAAATATTTATCACCCACCTAAATGAAATCTGGTACGAGCGTAATTGCTTGCATTATTGGTGGTTTCAACTCTACAATCCAAACAGTTGTTAAATTAAACAGTAATTTTGTACTGCAGTGCATATTTTTGACTTCTCTCTATTGCAGTATTGCAGTTAACTATGTTATTCAATTGAATGAATGTAACTGTTTGTATATTCCATTACAGTTTTAAGTGGAGCCAGAATGATAATGCAAAAATGATCAAACTAGCTATAATATTGTCTCGCATGTCCAGATGAATTTTGCAGCTTGCTGTATCGATGACTGTTACTGTTTTAACTTTTTTTGCATTAGTTAACCTTTGATATGTTAGAATGGGATTGATTGCTTCATGATCCTGATCTTTTGTAGATATGTTTTGATGGCCTGTAGATTTCTGAGATTTAGTATACTATTCTGATTTGTTTGCTCTATAGAAGAGGCATTCTGTGCTCATTGATGGCCGTACCAAAGATATGATTACCGGTTGTTCAATCAGAATTATTGCCATACATGTTTAAAGCTAATTCACAGCTACTGCCTTTTAATTCACAGCTAATAGTCTCTACTAGGTATAGGCCAAAGACCCTAAAAAGACCCTAAACCTGAGAGAAGATTAAGGTGCATGAAAGCCAGAGCCAAAGCCTGGCAGTACGTCTGGCATCTGCACATGAATGGAGATGTTGTCTGATATGAACAAGAAGCCTGTCACCATCTTGTGAGATGGGGAGGAATCTCAGCAGCAGGAAAGGAAGTAAAGGAGGATAAAGCAAGTGTGTTAAATGTCCCCCCAAAACTAAAAATAATAATGACAGCGCATGTCATGCCTCCTCATACTTTGCAACACATGCACGCGTGCCTAGCACAATGTACGCACGCGCATCAACTCAACTCAATTCTTCAACATTCTTCACCAGAAAACCCAGTAATAACAAATATATTTCTCCACCATTCTTCACCAGGAAACCTAGTAATAACAATACATTTTAGTATATAGATTTTCATAATAACATGATAATGTAAATTTCTGGAATACTGTGTTTTTAGCATGTTGATTGTCACAATAACATGATAATGTGAATTTCTGGAATACTGTGTGATCTGGTTAAGGTGTCAGATGTTTAGATAAAACCAAACCTTGTGATCTCATATATGTTTAAGACACTGAATGACTAATACTTGCACTAATTTGGACAAGGTGGTAAAAATTGTATGATCTCGTAAGTTGTCCGATGTTTAGATAAAAACCAACCTTGTGATATCATATATGTTTTAAGACATTGCATTACTAATACTTGCACTAATTTAGACAAGGTGGTAAAAATTGCAGACTACCCACATACCACCATAGTCATGATCATGGCTGGCTGCTTTCATTTTCCATTATCAGCAGCAGTGAACAAGCCATTTTAGCTTTTGTTTGTGGATGAATGAACACAGAAAACGATCTTATCGATCTATAAGGTTTTCTAACCCGTGGTCATGATCATGGCTGGCTGGTTAGAACTTTTTAGCTTTTGACTGTGGAATAATTAGCTCAGAAACCGATTATACCAGTCTATAGGGTGTTCTAATCCAACCATGACAGCGTGTGTTCATAAAAGATAAGTACAGTTACTGTTAGAGTGTGTTATCGTCTACCAAATCTTATTCCAACGGTATGGATATGGAATGTGGTTGGGGAGTTGGTAACGACAGATTAGAGGAAATATGTCTGTCAATCCTTGGGTGGCCTTGGCTTCGCTTCTGAACCAAGCATTCATATACTTTCACGACACAGTTGGGATGGTATGATGTTGAGGGCTCATTACTCCTGCATGTTTGGTAACTGTCATGAAATAATTAATGGTAGTTTGTACTTGGTCCAATGTTTTGAAGAAATTGACACAAGGATCTGCATAAAATTTTCAAAGACTTTATCTTGTATGTTTGGTAACTGTCAGGAAACAATTAATGGCTACATTGACTTTGGTCCTTTTGTTTTGAAGAAATTGATAGATAGATATCCATAAATTTTAACCATACCAGAGACTTTATCTAGGCTTCCTATCCTCTATTTTAGAGGAAAAAAACAAGGATTGGAATGTCTACGTGAACAGACCCATGAAAATTAAGTAAAGACAGCCGAGGACTAGCATGCAGGTAATTTATTCTATCTGCAAATTCCTTCCTTGTATCACTTTGAGGAATCTTGCCCTATAAGCATAGGAATATTTGTGATTGGTCCAATGTTTTTCCCTTTTGAAAGGTTATATGTGAGAATGTCATATCAATGTCTGTTACTGCAATTCCTTGAGAAGTAAGGCATGAATTAGATTAAAGTCCACTTGTGAGTTATTTTTGGCTCCTTCTGTGTATGTATTATTGGTACCTTATGAGCTTAATGGAGTCAACTATGTGGACCCTGCCATTCTACAGGGCTAGAGGCCCAGCAAGACCATTTGGTTTGGTTGGGTACAGTTTGAGATAAATGGTTTGGTTGGGTACAGTTTGAGATAAATGTGAAGGAGAATAGACATGGAACTGTTAAAGTGACTTTGTTATTCCTTTAATTGTGTCTGTAAAGTAAGTTTGACAAATAGAGCTATTACTTCCTTTTTCAAAAATTAAAGTGCCTGCTCTGTTGCACTGTGTGACAATGGAGTAAATGAATATGATTTTCCTTTTTTTTCCAAAAATTAAAGTTTCTTTTTAAAACTGAGTAAAGGAAGAAAAATGTATAATTGAAGCTACCTCGGAAGCGTACCACATGTCAAGAGAGAACTCATGATTCAATAATTTTAGACGGCCTTTTCTTTAAAAAAAAATAATTGCTTTAGGTTATTCAGAGTTTAAAGACATGGTTATTCACAAATGTTAAACACATTACACTTAGGTGTATGAAATTATTTTATTTATTTATTTCAAAAATATTTAAAACAATTTTATATAAAAATGGTAGTTAATTAAATTTTATTGATTTTTGGATAATAAATATTATTATTATATAATAAAGTTTATATAATTCTTGTATTATACTTGAGTGAATAATGAATGTCATCATTATCACACTGACAATGTCATAACTACATCATCTTTCAATTAGAGTTCAATTCTCTTTCAATTAGAGTTCAATTCTCTCTAAAATTATAATATGGATGTAGCTCATCCTCATCATAAGGTGGTTCTTTTTCTTCCAAGTTAACTATACTTAAATAGATTATATAAATTATAACTAATGAAGTTATTTTGAAACATCCTGACATATTGAATAGAGTCAACTTTGTACTTTCATGTTATTGATTTCATTGATCTCAGGGAATAGTGAATACTATCATCATTATATTTATCTCAATGATCTTATGGAATAGTGAATACCAATTTCAATGCTTTTAGGGAATAGTGAATACCATCATCATTATATTTATCTCAATGATTTTATAGAATAGTGAATAATAATTTCAATGATATTAGGGAATAGTAAATACCATCATCATTATACTGACACATCATCATACTAAGAAAGTTTATATAACTCTCAATTCTTTCTCAAAATCATAGGTAGATCCTTCTCTCCCATATCCTAAGGTGGCTTATTTCCTCCTAAGTTTTCAATACTTATCCTAGGGAATAGTGAGTGTTATCATCATTATACTGCCTCATCACGATATTAAGAAAGTTCATATAGTTTTCATTTCTTTCGTTCAAAACCATTGGGTGGATCCTTTTCTCCCAAATTATAAGGTGGCTCCTCTTCCAAATCAACCATATTTACTAGACATTGTGTCTATTATGATTAATGAAGTGATTCTAAAGCAACATGACATATTATGATTAATGAAGTGATTCTAAAGCAACATGACATCTTAAAGTAGTTGGTGGAAAATATGATTAATGAGACTTTTTGAAGCAACAAAAGATAAGGACTTGCTTCAAGGTTTACTAAGAGGAATATTGGTCGAGAGTATCTTTAAAAACATTTTATTAGTGTATCAACACCTTCTAGGTTAATATTGACCACAACATTTGAGCTCAAAACCCCTTTGAGATCAAGATTGACAACCACATTTCATTGTGTGAGGGTACATAAATGCTTAAATTATTATTGAAGAATGTAGCTATGGTCACTACTTATTCACACCCCCACACCCCAGCTCCACACCCCACCCCCTTTAGTAGTGATCACTGTTTCCAACACTCGTTTAGATTGACTCAAATTTCAACAATTACCAACACCCATCCTGAGCAACTTCACTCAACTTCATTAGGACTAGATTCAAGGGCTCGATCTAATTTATCCTAGAATAAACTAGATCATTATCATGGAGAAGGCTTGAATCATCATCAGAGGTAGAACTTGGATCATCAACAAAGATAAAACTCAGATCATCAATAGAGATTGTAAACTAAGATAAAGGTCATTGTGAGGATGAGTCATAGTAAACTAAACATATTTATGATAAAATTTTCATTTTTAAATGCCATCATCTAGACATGTTGTTATGCAATCAGATCACAAAAAAGATAGATCAACGACTTCAAAATTAGTCTCTGAGGGGGACTTTACATCCCATAAATGAACAATTCTTGGATGATACAGATCATTAGACCTCCTTGCTATATAGAGGAGTCTAAGGGGTTACAATATAATTAGAGCCTACATAACAATAATAATGTAAGGACACAACAATAACAATAGTGGGCTTCTATGAGGCATAATAACAATATGGGGGCTACATGGGCACAACAATAACAATAGGGGGTCTGCGCTAGTAATAACAATAAGGGGGATACACTAGTATTATAGAGACCTAACATGCCCATATCCTTGAAAAATGTGTTGTCCTAAACACTTTGTAGTTTTGGGTGCTTTTATATAAAATTTCCATCCTCCCACGTGGAATCTTAAGTAGGTAAGTTCTTCCAACTTAATAAGATACTCTGAAATTGATCGATTTCGTAGCTGTCGGGTTCTTGTTTCCATGACTGCTTTAGGGTCCAATATGAATTTTCCTTCTTTGTCAAGTTCTGGCAATATTGTTTGAACTAAGATCTTGTCACCGATAACCTTTTTTAAGAATGAAATGTGGAAAACTAGGTGTACTCGGGAAGATGTAGGCAACTGCAACTTGTTTGACATAGTACCAATTTTTTGCAGCACCTTGTAAGGACCATAGTACTTGGGTGATAATTTATTATCCTTTTTAGCTTGCTTGAGGGACATTTGTTTGTATGGTGGTTAGTCCTAAAAATACCTAGTAGCCTACATCAAAACTTCTTTCACTACGATGTTGATCAACCTGTTGTTTTATTCGATTTTGCGCCAGAGTGAGGTTATCCTTTAAGAGTTGGAGAACTTGTTGTTGATGGTTGATGTGATCTTCCATTGCCTGAACCTTATTATTTTCCCTTAAAGATGATGTGATGGATGGTGGATGATATCCATAAAGTGCCATAAATGGGGTCATTTTTGCTACATTATAGAAGGAAGTGTTATACCACCATCCAACCAGAGGTAACCACTTGACCCATTGTGTTTGTTAATCAGATACAAAGTAATGAAAATATCGTTACAAACATTTGTTTACTATCTCAATTTTCCCATCAGATTGACGATGATAAGATAAGTTATGAGCTAATTGAGTACCCAGACAAGAAAATAATTCCATCTAAAAAATTCTAGTGAAAATGGGATCTCTGTCACTTACAATAATCTTTGGGTTTCCATGTAGATTTTGAGTTGTTTCCATAAATGTAGTGAAAAATGTACTGGCTTTAAATGGATGAGATAATGCACAAAAGTATGCATAATTGGTAAGTATATCAACAACCACCATGATGACACTCTTTTCTTCAGACTTGGGTAAACTTGTGATAAAATCCATTGAGACCTGCTCCCAACATTGACTTGGAATGGCTAAAGGTTGTAACAGATCTGAGGTATTAATTGTCTCAACTTTATTCTGTTGGCAAACCATACATTCCTCCACAACATTCTGAATATCAGATTTAAGGCCATCCAAAAAAGATTCCTTCTTGACCATGTGTTAAGTTTTTAAAAATTCTAAGTGGCCTCCTATGCGGGTTGAGTTGGGAATTCTTACAGAGATATAAGTGATCTTTGTACCATAAAGAATCATTTTTCCAGATAAATGTATTAGATGTATTAGGATCTTGTTGCAACTTTTGAATGAGTGTCTACACCTCTTTGTCTTTCTTCCATTCATCCATTGCTTTAGCTATTCAATCAGGTTGGATAATAGAAATGGCACAGATTAATGCTTCCACATCCTCATATTTTCTTGAGAGTGCATTTGTAACAATATTTTGGTTCCCTTTTTTGTAGATGATTTCAAATTCATAACCCAACATCTTGGTGACCCATTTTCGTTTCTCTTCTAAAGATAATCTTTGTTCCAAAAAGTATTTAAGACTATCGCGATCTATTTTTACCTTGAAGTGTCTTCCCATTAGGTAAGGTCACCATTTCTTTAGTGCATGTAGTATTGCCAACATTTCCTTCTCACAAATAGGCTTGTGTAAACAGTTTCCCTTGATTGGATGATTTTCAAAAGCAATGGGTCTTCCTTCTTGCATTAAAACAACACCAATTCTTTTTCCCAAAACATCACATTCCACAATAAAGGTGTTTGTGAAATCTGGTGTAGCTAAGACTGGTGCTTGGCACATTTCCTTTTTAAGATGTCCAGAGGCCTTAGTTGCTTATGGAGTCTAGGAAAATGCATGTTTATTAAGTGATGCTTTTAGAGGCACTACTATTCTCCCATAACTCTTAACAAACTTGTGATAATATCTAGTCAACCTAAGAAATACTTGAAGATGATTTAGGGTTGTGGGGATTTTCCATTCTTTAATGGATTTAATTTTGGTAGGGTCTACCTTAACACCCTCATGAGATAGAATATGATGCAAATATTCCACCTCTTGTACTCCAAAGAATCATTTGGAAGATTTTGAATATAATTGTTCATCTTCCAATAGTTCGAGCACCCTGTCAACATGTTGAACATGATCCTTCCAAGACTTGTTGTAGATTAGTATATCATCAAAAAATACTAACACAAATTTTCTACGGGTTTGAAATGGAATTCATCAAACCTTGAAATTTGGAAGGTGCATTAGTAAGGCCAAAAGGCATGACCAAAAATTCATAATGACCTTCATGAGTTCTGAATGTTGTTTTTGGAAAGTCTTAAGTTTTCATTCTAATTTGATGGTATCCCGAATGAAGATCCAACTTGATGAAGTAAATTTCTCCATGCAATTTATCCAACAATTCATCAATGTCAAGAATGAGAAATTTATATTTAATAGTGAGCTTGTTGAGCTCTCTAGAATATGGACCCATGCACCACAATCCATCCTTCTTGTGCATCAATACCACTGGAGCAGAGAAAGAACTTTGACTAGGTTTAATTATACCAACCTCTACCATTTACACAACCATATGTTCAATTTCACTTTTTTGGGCATAGGGATATCTGTAAGGCCTGATGTTTAGAGGAACACTTCATGTAATCAAGTGAATAGCATGATCATAATCACAAATAGGTGGGAGGCCTTTAGGAGTCTCAAATACCTTAGAATGATTGTCCAATAATTTTTGGAAATCTGGAGAAATAAATGATTTTGATGTTTGAACCTCTAGTGCACATAATTGTGCAATTATTCCATGTTTCTCTTTCTTCAAAAGTATTTTCATGCCATTAGAGCTAATTATCTTCCCTGGTTTCTTTGCCTTACCCCTTAATTCAATTTCCTTTATTTAAAAAAAAAATCATGAAATGTTCTTGAAAATTAAAAGCTAGCATTCCTAAATATTATAACCATTGGACTCCTAGTACAACATTAGCGCCATCCATTGGAATGGAAAGCATTGATCTATTCAATACATATTTGTTAGAAACACTGAGAGGGGGGGTGAATTAGTATTCCTTTTCAATTATTACTTATACCAGTTAAATCAATTATATTTAGAACACAAAATAAGAAATAGGAATAAATGTTTTATTAATATAATATTTATAATGAATCCAATACAATATGTAGGGCTCCAACCCTTGACGAAGACACCGATCTTCAATTCCCCATTCTCCAACCTGTTTCCAAGCACCAACTTGGTCTTTTGTGAGGCTTCAACTTCTAGGGCTTCGATCCAATCTTGTCAAGGCACCAACCTTGGATTTAGGAGCACCAACTCCAAGGACACAAATCCTTTCAATTCTGAGGCACCAACCACAAGGGCTCCAACACTATCCTGTCAAGGCAATAACCTTGGATTTGTTCGAGGCTCCAACCTTCAGGGCACCAACCCTCTGGAATCCAACCCACTGCTATATTTTGTTTAGATATGTTTGATAGTAATTATCCGCTCCCAAAATATTATTCATTAAATTTTGTCAATCTACAGCTTCATTGCTATATCAATGACAACCTGTCTTCATATGAAGGAGTCTTCACAACTCTTCATATTGCCCAAATGCAGTCTGCAGAGTTACCTAATGATGTTTTCAAATAGGCATCATGATCTCCAATAATGTCTCCAAGATTTGCTGAAGTTTTTCAACAAGATATCTACGCTAAGCCTCAATGTCTAGACAAAAACAATTCATTGTTTCAAGCCTTTGTTCTTATTGTCGCGGTAACCGCTTCAGGAGTAACTTCTTCAGGAGTGACTGTTGCGGTATCTCACTTCCAAGGAACTAACTCACAAATACTTCAATGCTGGTGTTGTCTATTGTTCCCTTCAAACGATGACTGCTGAAATCTTACTTTGTTGGTTCGAGGTCATACAGATCTTCACAAAACTGTGCTTCAGGTTGTGGTCTGTACTTCTTTTAATTCATCACAAGTTTGAGCCTTTCAAAGATTAACTCAATCAACAAAATTTCTCGACCTTCGGCTTCCTTCTTTCCTGCTGGACCTTCAACTTCCTTCCCACTCGAACTTCGGCTTCCTCTATTTCTTCAAGTTCACAAGTTGTGAACTGTTACTTCTTCTCTATATTCAATGCCCAAGATCAATCCTTAAGGTGAAATGTTTAACTGTATTTATATATGTTCCACAAAAAAGACACGTCCATTGGAGGGAGTCTGACTTGTGCATGTGGTGGCACATTAAAAATATATTGGAGGGCCTTTTGTTAATATTCAATCAATTATAACTTAGCCTTGTTATTTACAGAAATTGCATCATAAGAGAGGCTATATTCATATTGGAGGTCCCACATGCCACGTCATTCCTTTAATCCTACAATCGCAACTTTCATGATAATCAAAGGTTTTACAAGAGTGCACATGCTTTGTCTTCCGATATCAACATCACCAATATTCACATATCACCTCGTAGCTGATGCGATATTTAATAAAATGTTTTAATAACTCCGTTGGCTCCACCACTCTATCGCAATCAAAGGTTTGTTGGGTCCACAATAATATCACAATCGTCGGCCCGCCGGGTTCACAAGTCTGATCGCAATCGGCGGTCTGATGGTGAAAACCATTTATGATTTGCATAACTTCCGATAGCTGGACATGATGTTATATTAGGGTTGTTACAATAACTTGTTGGGTCCGCATATTATATCAAAATCACTTTCTTGAATGGAGCATCCCTTTATGGTTTGTGATTATGCGACAAATGCGATATTATATTGAATTGTATTACAATGGTGCAGTGGGTCTGCAATGATATTGCAATCATATATTTTGGTGTGACATTCCTTTGCGTTACATCTTTTGATGCGGCAGTTCCGGTATAGCGGATGCGATATAACAATAGAGCATATTGTAATGGAACCATTGTGTCTGTAATACATACCATAGTTAGGGGATTCAACGTGACTCATAATAGAGCAATAAAGCCGCTGATATTGATTTCTCCAATGCACTGTGAACTTTTAAAAGGTTTACACGATTTATTACTGTTAACTCCTATGGTATGGCTCTTACTCTTGGGTTCTCGCTCCTGTGGATTTTCTTCACTCTTATGACTTCCGATAGCTACTCTTCTGATGATGTGTTCCTCTTTGCTCCTCTAATGAATTTCTTCCTCTTACTCTTTGGCTTCACGATGATTTCCAATGGCTTCCCTGATGGCTTTCCTCCTTGGCTTCTTGCTCTTGTTGTTTCACGGATCTGCTTGGCTTGAAATCATCATTTAGTATCCAGAATATTGTCATATTGACATCAATGACAATCTAAATCAACAATATTCCCCCATGGTTAGCTTCATATTATGGCACTTTACAAAGAAATTTATAGTTCCTCCATTTGCAACCATCACTTGACACTATGGTGCTGGATATAGAAATAAATTTAATTCCTTGGCTATCTTACATAGAATAAAATTATGGGTACTACCTGAATCAATCAACACTATTACCTTTTTCTTCTTGATATATCCTTCTATCTTGAAATTTTGGGGAGTGGTAATCCCCGCCAATGCATTACAAGATATGGTCAGATTAATTTCTTCTTTCTCTTGGATTGGTTCCTAGTGTATATCATATTCTTTTGATGTTTCTTGTTCCTTTTCTCCCTCCTCTTCACAATCTACATAAAATAATTTCTTCTAAGCACACTTATGACCTTTAGTGTATTTTCTATCACAACTATAACAAATCCCTTTTTCTCTTTTTTCCTCCAATTGATGTGGTGTAAACCTTGTAGGTTGTGGAAGGCTAGAAGCAACAACACTTTCCTATTTATATTTGTGAGTGGTAGAATTCCTTGTTTCCATTTTCCATAAGTTTTCTTTCAACTTTTCTTGCCACCTTGAATGCCTTCTCCAATGAATCAGGTTCCCAAAGGCAAACCTCATGTTGGGTTTTATCCTTTCAAGTTGCTATGAAGACGTCAATCCTATGCTCTAGAATATCATTTACCTTGATATTCAATCTTTGGAAGTCCTTAATGTGCTATGCCATTGAACCCTTTTGTTTAAGATTTATCATTTGGCTAAAGAAGGTATTTCTCTTTGTATTCTCATAATGTGCTACCAATTTTTCCTCAAAAATTGTCTAAGTGATAATCTATTTACGAGACCAAAGCCATTGATAGCACACAAATTGATTTTGTTCTAAATATAAAGATGCAATGCATACCTTTTGTGTGTTTGACACATTATATAGATCAAAGAATTGCTCCATTTGTAGTATCGATGTTACTAGATCCTTGCCATCAAACTTTCTCATATCAATATTTGGAATGTGGCTAGTTTTCAACCCACTATTGGAGTCTCTAAAATCAAAATTCATATTCCTTTTATCCTCATCATGATTTTCATGGAGTACCTTGTCACCACTAGGAAGCATTTATTGTAGCAACTTTGTCAAACCTTCCTTCAAATCTTCCAGGTCCCTTTTCATTTATGTTTTCAAACCATCCTTCAAACCTTCCATCTTAACATTTATGCCATCCTTCAAATATTCCATGTCTTATTTTAAACCATTCTTCAAGCCATCCATATTAGCTTCCATTTATGATTTTAAACCATTCTTCAAGCCATCCATCTTAGCTTCCATTTTGTTTTTGGTTACTCTTTGAGAAAGTGAAATTTGTTTCACTTGGTCTCATAATTTTGATATATCATGTTGCATTTCTTCCTCTTCTTCATGCATAATTGTATATATTTATATCTTCTTACTAGTTGTGTCCATTTTTTTCTTCGAGGAATTTTGGAATCAAACAACGATATCTATGCTTCACTATGCCTTTTCAATCACTTCAAACTGATTTTTCAAACAAAAGTTATGCAAAAAAAAAATAACACACCTTGTTATTTATTTTTAGGAGCTCAATATTGAAACTATTGTAGATTTGTAATTTAGACTCTTCAAGGTATGAAATTATGCCATCTACTAGCCCTATGAGTCTTCTTTCCAATGCCACAAGTCAGACCAAAATTAGATTCTTCAGGATGAAGTTATGCGAATATCCCACAATGACCTAATTATGGACTGGTTCAGTAGAGTGAACTTGTACGAAATGCCAAGTGTCACTATTTCAGATTTCATTTCTAAAATTGATACGTGATAAACTACAGTTAGTGTGATTTATGTCACTTTTTTTGAAATTCAAAGTGGATGCTTGAAGAGAAAGTTATGATGATTTTCCCTAGGTCACTTTTTTAATATTGAATTCCAGAGCATGAAAAAAACCTAACTTCTTCAATCCATATCTTTGAAAATATAGTGAAACAAGATCTGAAATTCCTATACGAAGTTCACCAAGGTATCATATCCACGTGGTTTCAATTTTAGCTTCTGAAGCTTTGTAGAAAAAAGGTTATAGAAAAAATTCCAAGACGACTTGTTTGAAGCAACGAAACGCTAGAATTCAAAGTTATGATACCAAATGTTATGCAACCAGATCACCAAAAAGATAGATCAACAAATTCTAAATTAGCCTCTTTGAGGGGGAAAGCTCCTTTACATCACATAAATGAACAATTATTGGATGATACAAATGATTATACCTCCTTGATATATATAGGAGTCTAAGGGGTCACAATATAATTAGACCCTACATAACAATAATAATGTAAGGACAACAATAATAATAGTGGCATTCTATGGGGCATAATAACAATATGGGGGCTACATGGGCATAAAAATAACAATAAGGGGACTACACTAGTATTATAGGGACCTAACACATGTTCTTTATTTCTGAATGATAAACATAGTATATAAGAATAATTAATGAGATGACATCATATATAAGAATAATTAATGAGATGTCACTTACCACCCCCCCCTAATGGCGCTGTCTATATCTATTTGCTTCAAGTTTTAATTGATCAAAAACTCTTGTCCTGTAGCTATTGATCTTATTGCGTATACAAATACATGGTTTCCTTCACGTTCCTCAAATATGCAATTGGGTTGCTTATTTGTTGTCCTGGGTTGTGTACTGTTTATAAACCCCACAATATTCCTTGATGTTTTTTTCCTTTTGTCAATATATATAGATACTCTTTTATTTTTGTCATTGTCTCTTAGTTGTATATAAATTGTAGCCAATATGTAACTCCACATTCCTTGCATATATCAGACTAGTTGCATCCAATCTCTATAATTGTAACATGCTCTAACATACTCCATCAATTTAGTTAATCCATTGTAAGAAACATTTATTTTGTCCATGGGAAATAACACCAAACCATGTAGAGATGATGGAGAAATGCTATATATCCTCTCATTGACACAAAAATATGTGTTTATTTGATGAAGGCCCTTGGGTACCCATCTTTTCACTAGATGTTAGCACCTCAAGGGAACCTCTACGCTATCTATGCTCTCAACAACAAAAGAACATGATCCCCCTTCAACAATAAAAAAATCATGTGTCTATTGGAATTTCTTTCTAATCTTCTCACCCCTAGTTGATCGCTATCTGTTAGACATACTAGATGTTTGACCTTCATCCACTCTACTTGAACTTCCCTCGCTTGACGTAGATAGATCTGATAGGTACCTGTTTGGTGGTACCTACAATCCATCCCATGTGTTCCTATTTAACATTGAGCTGAAGTGAATAAAGTAAGAATAAATTCCACTACGAAGGTAGGTGTGAAGCCAAAATAGTTTACTTTTGTCGATTTTCTTTAGGCATGTACTCAGTTTGCATCCCTAGAGGAAGGCATGTAGGTTCATGCCTTTGCAAGCAAGAAAAAAATCAAATCACGAGTTCAAGCAGTGACTAGAGACTTTGGAGAATCAAAGTTGAATTCTAGTTATGATTTTCTCATGAATTCAAGGAAATATGGCACATTAGTCATTTTGGAAGTGATAGGATGATTGAAAGATGATCCTATACATATATCTTCTAGTTGGGATGAAAAGGAGAGCCATGCTTTCCCTTAACTCTAGGTTATTTTCTATGGGTTTCATTTTTGTTTTCCTCAATTCTAGGTTTATCTTCAATTCAAATTGTATTATCAACTCTCAAGTTCAAGTGAGGTTAAAATCCCCTGATAATGGTGCCACAATTGAGTAGAAAGTTAGAAGAAAAAAGGGTCTTAGACAACCTACATGGAATCAAACTAGTTAGAGGAGTCAAAGATATGACATAATTTTCATAACTTGTGGATGACACTCTATTGTAGCGGCTACAACCACGCTCTAAATTTTTTCATATGCTTTGATTTTGGAGCCTTCCTTTCATTATCGTCAAGTATTCATGTTTCGAATGAGACTTATCCCTTACATCTGTGCTTGTGTTTGCTTGTTTTTACACTTGGCTGATATTTCTAAGTCACAAGCTAACCTCCCGACTTGGCCTTACAACTATTCTGGGATTGCATTCAAAAAATGTGCAATCCATGAGGGCAAGTCAACCTTGATGATTGGAATTATGTAATCTAGATTGGCAATTTTGCCTTGAGCTCATGAAATGCGCGGTCATGGAAGGAAACCCAACACTGAGCGCATAAATTTCGGAATTCATCACTGAGATATGAAATTACGTAGTGCACTAAGCCGAAAAGTTGCCCAGTTCCCCAGAGTTTCACAATATTCCCAGTAGTGTACATGGCAAGTTTCCTGAAAAATAAGAAAAGAAAAAAAGGAAAAAATAAATCCCTAGAAAGTAGGGATTCATCGTTAGTTTTCCGAAGGTGGCACAATCCCTATTTTTAGAAATTCCACCAAGTGTCACTTTTTCCTTTATTTTAGGCATGCACATCATAAACCCTAACCAAATATATTTAATAAACACCTTTAGAGCTCATTTGTACCTTCAATCTTGGAGCTCTAGCATTCTTGAGGAGATCAAGGAATCTTGGGAGGAACCTTGCTTTTTCGGGTGAGTTTTTATTTTGTTGTCTTTTGTCACTTTTTCTATCGCCTTTTATCGTTTTGCTTATATGAGTGATTTTTTTACTTGCTTGTCTTCATAGTTGTTGGTGTTTTAATCTGTATTAGCTTGTAGAAGTGTTGTTTCGGTTTGTTGTTTTCCTTTCATAAGTGTCGCATTGATTTTCTTATTTTTTCACACCGGTGATCGCCATTTTGGCGAGTCTCCTCACACATTTATTTTTCATTCCATTTGTTAAACTTCTACACTTGATTTACATGAATACAACCACACTTAGTCAAATCTATGTTTTTATTGCATTATCTTTTAGATCCGCTTGTTTCCCACACTTCCACCTGGCATATCCACACTTTCCTAGGCCAATTTTGACAGTGCCCAGCTGAGCATTGTGCAATTTAGAAGCTCAAGCTAAGGCTTGGCCTCTGAGACTGTGCAATGCACAGTACAGGCTGGGATAACTGTGTATTGCATAGTTCTAGGGCTTAGTTTACCCTTTGGATACTGAGACTGTACAATGCATAGTCTCTCCTAGTCACTACCCAAGCTGGACTACGCATTCCACAATATCAAGCCTCAAGCCGCACCTTCGTTGCTGGGACTATGAAATGCGTATTTCCCACAGCCAGTACCCCTCCCTTTCACCATAAAATTGCACAATTTTTCTCACTAGTGCACCAGTTTGCTGTCTAACCTTGACATGAAAATAGATTTTCAAAAGGTTATTGTTTTCTCACCATGAGTGTCTTTTTTGTCCCATAGGTACCAATGTTTTTGAGCACTTATCTGTAGCAATCACTGTTACCATAGCACCCAAGAGAACTGCTTCAAAATATACCATTGAGAGAAGTACCAGAAAAGCAGTTGAGAAAACACTAGTAAACTTGCCAGTATATTCAGACACTCAACTATATGTAGAAAAGGACTTAGATCATACATGGCAGAAAGTTAATGAAGATTTTTCAGCAAAGGACTTCACAGCAGATCTAGAGGACTGACAGGTATACATGAATATCCAGAGATCAGGGAAACACAAGCTTGCATGAAGATATCCAAACTTCCCATGTACAAAAATCATCAACTAAATTGTCTCAAACATTGATGGGAAGACCATGACTTTGAGTAGTGCCAGCAGACAGAGGCGTGCTACTTTGTTGGAAGCAGATTATCGACGTATGTACCATTTTCTTGAGACAGAAAAACACATGGATTCACTCTTCTATTCCAGCAACAACTTTGTGGTCACGAGGGATGTTGTTAAGAGTTGGGTGAATGAGCCATCAAAGTTTCGAAAAACACCCACCAACACATATAAGACAAGGTCTCTTGGGAGGGCCTATCAACTGCTGATCATCTTAGCTTGCAAAATCCATGGTCAACAAAACACAAAGACAAATATGGAAGGGTGGTAAGTCCTTCTGAACCAGGTTGTGAACAATGGGAAGCCACTCCATTGGTGAGATTTGTTGGCTCAACAGTTAAGGATGCATGTAGGTAACACCCTGAATACTCCCAAGGGCGATCGAGCAAGATTCTATATTTCTGCATATTTACTGGATGCAATATGTGCACATAATGCATTCCCTAGTATGAAGTGGGCTTGGTCACCTCGAGAACTTTCCATGCACATCCACTACAAGATGCTCTTGGATTGCAACCATCGAGGGGTTATGGAGAAGATAATTAACCACTTCCTCATTCTGCTATACAGGATGATCTTTGAGGAATAACCACCTTGAATGTCACCTGCGATAATGGAGGCAATATAGGAGATCGCAGATTGGTTTGCAACAATGGATGACACCTTCCTTAGAGTGTTCGACGGAGAGAAGCCACTATATGTTTTGCCTAGGTATTCCACTGGCAAGATTGTCATGCAAGAAGTGTCATATCATCTCGCCACAAGGTTATCAACTGCTTTATACAGGAAGAAGAAAGCACCTTGGACAACTCTTCCTATGCAAATTGGATTGTATGAGATAAAGAGCTTGAATGTCATGGATACCAAAGGAAAGGTGATAGAGAAGTTTGCATTTGGTACTCAAGACTAAAATTCATATGATCCCCATTGTATTTGCAAGAAACACTGAGCGAGAATTCAATTTCAGTGGCTCAGTAGGAAATTTCATTCGCAGGAGGAGGATCCATGGAAGAATTGCTATAATGCCTCCAAGACCCGTGAGGCAGTCAATTTTTTAGGAACTTCATAGGTGACTCCACAAAAGGCAACGATTCTAGAAGTAGTGCCAACATAAGGGAGCAACCCCATGTAGGATACGGGGAAGAGAAAGATTGCTCATAATCCAAGGGGAGAAATAAGCCGTAAGATGAAATCAACTTTAGAAATTGAGGAAATGAGGAAACAAAGGATGCAAAGAGCATAACAGAGTAAGAGATAAGAGCAACAAAGGATATTGCAGGAAGAAAATCATAAGCAAGAACAAGAAGAGAAGAAGAAGTAGGAAGAAGAAGAAAGGAAACACACAATTATAGAAGAAATAACGTGGAAAGAAATTGAAGAGCAAGAACATAACTAACAACAAAAAACGGAGGCAGGTAGATAGATGCAGAAACAAGAGCTTATTCAACAGATTGAAAAATTGATAGAGATTGATGAAACATAGGCAGAATTTAAGCCTCAAAATAAAAATGTCTACCTGATGCCTGGAACACAAAAGGTCACTATTCAGTCTCAACCACCTCCAGCATCAGAGTAATCTCTAGGCGAGGAAGGGGAAGTTATTCCTCTTAACAATGATTCAGTAATGGACACGTACATTCGGTCGTACGATGAACTCCAAAAGAAGATTGTACAAGAACATAAGAAGCATTTTTTGGATGATCTCGCATCTCTTGCTTTTATGAGAGAACGGGTAATTGTGGTCGACATTGTGAGAGATACCGAAGCCATTGCCTCATCCAACTTAGCCTTAAAAGGTGCAATGATGTCAAACATTCATTTTTTGATGGCCGAGAATAAGTAATTGGCAAAGAACTTCTAGGTTGCTAGGAAAGAGGTTGAGCAACTTCACGCAAAAAATCAGAACACAACTTCCTCATAGGTCCATTTGGAGGAAATGAAGGCAACGATACTTAATGAAGTATCGACACTTGGATATACCATGCACAATATCTATGAGGATCTTGTTACTGTGCATAAGGTAGTTGTCCACATGCATGGGTTGTAGCAAGAGTGTAAAGAATTTTTACAAAACTCTCAGAAATGTGCAAGCTGCAATCACTGCCATGCATGAATGGTTAATGTGATACAAAGGGGCATCGCTTTACTTGGGTAAGAATATGAAGTGAATGACAGAGTTGGAGAATGCAAGAGTGTGGATGTTGATCCAGCACAACAAACAACTCACCTCATTCATTGGTAACATTCAGGCCTCGTATGCATGAATATACAACAGTTTGGATTTCTTGTTGAAGATCCACAGGATCCCATTATTTGGCTCACTCACTGAAGCTAAACCTAGGAACCAGGTCAGACAGGAGATAGAGGAACACTTGGAGTAGCTGAGACAAATTTCCACCAAGGAGGACTCAAAGGTGAATAGACAGAACATGCACAACTACATTCGTGGCCCTATTCAATTGAAAACAATGTTGATCATGCTTCAGAAGGAAGTTTAAACTAGTTCCAAGTCATTATTCATGGATGCCATGGAGGTTAGAGTCTGCTTCCATCCAGGCACTATCACACAATTTGGGGATGTCATTACACAATACCAAGCTTGGCACCGCTATGTGACTAACAAAACTTCAAGTGGAAGTTGCTAAGCTAGAGTTTCCCCAAACTCAAGCATCATAGTGTTTTGTTCTATTAGGTTGTCAAGTTGTCTCTACCCTATTTTGTCTTATATGGGTACAAGTGTAAATTGTAATATTATTTGTAATTAATTTGTAAGTGGAATTTCAAGTGTCAATGTTGGAATGTGAAGAGTCATCATGTAATGTAATGAATTATTTTGTAAAGAAGTTTAAGAGTCATGAGGGTAGTCCAAAAGTCACAAAGGGGAGTTGAAGGGTCACCCCCTCTTGTTATAAATAGAATCTCATAACTCATGTAAAGGAATTTTGGGAGCCAAGATTTTGGCTAGGCTTAGGCTTAGAAAGAGCTTGGGAGTTTTGTGAGAGCCTTGGCTTGTTCGTAGCGTAGATGGAGTATACTTCTTTGGAGGAGCATTTGTTTTTGACTTCACGTTCCACTATTGGGGCTAGTGGTTTGTCAATGGTGTATGTATGATTAGAAATTTCACTTTTAATAAAATATCAAGCCGACGCAATTTCATGAATATGTTGTGAATATAGTAGGAACATTCTTTTTGTATTTTCAATTTATGTTATTTAACTTACACTTATTCTTATGAACTATTTCGTTTGAGTTTGTATGATTCTTGTTGAATGCGTGTTGTTGTATTAATTTGTCACTATTAACTTGTGGACTATTTCACATATTATCTTATGATGTAAGTATGCTCATGTGTTCCTTTCATTCTGCGTACTATTACAGACTTCTAAGGGGCTCACTTCCTTTTCCCTTAGTGTGTTGGAACCTTCATGCATCACACTTGACCTTCCAAAGGGTCAGACACTTGTTCTCACGAAAGACACCATGCACCACTCTATGCATATTCACAACCAAGGCATATCATTAACACCCCACTACTAGGACTCCTACTCCAAATGGTGTGAGGTATAGTTGGGACTTCATATTGGGGAGATCCCTTGAATGTTGGTGGGTCCAACACCGTCAAAATTTCTAGCGCTAGAAGGAGGGCCAGGTGACAAGTTGAGCCCATGAAGTCTGTTTCAAATTTTCACACTCATTAATGGCTTCGTCGCATATCTTAGCCCCAACATGTTTTTCTAAAACTTCCAAATTAGTGCCGGTGGAAATCATTAATGACTTGTCAAATCTCAAATTCAATGGCAAGGGTGAAACAACCTTCTTTGAGCACACCACTCATTTCCTTGAATTTTGCACGAAGCACAATATTCATTGCGAGGAAGCTTCTTGTAGGTTGTTCACTCTTACATTCAAAGGGCGCATAACGGAATGGTGTTATACATTGCTCGTCGCTTCCATACCACTCTTTTGAACATATTTCCATAGAACTTTACCACGCCTTTAATAGGTATGATTATAAATCTGTGTTCAAGAAAATTATGTGATTGCGAAAAGCACTTGATGAATTTCTTGATGATTTTCATGATTGTTTCATTAATTTTTGCTTTGAATATTCTAAAGATGATGTTGATTGATCTTTAATGAAAGATAAATTTGAGTTTCTTGTTCACATTTCGATGAATTTTCACAAATATAAATCTTTCGAAAGTCTACCAACATACTGCGGTATTAGAGCTTCAAAATCTACGACAGATGAATTTGTTGTTCCGAGTGAATCCATATCTTCTTCTAATCAAACAGATACGGTTCCATATATTGAGGTGGGAAAACCACCATCTTCTCCCACCCCACATATTCAAAATTCCAGTGCAAGTTTGCATTGCGAATCTGAGGATTGCGATGAAGTGTTATCTCCTCATCCTCCATCCTTCGGTTCCTTTGGTCCTCCAAATTGTGAGTTGTTGTGTTCACCCATTTCAAATGTTTCTCTGGATGTTCATAAGGATCAAGTTTTGGATGGAGTTGGTGCTCCGCCTAAAAATTGCAATATCATTTACAATGACTATGTGTGTGAGGCCACATCTGAATAAGAATATGCGTTGAAGGTTGATATTTCTCCTTCCACACCTCTCCCTCATTATCTTGATATTTTCCATGATTCTGTCACTCCAGTTAAATCTTGCGAAAATTTAGTTTCTGATGATAATATCTAATCATTTTCAAAACTCGTGGCATGTCAATTTTTTCATCCGAATGCGATGAGGAAAAATATTCTCTTTTAAATCTCCCCAATCTATGATCTTATCATTATGAAAATTTAGATGGTGAAATTTCTTGTTTTCCATCTTCCCCTCTTTATGATTCGTTAGAGCATGAGGATGCCTTTATTTTCAATATTGAACTTTCGAATCGTGGTTATCGTGATCTTTTCACTCATTCATCCGATCACGATTATGATTTTTCCATTGTTGATTTTTCTAAGTGTTATAAAATTATATATTACAGAGCAATGGAACACATAAAATATTGCAGAAACACACAAAAAAAAAATTCATAAAACAAGAGAGAGACATAGATATACGTGGTTCATCCAATTTGGGTTACGTCCATAGAGAAACAACCAGTCCTTCCTTTTATATTATCCAACAAAATGAAGAGATACAACCTACATCTGATCCGCTATAATTCTCTCTTTGCTCTCACAGAGTCTCTCGTCTCTTTCTCGCACAGGATACCCATATATTCAACCGCAATACAATTCCCTCATATATAGTGAGGGGTTTCCTTCTAGGGAAAAGAACCCTAAATTAAACATAACTTCTATTCTCAAATCATTCGCCTAATAAATGGGCCAGATTGATTATGAAATTAAAATATTTTACAAGGCAATTTTACATCTATTTTTAGCTTCTGATCCCTTGGCCCTGAACCCCCTTGCCGATGAAAAAATGGGCGATGTTACCACCCCATTATGAACAAGGGTCCAATGTAGCGATACCTATGAATAAAGAAGATAATCAGGTTCCACACCCAACAATCTCTCACTTGGAGACTGATTATAACAACTCCACCGCTGCTTCATTTGCTGGACAATGACTCCACTTTGGACTTGGATGTTTCTCATCTTCATCATCATACTTGAAGACTAATTGAAACTGAGTAGAATCTCAATTTCTCCCTCGTTACAACTTTTATTAAAATATCTACAGGATTCTGGCTAGTGTGTATCATTTCCAGCTTCAACTGTCCATTTTCCAACATTAATTGTATGAAATGGTACTTAAGTTGTATATGATTAGTCTTGGAATGAAATGATGAGTTATTTGCAAGATGCACGGCACTCTGGATGTCACTGTATAACCTGCCCAACTTTTGATTCTTACCCAATTCATCTAGAAACCTTTGTAACCAAATCGTTTCTTTACTAGCCTCTGTAGTAGCAACATATTCTATTTTAGTCATTGAGAGTACAACAACACTTTGTAGTTTTGATACCTAACTAACAACTTTTCCACCTACAGTAAACACATACCCTGTGGTGCTCCTCCTGTTATCTCTATCACCTGTCATATCTGCATCAACATATCCCTATAGAGAAATGTTTGAACCACCAAAGCATAATTTTTGATATGTGGCACCTCTCAAATACCTGAGAATCCACTTCACTACCGTCCAATGTTATTTTCCTGGATTGTTCATGTGCCTGCTTACAACTCCAACTACATGTGCAATATTAGGCCTTGTGCAGACTGTTGCATACATTAACCTTCCAACTATTGATGCGTATGGAACTTTAGACATATAATCCATCTCTTCGTGAGTCTTAGGACACATCTCCTTACTTAATTTGAAATGGTTAGCCAAATGTGTAGTAAATGGTTTTGCGTTCTACATGTTAAATCTTTCCAACACCTTTTGTATGTACTCACTCTGAGACACTGTTAATTTGCGATTTTTCATGTCTCTGTTTATTCTCATACCAAGGATTTATTTTGCAACACCCAAATCCTTCATTGCAAATGAATTTTCTAATTTTCCTTTGAGCACATTTATTTCCTGCATGTTAGACCCTGCAACAAGCACATCATCTACATACAATAACAATATAATATAGATGCCATCATTTTTCCTTTTGAGATAAACAAAATGATCAGAGTGACATCTAGTATAACCTTGTTGAAACATAAACTTATCAAATTTTAGATACCACTGCCTTGGAGCCTGTTTTAAGTCATAAAAGCTCTAATTCAACCTTCACACTATTTTCTCCTTCCTTTTGACCTATATTCTTATGGATGTTGCATATAGATGTCTTCCTCCAAATCCCTATCTTACATCTAACTTCTCAAGATGCAAATCTTCTGCTGCTACTAGACTTAAAATAGTTTTGATTGAAGTCATTTTAACAACAGGAGAAAATATTTCATGAAAGTCTATACCTTTGTTGGCTTGATGGGGCTTGGATCCAAGTTCAGAGTTAGCTACGCTAACCAACAAAACCATACACTACCGACCCTTTCGACAACAACCCGCGTAGCGCATGTTGCAGTCTCACCGGAGGTAGTATTGGGGGATGTTAGAACTAGGTTTTTGCATTCAAAGGGCTATGTGATGTGTTTTCTGTAGATCTAGGGCTTTATCTTGACCTTCACGAACCCTAACCCTTGAAACCCAGAACTTAAAGTAAATAATAGTTTACAGTGTTCTATCCTTCGCCGATTGCACTAAACATGCATAACATCAAACAAATAAAAAAATCTACGTCTTCGTGAATCTATTAAGTACCTCCTAATTAAATGCATTCAAAAATTCATAAATACAACAACTTTATAAATAAATAGTAATACACAGATACACAAGAATCACTTCAAAATATGTCTTTATTATGCTTCAGATTTTCAGATACAACTCTTTCTAATCCTGTGCACACTACTACAGGGGCCCGTGCACTCATCTGCAGACTTACCAAGGTCTCTGCACACACATTTGCAGAAGCCTTCCCTTCGCCCAAGTACGTAATAGGCAAATTCAGACTCAATTCATGTACTTCCTTACTTCACTTTTTCCCTATGACTCTTCTATGACTTCCTTTTATACTCTTCCTTCATTACAATACCATGGTCTGCGAACCATGGGCATGTCTCAAAACAAATTGACTTTAACAAACTACAAGGCTTTGACCTTCCTAAAGTCCCTTTTACTCCTATTGACTTGCGTTACTCACACTCCACTCAAAATGCAGAGATTTTACAATATCAGTAACAAAATTTTACCAAAATTTGACCTAGGGAACCCTGTCCCAATAGGACCCCAACACAAAGTTGTGACTCATCCGGAGTCACTTTGCTGGTGTTTCCTCAACATTTTCTTGCAGGCCACTGAATTCAATCTTCAATGCCTGAAGATCTGTTGTTCCCTGTGTGGTGGCCTGACGAGCTTCCTTGACCAACTTCTCCATCGTTGGACCTTCGACTGCAAGGCCCATGGCCCTCTGTGTCTGCTGAAGGGCCTTTAGCTTTCCCTAGATGGTTTGAGACAACTGGCTTACCTCATCAGCTCACATATGTGTTCATGTTGAAATTATGGATGCTTTTATGTGTAACTTGTTGATTTGTGCTTGTAGAGTCTTTCCTTCCTGAAGTCTAGCAAACCTTTGCATAGGTACAAGGGTATACTCTGTCATTTAGATATCATCGAACTCCATCTATCTATCGCGGATGTCTACTTGAATATTCTGTAAGTGTGGGTCCTCCTACAACGAGGCTCACATTTCCATTTTATACTCAAATAATTAGTTGCATTACTTGACTGCAACGACCAGAGTTGTCATATCTTCTTTATTGGTAGCTTCACGCTACTCTCTGACCTCCGGAGGGGTGGTTGGCTGCAGCTTCATTTGAAGCTCTGAAATCTGTAGCTACAGCTCAAACCACACCTTTTCGATTTCCTCTTTGGATTCCTTCACTGCAACAACTAACTTGTGAAGTTTCTCTGGAGAGGCCGCCTTGGTTGGAATTTGGAGCTCAAGGAGCTTGCTGCACACTTAGGTAAGGGATGCCTCTAGATGCTGATTGCACTGCATCACCTTGTCGCGGACCTGCAAGGGCTGTGCTTTCTCTGCAAAAATCTATTGATTTTTAGTCTTTAATTCTTCGATAATCAATAGAGCTCTATTCTCCTAGACACAGATCTCGTCTAAAATTCCTTGGTATAGCTCATTCAAGGTTTGGATAGATAGTGCTACAATGTTGATACTCATGTTGGTCATATGTAGCAACCTTGCATGATCCTCAACTATTTCAACATGCAGCAAACCCTCTGTTAGCATCAATGTGCGGAGTTTTCTAGTCATTTCTTCCTTTAATGTCCCACTTTCCTGACTCGCGCTTTCTTGACCCACACTTGCTTGAGCCACGCTCGCCTGGATTACTCCTGTCTGGACTTGAAATTCCTTCAGGGCCTGTTGCACATTGTCCAGTACTTACTTGTATTGGTCCTTGATGTGCCCCCATATGTTTTCCGTTGCAGAGCAAACAATATTGCATATCACATCAAGGTACCCCTCCGTGAGGGCCAGTGGTTTAGTACCCACAAACTTATCATACTTCTGCTTCTTGCGTGGTCCCGTCGAACTACGCTTTTGTCTCTTCTTGATCCTGAAGGGGGAATCTGAGTCCACCGATCTGAGATAGGGGTCTACGTCCCCTTCCTCTTCATCTGCAGTTTCTACTTCAACATTTGTGTGCTCTGTATCTGGCTCTTCGAGGTCAATGGTGACCTGCATTCTTGCTGCCTGCGCATATTTTTCCTTCTACACTTCCTTTTCTTTCTTATAAGCCTTCTGTGCTTCTTTTTCTTTGTCTTTCTTGACCTCTAGTGTAGTTGTTGCTTTCCCTGTTTCTCCTTCTGCGGCCTTACTTGTTCCTGCAGCTTCGAGCCAATCGCTCGACCATTTTCTGTTGACCCCCATAATATCATCCTCTGTGACTAAATAAGGCAACTTGTGCCATGTTCCTGTGGCATCCTTCTTCACGTGCATGGACAAATTTTGAAAATATGCTTTGAAGTCTGCTACATATTTATACTGCGCATGTAGATTGGGTGAGAACCATGGCCGTTAGTTGATCACCATACACAAATCTGATTCAAACAGTACCCAAAACATCTTGTTTTCAATGATACGGTCAGGGTCCTTTGTTGCCCACAACGAGGTGAATTTTGTATCCTTGCACAAGTTTGGATCTTTCATTGGGAATTGGGAGTCCTCAGGCACCCTCCAAGATACCAACGTGATCAATAATAGTAACCACATGTAGTGGAATGCTTTTCTATCCTCCTGGGCTTTGCAACAATCATTTAATAATTCTTGGCAGAGGTATTTTGCCCAATTGAATTGGACCCCCTGACTGCACTATGTAGCTAAGGATACCATTTGTTCCAGCACTTCATCGGAACGACACTTCCGCATTATTTTTCATGCCAAGATTTGTGCAACAAACCGCATAGCTCCATCCGATATAGAGTTAATGGCATAACCTGACAACTTCTTGACCAACCCAAAGTCGCTCTTCATCTGATCTACGATATTTTTCTCTTGCAACTTCCCCATAAAAGCATTTGTGAGGTTTGCGACTTGATAAGGTAGCACTGTGATTTTGTGGACCAACATATCGTCAATTGGGATGGGTCCTCCCAGCTAGAGGCACCCATTATGAACCAACGCCAACAGTTGATGCACACAGATGGTATTACTAATGCCGTGGCTAAACTGTGGGACATACAACATGTTGAGCAACCTTGTGTGCTCAATATAGGCCACCCACTTCATTAGTTCATGCCTTGTGACGCCTGCCTCCTCTTAGTAGAACGATTTCAAGAATTTAATGGGTTCTAATTGCGGAAATTTCGCATGATTGCGCAAATCCCAATCCTCCATCTTTAGAAATGGTACCCAGGCCAACAAGTCACTCTCAATAGGTACTTCCTCTGGTAGCAATGGCGTGAATACCTTGAATTTCAACGAGTCAGGGTCCTTAGTTACTTTGGTAGTTGATTTCCTACAGGGTATATATGGGGGTAGCCAAGAAATTAACTCTACGTCCTCTGCGATGATATTTTCAATCCCCATAGTCATCTCTTCTTCATTTAGGTCCTGTGGTTCCATAGGGTGTGCGTTTTTATCCATATGACCATTCTGTTTGATCTCAGTTGGGAATTTGCATGGTGATTTCCAGACCGGGGCTTGCTGTGGCTTTTTCTCTCCTGCCACGAAGGCAATAGGTTTTGGCTTGGGCAACTTGGGTGCTGTGATAGGGACTCGTAGTGTTGTAATCATCTTGTCAAGGCTCTCCCAAAAGAGTTTATTCTGCCACCTAGACAAATCTACCTCAAACCCAAGCCCCTTCTACGAAAATTCTTGCTCTACATCTTGCCAATCTCGTATAGACATACAACAGCCTTCTATGCTCAAAATTAGGTACAAACTTTCAAGACAATCTCTCTGGAAGAAAAGTGTCCGAATGTGGAGCGGGATGCTATATTTATAGCCCTTTTTTAATTCAAATCCATCGATTCCCTCAATATATCCCTCATTAATGCTCTTTTGGCGATAGATTTCCAAAGATATGTTTCTTAAATGCTTTTCCCCCACTCCCTTTAATAGAAAAATAGCCATCCAATCATCTACAGTGCTTCCAACGATCACTTTTTGGCTAGGTTGCATGGGACCCACCTCGCTAGCGCAACTCCTTTGTTGTTGTTCCCATCTATACCTTTCTCCTAACCATCGCGTAGCCCATTCTCTTCGCCAAATTTTTCTCCTGCCAGAGTAGTTTAGAGTCTCTCATTTCCTTCCAATTGACTGAATTACTAAGACTGTTCTGCATCCATGTAGTCATCACACATGGGTGGGATCATCATTGTACAACTTCAATCGGCTCCCATTGATTCTTCTTGGAAACAACTTTCCATTCAGCTTCGTGAGCTAAACTGAACCTCCATTCGTAATCTCCTTGACGATTATGCCAGCCAATGCATTTGAAACTTTCCTAGGAACTTAGTAAACTTACTATCATATAGTAGCACTAATTCTCCATATTTAAAGGTGCACTGCTTAATGTGGCGATCATGCCACGCTTTTTCTCTAGCCTTCTACACCTACTGATGAAAACCTGCCAAGAATCGATATTCTTCTAACTCAAGTATCTGCATGAGGCATTCTTCCATTATATCTTGATTTTCCATCTCTGTGATTGCAGCAATCCTCAAACTGGGCATTATGTATTCCATTGGCATCATCGCTTCTTGTCCATAAACCAGTTGAAATGGTGTCTGTCCAGAAAATGTGAACCCTTATTACTCATCAAAATATTAGGACAACCAAACCTAGACATAATGTATTCAAATATAAACTTCGTAGCTATAGCTGTGCTGCAATCCTTCATGGGCTACGCGTCAACCCACCTGGTCAAGTATTTTGTCGTTGTGATCATGTAGCATGCTCCTGTCTTCTTTCCCTGTGGCTGAAGGTCCCACAAAATCTATTGCCCATTTTTTGAATGCCTATAATGATACTTGCGGGTTTAGAGGCAATTCATCCCTTCACGACAACTTCCTAGTCCTTTGACAGAAATTACATTCCCTATAATACTCCTTTGAATTGTTGTGCACAATTGGCTAGCACAACCCAGCTCGTAGAATCTTTTGCATAGTTGATTTTCCAGCATAATGTCCTCTAGTAACCCCTCCATGTGCTTTGGTGAGGATACTTTTCCTTTCATAATCTGGCACATACCTTCAAAAAACTTCATCTAACCCCATTTTATACAAGTTCCCTACAATTACGGAGAAATATGCAGCCCTAACCACCAATTCCTTCTTCTTTTGCATTGTATATCCTTTAAAATATACACTCGTAGAAAAGAATTGGATTATATCCGCAAAATGTTCATCGGCAAGGTGCACAGAAAAGAGATGCATGTCGGGAAATCTTGCATCGAGACTTGTAGGTTCTTCGCCATTCTCAATCTGCGAAAGGTGATCGGGTCTAGAATTTAATCCTCTTGGCTTCACAATTACTTCGAAATCATACTCCTGAAATAGTAGTAACCACCTACAAATTCCCCCCCAACATAGGCTTGTTGACCAAGTACTTCAAAGCTGAATGGTCTGTATACATTTTGAAGTGTGCACCCAACAGATAATGCCTGAACTTTTGGAGTGCATATACCATCGCAACCGTTCGTTCTCTGTGGTTGAATAATTCTTCTCCACTTTAGATAATTTTCTGCTTGCAAATGCAATCAGATGGTCGATATCTCTTGTGCCTGGTTGGGTTAAAATTTCTCCTAATATTATGCAGGATGCATCAAAATGTACATGAAATTATTTTTTCCAATTGGGGAATACTAGAATAGGTGCAGTAACCATATTTTCCTTCAAAACATCTAAGCATTTCTGGCAATCATAATCCCAACAAAGTGTTGCATCTTTCTTCAATAATTTCTCCATGGGCGCAATGATATGCACGTATGCCTTAATGAACTTTCTATAGTATCTTGTATGGACCAATGTTGCACAGACCTATTTTACATTCCTTGGGGGATCCAAATTTATAATGACCACAATTTTTGCAGAGTCCACCATAAACCCTTTTTTACAAACAATGTGGCCTAAAAGTATCCCATATGGTACACAAAATATACACTTCTTCAGATTTAGGGAGATCTGATACTTCCTACAAGTATCCAACATCAAGAAAAGTCTTGAAACATGCTTTTTAACTAACCTGAGCACCGTCCAATCATCAAATTATACCTCCAAAAACTTGTGAATAAATTCCTTAAAGGCATCGACTACCACCCTACAAAAGATCGCAGGGGCATTCTTAAGTCCAAAGGGAAAAACTATATATTGAAAAGATCCCCATTCTATGGTGAAGGTAGTCTTACTTCGATCTTTTGGCATGATCTTGATTTGGTAATATCCTGAGAATCCATCTATAAGAGAGTATGCTTCTTGCCCACCAACATTCTCCAATACTTCATCTGTGTATGGCGTAGGGAATGGATAATGTACACAAACATCGTTCAACTTCCTTAGATCTACACAGATCCTTATTTTTCCTTTGTCTTCTTCTCTTGAACTACCATAAGAATAACCCAGTTTGATTCTTAGGGAATGGATAATGTACACAAACATCATTCAACTTCCTTAGATCTACACAGATCCTTATTTTTCCCTTTGTCTTCTTCTCTTGAACTACCATAAGAATAACCCAGTCTGATTCTTCTACAGGCTCAATAATTCCTGCTATGAGCATCTTATCCAACTCTTCACACACCTTTTCTTTGTATTTAGGATTCAATCAGTATGGGTGCTGCTTTAACAGCTTCGCATTTGGCTTCAGATTGATCTTCATAACACCTAGATCACCTACTATCCCCTTTAAATTAGAGAAATTTGTTGGAAACATGTCCTAATATTCACATAAAAACTCCACGATCTTGCCAATTGTATCCTCATCCTAGTAATTTCCTATATTCGCAAACGTCGGCTGTGCTTTCGACCCAATGTTCACTTTCTTTGTATTAAATTGTTTTGAAATGTCAGGCACCTCTACCTTAGGCCCAACGTCTTTGCGTTGTCTCTCTGACTCAGGGATAATGATATTCTTGGGATCTTCCTCACCTTCTTCTGTGGTAACATTCTAGCACTCCAGAGCATGGCACAACTATGTGCCCCAGTCAGGTTGTACCCATGCGATAGGTTCTACAGGTGTTCAAAATAATGCAACCTTGATTTCTTGTATTGCTTCATCATTACATTCGAATTTGTCCTCAAAACTGAATGTTAGCAAAAATATCTCCTTCAAAACGTCCCACTCCATGGTTCCATGTCGCAACTCTGTTTCTAAGTACCAAATTCATCAGAATAATAACCAAGGCGTGGTAGAATATATGTGCCCATTCAGGTTGTGGTTCCTCTCCCCATGCTTTCGTCCAATGCGTTAGATGCTCGTGTGGGTCATCCTTCCCTGTATATTTTTTAGTAATGCAGGTATTTGCATAGCCAAATCGCAACTTCATCATCCTTCGGTATTCTTTCCAGTCTGCAAAACTGTCCTTATGTGTACCCCACCATCTAGCAGGCGTAGCTCTCAACGCGATGTCTAATGCTTGGAACCGATTCTCTTTTGGTACATCCCTTTCAAATTTATAAAGAAACAAATTTACATATTCTAAGCCATCATAATATGGTAAATTGCGTACCTCAGTGGATATACACTAGAGTGATTTAGTAAGTCTATTGCATCGCAACGTTGATACTTCATGCAATATATTCTGCCAATGCTTGAGCTCCTCATCTGAATCTGAGTTGCAGGAGCTGTCCTTTTCCCAAGTAATTCTTCCATCCACCATAGGATTGATCCAATCCTTGTTCCACATAGTAAGCTTATAGATCTGTTCGATATCATCCTCCTCATAGTGATCTCAGATTAGCTCAGTGTACCGCATACCTTCGATTGGATCCTTCTTCTCAAATGCCATGCTGCGCTTCTTCAGGTTGATGACCGCATTCATATCAAATGCCCAATTGATTCCAAGTAGTGCTGAGTAGGGATTACTATCATGCACTATTTCACCTCAAAATCATCTATAGCGCGCCCCTTCAATTTCGACAGTTACTCCATTTAGGTGTCCCATAGGAACAATATTCTGTTCGTTCGCCATTTGCAACTGAATTGGGGAGCACTATAGCGTTGGGTTTCCCATCCTTTCCCAGGTCTTTTTAGGAAAAAATATTCACATTAGATTCCAAGTCTAAGATCACCTAGTCCATTTCAAATTCTCCTATTTGTACAATCAATCTCATCTATCGACCAATCCTTTTCTTACTTTTGTCTACTTTATGCACTGTGCGTTGTTTAGGTAGTGAATTACCCTTTCCAATGTAGTTATCTATTGATTCTTGCAGTCCTTCCACTACTTTTTGGTCCCTTAAGAGCTTCATGCAGGTTTGTAAGAAGGATTTCAATACTGAGGGATCTACCTCCTGTGCAACAATGACCTCGTTAGGATTCTCTATTTATCCATTCTGATTCTTTGATGTGAAAGCCCTTGAATCCACAAAGCCCTTGCTTGCTTCCATAAATGTTTCTTTTGCCTTATGCAAATCAAATTTAGTATATTTGTCAGCAACCTTGCACACCCACAGATTCTTTTCTGGTTGTTTCCATGTGGCCTTATCGTCCCCAGTAGCTTTACCACTTTGTGTAACTATATTAACATTTGGGCCATCCTCGCATGATTTTGACCTCATCATTTTGATGTTCTGAGTGGGCTTCTGGTTCTTCTTCTCTTGCATCTTTGTGATGAGTATAGGACAATCTTCTATTATGTGGTCAAACTGTCGGCAATATTGACAAGAAGGGTGTGTCGGGTTCTGACAATCTCACACATAGTGGCCTGGTTCCCCATAATTGTAACAAATAATATGTTCGCGACCTCTTCTAGCTCCTCCCCCTCGTCCTCTTCCTCGACCCTGGAATCCATAGCATATACTCTTTATGTCAGAGTTCTATCCATCATTAACTCATATCTTCGGTAATTGTGCTCATCATGACCTACAGACTTACATTAATTGTAGAATAGTTGTTGGGAAGTTTGTACAAACTTCTGCAACAAATGGAAATTGTTGGTTGAGTGTTTTCCTATGATTTGGAAAATAGTGCACCAGCGCATTACACGATTATTTGATCCAGTGGAAGTTTCTAGCTTCAAGGGGTTAGGACCTCCCCCAATTAGATAGTTTTGATATATTGGGCAATGATCCTTGTCATGACCATTTCCTTTGCACTTTAAGCACCATACTTCAGAACGGGTCTGATTTTTGACCTCTTTTCCCTTTTTCAGATCCTACAACTCTATATGCAGGCTAGTCAGTTGCGTCTGGATCTATTGCACTCTCAGATTCATATCATAAATAGGTGAAGCCTCCAACTTCATAGAAATTTCCAGCACTTCAGCCGACATTCAAATCTTCTGTTGTGACAATGGTAATATCAAATGAGGCAACATCGTAGTAATATACCAGTCCTTATGTTGCTTGTCTAGAATTTGTAGATTAGCCTATTGTAGCACATATTTTAGTATTTGATCAATATCTCATGTAAATTCATTCAACTTCTACTTAAGTTATTTGACCTCGGTCACATACTGGGCTTGATACTTTGGATTTCTGAATTCATTATTTAGCGCATATTTTGTGTCTTTCAATGACACAGTTGGATTAGTCATACTGTATTTAATATACCAAGTCAATGCCATATCTTGCAATCTTGTGACCAGCTGCACTTTCTTTAGATCGTCATCCGTTATCTGCTGTGACTGCCATACAACATCTGCTGCAAACCATAATTGATCAGGGTCTTCTCTGCCCAGGCCCTTGAATATAGGAATCTTCATAGTGTTTTCCATACTAAATAGTGGAGGTGGAGGTGGAGGTGGAGGTATAGGTGGGTGATTGGAGTGGATGGATGTGGACTTCCTACAGTGCCTTAAACTACCGATTGCGACACACCTGTTATGCAGTGTTCTTCTTGAATGTGTATGAAAAGAAACAACTTTAGGTTGTGAATGACAAACAAGCCTAACAGTAAAAATGGCTGTTAAATAGTGTGGATCTGCAACAAATGATAGAAACAAAACCTGCCAAAGTCCTGATCTATGCAACATAAATAGTTAAACAACAAAATGGGATAAGAAGGTAAGGGCAAATAACTCCAATAATCCAATGGAAACTAGATATAAATAATATGTTTTATTAGATGAGACCTGTGAAGGGAACAAATAATGTTACCAGTCCCCCTCTGTGGGATGGGTTCTTGGCTAACCTCAATGCCTTGAGCTTTTGTAGAGTCTCTCTCCTCTATAATGTGTAAAACCCAACAAACTAAATGTTTGAGCTCGATGAGAACTCAAATGGAAAAGAAAATGGCGCACGACAATGATAATAATTAGAGCTACAACAATGAGTGCAACAATAAAAATGATCGAAAGTAAAAAATGAATTTAAAACCCTTCTATTTATAACAAAATATTAGGTTATTCTCGAATAATGGAAAATAATAAAATATTATTAACCATATTCTAGAATTAACCATTTGGAATATTTTATTATATTTGGTTGGAGGGAAAAAGTATTTATATTGATTAAATACTTTTATTTAGAAATAATAAATAAATAAATAAATGATTTATTTATCATCTCAAGGAATGTGGTTAAGGAATAATAAACAAATAATGATTTATTTAAGTAATCCTAGGGTATTTAGTCAAACTTGACAAGGAATAGTAACTAAATAATGATTAATTAATTATTCCTAGGGAAAAATAAGAAAGATAATGGTTTATCTATTTATTTATCATGATTGGGTCAAATATGACAAGGAATATTAGTTAAAAAATGGTTTATTTAATTATTCCTAGAAGATAGTTAAATAAATAATGATTTATTTAATTATTCTTCATGGGTTTAACCAGAAATAGCTTAACAAATGTGATTTATTAAGTAATTTCTTATAGTAAAAGAAATTTTACTATGGTAAAATTGGCCCTATGTGGTGTACTTCGATCCATCTAGTAAATTATGGCTAGATAATCAATTTTTGGTGATAATGGGCGTCTTCAGACTATTACTTTCTTCTTCGCTATCAGATGCTCCCAACAGATGACTGTACTCAACAATTGTATCTATATCTTTTCTGAACGTTTCCCACTTCGCGTAGCCCCCATCGAGCCTCTTCTAAACATAAATTTAGTGGCATAACCCTTTTCTCACACAATAGCATTTTAATCCAGGTTTTCAGAGAATTCAGATACTTACCTTTTGGTCCTTTGAAAAACTGGCATTCATCTTCGCTATAACTGACAAATGTATCAATCGCGAACTCTGTGATAAATCTTCCAAAAATACTATCGATCCAGTAATCGATAGCCTTCACAACCTTGTATTTTGATCCTTCATGGCGCTTCCCTAACTCTGGAGTCCACACAATAAGGTTATCCAACTTCTAGGTAGGCTGATGATTCGCCAATTTAGCCAACCATTCATATAATTCACATGGAAAAGAGCAAAAGAAAACTTTATGTTCATCTGTATATAGATATCTCTGCAACCACTCTTCTTTGGACATATGCATATTCCTGTTTTCTTGAGTTGCAAACTCGTGTAGCTTCCAATCTATCCACTTCTCAATCTCCTTCTTTGTTGGTGTCCATGGACCCCACATCACATGTCCCTCAGATAGATCTTGGTCCCAACAATGGAACCATTTGTTGGCTTGATGGGGCTTGGAACCAGGTTTGGATTTAGCTGCGTAACAAAAAAAACCTACACTACCAGCCCTTTCGGTAACAATTCGTGTAGCGTAGGCTACAATCTCACCCGAGGCAATATTGGTGGATGCTAGAACCATGTTTCTGCATCCAAAGGGCTATGTGATGTGTTTTCTACAGATATAGGGCTTTATCTCGACATTCATGACCCTAACTCTTGAAACCTAGAACTTAGAGTAAATAACAGTTAACAAATTTCTGTCCTTAGCCGATTGTGCTAAACATGCATAACATCAAACAAATAAGAAGATCTACGTCTTTGTGAATCTATTAAGTACTTTTTCTCATTAAATGCATTCAATAGTTCATAAATACAACAACTTGAGAAACAATAATACGCAGATACATAAATATCACTTCAAAATATGTCTTTATTATGCTTCATATTTTCATATACAACTCTTTCTAACCCTGCGCACACAGCTGTAGTGCCCCCACACTCAGCTGCAGACTTACCAAGGTATTTGTGCACACATCTGTAGGAGCCTTCTGCTTCGCCCAAGTACATAATAGATAAATTCAGACTCAATTCATGTACTTCCTTAATTCACTTATTCCCTATGACTCTTTTATCACTTCCTTTTATACTCTTCCTTCATTACAATACCATGGTCCACGAACCATGGGCAGGTGTCAAAAAAACTTGACTTTAACAAACTAGGAGGCTTTGACCTTCCTAAAGCCCCTTTGACTCCTATTGACCTATGCTACTCACTCTTTGCTCCTTAAAATGTAGAGACTTTACAATATATTTAACAAAACTTTAGCAAAATCTGACCCATGGGACCCTTTCCCAACAACCTTTCTTCTTTACAAACTCCCTTACCACAAGTCTAGCTTTATACCTTTTTCTACCTCCATCTTCTTCCTTCAACCTGTAAACCCATTTATTCTGTAATGTTGTTTTACCTGCAGGAAACCTGACTAAGTCCTAAGTCTAGTTATGGACCAAGGAGTCCATCTCTTCTTTCATGGCTAGCTCCCACTTCTTCTTGGTTTCTACCTACACTGCTTCTTCATAACTTTCCAGCTAACTAGAATCAATCAACAATACATAATATAATGAAGGAGAGTATTGTTTAGGGGGTCTACTTATCCTGGTAGATCTTCTAACACCACTTTAAGGTGTTTGAGGTGTATGTTGCTATTGTGATTACTGTTGTTGTTTTGCCTGTTGATCATTATGATTTTCATGCACGTTTACTTTTTCTGTGATCTCATCAAGCACTGTGTATTCTCTATTTTCTTTTCCCTATTTCTTTTCCTGCATCTGATTATTATACAAAACCTTTTCATTGAATATGACATCTATGCTCCTAATGATTTTGTGATTTTCATAAATATAAGTGATAACCAAAATCATTAACACCATATCCAATAAAGGTACGCTTCTTTGATTTTTCCTCAAACTTTGTTCTATTTTCTTTATTAATGTGGACAAAGGCTTCACAACCAAAAGTTTTTAAAAATGAGTAGTTTACCTTTTTACCTGTCCATGCCTCCTCTGGAATATCTCCATCCAATGAACTTGAAGGCCCTCTGTTTATTAGATAAACAATAGTATCTACAAATCTACCCAAAATTGTAAAGGAAATCCTGCAAGCAATCTCATGCACCTTGCATGCTCCATGATTGTCCCATTCATCCTCTCTGACACACCATTTTCTTGTGGTTTTCTTGGAACTATCTTCTCTCTGTGAATTCCATGCTCTAAATAATACTTATCAAACTATTTGCTACAATATTCACCTCAATTTTTTGATCTGAGACACTTTAACCAATTTCCTGTCTCATTTTCAACTAAAGCTTTCCATTTATTGAAAGTGTCAAATACATCAGATTTATTTCGAATACAATAAATCTAGGTTTTTCTGGTTGCATCATCAATAAAGTAACATAGTAACGAGAGCCACCGAGAGATGATACCTGAGCAGGTCCCCATACATCTATATGCACAAGCTCTAATTTTTGCTCTTATTTTCTTTCCCAACTCTGAGGAATCTGACTCTCTTTTGTTTTCCATAAACAAAATTCTCATAGAATTCCAAATCAACATGCTTCAAACCTAGCAACAAAATTCTTGAGTGAAGAATCTTCATCCCCTTTTCAATCATGTGCTCGAGCCTATGATGCCACAATGTTGTATCTGCTCCTGTAGAGGTTAAAGCATTAACATAATTAGAAATACCATTGCATAAGTACAATGTACCAACCTTTTCTCCTTTTTGTATTACTAGGGCTCCTTTAGTGACCTTCTAGGTTTTATCTGTAAAATTATTTACACAACCTTCACCTCCCAACTGCCCTATTGATATTAGTTTTTTCTTTAGATCTGGAACATGCCTTACCTCCTTTAATAGACATTAGTTTCCATTCTGGTGTTTTATGAAAACTTTACCAATTCCAATGATTTTACAGGGTTTATCATCACCCAAACGAACTTGTCAAAAATCTCCTTGAACATAATCATGAAAATGTTTCCTATCAATTGTGGCATGGAATGAGGCCCCTCAATTTACCACCCAGGCATCAATAATATTTTCTAATGAAAGAATCAAATCATCATGCAACACATCACCTGTCACATTCACTTCATGATTTTTTTCTTGCTACGTGTCTCCTTCTTTTCCCTTCCAAGACTTACAATATTTCTTTAGGTGTCATTTCTTCTTGCATTTCTAGCACACTATCCTCGATCTGGACTTGGATCTGCCTTTACTTGACTTACTGCGATATCCTGGGCTCTTTCCTCTTTCCATTTTTCTTCCCCTAGTCTCTGTAGTCAAAGCATTATCTGATGTGTCACTAGAGCTTTTTCGTCACATTTTCTCGCTAAGGATTACACCACCAACATCATCAAACTTTAAAGTACTAGATCCAAAGACAGAGTTACTAATGGCCATAACTGAACCATTCCAACTTTATGGCAATGCGCACAAAAATAACATAGCCATAACTTCATCATCAAAAGTTACCCTACAGAACTTAACTAACTCGTAACTGTATTAAATTCATTTAAATTATCAGCAACAGATCCACCTTCTGACATCTTAATATTAAATAAATGCTTCATAAGAAATACCTTATTTGAGGCTGAGGGTTTTTAATATAGTTTGGAAAATTCTAACATTAAACCCTCTGTTTTTGTTTCCTTTGAAATATTAAAGGCTTCCGACGCTGCTACGCACAGCCATATTGTTCCAAGTGCCTTTCTGTCGAGAATATCCCATTATGTGTCTGTCATACTCATCAACTTCTTTGCCTTTCTGCTCAATGGTAGGTACATATATTTCTGATACAAATAATCTTCCATCTGCATCTTTCACAACTGGTAGTTTTGGCTGTTAAATTTTTTGACCCTAAACCTAACATCTTTTGCCATTGCTCCCACTCAAACCAGGAACCCTTCTGTCTTGCGAGTTTATCATCCAAATAGACCTTCGGCTCTGATACCAGTTGTTAGAAAATTATATATTATAGAGAAACAAAACAAATAAAATATTACATAAACACAAACATAGAAAATGCATAAAACAAGAGAGAGACATAGATATACGTGGTTCACCCAATTTGGGCCACATCCATGGAGAAATAGCCAATCCTTCCTTTTATATTATCCAGAAAAATGAAGAGATACAACCTACAACCGATCAGTTGTAACTTCCTCTTCGCTCTCACACAATCTGCTCTCTCTTTTTCGCTCATACCCATATCTTCAGTCGCAATACAATTCCCTCATATATAGTGAGGGGTTACCTTCTAGGGGAAAAAACCCTAAATTAAACATAACTTCTACTGTTAGATCATCTGCCTAATTAACGACCCAGATTGACTACAAAATTACAATATTTTACAAGGAAATTTTACATCTATTTTTAGCTTTAGGGGTGCTACCCTCGAACACCCTTGACGACAAACAAACGGGTGACCATTACGAACTGGGGTCGAATGCAGTGATACCTTTGAATAAAGAAGATAATTAGGGTCCACACCCAACACTAAGCCACCAGTATTTGATGATCTACCTTCTGGTGATTTGGAACTTCAACAAGTTGTCGAGGAACTTTAGCCTGAGTTGATGGTTATGTCAGGTTCTCCTAGTCTTGGGATCAATTCCTATTACGATCAGAATAGTGATGTATCTTTCAAGGCTCCTCATCACTCTTCCACACATATTGAAAATCAATCTCTTTCCAAATTTTCGCATCCTCCACCTACATTACACGATCCTATCACTCAGTCATTGGAGGATTCATACTTGGCGAGCATAGTTGCAAGAAATTTTTTTATTTCTTTATTTATGTTCCCCCGTTTCTGTAGTTCGGAAATTTGTTGTTGCGTATATTCAAGTCGCAGCGTGCTTAAACACGGAAATGCATCCACAGAATGTCTTCTGTGCGGTTTTATTTCGTACTTTTTTGAGTGCATTTGCGAGCTTCAAACGTTTTGGTATGTATTGTATTATCTTCATTTTTTATGTGTATGGTTGAATATGTTTCTTGATATGAATTCCCTCGCGTACATAGGCCAACCAATGCACTGGTGGTTACACTAGAAGTTTCATTTTACGTGATTCTGACCTATTCTCTGATTAAGCTAGGAGTAGGAGTAGTTGTTTGTTTTTCTTTGTTGTTTTGACTTGTTTTGTTTTTCTTTGATTTACTTTCTACCTTGCTCCTTTTCTGTCTTTCCAATTATTTTTAGTAGTAGAAGAACTTGCACATGAAACCATGCTTGATTTCCGAAACAAGCATGGTGAAATTCATCAGGAAGTTGTGTTATTTTCAACTCTTGGCTATCTTTTTATTTTCTCTCTTTGCATGAGTCGTGCATTATTTTAGTTGATAATACTTTTATGGAAAATAAGTTCCTTTAAGAGAAAATCATAGAGGAATCACGATGCTTGGACCTATAACTAGTACCGCCTACTCTAATCGTTCTTTTATTTTTGGTTAATCCTTGTCAGTTAAATCGAGTAGAGTAAGGATGGGAGGAAAACTTAACAAGTGTGTCAGAGGTATACATAAATATCCTTCTCTAAAGGGACAACCTCTTCTACTCTCAATAAGTCGAGATCCCTCTTTCACCTCATTAAATAAATAAGTGCCTATGCACAGTTCTATGAACAAAATAAAAAATTGAAAACAATAAATAAAGGCGAAAGAATAGAAATGATTCCTACATAGAGAGGTGAATAAAACAAATCCGCTGGGGTACTGTCCAAGCTCGATAGCAGCAAAGCAATGTTTGTGTTCCTAAAGTGACTCTGCCGGGGTACTGTCCATGCCTGTTGGTAGTGCAGAAACACTAGATATGAAAATGAAGACTCTGAAAACTCTTTTCACTTGTGCATCTATATACTCCTCATCCCCAATCAAAACCATTTAGTCTTACTTGACTTGGTTTAGTGTTCCAAAGACGAAAAGAATGGTAGGGACTATATCTTTACCACAATCGAAGTGAAGGAGATATGGTAATCGATGAACCGAATAATACTTCCTAAAGATTTAAGCCTGTTTTGCATGAGACAATACCATAGAAAGAGCTGAAGTTCTACCCATGTGTCCCCAAGTGTTGTAGTGGCTACAACCACCCTCCAAAATTTTTCTTATGCTTTGGATTTGGAGCCTTCCTTTCTATTGAAATGAGCCTACCTTTGACTGTTGTCAAGTATTCATGTTTTTATTGAGACTAACCCCTTGCATCTTTTCTTTTGTTTGCTTGCTTTTACACTCAGCTGATCTTTCTAAGTCACAAGCTAAGCTCCTAACTTGGCCTTACAATAGTTTTGGTCTTTCCTCTAGAAATTGCACAATCCATGAGGGCAAGTCAACCTTGGTGATTGGAATTGCACAATCTAGACTAACATAACTACCTTAAGCCAAAAACTGCATAGTCATGGAAGACAACCCAACACCATGCCTAGAAATTGTGCAATTCATCACTCAGCTCAGAAACTACATAGTGCACTAAGGCAGAAAGATGCCCAGTTCCCTAGAATTGTGCAATCTTTCCTAGTAGTGTGCATGGAAATTTCCATAAAAAGAAGAAAAGCAAAAAAGCAAAAGAGAAATCCCTAGAAAGTAGGGATTCATCATTAGTTTCCCAAAGGTGCAACAATCCCTATTTTTAGAAGTTTCCACCAAGTGTCACGTTTTACTTGATTTTAGGCACGCACATCATAAATCCCGATCTGACCAAATATATTTAATAGATGCTTCTAGAGCTCACTTGTACATTCAATCTTAGAGCTATAAAATTCCCTAGGAGATCAAGGAACCTTTGGTGTAGTGGTCGTCACTTTTCCAGGTAAGTTTTTCTTTTGTCATCTTTTCCCATTTTTTTCTATCGAATTTTGTCATTTTACTTGTTTCTCTTCATAGTTGATGGCGTTTTAACCTGTATTAGCTTGTAGAAGTGTTGTTTCAATTTTCGTTTGCCTTTCATAAGTATCACATTGATTTTCCTTTTTTTGCACACTAGCAATTGTCGTTTCGACGACTCTCCTCATACATTTTTTTCCTTCCATTTGTTATGTGTCTACACTTGATTTACATCGATTCATCCACACTTAGTCAAATTTTTGTTTTTACTTGCATTATCTTTAAGATCTGATTGTTTCCCACACTTGCAATGGGAAGATCCAAACTTTCCTATGCCAGTTTTCACAGTGCCCAGCTAGGCATTATGCAATTCAGAAGTTCAAGCTAAGGATTGGCATCTGAGGCCATGTAATGCATAGTACAAGATGGCCTAATTATGCATTACATAGTTCCAGGTTCAGTCTGCACCTTGGCCATTGAGACTGCGCAATGTGCAGTCTCTCCTAGTAACTGTCCAGGATGGATAGCGCACTGCGCAGTCTCAAGCCTTAGGCTACACCTTGGTTTTTGGAACTACACAATGTGCAGTTCCCACAGCCAAGCCCCTTCACATGCCTAAGAAAATTGTGCAATTTTTCTCACTTGTGCACCATTATGCTGCATGACCTTGCTATGAAGATAGATTTGAAAAAGGCTAATCTTTGCTCGCCATGAATGTCTTTTCTACCCCACAAGTAACATATTTGTTTAGCACTTCTCTCTGGAAGTCACTGTTACCATGGCACCCAAGAGAACTGCTTCAAAATATACCATTGAGAGCAGTACCAGGGAAGTTATAGAGCAAATGCCAGTAAACTTGCTAGTATACTTGGACACTCAACTATATGTAGAAAAGAACTCAAAACTTACATGGCAGAAAGTTAACGAAGCTTTTTCAGCGAAGGACTTTGCAACAGATCTAGAGGACTAGTAGGTATATATTAATGTCCAGAGAGTAGGGCTACACAGGGTTACATGTAGATATCCAACCTTCCCATGTGCATATGTCATCAGTTGGATTGTCTCACATATTGATGGGAAGACCATGAGTTTGAGAAGTTCCATCTGAAGAAGGCTTTCTACTTTTCTGGTAGAAGACTATCAATGTATGTACCATTTTCCTGAGCCAAAACCATGCATGGATTCACTCTTCTATACCACCAACAACTATGTGGCCATGATGGATGTTGTTAAGAGCCAGGTGAAGGAGCGTTCAAAGTTTTGACATACACCCACCAACCCATATAAGAAAAGGTCTCTCAGGAGGTTCTATCAACTGATGATCATATTAGCTTCAAGAATCCATGGTCAGCAGAACACATATACCTTTCTGGAAGGGTGGGAATTCCTTCTGAACTAGGTTGTGAACAATGGGAAGCCACTCAATCGGTCAGATTTGTTGGCTCAATAGTTAAGGATCCATGTAGTAATGCCCTGAATACTCACAAGGGCAGGCGGGCAAGATTCTATATGTCTTCATATTTACTAGATGCAATAAATGCACATAATGCATTCCCTTGTATGAACTAGGCTTGGTCACCTTGAGAACTTGTGGTGCAGATACAATACAAGCTGCTGTCATATTGCAACCATCGAGGGGTAATGGAGAAGCTAATTGACCACTTCCTCATTCCATTATACATGATGATGTTTGTGGAATAACCATCTTGCATGTCACCTGAAGCAATGGTGGTAATATCGGAGATCACAGATTGGTTTGCCTCACTAGATGACACCTTCTTTAGAGTGTTCGATGGAGAGAAGCCATTGCATGTTTCACCAAGGTATGCCACCAACAAGCTTGTCATACAAGAAGTGTCATATCATCTCGCCACAATGTTATCATCTTCTTTGCATAGGAAGACGAAAGCAACTTGGCCAACTCTTCCTATGCAAATTGTATTGTACGATATAAAAAACTTGAAAGTCACAGATACCAAAGGGAAGGCAATAGATAAGTTTGCATTTGGTACTTGATACTTTAATTTGTACGATCCCCATAGTATTTGCAAGAACCACTGAGTGAGAATTCACTTTTAGTGGCTTAGCGAGACATTTCATTGGCAGAAGGAGGATCCATGGAATAATTGCTATAATGCGTCTAAGACCTGTGAGCTAGTTAGTTTTGCAGGAACTTCACAAGTGACTCCATAGAAGGAAGAAACTCTAGAAGGAACACCAGTAGAAGGGAGCAACCCCGTGCAGGATAAGGGGAAGAAAATGATTGCTCAAAGTGTAGGGGGAGAAATAAGCCACAAGATGAAAGTGGATCCAGCTATTATGAACAAGACTTTAGCAATTGAGGCAACGAGGTAATAGAGGATGTAGATAGAAGAACAGAGTAAGAGAGAGGAGCAACAAAGGATATTAGAGGAAGAAAAGAAGAATGAAGAACAAGAAGAGAAGAAGAAGTAGGAAGAAGAAGAAAGGAAACACACAATCGTAGAAGAAGCAACATGGAAACAATTTGAATAGCAAGAACATAACTGAAAACCAACAGAGGAGGAGGGCGAACAAATGCAGGAATAGAAGCTTGCTCAACAGATTGAAAATTTGATAGAGATCGATGACATGGAGGCGAAACAGGAGCTGCTGAATCAATATATCAACCTGATTCCTAGCACACAATAGGTCACTATTAAGTCTCCACCACCTCCTGTAATAGATTCGGATCTAGGAAAGGAAGGGGAAGTTGTTCCTCTTGATGATGATCCAGTTATGGACATGTACAATCTATCGTATGATGAGCTCTAGGAGAATATTGTACAAGCATGTAAGAATCATTTTCTGGATGTTCTCACATCTCCTGCTTTTACGAGAGAAAGGGTATTTTTGGCTAACATCAGGAGAGATCATAAAGCCATTGCCTAAACCAACTTAGCCTTCAAAGGTGCAATTAAGTCAAACACTCAGTGTCTTGTGGCCGAGAATAAGCAATTGGCAAAGAACTTGTAGGCTACCAGGAAAGAGGTTGAACAACTCTGTGCTACTTAATGAAGTATCACACTTGGAGAGACCAAGTATCTCTATGAGGAGATTTTTACTGTGCATAAAGAAATTTTCTACATGCATGGCTTGGAGTAGAAGTGTAAAGACTTTGGCAAAAATCTCAGAAATGTGCAAGATGCAATTACTGCCACACATGAATAGAAAATACGATACAAAGGGGCACTGTTTGACTTGGGTAAGAAGCTGAAGCCATAGGAAGAGCTGGAGAAAGAAAGAGTGCATATTTTATCTAGAACAAGAAAAAACTTGCCTCATTCATTGGTAACATTCAGGCCTTGTATGCACATATATACAATAGTATGGATTTCTTGGTGAAGAACCACATGATCCTATTAGTTGGCTTAGTCACTGAAGGCAAACACAGGAACTAGGTTAGAAAGGAGATAGAGGAATACTTGGGGCAACTGAGGTAGATTGCCACCAAGGATGACTTAAAGGTGAATAGACAGAACATGCACAACTACATTGGTGGCCCTGTCCAAGTGTAGACAATTGAACATGCTTCATAAGGAAGTTGAAATTGGTTCCAAGTCATTGTACCTAGATTCCATGGAGTCTAGAGTTTGCTTCCAGCTAGGTACTATCACACAGTTTGGGGATTTCATGACACAATACCAAGCTTGGCACTGCTATGTGAATGAGAAACATCAAGTGGAAGTTGCTGAGCTAGAGTTTCCCCAAACTCAAGCATCATAGTGTTTTTTCCTATTAGGATGTCAAGTTGTCTCTACTCTATTTTGTCTTATATGGGTATACGTGTAAATTATAATATTATTTGTAATTAATTTGTAAGTGGAATTATAAGTGTCAATATTGGAATGTTAATATTCATAATGTAATGTAATGATTTATTTTGTGAAGTTGAAGAGTCATGAGGGAAGTCCAAAATTCACAAAGGGGAGTTGAAGGGTCACCCCCTCTTGTTATAAATAGAACCTCATTACTCATGTAAAGGAATTTTGTGAGCCAATATTTTGGCTAGGCTTAGGATTAGAAAGAGCTTGGGATTTTTGTGAGAGCCTTGGCTTCTCTGTAGCATAGAGGAATAATACTTATTTGGAGGAGCAAATGTTGTTGACTTCATGTTCCACTATTGGGTCTAGTGGTTCATCAATGGTGTATGTATGATTGGAACTTTCACTTTTAATAAAATCTCAGAGCTGACACACTTTCATGCGTATGTTGTGAATATAGTAGGACTATTCTTGTTTTATTTGCAATTAATGTTATTTAAATTACGCTTATGCTTATGATCTATTTCATTTGCATTTGTATGATTCTTGTTGAATGAATTTTGTATTTGTCACTTTTAACTTGTAGACTATTTCATATGTTATCTTGTGATGTCATTATGTTCGTGTGTTCCTTTCATGCTATGTACTATTACAAGATTATAAGGGGATCACTTCCCTTTCCCTTTGTGTGTTGGAACCTTCACGCATCACACTTGACCTTCCGCAGAGTCACACACTTGTTGTCACCAAAGACATTTTGCACCTCTATGCATATTCGCAACCAAGGCATATCATTAAGACCCCACTGTTGGGACTCCTACTCCAAACGGTGTGAGGTCTAGTTGAGACTTCATATCAGGGAGATCCCTTAAATGTTGGTAGGTCCAACACTGTCAACACACTCTCTTAGTAGGAGTAGCCTTATCCATCATTGCTAAGCGATTCAAAAATGTTCTTGATCAATGTTGTAGGAGACAAATTTAATGATGGTAAGTATCAAATTTAGAGTTTATTTAGGGTTTTATTTAGAGGCAAAGTTAATGATGGTAAATGTTAAATTTAGGTTTTCTTATTTGCATGTATTCTTCTCTCTCTTTCTCTTTTCTCTTCTCTTTATTTTTTTTCATGCATGTAACTAATCACTCCACCCTAATAACCCCAACAAATATTGGTCCACAAAAGCATTTCCCCTACTTAGTCAAGTGAGCCAGACAAAAATGACACACACACACACACACATCACACTCTCTCTCTCTCTCTCTCTCTCTCTCTCTCTCTCTATATATATATATATATCTCTCTCTCTCTCTATATATATATATATATATCTATCTGACATTCTTTTTGCCAATTTAGAAATTTGAGTGAAAAGTATCTCTTTAGGGGATTCTTTCTTTTACACAGAAGAAATATTCTTTGATATACCCAAAGTATTGATAGCCTTTAACACAAATTTTTTCCCCTCTAGAGGGAGAATGGGGACAATGTCCAATCCAAATATATTATAATCTTCATTAGCGGTTTTCCAGGTGTGGTTCCAATCATTGTTGTGATTCATAAGAGAGTGAAATGTTTGAATGTAACCTACCAATGAACCCTAAATATTCAGAAAGAGAAGATATGCCTACTCTAGTGCAAAAGATAAATTTTCACTTGGGTGTAATATAAGAAATTAGCAAATGTACCTTTAGATATAAATCACCTAACAACACTAAAACACAATATTTGAGAGAGAACCCTGTAAAAATTGATCACATTGTGAAAGAGAGCGTGATGCTAGATGTTGTGTTCAAAGGCTGAAAGGATGAGACACTTGTATAAAGAAACAATAATATCATATTACAAAGGAATCTTGAGTGTTTGTCTATTGACAACTTAGGAGGTATGGTGCATTCCCTTATAGGTTTGTGGGCTAACATAATAACTAGGTTGGTATTAACCATAAAGGAATATAATAAATTAGTCTTGATTAGGTAGGATTTAAGCAAAGCCTTAGAAACATATTATAACACAATAAAAACGATTACAAAGTGAGGTCAACAATTTTCAAATGTCAATATTGTGCCATCATTTCAATGCTCCCCCTTAAGCTGAGAAAGAGGCCATAGGAATGATAAAATATAAATGGGAGAGTTTTTTTAAAAGACCTAAATCAGTACATGGTTAACATTTATTGAAATATAAAAGAGAGTGGGTTTATGTATATACAACTTGAATACAATGGAGAGAGCTCAGTTATAGTGTGATATTGGGTTTATAGGAATATCTAAATTGAATTCAATTAAAAGAGTTTGAATATGAATAAGAAAAACTTGAATGTTGTATGAGAGTGGGTTTATGGACACCCAACTCAAGTATCCCTAGTAGAGCTTGAATATACTTTAAAAGTGGGTTTTATGGATACTCAACTTGAATACAACTAAGAGAGCTTAATTAAATTTAAGAGTGGGTTTCATAGATAACTGACTTGAATACAACTAGGAGTGAGTGTTGATTAGATATAATTGAGAGTGGGTGTGTGGATACCTCACTTAAATATAGGGTTGTTTGTGGCAGATATACAAAGTCTGTGGGTTTATGGATATTCAATGCAAACTAGGGTTGGCCCTATTCACAACATCCCCATTTATTCTAAAGAAGAGGCTTTAGAGAGAAAACATTATATCATAAATTCCCCATTTAATGGTAAATGTGGTCATATAATGAAGATATAAACCCCTTGAATGCCATATCTCCCAAGCTAATTGTTGAAAAATGGTAGCTATGGTTAGCATTTTCATCATGCAAATCAAAGAAGAAATGAAATTTATTTTGCTAGTCAAGTCAACGTTCCTTTTGTTCAATTCAGCTCCAAGTAAGGACACACCTTTTTTCATGAATAAAAAGCTATAAATAAAGCCTATTTTCTATCCTCCAAGACACAATTTTCGAATCATCTAAAATTATCTCTGTGTCTCACCAAATGTAAAGTTCTGCGACATACAAAGCTATGTGGAACAATGTGAATATTTTGTGAAACCATGCGAGTTTTATGAATTTATAGCCTTTTTGGAATAGCGAAACCATGTGAGTTTTGTTGAGGCTATAGTCTCTATGGAATAATGCAACCATGAGAAGTTTTCTGAGGCTACAACTTCTATGAAACGAATGTGAAGTCTGAGGCACATATCATTGTTGATAATGTGAAGTTTGAGCCTAGATGAACAAGCCAAAATTTGGCTCTATTGAGGAATGGAAGGTGGCCATTTGTGGATGGTTCTATGGTTAAATATGTGGCAACTTGTGAGCTGTTTTATGGATAGATTGGTAACATAATTCATATGGAAAATTGTTGTTTGGTGGAGGGTTGGATTGACGATTGTAGGAGGGCATATCATCTCGTTGGTTAGTTTTGTATATGTCTTGTATAAGGATATTGTTAAGGTATTCTACCTTGACTGATGAATATTCTGATGTACATGTTGATGAATTGATTCTTTGAAATTATTCTTTTGAAAATAGTACATCCTTTGAATTATCTTGATTTTTTAGGGTCATCCATAAAATCATTTATAAAAATTATTGTGACAAATATTGTGGACTTGTGAGTAAAATATACATCAAAACAAATGGGGAAGAACTTGGCTTTCTCTTTAAGGTATGATGTCATATCCTTATAAACACCATTATTAACCAATTCCACCCGTTGGCAAATATACTTCATATAACAATAAGCGAAAGCATGCCTTGTAAAACTACATGATTTTGGAACACAATGAATATCTCCAAATGTGGTGGGGTCAAATATGATATCATCACATTTTAAATTGGTAGGGTTCATACGCAAGGTGCACATTTAGATGTGCATTCAGAAAAAATGAATTAGATCAGATAAGATCTATTGAAAAACCCAAATAAATTTATCTAATGAAAGTTTTTGAACTCTAGAAAATAGATGGCCTAAAACTTTGGCTTCATGATCACAAAAATTTTGTGATTGCACTAGAAAACATTCATAGGTATGTTGATAAATCTAGAGAAAATTTTAGTTTTTTGATGCCACTAGAAAATATTCTTTAATTATGTACATAAATCTAGGGAAAACGTAGGGAAAGAAAAGGACGGTCCAAAAAATGTAGTTGCCAATAAATTCTTTGTGTCGAATTCTTGAAATGGCCTCGCTAAGGGAGCCTTAAACAATGTGAATAATGTGAAAAATCTATATTTGCAACCCATAGGGCAGTTACTCTAGTCAATAATCCTTGGATCCTTATAAACAAAGGTGATCAAAATCATGGATCCACAATTACAACAATGATTCCATCAACCAAAAGTCTTATATCTATCGTTGAAAAATTCGCAAAATAATTCAGTGGGAAACCAAAATGTAGGGCACTTTAGTGTCATGCAGAAGATCCCTTTTTTTTATTTTCTTTGTGATGGCGTATTGATTTTTGGTTTCTTCTAATGGAAAAAAATAATTGCTAAATGTGTGATGGGTAAGAACATTTAAAAGAGGAAAAGAGAAAATTAAATTTTTACAACAAATCTTAGGGAAAAATTACCCTAGGTTGATACTAAAATTACCCTATTACAATAAATTATATGAGAAGAGGAATGCTTGTTTAAGAGGTTTGAAATCACTAGCTAATATAGAGGTTAATGCACCACCAAATAATATCACACCATCAAGTAGACAAATCAATCACTCAGACAAGTCTTCAAGTGAAATATCATTAATTTTAGGCATTGTTAGTGGTTTGCTTGTCATGATTTCTTATGTCTGTTTGCAACTCAGAGAAGACTGAAAACTACCATATTTAGAAGGAAATATAAATGTTTTTAAGACAAAAATTGTAGACTTACCATTGCATTGACTTGCAAGCGAGTTCTAAACCCTGTTATTTTGAACCCTTAAACCCACCTTCTAGTTTTCTCAGGAAGCCCTCCATGTTATGGAAAACATTTGTATGAACCATCAATCTGATTTTAACCTTGTATATCAGATGACAATGTACCCAAATTTGTGTGTGTGATCATGAAAAGAGATCAAAGGATCAAACCCTAATTCCTTCATATACAAGCAGACATACTCACAGTCATGAGGCTATAAAAGAAAAGTTCGAGAGTTGGTACCAGGCAACTTCACAGATTAGTGATGTATAAATATTCTGGTGAAACAAATATTGGTTTTGTTTCTGTAGCATCAATAACAATAGCTTGATATGCAATTTTAGCTTCAAACTTGGGATAAGCAATTCCAACAATTTTCCCCTCTTCCAATGTGGTAGTAGAAGAAGGAAAAGTCAAGGGATATTCAAAATAAATAGTTCTAAAAGAATGTTCTCGAGGAATCATATTGGACATTGAAGAAATGGAATTGATATGTAATATTGGAGGTGGAAGATCAAAAGTACCCATCAATGAGGAATACATCCAAACCCCAGATTCTCAATAGGCCATTAGAAATTATTAACCAACGAGACAGTAGAATCATAAGATTCATTAAGGTCATTGGAAGGTTACGTAAAATGATCAATAATAACTATTATCCCATCATGAGTAAAACATAATACACGAAATAAGGATGAAACAAAAACTTGTATCACATATACCCATTTTTGACCCAATAAAATATTATAATCTAGATTAGGATCGACTATTTGTACTTCCATGTTGATAATCTTACCCCAAATCCAACTGGGAAGGAAGGAAAAATCCCATGAGGCCTATGAGAGTGTCCATCAAATACAATTAAAAGAGTTGGAGAGGCAATCACTTTAAGAGACCTAATTTCTTTCCAACATGACATAGACATTACACATGTGTAAGCTCCTTCATCAACTACAATACACAAGATAATATTCTTTTGACACATAAATTTAATTTGAAAAGCTACATGATGAGGGAGTCTTGGTTTGACACTTGTAGTATCAAAATTACTTGAGAATTCTTCTGGTTAATGACTCCAATTGCAGTGAGTAACACACTCCTTTGTGCTGAGCACGAGTGGAGTACCTCTAATGCTGACATAACACAAAGACTGTTGACCTAAATCCTCGGTAATAGAATAATTATGAGCAACCCTAGCATTTGGATTAAAATTTGAGCATTTTGAGGAGCCTTTTGGAATCCGAGGTATAGACTCAATGACATGCCTCTCTATATGAAGAGGTTCTTTAGAATCAAAATAAGTTTTAGCCTTAGGAGGTTTTGAGTCTCCATAATCATGAGCTCTAGTTGATATGAAAATATGAGTGATAAGTATTATATATTTTATGGAGATTCCCCTTCTAACAGGGTGCCCCCTGAAGTGGTTCCAACATTAGAATTCATGCTAGTGAGTAATTCCCGCCCTTGGGGAAAAGGGTTGTTAATCACAACCTGGGAACTAGAAGGACCTTTTTGAACATATTGAATCTTGAGGAAAAGATGTGTAAGATGATCCCCACTGCATAAATTGCAAGGGAATTTAAATTTCCTTTTAGATTCTTTCTTGCCCTCACCAGTGTTAGCATTTGGTCTATCTACATTCCCCTTCTCTTCCTCACCCTTGTTCTTACTTCATCCTTTATTCTTCCCATCATATTTTTGGTTTCCTTTATATTTATATGACCAAAATACATTAATCATAGAAGGTTGTGAAGGAGGAGACATAAATGCCATATATTGTTTTTCTAGAGAAGATTGTAATGACGTATTTCATAATTGTTTAAATAAAAAAATAGCCATATTAGAATAAATCGAACATAAAACCCCATTAACATGGGGACCTGGTTTCAGTTTGGTCAGAACTATCTAAGATTTCATCACGTTAGGAAATTTTTTATAAAGAACTCCAAACTGGGAATAAATTAGTTCTAACAACTAGGCTCTAAATATAGCCTGTTCCTCTATGAACACTATTGAAAGTGACACATCCTTATAGATATATGGTTGTAGAGAATTCAAAACCACTCTAATAAAAATTCATTAGGGATATATGCCTTGATCAATATCTTTCTTCTCTGCCACTCTTGTATGTGGTCAAAAATATGGGTGGCTTTATCCTGTTTAAAATTGGTCAGAAGCTCAGTATCGACATAATAATAGATAGGAAATTTAAAATGGTTTAAATATCATAGCCAACTCACTAAACATACAAAACAACCCCCCTCTCAACTCAGTATACCATTTTTACATATTCCCAATTACGTGTGTTGGACAATTCTCAACCTAATTGAATCATCAATTAGAGAGTTCGATGACAATCATAAAAAAAATTGGTTACATGGTCAGCTTGGTCTTCTCCAAACTTCCTTTTAAACTTGATATGTGGGATGGAAGTTTGGTAGGGTTCAGTGGCCAAGGGATTATACCAAACTAGACTATTAGTTAATTTAGAAAGATCAGGAAAATTAAGAGTTACCAGGAATGGTAAGAATGAAAAAGTTATAGGACCCATGGATTAGGGTTCCCAAAGTTTGGAAAGGTAGATCCTAGATTTTAAGCAGTATGAGGTTGCAAGGGATTGCTTGCAAAAAATCCTAGATTATAAGGTAGACCTTGTTGTCTAGGAGTATATGGAGAATATCCTCCACTCAACGGAGAACTTTGAGCAATAGAAATATTACCTCCTAATGGAATGTTATAGGTATAAGAAACACATTGAAAAGGGTTCCACAGATTTACTAAAGGAGGAAAATATGTGGATGTACTACCAGTAGGGAAAGGTATACTCCCTTGCTAAACAAATCACTGAGAAGGGATACCTAACCCTAAACCAGTAAGTAAAGGATATGCCATACTATTAGTGTAAATATTTTAGAAAAGTGTACCAAAAATTCTTCACTTAAGTCACTGGTGACAAGAGACCCTAACAACATGATGTGACTATTCTTATGCTTTAGATTTGCAAGAAAACGTGATAAAACCTTGCAAGAAAATATATGATTCAAGCCCAAAAAATATAACAATAGTAAAGAAAAGTGAAGGAACCCAATAGAAGGATTTCAAATGAATACTATTTTATTAAAACACCTAATGAGGAAGATGTACAAAATGGGTTTGTATATTCCCCTCCATGGGATAGGTCATTTTTATCTTCTCATGCTTCAACAATCTTGTTCTTCTCTCTCAAATATGTAGAAAATCCAAAAGCAAGATGGTACTCAAGAGGGAGCTTAAATGTTGTGAGATTATAATGGTGATGATGATAATGATCATGTTGAAGAATGAATGGAAAACTCTCTTATTTATAACAAAATATTGAGCTAAATTAGGAATAAGAAAATAATAAAATATCATTGACCAAATCAAAATATAGTTGTTAGGAATACTTTATTACATTTTTTGGATAGGGAAAAGATATTCAAAATGGTCAAATACCTTTATTTAGCAAGTGGTTGAATTAAATAAAAAATAAAAAATTATTTTTTACACTTTGTGAGAATTAAGAAAAGTGTGAAATTGAAATAATTATTAAACAATGGTTTAACAATTATTCCAAAAATAAGAATAAGGAATAATAATTAAATAATGATTTATTTAATTATTCCAAGGTGATTTTCAAACATGTTAAGAAATAATTATCAAATAATGATTTAATAATTATTTATAGATAAAATTAAATAAATAATGTTTTATTCAATTATTATCATGGGTTTTTTTTAATTTTAAACATAAATAATTTTATGAAAATGGTTTACTAAATTATTTCCTATGGTGAAAGTGATTCTAATATGGTAAAATTAATCCTACATGGTGTGTTTCGATCCACCTAGTTAGAAATGGCTAGGTGATCATTTTTTAGGTGATAACAGATTTCGCCCCAAGTATGAGCGTTAGGAGCAGACCGTATGACCGAAAGACATTGTAGGTTACACTTATAGGAGACACCAAAGGGGACATAGAGAGAAAGAGAGTTGAAGCACTATAAGGAAGGAAAAAGAAATGGAGGGGGTGAGACCCACTAAACTAACATAAGTCTCCTTTCATCTTGGAGTGCACGAACTAAAATGAGGTAGGGAAGTCATACCCATACCCGCTGAGATAACTGAGTACAAATAATAATGTTGCACCCATAAATGTGGGTATGAGAAATAAAGTACATGATACGTGATACATGGTACATGATATAGTGGCATCAATAAGCTAGAAAGTGATACAATGATATAATGGGTCCCATATACATAATATGCCTAGAAAAACATAGGCCAAGGCTGAATATAATAACACCTGAGTACATGAGATATAATTCCCCTCAAGTTGACATGATGAGGGGGAATCACAACTAAAGAAGCCTTGGTGAACATGAAAGGGATTTGAAGATCTTAATGGATCATCTGACTGAGGCAAACATGCTATGGACACTACAAGTGGAGGGAATCGAGCCAATCAAACATACAGAACAACATTTGAGGTTGGATCAAAATCTGCTGTCATCCAGGCTTGTGGGGGGCTACCTAAAGTGCCACCCCTTCATGAGGTCTAAAAAATCTCACACACACCCAGCAAATAATGGTACAATTTGATGGATCACCAGACCATCAAGTGTACGATTCTCAATCATGTGATAATGAGTTGGAGTCAGGCACGTGAGAAACGACCAAGTCAAAGGGAAATGATGATTCCCTTTGCTTTATTCAAGGCTTTGAACAATGATGAAAGATGGAATCAAGGTACACTTCCATCTAGACCACTCTTTTGAAATAAATGTGCTAAAGTCGACATAAGAGGGCCTACAAGGGGCGAGGCAATGAGGATTCCTCAACAAAGGCACGAGGGTCATAGTAATGTGAATGATGGAATAACACTAGGGATGATGATGTAAGGAGACAATATGTGAGGTAGACTGACAAATTTCCTTTTTTAGAGAATGATATGCATGGTTGACCTGGTAGCGACTGACTTGATTCTAGAGGGGATGGTTAATTACTCAGACGAAGGATGTTCAAATATGGAGCAGTATAGGTGGAGGTCAAATATGAGCACAAGGAGATGAATGTGACATAAATATTGAAGATATACTAAAAAAATACTCAAGGGGACTCATAAAAACTTTATGGATGCAAGGGTGACCCATCTCTGATGCTTTGAACAAGGGTGACTCGACAATGCTGCCACATGGGAGAGGCCCGAAGGGGACCATAAAAACATGAGTAAATAATGGTTACTCATAGTGAAAATCGACACATAAGTCAACAAGTGCAAAGGAAAAGTGGTACCAGGTTACATGTGTCTCACATGAAGAAATTCAGTTTTGATGGATGGCAAAGTGAGATCTTGTGGACGAAAATGGCTTCCTAGTGAAGTATCAAATTACCAAAAACAAAAAGAGATCCATTATAGAGACCAGTGAGAAATTTCCAATGGTTCTGCCAGTTTTTGAAACCAAGATATGGTTTGGTCGTAATGGGAGATGGAAAAAATAGGGTTTTTCCTATAAAAGGGCTTCTTGCCCCCAAATAGAATTCATTTGCATAGTGGGATGTTGGATAATTTGGAGAGGAGGAGAAGGCCCTAAACCTCAGAGAGATCATTGCGGAAAAAATGACTGTTAGAATTTAGATCTGTGACTTTCAGGTTGGTGGCCTTACTTGTCTAGAAAACGACCTTAATGCTTTTTGGAAGGATGGATCTTGGTGAATAATCAAGGTAAGACACAAATACAATGAAGTAGTAGAGAAGTTCTAGGATCATCCATGCCCACCATGTAAAACTTGGGGAATGTGTGGTTAGTGTGGTATCACATAGTGTAAAATGTTTGAATATATGTATCAATCATCTATGGTATGTGATGCGTATATGGCAAGCTGGAAAGGCCAGTAGGATAAAATATCCAAGAAATGAAAGGATAATTGACCATACCTAGATGATTAGGGTCTAGGATGAGACTTATTTTAATGAAGTGAGAAGGTGGCTAGGGGAAATCATGCCCCAAAGCATGATATATTCCCCCCTAGCACGTGATGATGGAGGGGGCTGATCAGGTGGGAATGATGCCCCTTAGATAAATAAGGATGTGGAGAACCAATGTGTTCCAAGTGCTCAAATAAAGGATTCAAGCATTTGACCCAACTAGCACGAGATCTTCTAGAGGATGATGAGTAGATGTAGGGTAATATCTGCCCCCCTTCTTGAATGTATTTTTGTCACATGCTACAGACATGCAAAATGTATTTAGAATAATGGACTCTAAACAAATGTTGATGATCTGGTTCGCCATTTGTTGTTTATGGATGTCTTCTTATGGGAAGAATGTGTGATGGGTACAATATGAGAAAGGAAATTGTGGATTACCAATATCACTTGGCACAACATATATGAGTCAAATGGACTAAAGTTCTGGGTTCACATGCTTGGTGTCACCATACAAAAGAGGGGCTTTGAATATGATGAAATGATGCTTACTTAAACAAAAATGGGGTTGAAAAACAACGTAGTCTAAGGGACTCAGTTGTTGATGTAAGATGAAGGGATGATTAAGTGGATTATCCCCATGGTGATATGGAGTGATATGAGACTATAATTTCTTCAAGATGCAGAATAAAGATGGGACTAGAGTAAATACTACCAGATGCACTAGGAAGGTTGGGGAGAATTACTTCTCTTAGAATCTCGAGAATGGATTCCCCCTTACCCAAACATTGTTTGACAATGTAATGGCCACACTGTGGATGTGGTTTGAATTGTTGGTTTCAAAGTAAGGGGTTTTTGAACTAATCGACCTCACCATGGATGAAGTATTTGGATTCCACAACATATTGATCATGTTTTTTTTGCGAAAGGAAGTACACATGGTGGTGCATATCATCCAAAGGATAATCAGGGGTGGTCATGGCTTCCATGATGTATTCATCGGAATGAAAGATGGGAGGATGGGAGGAAGAGGGACCATATGATGAAGAGGAAATACTTGAAACATATTCATGAAAGACAAGTTTCACATGTGCATCGTCATAATGGTTAGTGGGATGACTAGTAGATGTGACATCTACTGATGTTAAAGCCGAAGTGGAATAGGGGTAAATTTATTTGTCATCTCAACATTAGGAGGGAGAATCACCATGTTGGGTTGGGAAACCTTCTATTATGGGAAATAAGCAAGGCCATAACCCACAGGTAGAGGAGAAGTGGAATCACTATGAGTGACATCTAACTGGCGAAGTACTAGAAGTGTATCACGAAAATATTCAAGATGAGGACAGTGATGGGAATAATGGTAATAGTTATCACACAAAGAATAAGGGTGATTTATGAATAAGGATATGTTATTTTGGTGGAATTAGGTAAGGTGACATGGACCTCAGGAATGTTAGAGTCTGGGAAAGTATCAGAGGCCACATTATTAATGTGGGGGAGTTCAGGACAATTATTTCTGGCATGCCCAACAACATCACACAATGTGTATGCAGGAGTAGGCTTTAGCAGTTTAGGAGGAGAGAGAGTTGCTTGGGGTGCCTTGTCTTTGGGTCCCTTTTTATGGGCTTTCCCCCCTCAACAGATGCTTTCACAATAGGATTAGCTTCCTATTGAGGTTGTTGTGAAACTGAGGCAAAGGAAGGGGTAGGAACAATAGGTTGAATTGAGGTCAAATTTATGTAAGGTTTGAGTTGATTGGGGGTGTTTGTGGGAGGATCAATGTACCATACTGGGATCCCCAAGGTAATGTTAGGTAGACTCAATTTAGCCATAATAGAGGTAAAAAATATTCTTGGTGGCAGGAATAAGAAAGGTATCTAACTTGAGGGGTAATGACCTAGGGGAACTACTCCTGGATGGTTAAGACCTGGGGAAACGGTTCTGGGATGAAAAGTACCGAGAGATAATAGTAGAAAGAAATGAGCCTAGAAAAATTGTACCTGAAGGGTGGGTTGAGTTGGGAGTAGGATTTTGCAAAGGGGCTGACTACTGTGAAGGTGTTCTAGACCACTTATTGGCATCCCATGATGTTTGAACCATGTAAACATTGGATGAGCTAGGCTCAGAAGGGGTAGATGGTGGGCCATAATATGCCCCAAGCAACGTGGAATCTTTATAGACTCTAGGTCACACATTGGTAAGGGTAGGGATTGTCTGATTTCCAACCATATATGAAATAGTGGTTTGAGGGGAGGTTTAAGACTAAGGATCGTAGTAAGTCATTTGATTGACATTGATGATATTTCCATTACGGGGAAAGCACATCTTGTGAAAAATGGTAGATGTGATTGTAGACATATAATTGGTGTAACTATGACCCAAAAAGATGTTATAATCTAAGGGGGCATAAATGAATTCAATATCAATCAATACCATCTTTCCAATAATGGTGACATGATAGTTGTGATATAAACCAAGGGGCTATGAGGGATGACTGTCCTAAGAATGAAGAGTGATAGTTGATGGGGACAGGTGAGGGGAACCATGTTGCTTCCAAACACTAATGGTCATCACATAGGCGAAGGCGCCTTCATATATGATACACCCCTTGACCGTGGCATTCTTTATGGAGACTGGTATTTGAAAAGAAACCGAGGAAGGAAGGGGGGGAAGTTCTGTCATATCAACATCAAAGGAAATCAGGCGATCACCAAAGGGATCCAAAAAGCCTAAAGAATATAACAGAGATTTGCATTGGGATGGGCACATATGGAGGACTTCCAACATTGAAATGGCAGCTGGAGATTGGTCCAAGTCATCTACTATGTTGTAGGTATGGATGGATTTCGAAGAAGAAACATTTTTACATAATGGGCCTTTAGGGGTCTTGGGGAGAACCTCGAATTTAGGTAGAGGGATCTATAAGGTGCCATTTGGTGATGAAAGAGGCTCAATGGAAAATGTAGGTTGCGAATCAGTTGCTGACTTTGCAAGGGGCTTGTCATATTAACATGACCAAGTTTGGAGTTTGACTTGTTCGGTGTTGACTTCTTCAGAATTCATCATGAGGATCTGGTAATTTTTCTGGCCTTATTGTGAAGTTTGAGGAGCTACATTACCTTGTGTGGGTTGGGAAACTTCATATCCTTGATGGGGAAAAGGATTTGTAAGCATAGCCGGTTCTGATGAAGTAGGAGGGGGAGGAGGTGGAGCAATGGGATGAGGTACTCTAGAAGCAACATCTTGAGCTTCCCATGTTTGGTGCATCTTTGGTAAAATGGGACATTTGTGAATATAATGGCTAAATACCCCACAATAGGCATAAGGTTTTTTTGTTCAAAGAGCATTATTTTTCGTGGGTTGTCTGCCCTATTACGGGGTTGCTGGATTAGGTTGGTCACCCTTAGGAGAATTATATGGTGGACCTTGGTGTCCTTGGATACCTTGATATGGTTGGTTCCAATTACCCTTCCCCTTATTACTTATATTGGGTATGGGAGGTTTGGCCACACTTTTTTGAGAATACACTTGACCTTGAAGAGGTGGTTGCTTTTGCGGCAGAGGTGGAGGAGGAATGAGAGGTTTGGGCGCTGGTGCCAGTGGGACTGAAGTGATTTGCGGTGCATAAGGATAGTAAGGATTCATGACAACATTTGGATAACTAGGTGGATAAACAACTTGCCCTGTTCCACAATATTTTTTCATGTCTCCTGCTCACTTCCCGTGTCATATCCCGGAGTGCCAAAACATTGACTACTACGATGAATATCTGTCATGATATAAAGACAAAAACCTCCCTGAAGAATCAATGGAAAGCTGCCCTGAAATCATTCTGGAGAAAGTTGCCTTAAAACCTAATTTCGGGCATCAACATGTTTTGCTCCACTTCCTACCCGTGCTGATGGTAGGTTGCTTAGTTATACACTCCCATTGCCAGCACAAGTTTTCATAGGAAAACTTATGTTGGCCTCCTTCTCACAAGTTTTCCCAAACTGGAGGAGAAGATTCGCTCACTAGAACCTTCGGGAACAACGAGTTGGATATTGGTTGTTCTTGATATGGTCAAGCTCTCTCATTTGGGCCTCTTGATCTTATCATCATGGGATTTCCCCTTGAAATGTGGACCTTCCTCCCTATTTTGTGGATCCTTAACTCCCTTTCCTTTCCAATAAATTCATCGCCTTCCATTCCCAAATGGTTGGTCATTGATTACTGCATCCCTATGTTGAGATTATGCTTACATGCTTCCCATTTCTAGCTTGGAGAAGGAGTGCTTGAAGAGTCTTTGCTTGGACTTGGACATCAACCCAAAGGAAGGTCTCAACATCAAGGCATAGGTTGTATGCTTCCATTTTCAGTTTCTTAATATATACAACTGTTGGCTCACTTTCCAAAAAATGTTTATGTTGATGCTTCATTTATCTTAATGCTCCTTGATCTGTTAAGTGGATCACATTTGAATTATGCTAGTTGCCCTTTTATGCTTTGTTATGTTCTTGGTCTCTTGTGCAGGTATTTAAATGCCATTAGTAGTGAGGATTGAGCCTGAGGGAGCAAATGATTAAGATATCCAACAAATGAATACATCATAGCATCAGAACGAGGTAGGTCTCCTTCCTCTTCTTTAATTTCGATTGTAGTCTAGGAAAGTGTCTTGTAGATTGCCTCGTTTGTTGCTAGACCACTCATTGGGCTAGAGGGATTGTCTCTATCCATAGAGAGGATTTTCCTTCACAACGAAATGTCGACTTCGCTTGGGAAGCTATAACATGTTCATCCTCCTTTCTCAATTAATCTCTTGATTAGTTTGACCGACCATCATGTTATCAATTAGTTTGGAGTAGTATCTTCATGCGAGTTCCCACCATTTCCCGGCTCAAAAGATGGGTGTTCTTAGTACCCTTGCTACTCGGGCCCTGAGGATCTCGGACAAGAAGAGCTTTGAGAAGGAAAAATCCCATCTGCTGGATGTCTTTGTGGAGAATGGGTACAGTAGATACATGGGTCATAGGGCTTTCCTTAAAGCTTCCAAGAGTTCTCTGGTGAAAAGAGAGCCTAAAGATCGTGTTCCTGGTGTCCATCTTCCTTATGTTCAAGGGACCACTGATAGAATTGGTAGGATTCTCAGGAGACATAGTATCCCTGTGTCCTTCAGGCCCCTGAACACCATTCGTTCGTCCCTCAGATTGGTGAAGGATCCCATCGACCCTAAAGATATGAAGGGTGTTTATATGATCCCTTGTTCCTGTGGGACCCCCTATATTGGGGAGACTGGTCGTTCCATTAATCAGAGGATTAGCGAGCATGCAGCGGATCTGAAGCATAGGAGATCTAAGTCTTCCACTTTGGCTGAACATGCTGAGAAAACCAATCATCATGTTTGTATTGAAGAAGCCAATGTCATTGCTAAGCTTTCGCATTTCCATCATCGAAAATTCAGGGAAGCGCTTGAGATCAAAAAGAGACCAAGCAATCTCGATAGAGAGGATGGTTGGAAAGTCAGTAGGTGTTGGGTCCCAGCCCTCTCTTCCTAGTCGTTTTTTCGTCCTCTTTGGTTTTTTGGTGTTCTTTTATCTTTATTTTCACTTATTTATTTATTTTATTACTATTTATATATATATATATATATATATATATATATATATATATATATATTTATTTATTTATTTATTTTTTATTTATTTATTTTTATTTTTATTTTTATTTATTTATTTATTTATTTTTTTTAATCGTGTATATAGCAACCTATTTCTTCTGATGCCCTTTTTTCCATTCCTATTATTTTATTGATTATTTTATTTAAGGGCCTCCGTATAACTAATTTCCTTTCTAATTCTTTACTGCTTATATTTTTAACTAATTTCCGATCTATCTTATCATCCTTTGATTTTCTTTATTACCTTTATTAACACACAATTTTTATAATATTTTAAAATAAAATAAATTTTTTACATTACTCTATACATCTAATTTTTCCTTTATTAGTTTTATTTTTTGTATTTTTATTTATTTATTTATTGTTATTTATTTTATTATTATTATTATTTATTTATTATTTTATCTATTTATTATTTTATTTTTATTTATTTATTTATTTTATTTTTATTTATTTATTTTATTTTTATTTTTATTTTATATTTTTATTTGTATTTATTTTATTCATTTATTTATTTCATTGTTATTTATTTTGTTATTATTTTTATTATTATTTATTTATTTATTATTTTTATTATTATTTTTATTTTATTTTTATTCATTTAGTTATTTTTATTCCCATTTAACTCGTATTCACATTTTATTTTATCTTTATTTATTTATTTATTTTTAATTTATTTTATATTTTTATTTTTATTTTATTCATTTAGTTATTTATTTATTTTATTGTTATTTATTTTGTTATTATTTTTATTATTATTATTATTATTTTTATGATTATTTTATTCATTTAGTTATTTTTACTCCCATTTAGCTCGTATTCACATTTAATTTATTCATAGAAGCGGTCCTCTGCATCTAATTTTCCTTTTAAAAATATTTAACCTATAATTTTTAACTATTTATTAATAAACTATTATCACTAATTTAGATGATTTATTGGTCTCCTATATAACTTATCTCCTTTTTTATTAGAATTGTTTTGATCCCGGTCCATTGGTCAATATTTACGGTTGGTCAAACTAGCCATTGGAGGTTCTGCTCGGTCTATTTAACATGCTAAGCTGGATCTGTTTCTTCAACTTGTCCTGATGATGAACCACACTGGTTGGTTCGAAACGCGTCGACAAATGAGATTCCATGTGATTTTTGCCGAAATCTTTCTCTAACTTGATTTAGGTTTTCAAAATCATTGGTTACTGTCTTGAAGTGCTCAATTTGGCCAAGTTTGTGGAATTATTTTTATTTTTTTCTTGTCTCCTCGACCGGCGCATTTTCTGATTTGACAGTCGCACTTCCAATGCGTGTTTTCTTAAAATCGTGCTTATCCCCTATTCATGGCTTGTTTGTCCTTGAAATCCGTGTTGATCCCTTATATTGGAAAAAATTAGGGTTTCTCTATCAAAACCCAGTGTGTCTGAGTCCCTAAGATCTAGTTCTGTCCAACATGACTTCTTTTAGTTGATATTTTGGCTGATTACCATGTTTTATTAGCGAATCTTTGCTTCTTTGAACTTTCAAGTATATGAGTGAAATTTGATTGATTTTAGGGTTTGTAGGTCGATTGGTTGTCTCTTGTCACTTGTAAGTGTCTTTGAGTCTCTGGTTTGTTGGTGATTAGGATTATTTAGTTGACAAAATCACTTGAAACATTAACTTGCGCTGATTTCGATTTGTCTTGTGCAAAGTTGTTTTTCATGTGTATTAGGTCATCTAGCATTTGAAATCCATCTTTGTCTCTTATCGAACATAGATTAAATTGTTGGGTTTGCAAACTGGAATGAACATTTGTCATCATCTATTTTGAAAGAGAAAGTGAAAGAAATTTCATTGTAGTGCTTTGATTTGGTGTTATTTTGATTAGTGTCTTGTTGCACTTAGGATCATTTTGGAACAAAATATTCATTTTTTCTTTATTTGAGGCTTAGTTGCATATAAACATCTGAAAATAAAAGAGCATCATATAAGTAAAAGTGAATTTTAGTGAAATGAATATCATTTTTTGCTTTCAATAGATTGCATATTCATTAGTGAAAGTGAAGTTTATTTTTGCTCTTGCATTTTGCATTTGGAAAAAGTTAGTGGAGGCATTTGGTTTGATGCATTTTCTTGTTTGATGCATTAATTGCTTATACTCTCTTCCCTCATTAGCATAGAATTCATTGAAATGAAAGGTTTCCTTTTTCTCACATAGTTGCATACTAGGATTTAGGTGACATCGTTGAGCCTAAAATTGAAACCTAATTCCAAAAAAACTTTAAAATTTACTGAATTAACCTAAGGAGCATTTGGAACTTAACACAAACAATTAGAGGTCTAGGCTAGAGACGTGTTCCAATGTCTATAAATCTAGCATCTTTCGTTAACTGCCTGCATTATATCCCAGGGGGTGAAATCCCATTCCAATACAGAAGTATATTTAAGGTTCTCTAGTACTTTTGGGTATATCAGAGGCACTTCAGTATGGAAAGTATATGGGAATGCTCTCACTAAACGGTTATGAATTAGACAATGCTAAGACGAACTTGCGCTCCCCGTACTGTCAAGTATATAGTGGGAGACCCCACTAGGTTTCCATCTTTTAGCCATAGGTAACTGAGTCAACCGCCTTGTAAACATGATACACTGAACAAAAAATTTGGGGAGATTGGCCGTCATACATTAAGTCCTTGGTTTTAGCTAAGGTGTATATAACAGTTCAAAGATAGTTGGTAAAACCTCTTGCCTAGTACACCCTTTTTGATTTATTTCTTGTTTTAAGTTCTAAAATTTAACTGCCCACGATAATATGTCAAACCCATGCAGTTATTTCTTTCCCTCATATTGAGTAATTCCTTGTAAATTTTAATTTTAAAGCCCTCAACGAAATCATATCTTCTCCTATTGTTTTTGAGAAAAAGTCATTGTAGTTGAACCATCGTGTTCACCTTACATTTCCCCTTCATCATCTAATATGGAAGGGTCATCACAAGGAGTTCATTCTGAGTTCTCACAGTCACTTGAATCCCAAGGTCTTGAAATTGGAATTATCCCAAGCATCCAACCCCTTGCTTTTCGTCCTCCACCTTGAGACTCATCATCATCTCAGGAATCTGATCCAAAAACTCCTGAGAGTCCATAGAGGTTTGTTTTATTTCCTCTGAATCCACTTTTTGATCTGTAGGTAATATCTCCTCAACAACCTTATAGTTCATACAACCAACTAGGTGTTCACTTGGATTTATCTCCATGACCATCTCAGATTCATCCTTTCTAGCTATTTCCACCCATGGCTTTAGAGGGAGAGTTTCCAACCTCTTCTCAAGGTCCTCCAGAAGTCTTATCTACTCATACTCCTGGTGTTGATAATGATTCTGAATTTGAATTTCCACCTGAAGGTTATCCATTTGTGGGAAGTGCTACACCTTCACCACCCCATGAAAGCAGCAGGCCTATATTTCGACCTGGTTATACATCATTGGCTCAATTGGTTTAAGGAACTCCAAGTGAATCTTCACTATATCACAATCCCATTTGGTCATCGAGCACCATGCCTACTTCAGGTCTGTTTGTTTCAAACGTGGCCTCCCAAATTCCTGTACCAACTACAGTTTCGTCAGTTCATGTACAAGCGACAGTTACAATTAGGGCAATCAATGTCCCTATAAGTTCCCAAGGTCCTCCATTAAGTGGACAATACATTCCACCACTTATTCCACCACCTAGGGGGCAACAACCACCTCCGCCTTATGTACCTCCTATTTCAGGTGGACCTTATGTGAGTGCACCTCAAACTCATGCTATCGGAGCTAGTCAGAATGTTGGTAGTGTACCTTATCCTAGTGGATCATCAATTCCAACTAGATCTGACTAGAGCTCGTATCAACAACCCTTTTCATCTCAGATACGCTACCAGCAACAATACCCTTCATATGGCTCTCAACAGCCTCAAAATCCACCTTTTACTCAATAGGCAGGCCCCTAGATGTAGCCTGGTTCAAATCCCTCATTTGGGGTAGCTGGTCAAGTTGGAACTTATCAGTACCAAACTGGAACTCAGCAGATTCCACAAGGAACTTACCAACAAAAGCATAATGTACAACAACAACCTTTCGTTCAAAAAGGACCTTATTTACATAAATATCCTTACCAACAACTGTTGAAGTAACAAGGTCAACCCTTGCAATCACAAGGTCAACCCCTGCAGTAATAGGGCCAATAGTTTTATCTCTAGGGCCAGCAGTTGTAATAGAAACCTTATAATCCATATTCCGTGCAAACTGTTTATCCACCTTATGGTTCTCAACGGCCTATGGCAGGTCAGTATCAAGCTTACCCTAGTCAAAACACACCTTTGAGGGGGAAAATCCACCTTATGGCCAGGGTACCCCTCAGTGGGGGCAATATCAAGCTCCTTATGGTCAAAATTGCAATTTTGGGGGAAAACCCATACCAGTAAGGATGGAATCTGCAAGCTGGGCGTTATTGATGGCCTTCCATGCCTTTCAACCCATAATTACCATTTTTAGCAACGTTGGAACTGCGAGATGTGTCGAGGCTCACTAATGATCCAATGCTTCATTCACCTTATTTCCCTCTGGTTCCCACTAAGATTCTTGGTGATTGCCCAAAATTCGAAGGAATGTCTAAAGAGGACCCCTAGACCCACGTTATGACTTACCACTTATGGTGTTAATCCAATTCTTGGGTTGACGACTCTGTTCATCTACGTATTTTTCAGCGGACCTTGATAGGTGCTACTGCGAAGTGGTACATCGAGTTACCTCGAGGTGCCTATTAAGATTTCAAGTCTTTGGCAATGGCCTTGCTTGCTCACTTCCAATTACTGGTTCATTATGAAACTGGTACCCATTTTCTTATGTCTCTAAAACAGGATACCACTAACCACATCTCCGATCACATCCATGAATTGAGATGTCGGTGTTGCCTCATCAAGTTTGAAATACCCGTTGATTTGCTAACTAAATGGTTTACTAAATCCTTCGTCAAAAAAATTGCTACAGACATAGCAATGGGAGGTTGTATAATTGAAGATCAAGTAATTTCGCATGCCCAATATTTAGATTTGGTATATTCCCAATCTGGCACATTACATGATCTCTTGCCTAATGCTTTGAGACCTTCCATAGATCCAGCATATTCAAAATCCCCGGATGTACCACCTGCTAATGGTATTATTGGATCACTCTCTCAAACTTCCAATAAAGATTCTTCAAAGAAAAAATCTGTTTCGAATACTATATCCAATCCTCCTTCTAAGCCTTCTTCTAATCCTCGTAAAACCTCTGAGGTTAATGCCATTCAGTCGACTGCGGAAAACAAAGCCTCCAAAGGTAAAAATAAGGGTAAAGGAAAAGAAAAATCTGATACCCCAAAACAATATCCTCCAAAATCATCTGCTGATGATGCCTCCAAATGTAAGCCTAAATATCCTTACCTCATTAAATGTGAGGAAGATCATTATACCAAGGATTTTCCCTGTCGTGCGGAAGTTAGTCGCTTGTTGAAAGTCACCCAAGGGACACCGGATGTACTGAAGGAACCTTTTCCACCACAACAGAACCAATTGGTAGAAAAACCACAATATTATGCCTCTTTAGGTTCTCAAGTTTACATGAGTGGGACAGTGCCTATCTCTGTTGCCACCCGGTTGAAAGATTATCAAACTCCTCAAAAGAAGATAGTGGAGAAAGAAGTTGTTGATACACCTTCTACTTCTACTCCATCCAGTTCCGGTCCTCTTCACATTGAGAGACCTAGTAATTACTCTGTTATCTGACCACCTCCCAAGCGAGTTCTTCGAAAATTATCTTACAATCCAAATACGCAAGCTGCCCAACATTACAATATTGTAAAAGACTGGGCTCAGGCACCTTCGACGATGTATACCTTAGAAGTTCTCCAAACTTTTTCAATGCAACGGAAATAATTACTATCTTCTATAGGAGGGATTGACCCTACGGATTCGAATTTGATCACTTTTGACCTAGAAAATCATGTTCCTCGTCTTCCCCATCAAATTGTGTTTTTAATCCAAGTCATTATTAAAGGGAAGACAATTCATCAAACTATGATTGATGAGGGTGCCTCCACATGCATCATGTCTATTTCATGCTGGAAAGCCATCGACTCTCTGCCCCTCAACCAATCTCCAAACACCTTAGAAGCCTTTGATGGCAGAGGATCTCATCCTTATGGTATTTTCACGAGTTTTCCCATCACATTGGAAGGGAAGACTGTCGAATTGGAAGTAGAAGTCATGGATCCAAATTTGAATTATAACCTTTTTCTTGGATGAAGTTGGACCCATGCTATGCTTTTTGTGGTTTCTTCTTTGTTCCACGTGCTCTACTTTCCTCATGAAGGAAAAATAGTTACCATTGACCAATTGGCCTTTTTCTATTCTAGTTCTTTGAAGAACAATGTGCCATATGTGAGAAATACCAAAAATCCTTATGAGAATGGGGGGAAGGTCTTTTTAAAGATTCTACTCTTATTGGAACTTTTTCAATTGCACCTCCTCATGTTGCCTCTGTCAACATGATCTCTACTATTTACAATCCTTGGATCATTCCATCTCCTGATTAGGTTGATTCTTTCAATGATGTTATGTCGCTCAAACTTGTAGAACAAGCTTACCAAGCTATTGTTTTGGCTTCTACGATGCCTTCTGAAAGTCATACTACTCTTAATATGCACCTAGATGTGTACTCACAGTCTCCTTGGCTTGGTTCTTGGGATTCTCTGGATCCTTTGAAAGAGACATTTTCTATTAACGAGAGTATCACTTAGGTTATGTCTCTTGAGGAAACACCTTGGAATAATAATCATCATTGTTCCTCATTTTTTCCTAGTCTTGGTGAGATTTCATTATGTCTAGATGCCTTTGTTTCTTGTACACTCACCCATCCACTTCAAACACCCATCTTGGTGCATGAATTTTTGTTTGAAGGAAACATGGGAAATATTACTGCTACCTTGCCCATTAACATTTCAGCCCAACCTAAAGTTGTCAAAATCTTTCAACTAGAAGCATATTTTTCTCGCCATGAGCTTAAGATTGTCTTGCGTTCTTTCCTGAGATCTCCTCACCGATTTTTTACCGTTTTCCCATTATCTCAATGGGGTATTCATTCTATGACTCGTAACCCTCACTCACTTGGGGGGCATGGGGGCATGTTCATTTATGTGTGTTATTCCACTGTTTGGCTGAGTGGATGCTTACACATCATGCCAATGGTGAAACTCCAGTTTTATTCTCTATTGAGCGATTACCCAAGTCCAAAAATGGACTCCATCTGAAAATTTTTACACGTTTTCCATGTAAATACTTATGTGCATTAGTGTGTGTTTTCATTAGTGTGCATTGTGATTTTGGTGTGTTAGTTTGCTTTTGCAAACCTTTTCCTCTGCTTACCTAGTGTTCTACTTGGTTTGTAGATATCATCCAACCATTACATCGGTTTCGCTTATAGTGCTTGTTGTAGTACATAGAATCTATCCTTCGTTGCATGGGAATTTATGACCTTAATGGTGAGTTAGTTAATTTGCAAGGTATATTTTTAGGTCGGACGATTAATAACATTTCCGAATATAGTGTAGTCATTGAACTTTGTCAGAAGCCATCACTGTTCACATTAGGGAGTTAATCGTAAAACTTGATTCACAACTCATTGTACTACAACTTAATGGATAATACTTAGTTATAAACCCTCAAATTTTGAGAATGTATTTGTGAGTTCGTTTATTGGAATGAGAATTTTATTTTATTACTTATCATGATATTCTAAGATGCATGAACACATTATCATATGCATTGGCTAAATATGTGTTAGATAGACATTTGAGAAACTTGTAAATCATAGAACATCACACATTGAATATGGTAAAAAGGAAAATATGTATATATATATATATATATATATATATATATATATATATATATATATATAAAGAGGGTTTGCAAAGGAGTTTGCTACATCAAAATAACAAAACTGGTGTTCCGAGACACATGGCTTTACAATCCTACATAGTGCAAAAAATAAGCTAGAATTTGTTTATTCGCCCACATGTTGCTCATGATAGCACAAGACAATCCTAATCACTCAGCCCAACAGGTGACGCAGCTTGGAAGATACTCCTACTGTGTGCCTTTGGTAGTGCAATGAGACCTCATCGATCAAGGCATACTCTAGATTTCCTCTCGTTAAGATTTCTAGGTTCCTCTCTACCTTGACGATGGGATCCGCTCCTTCTCCATATGGGGGAGCATCCTTGTTTTTGCATGCCACTTGCCTAGCTATTGGAGAAACCCTTGGAAGTCTTTATGGTCCCATATATGCACAACATTACAAGTTGAATATCAGTGCACATAAATAAATGATATAAACTTAAAAAAATTCAAAAAATAGTTTTTTACCTAAATCAGTCCACTGTTCCCCTGGAGGAAGTAGAAGATATCGATCTCCTCATAAATCTGTCCTTACGTATGCCCAATCATCGACCATGATTAGCTACTGATGTAGCCATCCGAAGAATGCTAGAGGGAAAGAAATCTATTCACCACCCCCATGTCGTGACATCAACTCTCCCCATCTGAGAAAACATGGATCTCTAGGTGCTGGTGGATCCACTTCTAGCCACTGGTAACAAAATAATGGCACACGTTCCAGGATGAACGTCACCAGAATAGATCTGAAACCAAATTGTTTCATATTTCCCCTCTTGCACTTGGTTAATTAGTGTTTCATGCATTCCAATAAACCTTCACACTAGTTGAATACCATGGGGTTTAGGAATTCGATTGCGTACTGGAAGTGAGACTTTGATGCCTCATGCAATGATTACGCCCTTCCTATTTGGGACATAGTGTGTAAGATTTTTCACAATGGAAGATTGTCGATGGTTACTATGTGAATCTTCCTGCTATTACCCTTTTTGGCTCCCAGACAATGTCTCACAATGAGCATGTCCATGCTCTCTCCTCCAGATCGTGACCCAGATAGCTATACCCATTGTCCCTTTCTAGACAACCCAATAATGAAGTAGATGTTAGCATCCTCTATTTCAAGCTCCTGGTCCCCAAACATAAACAGTTGGTGATCTACATCCCACCAATTGATTAAATGCTGCAATAATTTGGGTTGTGCTCTGATCCGAGGAATCAATAAGAATTTGAGAAGTCCACATGCTCAAAGGGCTGCGATATAGTCATCATCCTTTATTGCTTGATGGTCCTCAGCTTTATGACCCCTCTCTTTCCACTCGATCACCATTTTGGAATATTTTTTCTTCAAAACATCAACAAACCAACATTTTATAAACATGCATGGAAAGAAAAATCAAGATTGACTATTTTTCATGGATGATTTCATTTCAATTTTTTTACCTTGGCACCAGCACACCTGTTTCAGAAATTTTTCACGCTGGCAGCGCGGGCACCTAATTGGCCTTAAGGTGAGGAGTGTGACCTCGATGGGTGAAACCCACGCTAGTCACCCATGATGTACATTTTTGAAAATCCCTCATTACAACCTACCCTATGGATGAAAGTGCTTAAAATGACTGCCAAAATGAAGAGGAATGGCATATCTATTACTTGTAACAAGTGGCTCGATAAATGGTGTCCCGGATTGCTCGTGCTCCTTGCCTGAAATTCGAGGTAAAATTATGAAATGCTTCCACAAGTGAAAATTGGTAAAATGATAAAAAATATTTACTTTTTTCCTTATTTATAGTTTTTAAATAATATTTTACCAAATTAGGGCATATTTCACTCATTTTTTGCTATTTTTCGTCAAAATCGTTAATGTGCATTTCCTTGTGCAATGACAGGTCATATCTTTTAGATGACAGTGATTTAATTTGAATGATTCTACGAGTTTTATTTTATCACTTTTTCAGAATCGTAAAAAATAAACGAAAAAGAGACCCCCCTGGAGTCATCTTTAAGCTCTTTTTTGACTCTTGAAAAATGAAAAGATCCCTGAGTAATTGTCTTTTCAAACTCGTTAACTTAAATGAATTGACGTCCTCTCAGTATATGTTTACCCTTTTTTTGGGGTGGGATTGACTATTTACGAAAAAGGAACACCTTGATCGACTTGGTTAAGAGGTTCTCTTGAATATTGTTTTCTAGCTTTTCGGGTTCGAGAGACAAATTACGAAAAGGGACCTGATGGGGTTTTCTTTTTTTTTTCTCTTTTTCAAACTCTCTGAATATGGAAAAGACACCAAGTTACTCTTTCGTAGACTCGTAAAAATTAAATGATGAAAGACTTGTCACCATGACAAGACCTCCTTCCTCCTTCCTAGGGCTCGTAAAACTTACTAGGATGGATTCATATGAAGGATCAACTTATATGGCAAGCATATGTTATCCCTTTCAAGCTTGTGATAAAAAAAATATGGGGTACTCGCCAAAATGGCGTGGGAAAAAGTGAAAGTGTCCATCTTTTGTATCTTGTAAAGGAAATATGTCTCTCTTGAACGTGACACTCATCTGTTACTTGTGTCAGGTTTGGGATATCCTCACTTTGTCACTTGCCTTCCTGGGTTTGGGAAATCTATTTTTCCTCTCGTTTGATCATATACCATTTCATCATCATGACTTCTGATCTTATGTTGAGTCCAATGCTACGAAACTCTGGAGTCATGTCACCAATATGTTCAAGAGAAGTCCTATATGCAGTTCTTTACTGCTTGTACACTATCTGACTTTCTGATACAGTCTTGAACCTTACTTATTTACTCTACTACATCCTTTGTTTCGTTTCGATGATGTGGAATTCATTATGGTTCTCCTTCGACAGATCACTTCCCATCGAATTCAGCTCATTATTTGGGAAGATGATCTAGAAACTCCCTTCCAGTACCTTAGAGCTTTCATACCTTAATGACAAGTTCTTCGCATTCAAAAACAGGTTTACATCATTGACCTTCGATCGAATGATTTTACTGGTGTTTGACTTCAGTCCCATTATTCACATTCACGGATTATGCTGATTGTACCTTGAGAGCCATTGTCATTGTTGGTGGTTTATCTTGTACCTGCTAAGGGTTTACATTATTGACCAATAGCTAGGTGTTTTTCTATCATGTTCAAATTTGACACATCTATTCACATGTTAGAATTCGTATGTTGATCGGTTTGATACAAAGCGCAAGACCCTAGATTTTGTCTGATAGAATTCTAGTTGCATGGAGTTATGAGTCATTAATGATTGTATACATGTTTCTACTAGACGAATGGATGTGACCATACCATGGGTTACCATGGGTCCATATTGTTGGGCGCAGGATCAAGGGAAGTTTTGGGGCTTAGAGCCCAAATTTTGGTTAAAAGTTGTAACTCTGATGTAAAGAATCCACATTTTGTGGGCGCAGAGCGCAAAGTTGTAAAAGAGTCATAGGGTTGTCCGACCTCAATTTTGTAAAGTAATGTCGGCTATAGAGATATACCCATGGTTTGAGGACCATGGGATTGTATAAATAGAGCGAGGCTCTAAGTGTAAACAAATAATGGAATGATCATGGAATAGAAGCATAACAGAAGATCTAAGGGTAAAGTCGAGTCTTTGGGTCATAGAGTAGGAGAAGGCTTTGCAGCTGAGTGCTCAGAGGCCTAGTAGTCCGTAGCTGAGTGCACGGATCCCTGTCGCTGAGTGTGTAGGGCAGGTTGAGTCTGTAACTGTTGAAGCAGTAATAAAGAGAAGTTTTATACCATTCCTGTGTATTTATTTATTGTTTTCTGCATTGAATGTATTGGGTATAAATTACATTTTTGCTATTTATATGATGCATGAACATATATGATTGTGTTGATTAAGTGAATGTGAGTTCAAGTATCTGGTTACACAAATTTGACTAACATATATAATAGGATAAGTAAGATATGCGACGTAACTTGGGGAAATAGCGTAGATCGCTGCCATAGCAGTGTGAAATCACCTCAGCTCCTGCTTAGGGCTGCGTGAAGGACAATTATAGCAGATTGCAAAGGTATTGCAGGTTAGAATAGTGTGCGAAGTGACCTGTACAAAGGTAGGCAAAGTTGGACTAAATCGACCCCTCAGACATCTTGAGGGTGCGAAAACTTGGTTCCAACATCCCCCCATACTGCTTCGGGTGAGACTTCAGTTCCCGCTCCATGAGTTGATGCCGAAAGGGCCAGTAGTGTAGGGATTTGTTTGGCTAATTAAATATGAACCTAGGTTAGGCCCCATCAAGCCAAAAAATGGTTCCGTTGTCAGGACCGAATTCTGTATAGAGATGCCTGATCTCGTACCATTGGAATCCAACTTAAAAGGAAATTGAAGGGTGGTTGGACGGAAGAATTCACAAGTTCGAAGCGCAGGATACAAGAACTTGCAACTGAAAAAATAAGAGTGGTTAGACTGCTACCTGTAAACAGAGATCCATGAAATCTTCTTTACATCTTTCCCTACTGAGTTGTACAAGTGGATCGCAAAGCTAGCAGATAGCCAAGAAAGGTGGAAACTGGACAATCCTATTGTGTGGACCCTAGAGTTAGTGCAAAGGTTGGAAGCATCTAAGGATAAGATTGAGCATACCGTTGATCATTGGCCCGATCGGACTATAGGAGGATTCATTATTGAGTTCACGGTTGACACCTCAGTCAGCTACAACGAGGTAGAGTGACGCTTTCTCAAGGGACAACAAGGTAAGTACATAAAGTCTCTGAATACTTGGATTAACATGTTATTCTGTGAAAGGAGGGTTATGCAATTACCTTGATGTTTGGGGCTACACGAAGTGGAAAAACTTACAGGAACGAAGGAAATAAGGAACCAGAAACTAGCCCCTTGATTTCACCTCCACGAGGGGATGAGGAAGAGCTCGTGAAGGTCTCTCCGTGAAGTGCGATCCATTTGATAAGACAAAGAATTCTGTGAATACCACCCCCACCCACACCACCACTAGCTTCACCGCCTTCACCTCCATCTTCACCCGTACTTCCTCCGCCACCACCGCGAGTCAATATGGAAAGCACGATAAAGTTTCATGTGTTCAAGGGATTAGGAAATGAGGATCCGAACCAATTTTCATTCATTGTAAGAGCTGTATGGGAAGCGCAGGTAGTTATAGATGACAATATAAATAAAGTGACACTGGTTAGCACCCTGCATGACTGCATGCTGACTTGGTATATTAAGCACTCTAATGATAATCCAAATGTGGGAATCACGGATATCCATGTAGCGCTAAATAGAGAATTTAGCAGGCCGAAGTCTGAAGCACAATCGATCATTGGAGTCAAATAAATCACGATGCTACCAGGCGAGATTCCTTGGGAGCTGGATCAGAGATTGAAATTCATGATTCATGAATATAATATGAATCTGACAGATGGACAACATCGAGAATGGTTTGTAGCAGCACTAACACCACATTTGAGGAGTGCACTATCACAACAAAAGTTAATGACTCAGGTAGAGGCCCTAGAGATCGCGATGAGGCTACATGAGATCCAGATGCAGGATCCTAACTTGGGAGTTCAGTAGATCCATGCGTAGCTAAATAATTTATGCCTGGAAATTTAGAGTCTGAAACAAGATAGGAAAACTCTACCATAAGTGTGTGAAGAGGTGTGGTGTGTAAAATGCAAAGGTTAAGATCATGACAAGGACCACTGCCTGGTTTTCATGAATTACTTTGCAGGAGGAGGACCAATGCCATTAAGGCTAGAAGCATAAGAAAGACCTAGAATGATGCTTGCTTTGTGGTATGTGATTTGTCAAATAGGAGGAAAACATGCTATAGACAACTTCCATTTGTTACAGAAGTATGCACAAAATTCGCAACAATTTTTCTGTAACTTTTGTAGGTTGGTGGGACACGATGAGCGCACTTGTAGGAGCTATGAGTTGATGATGGTTAGAATTCCCACCTACAGAGTTCAGGTTGAATCGTGGCCCCTAGACCAGAATGCAGGAGTGGCGCGAACAGGATTTCAGGGGCGCAGAGGAGTTCAAGTCAGAGGAGGACCTACAAGAGGTCACAGTCAGTAATATGCTACAATTTCGAAGGGCCAGGACATTATGCCCGCAATTGTATGAATCTGACATGGCCGTCATGTTTATATTGCACCTTGTTTGATCATGAGACGGAAAATTGTCTTACGCTGATAGCTAGGATACGTGACAAAAGAGCGCTACCACCTCCTCGGACTCAGAACTTGCAGATGATGAGGTCTGAGCCGCATGAGGAAGATCCAAATGTGAACATTGTGCTCCGAAGTGGAATTGCGACGGGAGATGAAAAAGGCAAACAACCGGAAGATAGTACTTGGGTTCGTAAAGCCCTAGTGAAAGAAGCGGAGTTTGACTTGGAGCACGCTCAGGAAACCTTCATGGAAGCCAAGAAGAGCTTCGCTGAGGCCTCCACTTCAAGAAGAAAAGATAGTCCGGAGCCGGAGATGGATCCATCCATGCTCACAACGTTCTTGGAAACATGTATGAAGTTATTGTGCAACATTAAAGATGTAAAAGGGTTACAAGAACTCATTAACAGATGCGCTAGGACTGTGCCAGGAGAACCACACTTGGTCAGAAAGATTGGAAAGCATAAGACAAGGACGAGAAGAGAAATGAGGTTAACCGCACAAATTGGAGAATATAAAATGGACCAAGTAATTTTGGATTTAGGATCGGATGCGAATGTTCTGCCAAAGCATACATGGGAGCGAATGGGGAGACCTACGCTAAAATGGTCCCCTATTCAGTTGCAAATGGTGAACCAGCAGAAGATAATACCCATGGGGTGATTGCAAGGAATCACAGTGGATTGTTGATGACAACATACTTTGAAGTGATAGAGATTGTTGATGACAACAATCCTATCCCATGCTCTTAGGAATTGATTGGGCCACTGACATGAACTGGGTGATTAATTTGAAGAAGCGCAAGATGATTTTTGAAAATAAGTCACTACGCGTAGTTATACCTCTGGGCCCTGTTGAAGGATCACGCTATACAGAGCCGGTGCACGACTATGAAAGTGATGATGATTTGGACTGCATCTATAAGATAATAGTGCGAAACCAGGATTGGGTGAATCCCACTGCGGATGGCCGACTTGCATGAGAGAGTGAGAGCTCTTGTACTTTGGATTCAGATGAGGAGACGAAGTGGTTACGTGAGGTAACTACGCTTAATTGTAATATGATGACAAGATCACTGCACTGTGTATCGACAAAAGTAAGAGACTTGCCTACTTATGATGGCCTAAGTGAGGTAGATACCTTCTTGAATAAATTTGAAAGGGAGGTGCTAGAAAAGCAACGCTTCTAGGCCTTGAATTGGGTACTATGCACTATGCCTGCGAGGTGGTGGGGTATGTAAAAAGGGAGTTTTGACAACTGGCACGAGTGTAGGGGAATGATGCACTTACGATTTGGGAAGCCTAGGGTGCAATTGATAGACTAGTATAATGGATAGGATGATCCGCGCACGCATCTGGCCAAATGGACGCAGGTCTATGGGGAAAAGCCACAACCTGTGTGGGTACACCTATTATGTCATACCTTGGATGTTATACCAATGAACTGGTACATAGAAACAGAGCTTCGCCATAGGATAGGTGATTCATGGGATGTTATATAAGAAGTGTTTGTGATGACCTTCAATTTTGAGGATGAGTGGGAAAACATTGATGAAGCACTACAAGAGGTAAAAGCAACCATCTTTAGGATACCACAGGAGCCAATAGAATCGATTCAGCCTGAATGGGCCACTCAGCTAAGCTACGCGCTAGAATGTTATAATGTAATTGCTGAAGAAGAAGATGAATATCCATCGAAAAATAGCATTCTAGAGATAGAAGGCCACTGCAAGGTTCAGGGACCACAGATTGAGAACCGTCACATAACCGTGCCGGTGAAGACTAAGCAAGTGAATATTGGTATGGAGGTGGAACCTAAATTTGCGAATATTGGAGACTATTGGGATGGCCCAATGATGAATAAGGTCACTGAATTGCTCCACGAATATCAAAACTTATTCCCAACCATGTTTACAGATTTGAAGGGAATAATAAGAGATTTAGGGGTAATGAAGATCACGTTAAAACCTGACATGAAGCCAGTTAAGCAAAGGCCGTATCGCTTAAATTTGAAATACAAGGAGAAAGTTTGTGTAGAACTAGACAAGATGCTTGCGGCAGGCATCATTGAGCATGTGGAGGAATCTAATTGGGTAAGCTCGATGGTGGTACAAGAGAAGAAGAAGTTGGAAGAAATAAGAATATGCGTGGATTTCAGAAAGTTGAACGATGCGTGTGCACATGATCCATTACAAACTCTGGTCACAGATGAGGTGTTGGACAATGTAGGCAGTCAGGAAGCATATTCTTTCACTGATGGGTTCTCAGGGTACCACCAGATGAAAATCGCACCGGAGGATAGGAGTAAGAAAACCTTCACGACTGAGTGGGGTTGCTTCCAATATATTGTCAATCCATTTCGATTGAAGAATTCCCCTGCTATATTTTCACGCGTAGTTGTTGTGACATTCAAGGAATATATTCATAAATTCTTGGAGGTATATTTTGATGACTGGGCTGTATTTGGCTGGTTAGGTACCATGTAGAAAACTTGCGCTTGATGCTGGATACATGCCAAATATACAAAATCACACTCAACCTCAAGAAGTGTACATTTCTCATTCCTTTTGGGAACCTGTTGGGGCATGTGGTTTGCAAACAAGGGCTGACCGTAGACCCCGTGAAAATCGCGGTGATTTTGAATTTGCAAGCACCGCGGAGTGCGAAACAGATGCGCGCTACTTTGGGGCATATGCGGTACCACAGGAAGTTCATCAAAAGCTATGCCCAGATCACTGTGCCGATGGAAAATCTGTTGAAAAAGGATGTCACATTCTGCTGGAACAATGACTGTAAGAAAAGCCTAGATGTATTAAAAGAAAGGATGGTTACTGCACCGATTTTGGTCTTCCCGAACTGGAAGAAAGACTTTCATGTCCACGTTGAAGTGTCGAGTATAGTGCTGGGGGCAGTACTAACACAAGAAGGTGGAGAAGGCTTCGATCACCCTATCGCATTCTCAAGTCACATATTATCTAAAGCAGAAAATAATTATTCCACCACTGAATGCGAGGGATTGGCTAAGGTGTATGGGCTCTAGAAGTATCGACACTAATTTCTAGGAGGACACTTCAAGATGTATACAGATCACTCTGCGCTGAAATACTTAGTCAATAAGCCTGTGTTGGGGGTGCACATATGCAGATGAATTTTATTATTCCAATAATATGATTTTGAAGTTATTGTGAAGCCTGGACGATTGAAAGTGGGACTAGATCACCTGTCGCACATTGAGACAGGAGAGGAACCTATTAGTCTAGAGGAAGGATTACCTTATGCACAACTCTTTTCTGTGTGCATAGAGGATGGACATTTTGAAGATATAATTCACTTTCTCACGACTGGAACTGTGCCGAAAGGGTACTTCGTCCAATAGATGAAGGAACTAGTGGTGCGAGCGACAGAATTCTTTGTCATTGCGGGGCACCTATATAAGATGGGGAATGATGAGATACTACGAATGTATGTACTTGAATTTGAACAAAGCAATATCCTTGCGTACACTCATAGGGGCACTGCGGGAGGACATTGTGCAGGGAGAGTGACCGCGTAGAATATTCTCCACGTAGGGTTGTGGTGGCCAACCCTTCTTCAGGATTCAAAAAAACATTTCAAGGCCTGTGATGTATGTCAAAGAATAGGTAAACCATCACAGAGGGATGAGATTCCTTTGAATCCATAAATGACGTTGCAACCCTTTGAAAAGTGGGCGATCGACTTCATAGGACCTATCAAACCTCAAGGAAAAATGAGTGCGAGATATATTATCACTGCGATAGAGTACTTGACTCGTTGGGCAGAAGCACAACTGGTAAAAGTTTGCACGACCATGACGGCCGCGAAGTTTCTATTTGAACACGTATTGACGCGATTCGAATGTCTGAAGATCTTGATGAGCAATTGCGGTACACATTTCTTGAATGAGACGATCAACGCATTGACAGAAGAGTTTCAGGTGCATCATCAGAAAATCACACTGTATTAGCCACAAGCTAATGGGACAGTAGAAGTGTTTAAAAAAGTACTAGAGACTGCGCTGACCAAGGTATGCAATGCGCAGTGAAATGATTGGGACCTACGCGTACCCATAGTATTATGGGCTTATAGGATGACATACAAAAAGCGGACGGGACAGACACCTTTCCAGTTGGTCTATGGAGTGGAAGCTGTAATGCATATGGAATACATCATGCCTAGTATGTGCATAGCAGTGTTGATAAGTATGATGGATCACAACACCCTGGAGGAGAGGCTTGCGCAGTTGGAGGAGCTCGAAGAAGAAAGGTTTTCGGCTGGATTCCACCAGCAGGTACAAAAGCAGTGCGAAAAGGCTTGGCATGATCGACTTATTAAGTTGCGCACCTTTAAGGTGAATGATTTGGTGTTTCTATATGATAGTAAGTTTGATCAATTCCCAGGGAAGCTCAGAATGCGTTGGTTGGGACCATATGTTATTAAGGAGATCACAGATGGTGGCGCGGTATAGTTGGTAAAGTTAAATGGAGAACTCTTCCCAGGAAAAGTCAATGGAAATCGTTTGAAGCTATACACAGGTGGCCTAGCCATCTAACTTGCCACAAGAAGCACAGTCTTAGCACTCCAGGTAGTTGAAAGGAGGCGCAAGAATATAAAATACTATGTCGGGGAGTTGTGCGATGACAAGAATGCACGTAGTAGCAAAGTGTCACAGGGTCCACGGTAGCGCGAGGTGTTGGGCATGGAATCCCCCCAAGGCATGTTTTGGGGCTCAAAGCCCAAGTTTTGACCCAATATTGTTATAAAGACTCCGCAAATTGTGGGCGTGGAGCACGAAATGTATGATAGAGTCACAGGGTTGTCCACCTTAGTTTTGTAATGTAATGTCGGCCTACCCATGGTCCGCGGACTATGGGATTGTATAAATAGAGCAAGGCTCTAAGTGTAAAAGATAGCTAAGGAGATAGGGAAGTATAAGCAAAGAGCAAGAGTCGAAGTGTCTAAGTGTGTCTTGGGTCGTAGAGTAGGAGAAGGCTCTGCAATTCAGTGCGCAAAGGCCTAATAGTCCGTAGTTGAGTTCGTGGACCCATATAGCTGAGTGTGCAAGGCAAAGTTGAGTCTGTAACTGAGGAAGAAAATAATAAAGAGAAGTTCTATCATAATTCTATGCATCTTTTCTTGGGTTAATACATGTTTGTTATAAATTGCAAATATACTGTTTATTTACTGCGTGCACCTATATGAATCATTTATATTGCTAAGTATAACTTAACGCATACAAGTAGGAAAAGTTAATCAACCAATAGTGGAATACTAGTAAGGACTTGGGTAATAACAACATTCAGCCCCTGAGTAGGGCTGTGCGAAGGCGACTTTTCAGGCTGCAAGGTACAGGAAAGAGCGTGTAGTGACGTGCGCACAGGGTCGAACCGCGGACCACTTGAACTCATCAGACGTCTCCAAGGTGTGGAAACTTGGTTCTAGCACCCTCCCATACTACTCTGGGTGAGGCCTCAGTCTACGCTCCACAGACTGTTTCTGAAACGGCTAGCAGTAACGGGATTTGTTTGGCTAAATCACCTCTGAACCTGGGTTAAGCCCCAATAAGCCAACAAATGGTTCCGTTGCCAGGATTGGGATCTGCATAAGATATGTCTAATGTCATGTCACTCGAATCTGATAAAGAAAGAATTTCAAGAGTTGTTGGACAGAAAAATTCACGAGTTCGCGGCACAGGAAAATAGGAATCCACGAGTATTGAAGGAAGAGTGGTTAGAGTGCTACTTATATACGAAAATCCATGAAATTTTGTTTGCATCCTTCCCCTCTGAGTTGTAAGAGTGGATTGTGAAGTTAGCAGATATCCAAGGAAGGTGTAGGCTTGACAAACCTATTGGGTGGTCTCCAGAGTTGGTGCACAGACTGGAAGAATCGAAAGATAAGGTCGCGCGCATTGTGGACCATTGGCTCGATCAGATTATAGGAGGGTTATCACCAAGTTCACGGTAGATACTTCAGTCAGCTACAACGAGGCGGAATGACGCTTCCTCAAAGGCCCACGAGGGAAGTACATTAAATCTTTGAACACTTGGATTAAAATGATATTGTGTGAAAAGTGGGTTATGCGAGTAAATTGATGTTTGGGGCTATGCAAAGTGGGAGGATCCATAAAAATGAAGGTAGCGCAGAGATAGAAACTAGCCCCTTGATTTCACATCGGCGAGAAAGTGAGGAAGAGCTCGTGAAAGTCTCACTAAGAAGTGCAATTAGTCTAATAAGAGAATGAATTCCGAGCATACCACCCCCACCTACACCACCACCAGTTTCACAATCTTCACCCCCATCTCTGCCCACACCACCTCCGCCACCACCATAGTTCAATATGGTGAGCGTGATAAAATTTCCGGTGCTCAAAGGAGTAGGGAACGAAGATCCAGACCAATTTTGGTTCATGGTAAAGGCTGTATGGGAAGCACAAGGAGTCATGGATGAAAATATAAGGAAGGAAACAATAGTAAGCGCGTTGCAGGATCGCGCACTAACGTGGTACATTAAGCATTCCAATGACAATCCAAATGCAGGGATCGTGGATATCCAAGATGCACCAAACTAGGAATTTAGCAAGCCAAAATCAGAGACACAGTCTATTATCGGGTTTAAGGAAATTGTGATGCTTCCGAGTGAGATCCCCTCGGAGCTGGATCAAAGATTGAAAGGTATGATTTGTGAAGGAAACATGACCTTGACGGATGGACAACACCACGCATGGTTTGTAGTGTCATTAACATCACATCTAAGGACTGTGCTGTCACAACAGAAGCTATCCATTCAGGCCGAAGCTTTGGAGATTTCAATGAGACTGCACGAGACCTCGATACAAGATCCTAACATGGGAGTCCAATAGATCCACGTGCAGTTGAAAAACATGTGTCTTGAGATGTGGAGTTTGAAACAATACAAGACAATTCACCCAAAAGCGTGTGAGGAGGTATGGTGCATAAAGTGCAAAGGTCAGGGACTTGACAAAGACCATTGTCCATTTTTTGCGAACTACCTAGTGGGAGGAGGGCCAATGCCATTGAGACTAGAGGCACAAGCAGGACCGAGCGTGACACCTACATTATGGTGCGCGATTTGTGAGATAGGAGGGAAGCATGCTACAGATAACTACCATCTTTTACAGAAGTATATGCAGACGTCCAAGTAGTTGTTCTGTAATTTCTACAGGTCAGTAGGCCATGATGAGCATACCTGTAGAAGTTATGAACTGATGATGGATCAGACTCCTACCTACAGAGTTTGGACTGAAACGCAACCCCTCGATCAAAATGTAGGGATGGCGCACACTAGATTTCAGGGGCATAGACGAGGTCGAGGTGGAATGGGACCAGGAAGGGGTCGCAGATAGCTGATTTTTTACAATTGTGGAGGGCCAGGGCATTATGCCAGCAATTTTACAAATCCGATGAAAGCATCATGTTTATATTGTACCCAGTTTGATCATGAGATGAAGGGCTACCCCACACTGATAGCGAGGTTGAGCGATAAAGGAACACTCCAACCTCCCCCAACTTAGAACCTACAAATGATGAGGTCTGAGCCACGTGAGGAGGACCCAAATGTAAACATCATGCTCTGAAGTGGTATCATGACAGGAGATGACAAGGGCAAGCAACTCGAAGAGAGTGCCTGGGTTTGCAAGGCTCCAACAAAGGAACCAGAGTTCGATTTGGAATGTGCAAAGGATACATTCATGGAAGCTAAGAAGAGCTTCACTGAGGCCTTCACTTTAGGTAGTAAAGAAAAAATAGAACCGGAGATGGACCCATCAATGCTTACTACCTTTTTGGAGACATGAATGAAGCTGTTGTGTGAGAGCAAAGTGGTGAAGGGGCTGCAAGAGATCATCACTAGATGTGCTGGATTAGGGGAACTGTGCGTAGTCCAGAAGCTCGGGAAACACACGACGAGAACAGGAAGGGAGATGAGATTGATTGCACAAATTAGAGAATATGAAATGGATCAAGTAATTTTGGATCTAGGATTAGACACGAACATCCCGCCGAAGCAGACATGGGAGCGCATGGGCAGGCCCATGTTGCAATGGTCTTCTATTAAATTACGAATGGAGAACTAGAAAAGGATCCTACCGATGGGAATATTGTAGGTAATAATCGTAGATATCGAAGGTGCGAGCATGCATGTATATTTCGAAGTGATATAGATTGTTGATGACAACAATCCCTATCCCGCACTGCTAGGAATAGATTGGGCCACTGACATGAATGGAGTGATAAATCTAAAGAAGCGCAAGATGATTTTTGAGAAAAAGTCTCTCCGTGTAGTGGTACCTTTAGACCCTGTGGAAGGATCATGCTACATAGAGCCAGTACGTGATGACGAGAGTGATGACGATCTAGACTGTATCTACAAGATATCTGCGTGAGAGTAGGACTAGGTGAATCCAACAGCAGATGATAGGATTTCATGGGAGCGCAAAAGCTCCTGCACCTCAGATTTAGATGAGGAAATAGAATGATGGAAGAACTGGTTACATGAGGTAACCACGCTCAACTGCAACATGATGATAAGGTCACCGCGCTGCGTGAAAATAGAGGTAAGAGATATGCCTATGTATGACGGGTTGAGCGAGGTGGTTGAGTTCCTGACAAAGTTTAAAAGAGAAGTGTCGGAACAACAACGTTTTGATGCTCTAAAATGGGCATTGCGCATTACACCTGCAAGATGGTGGGGTACGCATCAAAGAAGTTTTGTGGACTGGCGGGAATGCAGAAGGATGATGTGCCTACGATTTAGGAAACCTCAGATGCGGCTAATAGACAAGTATAACGGGCGGGATGATCCACACGCATAACTCGCGAAATGGACCAAGGTCTACGGGGAAGAGCCACAACCTGAGTGGGTGCATCTATTCTATCATACCTTGGACATCATACCCATGAATTGGTATATTGAGACGGAGCTTTGCCATGGCATGAGCGAATGGGATATCTTGCACGAAGGATTCTTGTTAACCTTCACATTTGAAGATCGTTGGTGGGATACTTTTGATGATGCGCTACAATCAGTAAAGGCAGTTATCTTCAAAATACCCCGAGAGCCAATGGAAGTGCTTCAGCTAGGGCGACACAGCTGAGCTGCGCGCTGGAGTGTTACAATGTAGATATTGAGGAGGATTATGAGGATCCACGAAAAATTAACATTCCAGAACTGAAGGCTTTTGTGAAGTTCGAGGACCATTGATTAAAGATCTTGACATCACCACACCAGTAAAAACGAAGCAGGTAAACATTGGGACAAAGGCTGAACCAAAGTTTGCAACGCTCGGTGATTATTGGGATGATTCCATGGTGAATAAGGTCGCTGTATTACTTTGCGAGTACCAAGATTTATTTCTGACCAAGATTACGAAATTAAAAGGGATCGTTGGCGACTTAGGGATGATGAAGATAACCCTAAAACCCGACGTGAAGCTGGTAAAGCAGAGGCCTTACCGCTTGAATCCAAAGTATAAGGAAAAGGTCCGCGTAGAACTAGACAATGTGCTCACAACCAGAATTATTGAGCTGGTGGAAGAATCTGACTGGGTGAGCCCTATGGTAGTGCAGGAGAAAAAGTAGAAGGGCGAGATAAGAATATGCGTGGGCCTCAGGAAGTTGAATGAAGCCTGTGTACACGACCCATTCTCGACATCGTTCAAAGATGAAGTATTGGAGAATGTTGGTGGACAAGAAGCATACTCTTTCATGGATGGGTTCTCAAGGTACCACCATATGAAAATCGCGTTGGGAGATAGGAGAAAGATGACCTTCACATGGAATGGGGCTGCTTTCAATACACCGTTATGCCATTTGGGTTGAAGAATGCAGCGGCCATATTTTCATGTATCGTTGTTGCCACATTCAAAGAATACATCCACAAGTTCCTGGAGGTTTATTTGGATGATTGGACTATCTTTGGATTGGTTAAGCACCATGTAGCAAGCTTATGCTTGATGCTGGATAATTGCCGACGACACTAAGATTGCGCTGAACCTTAAGAAGTGGACATTCCTCGTTCCCTTTGGGAACTTGTTGGGACATGTGGTTTGCAAATAGGGACTGATGGTGAACCCCACGAAGATTGCAGTGATTCTAAATTTGGAAACACCGCGAAGTGTTAAAAAGCTGCGTGCTACCTTGGGACACACAAGGTACTATATGAAGTTTGTCAAAAGCTATGCCCAAATCACCGCGCTGATGGAGAAACTATTGAAAAAGGATGTCACATTTTGTTGGAATGATGATTGCATGAAGAGCCTGGATGTCCTAAAGGGGAAATTGGCCTCCACTCCAATCCTGGCATTCCCAAAATGGGATGTGGAGTTCCATGTCCATGTTGATGCGTCGTGTATCATGCTGGGAGTAGTGCTCACACAAGAGGGCAGAGAGGGCTTGGATCACCCTATCATGTTTGCAAATCGTAGATTGTCCAAAGCTGAGAAGAACTATTTCACAACCGAGTGCGAGGGGTTGGTGATGGTGTACACGCTCGAAAAATACCGACACTATTTACTAGGAGGACATTTCAAAATGTATATAGACCATTTCACGTTAAAGTACTTGGTCAATAAGCTTTTGTTGGGGGCCACATCTCTAGGTGGATCTTATTGTTCCAAGAATATGACTTTGAGGTCATGGTAAAACCTGGATGCCTGAACGCAGGACTGGATCACTTGTTGCGTATTGAGATGGGCGAGGAACCTACTAGTTGGGAGGAAGGATTACCTGACACACAGCTCTTTGTTGTGCACGTCGTGAACAGACACTTCGACGATGTAATCCACTTTCAACCAATAGGGACCATGTCGAAGGAATAGTCCGTCCAATAGAATAAGGAATTGGTGGTGTGTGCGGTAGATTTTTCTGTCATCGCGGGGCACCTATATAAAATGGGCAATGATGAGATATTGCGAAGGTACGCACTTGAATTTGAACGAAGTCAGATCCTCGCGGAAGCACATGGGGGTGCTGTAGGAGGACACTATGTAGGACGAGCGACTGCACAAATGATTCTTCATGCAGGGTTGTGGTGGCCAACTCTTCACCAAGATTCAAAAGCACACTGTAAGGCCTGCGATATATGTCAAAGGACCAGAAAACCATCGTGGAGGGACGAGATGCCATTGAATCCACAAATGACATTCCAGCCATTCAAGTCGACTTTGTGGGACCTATCAAACCTCAGGGAAAGATGGGCGTGCACTACATCATCACTGTGATGGTGCACTTGACACGATGGGTGGAAGCATAGCCGATAAATGACTGCACGATCACTACCGTTGCGAAGGTTTTATTTGAAAACATGTTGACCCGATTTGGCTGTCCAAAAATCTTAATGAGTGATTGCGTAACACATTTCCTAAATGAAACCATCAGCGCATTCACAAAAGAGTTCCAGGTTTATCATAAGAAAAGCACACTGTATCACCCAGAAGCCAATGGGACAGTAGAAGAATTCAACAAAATATTGAAGATTGCGTTGAATAAAGTATGCAAGGCACAATGAAATGATTTGGACCTGCACGTACCTACAGTGCTATGGGCTTACAGGACAACGTGCAAGAAACTGATGGGACAAACACCTTTCCAGTTAGTTTGTGGCGTGGAAGCTGTCATGCCGATGGAATATATCGTACCTAGTCTACGCATAGTAGTGCTCACAGGGATGAAGGACTACGAAGCTCTGGAGGAAAGGCTTGCGCAATTGGAAGAACTTGAGGAGGAACGATTCTTGGTTGGTTTTTATCAATAGGTACAAAAGCAACGTGAAAAGTCCTGGCACGATCACCATATTAAGTTGCGCACATTCAAGGTAAATGACTTAGTGCTGTTGTATGATAGTAAGTTTGAAAAATTTCCAGGAAAATTCAGAATGCATTGGCTAGGACCATATGTGGTTAAGGAGGTCACAGATGGAGGCACAATCCAGCTAGTCAAACTAAATGGAGAACCCTTCCCAGGCAAAGTGAATGGCAACCGCTTGAAGCCCTACATGGGTGGGCCGACTATCTGACTAGCCGACAGAAGCACAGTCCTTGCGCTCCAAGGAGCCACACAAAGGCACGAAACTATAAAAATATGCATTAGGTACCGGTACATAGTTCAGACACAGAGGTCTTAGAACAATGGATACAACAGATCTAGAAAGCAACAGCTCAGTGCGCTGTGGACCTCAGCACAGTTCGAGAACAGTTGGAGGAACTCTGCACCAAGATTGCCGCATCAATCGAGTGACTTGAGGGTGAGTCATGATGTTTGTGTTGGGGGCCTGTTAGGCATGGAATCTCCCCAAGGCATGATTTGGGGCTCAAAGCACAAGTTTTGACCCAATATTGTTGTAAAGACTCTGCGAATTGCGAGTGTAGAGCACGAAATGTATGATAGAGTCACAGGGTTGTCCACCCTAGTTTTGTAATGTAATGTCAGCCTACCCATGGTCTGCAGACCATGGGATTGTATAAATAGAGCGAGGCTTTAAGTGTTAACTAAGGAGATAGGGAAGTAGAAGCGAGTAGGAAGAGTCGAACTGTCCAAGTGTGTCTTGGGTCATAGAGTAGGAGAAGGCTTTGCAGCTGAGTGCACAGAGGCCTAGTAGTCCATAGCTGAGTGCGCGGACTCCTGTAGCTCAGAGCGCAGGGTGGAGTCGAGTCTGTAACCGAGGAAGAAAATAATAAAGAGAAGTTTTATCATAATTCTGTGCATCTGTTCTTGGGTTAATGCATGTCTGTTATAAATTGCAAGTATACTATTTATTTACTGCGCACAACTGTATGAATGATTTATATTGCTAAGTATAACTTAATGTATACAAGTAAGCTAAGTTAATCAAATAACAGTGGAATACTAGTAAGGACTTGGGTAATAATAGCATTTGGCTCCTGAGTAGGGCTGTGCGAATGCAACATTTCAGGCTGCAAGGTACGAGAAAGAACGCGTAGCGACGTGCGCACAGGGTCGATCCGCGAACCACTTGAACTCATCAGACATCTCTAGGGTGTGAAAACTTAGTTCTAGCACCCTCCCATACTACTTCGGGTGAGACCTCAGTTCGTGCTCCTTGGACTGTTGCCAAAAGGGCTAGTAGTACTAGGATTTGTTTGGCTAAATCACCTCTGAACCTGGGTCAGGCCCCAATAAGCCAACACGAGGGTAGCTGCGCTACCACGTGGGTTGTTTGGAAAGTGACCGTTACAGTCACAATTCATGATGTGATTCTTTGTTTCAGACCAAATGGAGCAGGCGACAGACATTTTAGGTGAACTTTATGGGATAGATTTTGGAAAATATTCCACCAAGGGACCATTAATGGACTGAAAGAGGGGGGAACAGTCGAATTCAAATTCAAAAGGTGCTATAAATTACAAGTGGCTATCCAGTGAACAAAACTTACCTTTTTGAGAACTAAGCTGTTGCGCTATCAACTGTGTATGGACCTTTCGAACTTTGAGGCTTTGAGAGCAAGCTCAGTGTTTGAAACATTACCGAGGGAAATGCAGGACCTTCTAACGAGAATGATGGTAGCGCCTAAGGAAGTCGTGGATACCAGAGCAATGACCGTTGAGGAGACCACACAGGCCATAATGGTAGGAGAAGCCCCGGAAAGTGCTGGGATAGTCATAAAAATCCCTAAATCGCCGCGCACGCTAAGACCCAAGAAAGACAAGTAGCCTATGGTATTGGTGTGCATGTCCCCTAAGAATCCATTAAGAACGAGGCTCACGATGGAAGAAAAGGGGAAGGCGGTCAACTTGGAAACTAACGAGGAGGAATAATTCGAAGAAATCCTGGTAGAGGAGGAAGAGGACGTAGAGATGGAGGTGGAAACCCAGGGTGCAGATCCTCTAACCAGGATACCCGCATATGTTCCTCCGCAGAAGGGGAAAGCAAGGGTGCCCAAGGACCTAGATGAGAGCAAGAGCTCTATGAAGACTCCGTTCCTCCTCGATGACATCATTTTTGATGGAGCACACTTGGGACGGGTGTCGGTTCTAAAATTTGAAGACTGGGATCTCGCGGACCACAAGAAATTCCCACATTTGGCAACTGTGCAGCTAATGAACCAAAATGAAAACACACTGGTGAGAGTCACAGAGTTAGAACCACACAAGTGGTTACGAGGAGTAGAGAAAGCATGATTGTTAAACTTGCTCTGGGTGCTACATTACCATTGTGCCCCAGTGACTATTTTTGTCATCAAGTAGCTTCTTTTCCTGGTGCATGATGGGTGTTTGTGGTTGGAGGAGCCTATCCTAATCACGGATCATCTAATTCACCAAATTACTTGGCTCCCTTGCAAAGGGGAGGATCCAGCAAACATATCTAAGGGTAAAAGTGATGATTTGGCCATTGCAGAGGCCATGAAGAAGAAGTTCAAGTTGGAGAAGAAAAAGAGAGGGTACGTGATCTCTAGTATCAATAAAGTTGTGGTCAAAGTCGTGACACAGATATTGGCTGGGAAATTCATACGGAAATGTTGTGCGGATAAGGTGCCTGCGGCAGTGGTTGCACTTGCCGCGTAGTGCGCAGAGGGGGTCCAGTTTAACTGGGTGGATTACTTGTGCATAGAGTTCTTGGAGAACTGCTGTGAGGCACAAGAGCAGGGGAATACTTTCCACTATGCATGGTTTCTCCTATCCATAGTGCTGGTGGCTTGGGAATTGCCCGAGGACAGCCAGTTCCCATGATTGTGGATATCATCCGAAGGCAGTGAAGTACGCTTCGCTGTGGGTAACCAAAGATGTGAAGAGAATTCAAGACAAAAAAATATTCTAGGTGTTCATGGAGATGAACATTAGAATGGGGATTAACCACAAGTCATGGTTATCACCCACAATTTATAATAGTCTACAGAGCTTTACGGAGTTAAAGGCAGACTTTCATCACGTGTACATTAGGGTGAGGAAGGACCCAGTGAAGGCATGGAAGGAGCTACCTTATCTGTCAACGGACGATGTCATATTCACCATGCTTGAGCCTTGGTTGCTGGAATGGAACGCTCTTGCTAGCTGCACAGTGGAAGCAGAGAAGTTCACTGCACAAAGGAAGAAGGAGGAGGTAAAACTATGGATGGCGCAGTTGGCAAAAAAGCGAAGGAATGAAGTAGCAACATCCAAGGCGCAGGAGGTGTGCCACGTTGCGAAGACAGCAGAAGAGCAGCAGAGGGAAACTGAGACATAGCGCAAGGGAAAAAAGTCGCCTTCGTCCGAACATGAGACAAAAATAGAGGAAGGTGGTGTGGACCCGCAGACAACGTCCACACAGCTAAAGCGACAACACCCGAGAGAGAAGGTGGGGCCACAGAAGAAGTCGAAGGCATCAAAGACTTCTTTCGACCCGATCAACGTCACTGAGGGGGATCTCCATGACATTGGGGAGAGAGTGCGTGACGTCATCGCAGAGGCCCTCCAACAATTCGCGAAGGAACACCAGACGGTGTTGGGTGCCCTCCGAGCACAGATACAGGAGTTGTAGGTGTGCACTCCACAGGCTGGTACTATGTCAGCCAACCTTGCACTAAGCATGACAACAATGAGGAAATGTTGTGCACTTGCATGACCAACACCATAGTGCTGCTAGAGGGAGCACTTGTGACAAAAAATGAGGTTGATAGTCCTATGGTCAGCGGATTAAAGGGGATCAGGAGAAACATGTCTGCACTGCCTCGGGAGACACTCTATGTTTTACAAGATGGTGTTACTGTAGAACTGTGAGTTAGGGAGGGTCATGTGTTCCAGGTCATGAGTGAGCAGCACATCAACATTGAACAGCTGAGCTTACAACATGACGAGGTAGTGGCGCAGAACAGACAGCTAGTGTAGGTGGTCGATGAAGCCTGGCTGATGGTCCCGGAGCTGGCCATCCAATCAGAGGAAGCAACGGACGCGCACATCTAGAAACTAGCAGCAGGGGTGCTTGAGGCAAAGGAAGAGATGGACAAGGTTTAGCTGGAGCTGAACCTTCAGATAGCCAAGCTACAATTGAAGGTGCAACCTTCAACGTTATGGAGGTTAAGGAACAACGCGCTAATGTGATTACAGTGGCCATAACAGAGGTCCACAATGCAGTGAAAGACTGCACCAAGCTATTTGAATATTCATTCGAGGTTCTCACTACTCTGCAGGAGGGCCCACACATACAGTGCTTAGAAACAGAGCCGTGCGAGCTGCAACAGAAATATGATGAAATAAAAGGGACTGCGCAGACGATTGCCCTTACATAAAGTCTCACACGGATGCAGCAGGCAAAAGCGCTCAAGGAGCAGGTGGATGCTGCTCGACATAAGGAAGCCGTTTTGAAGGCGCACGTACAACCATGGATTGATGAGGCATTCGTCATTACATCCTCTATTGAAGCAAAGCTCGTGTAGATGTAGGGCACACAGGAACAGGTTCAGGGAAGGAGTTTAGCTACAGCGGATTCTGAACAACGCGTCCAGGAAGCACAATATGACGCTTCTCAGTGCTCTGCTAACCTTGCCACAGTCCAAGCAGAGTTTGGAGGTCTGTGCGCAAAGATCTCTGCATCAACAGAGTGACTCGAGGGCGAGTCATGATGTTTGTGTTGGGGGCCTGTTGTGCGCGGGATCCCCCAAGGGAAGTTTTGGGGCTTAGAGCCCAAATTTTGGTTAAAAGTTGTAACTCCTATGTAAAGACTCCACATTTTGTGGGCGTGGAGCGTGAAGTTGTAAAAGAGTCATAGGGTTGTCTGCCCTCAATTTTTTAATGTAACGTCAGCTATAAAGATCTACGCATAATCCGCGGACCATGGGATTGTATAAATAGAGCGAGGCTTTAAGTGTAAATAAGTAATGGAATGATCATGGAATAGAAGCATAACAAAAGATCTAAGGGTAAAGTTAAGTCTTTGGGTCATAGACTAGGAGAAGGCTCTGCAGCTGAGTGCGTAGAGGCTTAGTAGCCTGCAATTGAGTGCGTGGACCCCTACAACTGAGTGCGCAAGGCAGGTTGAGTCTGTAACCATTGAAGCATTAATACAGAGAAGTTTTATACCATTCATGTGTATTTATTTACTATTTTCTACATTGAATGTATTGGGTATAAATTACATTTATGTTGTTTATATGATGTGTGAGCATATATGATTGTGTTGATTAAGTGAATGTGAGTTAAAGTATCTAGTTACACAAAGTTGACTAACATTTATAATAGGATAAGTAAGATATGTGGTGTAACTTGGGGAAATAGCGCAGATTTTTGCCATAACAACGCGAAACCACCTCAGCCCTTGGTTAGGGTTGTGCGAAGGACAATTATAGCAGATTGCAAAGGTATCACAGGCCAGAATAATGCGCGAAGTGACCTGCACAAAAGTAGGCACAATTGGACTACATCGACCCCTCAGACATCTCGAGGGTGTAGAAACTTGGTTCCAGCATTCCCCCATACTGCTTTAGGTGAGACTTCAGTCCACACTCTACGGGCCCGAAAGGGCTAGTAGTGTAGGGATTTGTTTGGCTAATTAACTCTGAACCTTGGTCAGGCCCCATCAAGCCAACCCATATTCATGATCCTGTCTATTCAGATGGCTGCAAGCATACCAAGGATCCTTACACATGATTTGTCTTATGCGGATGGCCACATCGATACCACAAATTCATGTATAATTAGATGCCTATTCATGTATTTTTAGGCATGATCATCAAAGATTTCAGATATGTATATGTATATGCTTGATTTGCAGGTCTCTTGATGGTGTTGCTCTCGTCCTTGCACTGACTTGTAAAGAACCTTAGCCATCATTGTCTGTTCTGCCTTCATGCTACAGGGGGCATATGGTACACAATATTTTGTCATGTCTCTTGTTCACTTCCTGTGAAATATCCTGGAGTGCCAAAAAATTGAGTACTATGCAGAATATCCATCATGATATACTGACCAAAACCTCCTTGAAGAATCAAAGGAAAGCTGCCTTAAAATCATTATGGAAAAATTTGCCTTAAAACCTAATTTTTGGCATCAACGCATTTTTCTCCACTACCTTGCCATGTTGATGGTAGGTTTCTTAGTTATACACTCACGCTGCCAGTGTGGGTTTTCATAGGAAACCTCGCGCTGACCTCCTTCTTGCAGGTTTACCCAAATTGGAGGAGAAGCTTCACTCACTAGAACCTTTGAGAACATCAAGCTAGATATTGGTTGTTGTTGATATGGTCCAGCTCTATCATTTGGGCCTCTTTGTCTTATCATTATGGGCTTTCCCCTTGAGATGTGGAACTTAATCCCTCTTTTGTGGATTGTTAACTCTCTCTCCCTTTCTATAAATTCACCCCCTTCCATTTCCAAATGGTTAGTCATTGATTGTTGCATCCCTATGTTGAGATTATGCTTACATGCTTCCCATTTCTAGCTTGGAGAAGGAGTGCTTGAAGAGTCTTTGCTTGGACTTGGACATCCACCCAAAGGAAGGCCTCAACATCAAGGCATAGGTTGTATGCTTCCCTTTTCAGTTTCTTAATATATACAACTGTTGGTTCACTTTCCATAAATGTTTGTGTTGATGCTTCATTTATCTTAATGCTCCTTGATCTGTTAAGTGGATTACATTTGAATTATGTTGGTTGCAATTTTATGATTTGTTGTGTTCTTGGTCTCTTGTGCAGGTATTCAAATGCCATGAGTAGCGAGGATTGAGCCTAAGGGAGCAAGCGATTAATATATCCAACAAAGGAATACATCATAGCATTAGAACGAGGTAGGTCTCCTTCCTCTTCTTTAATTTCGATTATAGTCTAGGAAAGTGTCTTGTAGATTGTCTCGTTTGTTGCTAGACCCACTCATTGGGCTAGAGGGATTGTCTCTGTCTGTAGAGAATATTTTCCTTCACAAGAAGCCCTGTCATCGAATGATGTAGATGGGGATATGCATATGAGGTGCTTGTATCTTGGTAATCATTGCCACACGAAGGATAAGGAGGGGATAGGTGTAAGCAGAACTGGTCCCCCTTGGGGTTGACCATAACTCAGAGAAGGTTGAAGATATGGGGATAGTTGAGGGTGTGAGATAGATCCAAAGATATTTTCAATGACATGAGATGCTCCTGGTGTAGTAGCATCACCACGCCGACGAAGGTTGGGAAGGACGGTATAAACATAACTTGACTATCCATATGTCAAGTCATATTTCAAAGCTATATGGAGCAGTTCTTCTTGAGGCTGGGGGAAGTGAGAGGCAACATATTTACCTATCGCGGAAAAACGTGTTCTAAGGAACCAATCCATATAGATGCGGTCCTCAAATTCAGGGGCCCTACACATGCTCCTCCTTTTGCAACATTCTTGAACATGGTCAGATAGGCGGGTGGAAGAAGTTTCATGGAAAGAATTCAAGAGTTCAGTACCAGTGTCATATTAGAGAGGTAGTTGGAAATATGACATAAAATCTTTGGCGAGAGTCACGAAGATGGAATGGGAGGAATGCGGTTGGTCCACATACCATTTGGCAATAGCTCCAATAAGAGTGCGTTGGAAAATGCGAAGACGAATGGAGTGTTTAGTGATGCAATTTGATGAAAAACACATATGGAAAGAGTGAACATGATTTGTGGGGTCTTTTCCAGGATTACCTTCAAACTTGGGGATGTCAGAAGGAATCTTGGTAGGCATAATAGGCTAATTGGGGACATGGAGAAGATGATCGTTGACGAGGTGGCTAAACTCAAGAAGGATCAAACTAGCCATATAGGGAAGCAATGGAATATTAGTGACCATACTAGTAGAGGTCTTTCCTATGGGGTTACCTTGTTTTTCCACACCCACATTGGTTCTTGACATGGTGGCAGTACGAGGTTGGGAAGATGTGAAATCAAAAGGAAGAACTGGGAGAATAAGAACTAGAGTCAGTTTGGGGACTCAATGGAGATCTCAGAGGATGAACTCTAACTCGACGGAGAGGAGTAAGATGTCCTAAATGAAATTGGGGGTGAAGGCCATGAATTCTCTGCAAAAAATTCCTAGGTCATGCAATGATTTCAGGACAATGATGAATTAACAGATTAAAGGGTGATCATAGGAGAAAATAGTAACAAACAAAAAGAAAACACTAGTGCAGTGGTGCAAGTGGAAAGTAACTATTTTAATATGCTACTCTAATTCAAGCAAACAAATCCTATTAAGGAAAAAATGAACTATATCCCACAGGTGATATAAATCCTGAAACAAGTCCTAGAACTACTATTTTATTAGGCCTTCCAAGAGAATTCTTACTTGATGGAATCTGATCCCTCCAAGAAGAGATTTCTAGAGAAAGGCAGGGTTGAGAACGAACTGATACCCACAACCAGTCCTATAGGGTGTTTTCCTATGATTGGTCACTGTGGTTACCTTTTCCCCATGGGGGAGGTCAAGTCTTGATCTTCTTGGTGATTAGCCAAAGCACGAGATTCCTTGCCACAGTTTGGGTAGCCCTAAGGAGAACCACTCACACGATAACCTAGCCTAACCCCCTCTGACTCAGGTCTCTAACACACTCTGGATTTGGACCATGGAATGGTTAAGTATTTTAAGCTCCCTAGTATGTATACAAGCTATGACTCAATGTAAGTGATTGATGGGTGTTATTGGAAGCCTATCCTAGCGATCCTACACCTAACTACTGTTAGGTCCCTATAATACTAGTGATTGCCCCATTACTATTGTAGTTGTATCCCTTATTAATATTGTTGTGCCCCTATTGTCCCCATATTTTTATTACTGTGCCCCATAGAATCCCTCTATTGTTATTTTTGTGGCTTTATATTATTATTGTTAGGTCGGCTAGGTTATATTGTGACTCCTTAGACTCCTATATATAGAAAGGAGTTTTTGTCATTTAAATCATCCAAGAATTGTTCATTTATGTAATGTAAAGGAGGTTGCTCACTCAGAGAGGCTGAATTCTAAGGCGTTGATCTATCTTTTCTATCTTTTTGTGAACTGGTTTCATAACATTTGGTACCAGAACTTTGAATTCTAGGGTTTCGCTGCTCCAAATAAGTCATTGTGGCATTTTCGCTATAACTTTTTTTCTGCAATGTTTCAGAAGCTAAAAAAACCCCATTTGAAAAGACATCGCGCTGAACCTCGGGTCCAAATTTCAGAGCTTTTCGCACTACATTTGTGGAGATATGATCTGAGGAAGTTGGTTTTTTTGCAGACTCTTGAATTACATTCCAAACAGGTGACCTGGGGAAAATTGTCATAACTTTATCTTTTCACATCGGATTGAAATTTTGTAAGAAGGTACAGAAAGAGGACGGACTATAGTTTCTTGCATATATTTTTCAGAGCCAAAGGTTGAAACAGTGACTCGTGGCACGCCATACAAGTTCGCTCTACTGAACTAGTCTATAATTAGGTCATTGTGGGAGATTTCGCATAACTCTTCACTGGAGAATCCAACTTGGATCAAACTAGTGGAATTGGAAAGAGGACATAGAGGGATACCACAGGTCACAATTTTAGAGCTGGATGATTCGAAATTACAGAGATACATCAGCTTCAATATCTAGATCCTACAAAATGAAAAAGGTGTGTAATTTTTTTCAAATTTTTTAATAAGCTTGGTTTGAAAAATTAGTTTGAAGGAATTGAAAGGGCATAGTAAAGCATTATTATCGGTAATTGATGACCCGAGGAAAGAAAATGCAAACACCTAGTAAGAAACCTGAAAGCTCTAGCACGACTCATGAAGAAGAGGATGAAATGCAACATGATATATCAAAATTACGAGACCAAGTGCAACAAGTGTCACTTGAACAAAAAGCAATAGAATCTAAGATGGATGGTTTAAAGAAATATGTAGAAGCTAAGATGGATGGTTTAAAGAAAGGTGTAGAAGCCAAGATGGATTGTTTAAAGAAAGGCGTAGAAACTAATATGAATGACGTGGAAGTTAAGATGGACGACTTGAAGACAAGCATGGAATATTTGAAGACAGATTTAACAAAGTTTCTACAAGAAATGCTTACTAATGGTGAAAGGGTAGTAAAGGAAACTCATGATGAGAACAAAAGAAATGTTAATCATGATTTCATAGACTCTAACGTTGGATCGAAGACCCAACATATTCCAAAAATCGATATGAGGAAGTTTGATGACAAGGATTCCGCAACATGGATATTACAGATGGAGCAATTTTTTGATCTCAATAATTTGAAAAACACACAAAAGGCACGTATTGCAACTTTATATTTGGAACCAAATCAGTTTGTATGGTATCAATGGCTTTGCTCTTGTAAACAAATTATCACTTGGGCAATTTTTACGGAAGAATAGAAAGCACATTATGAGGATACAAAAAGCAACACTTTTTTTAGCCAATTGATAAGTCTCAAACAAAAGGGTTCAATAATGGAGCACATTGAGGAGTTCCAAAAATTGAACATAAGGGTAAAAAACATTCCAGAGGAGCATAGGATTGATGTGTTCATAGGGACTTTAAAGGATAATATTCAACATGATGTTCGCCTTTGGGAACCTGATTCATTAGAGAAGGCATTCAGGTTAGCAAGAAAAATGGAAAGCAAAATTATGGCAACCAGGAAGCATACCACTCACAACTATAAAGATGGAAGTGTTGTTGCCCCTAGTCTTCCACAACCTATAAGGTTGACACCACAACAATTGGAAGAAAAAAAAGCAAAAGGGCTTTGTTGCAGTTGTGATAGCAAATACACTAAAGGTCATAAGTGTGCTGAGAAGAAACTATTCTACATAGATTGTGAAGAGGAAGAAGAAAAGGAGCAAGAAAGGTCAAAAGAAGAGGATATACTCCAGGAAAAAATTCTAGATAAAGAAGAAATGAATCTGACCATATATTGTAATGCATTGGCTAGAATTACCACTCCTAAAACCATCAAGATAGAAGGACAAATCAAGAAGAAAAAGGTGATAGTGTTGATTGATTCAGGAAGTACCCACAATTTTATTCATTGTAAGGTAGCAAAAGAATTGAATTTCTTCCTATATCCAGCACCAGAGTGTCAAGTGATGATTGGAAATGGAGGAATGATAAATTGCTCTGGAAAGTGCCATAATATCAAGCTATCCATGGGAGAATATGTATTGACTAGCCCAATGCTTTCCATTCCAATGGGAGGTGCTGATTTTGTACTAGGAGTCCAATGGCTACAATCCTTGGGTACAATAGCTTTTAATTTTCAAGAACTTTTCATGAAATTTTCTACGGAAGGAAAGGAAGTTGAATTAAGGGGTATTGTAGGGAAACCAAGAAATATAATCAGCTCTAACAGTATGACAAAGCTTCTAAAAAAGGAACAAAGAGGTGTAATTGCACAATTATGTTCTCTAGATGTTTCCACATCATAATCATCTATTTCTCCAGATCTCCAAAAAGTCTTGGACAATCATTCCAAATTATCTGAGACTCCCAAAGGTCTCCCACCTATTTGTGATCATGATCATGCTATTCATCTGATTCCAGGAAGTGTTCCTCCAAACATCAGGCCATACAGATATCCCTATGCCCAAAAGAGTGAAATTGAATGTATGGTTGCCGAAATGCTAGAGGCTGGTATAATTCAACCTAGTCAAAGTTCTTTCTCTGCTCCAGTAGCATTGGTGCACAAGAAGGATGGATCATGGCGCATGTTTCTAGATTATAGAGAGCTTAACAAGCCCACTATTAAAGATAAGTTTCCCATTACTATCATTGATGAATTATTGGATGAATTGCATGGATCAATTTACTTCACCAAGTTGGATATTCATTCAGGATATCATCAAATCAGAATGAATACTGAAGACATTCCAAAAACATCATTTAGAACTCATGAGGGTCATTATGAATTTTTGGTCATGCCTTTTGGCCTTACCAATGCACCTTCTACATTTCAAGGTTTGATGAATTCCATTTTCAAACCCTTCCTTAGAAAATTTGTGTTAGTATTTTTTGATGATATACTAATCTACAACAAGTCTTGGAAGGATCATGTTGAACATGTTGACAGGGTGCTACAACTATTGGAGGAGAAACAATTATATGAAAAAAGATCCAAATGTTTCTTTGGAGTACAAGAGGTGGAATATTTGGGTCATATTGTATCTCATGAAGGAGTTAAGGTAGAACCTAGAAAAATTAAAGCCATTAAGGAATAGAAAATCCCCACATCCATAAAGCATTTGCGAGGATTTCTCGGGTTGACAGGTTATTATCGCAAGTTTGTTAAGAATTATGGGAGAATAGCAGCACCTTTAACAACATTATTGAAGAAAAATGCATTTTCATGGACTCCAGAAGCAACAAAGGACTTCGAACATCTTAAAGAAGCAATGTGCCAAGCATCGGTTTTAGCTACACCGGACTTCACAAAAACCTTTATTGTGGAATGTGATGCTTCAGGAAAAGGAATTGGTGCTGTTTTAATGCAAGATGAAAGACCCATTACTGTTGAAAGTCATCCAATCAGGGAAAGTTTTTACACAAAGCTATTTATGAGAAGGAAATGTTGGCAATACTACATGCACTTAAGAAATGGCGACCCTACCTAATGGGGAGACACTTCAAGGTAAAAACGGATCATGATAGCCTTAAATACTTTTTAGAACAAAGATTATCCTCTAAAGAGCAAGAAAAGTGGGTCACAAAGATGTTGGGTTATGACTTTGAAATCATCTACAAAAAAGGGAAGCAAAATGTGGTGGCAGATGCACTCTCAAGAAAGGATGAGGATATGCAAGCATTGTTGTGTGCCATTTCTATTATCCAACCAGATTGGATAAATGAAGCAAGGGAGGAATGGAAGAATGATGAAGAAGTGTGGGAACTTATTCGAAAATTACAACAAGATTCCAGTACATCTGATACATTTAGCTGGAAAAATGATTCGTTATGGTACAAAGATCGCTTATACCTCTGTAAGAATTCCCAACTCAAACAAAATATTCTTATGGGATTGCACACTTCTCCCTTAGGAGGGCACTCAGGATTTTTAAAAATATTACCACAGGGTTAAGAAGGAATTTTTTTGGGATGGCCTTAAATCGGATATTCAAAAGTTTGTGGCGGAATGTTTGGTTTTCCAACAAAATAAAGTTGAAACAATTAAGACCCCAGGTCTATTACAACCTTTATCCATTCCAAGCCAATGTTGGGAGGAGGTCTCGATGGATTTTATCACAGGTTTACCCAAGTCTGAGGGAAAGAGTGTCATCATGGTGGTAGTCGACAGAATTACTAAGTATGCACACTTTTGTGCATTATCACATCCATTTAAAGCCAGTACAATTTCTACTGCATTTATGGAAAAAATTCAAAAGATACATGGAAATCCAAAGATTAATGTAAGTGACAGAGATCCCATTTTCACTGGAAATTTTTGGACAGAATTATTTTCTTGTCTTGGTACTCAGTTAGCTCATAGCTCATCTTATCATCCTCAATCTTATGGGAAAACTGAGATAGTAAACAAATGTTTGGGAGGATATCTTCATTGCTTTGTATCTGCTAAACGGACACAATGGGTCAAATGGTTGCCTCTGGCTGAATGGTGGTATAACACTTCCTTCCATACAACAACAAAAATGACCCCATTTATGGCACTTTATGGATATCAGCCACCATCCATCACATCATATTTAAGAGAAAATTCTAAGGTTCAAGCAGTGGAACATCACATCGAACATCAACAACAAGTCCTCCAACTCTTAAAAGATAACCTCGTGTTGGCACAGAATAGAATGAAACAACAGGAAGTTCAACATTGCAGTGAAAGAAGTTTTGATGTAGGTGATTAGGTATTCATACAGCTACAACCATATAAACAAATGTCCCTCAAGCAAGCTAAGAAGGATAATAAATTATCACCAAAGTATTATGGTCTGTACAAGGTGTTGCTAAAGATTGGTACTAAGGGAATACAAATTGGAGCTTCCTGCAGCTTCTTGAGTGCACCCAGTTTTCCATGTTTCATGTTTAAAGAAGGTTATAGGCGACAAGCTCATAGTTCAAACAATATTGCCAGAGCTTGACGAGGAAGAAAAAATTATATTGGAACCGGAAGTAGTCATTGAAACAAGAACTCGACAGCTACGAAATCGATCAATTTCAGAGTATCTCATCAAGTGGAAGAACTTATTCACTGAAGATTCCAGATAGGAGTATGAGAATTTTATACAGAAGCATCCAGAACTACTCAAGCGTTGAGGAAAACACTTTTTTTGAAGGAGAGGGGCATGTTAGGTCCCTATAATACTAGTGATTGCCCCATTACTATTATAGTTGTATCCCTTATTAATATTGTTGTGCCCCTACTGTCCCCATATTGTTATTACTGTGCCCCATAGAATCCATCTATTGTTATTTTTGTGGCTTTATATTATTATTGTTAGGTTGACTAGGTTATATTGTGACTCCTCAGACTCCTATATATAGAAAGGAGGTTTTTTTCATTTGAATCATCCAAGAATTGTTCATTTATGTAATGTAAAGGAGGTTGCCCCCTCGAAGAGGCTGAATTCTAAGGTGTTGATCTATCTTTTCTATCTTTTTGTGAACTGGTTTCATAACAACTACATAAATTGTTTTGGCCCTGGTGCCAAGTTGGATTAATCTACATGAGTTGAATTATTAAGGTGTAGTGTTTCAAGTATTGGCTTGGAAATATTAACCAAGCTCATGTTTGCTTAAGGTGTGCATGTGTGTGTGAAAAATGTGTTCATTGTATGACTTAATTAAGCATGTTTTATGATGCCATGTGTTGCTAAAAATAAAGTGCTGAAAAAATGTAAATAATATTGAAAATGGACAGTAAAATAAACAATCAATCCTAGCACACAAACCCCAACCTAAATAGTTAAGTAAGAAAAAAATAAAGAGGTGGCAAACAATCTACTCAAAGACATGCTTATGGCAAAAATATCTAATGCCAAAGGGGTTTGGATCTAAAGGCAACAATCTGCTATAAATGGGGCATAAAACTAACAAAAATCAAAGGTAAAATTTTTGGAGAAGGATAGGAAAGAGGCTCCAAAACCCAGGATGCATGTTGGGATGGGGTCCCTTGGGTCAATTTTGGGGAAAAAGCACAAGTTTTATGTAAAGGAATGGAAGTCTCCGCAAATTATGGTCATGGAGCACGTAGATAGTTAAAGAGTAAAAAAGGGTTTTACCCTCTTTTATGTAAGTTAAGTCGGATTTTTGAAGAACTACCCATGGTCTGCGGACCATGAGATTGTATAAATAGGCATCTCTTAAAGAGTCTAGGGCAAGACATTGAAAATGAAGACAAATGTAATGAGTCAATAGAAGGAAGATCGTAGAGGTATTAGAGGAGGAAAGGATCTGCAGCTGTGTGCATAGAGGCCTAGAGTAGAGTCCGCAACTAAGTGCGCGGACCCCTGTAGCTGAGTGTGCATGGAAGTCTCGACTCTGTAAGCTGAACCAAATATTAATAAAGAAGATTATTACAGAAATTCCTGTTTTTTACCTATTTAATTATGTTATGTATGAATGCACTTTATGCTGTGATGAATGATGGGTTTATGAAATAATGTTGTATTGATGCGTGACTTTACTGGATCTATAATGTTATGTGAATGCAATTGACATTAAGGGTTTATGTGAAGATTATATCATTGTATGTTAGAGTTATCGAACACTTAAGAAGATTTGAATAAATATGGGGTTAAGAATAATCTTGGATGCACATAAGTAGTTAATTTACCTATTCAAGGTCCACGAAAGCTGCGAAGGTAGATTAAGGGAACAAAACGACATCACACTGATCTATGGGTGTGGAAACTTGGTTCCAACATGCCCCATATTGCTTTGGGTGAGACTTCAGTCTGTGTTCCACGAATTGATGTTGAAAGGGCGAGTAATGTAGGGATTTATTTGGCACAAATAACTCTGAACCTAGGTCAAGACCCACTAGGCCAACAAATGGTTCTGTTGCCAGGACCAGGATATGCATAAAGAGGTGTGATGTCACATCACTAGAATTTGACCAAGAAAGAGATTGAGAAGTGGTTGGATAGAAAGATCCACGAATTCGCAGTGCAAGAAAATAGAAATCTGTGCCTGACAAAAGAATAGTGGTTAGACAAATATCTGTACAAAAAGATACATGGAATTTTCTTCTGCACCTTCCCAATTGAACTGTACGAGTGGATCGCTAAATTGGTAGACGACCAAGGTAGGTGGAGGCTTGATGGTCCAATAATGTGGACCATGAAGGTCGTGCTGAGGTTGGTAGCTTTTGAAGATAAGATTGCACACGCCGTTGATCACTGGCTTGATCGAGTCATCGAAGGATTTGTTATAGAGTTTGCGGTTGACACCCCAGTTAGTTACAATGAAGAAGAGCGATTCTTCTTCAAGCGACCGTGAGGTAAGTATTTGAGATATTTGAATACTTGGATTAAAATGCTCTTGTGTGAAAAGCGGGTTATGTGACTGCCTTGATGTTTGGATCTACAAGAAGTGGACGATTCTTTAGAAATTAGGAAAGAGTAGGTCCTGAATATAGCCCATTGATAGAACCTCCTTCGAGTGACGATGAGGGAGCAATATAGGCATCACCATGAAGCAATGTACAGTTGATAAGGCAGGGTTTTTCGTGAATACCTCATCCACCCACACCACCTCCATCTTCACCTCCACAACATACACCTTCACCCACACCACCACAACCTTTGCCACTGTTCAAAATGTCGAATACCATGAATTTGCCTGTTTTTAAGGGCTTGGGAAGTGAGGAGCCAGATGATTTTTGGTTTGTTGCGAAGGCTGTATGGATGGCATAGAATATTACATATGATCATATAAAGAATGCACAGTTGGTTACTGCTCTACAAGATCGCACGTTGACATGGTATAATGTTGGGAACAGGATCCCCCAAGTATAGTTTTGGGGCTAAAAGCCCATGTTTGGGTCAAATTTTGTAATAAAATTGTAATGTCTCTAAATTTTGTGGCCGCAAAGAGCGAAGGTGTCATGAGTCATAAAGGGTTGTACACCCTTATTTTTTTAAAGTAAAGTCGGCTGTAAAAGATCTACCAATGGTCCATGGACCATGGGATTGTATAAAAAGAGCTAAGTAAGTAAGCTCTATGTAGTTCAATAGTCGCTAAGCTAGTCATTACTCCGAAGTAAGAAGTATAAGTTTTGAGTCGTAGCATAGGTAGAGGCTCTGCAGCTGAGTGTGCAGAGGCCTAGGGTGGAAGTTCGTAGCTGAGTGCACGGACCTCTACAGCTGTGTGTGTAGGACGTATAGAGTATGTAATCACTTGAAGATATCAATAAAGAGAAGTATTCTGCAAATTTTGTGTCTTTGTTTCGATTAATGCATCTTAATGTTGTGTATGAATTTCTTTTATAAAGCTTATGTGATGCATGAATGTGTGTAATTACATCAGATAACTGAACGCAAATAATAATATCTGTTTACGTAGTGTTAGCTATAATTATCTAATAAGATAAGTAAGATTCTTAAGATAAATTGACAATCTATGCAATACACTGCCTTAGCAGTGCGAAAGTATTTGAACCGAAGGTTAGGGTTGCATGAAGGTCAATTGTACCCTTTCGCGGAGGTATCAAAGGGAGGAATAAGGGGTTAGGTAGCCAGAGTCCTAGAACTTAACGACCTGCACAAAAGAAAGAATAAAAGGAATAAAATGAAATCACGACCATCTCAGTGTGTGAAAACTTGGTTCCAGCATCCCCCCATACTGCTTCGGGTGAGACTTCGGTCCATTCTCTGCAGGATGATGCTGAAAGGGAAAGTAGTGTAGGGATTTGTTTGGCTAACTACTGCTGAACCCGGGTCAAGCCCCAACAAGCAACAAATGGTTCCATTGTTGGGACCATAATTTGCATAAGAGATGTGTGATGTCATACCACTGGAATCTAACTAAGAAAGAGATCGAAGACTAGTTGGATAGGAAGACCCACGAATTCATGGTGCAGGAGAATAGAAGTTTGAGACTGACAAAGGAATAGTGGTTGGACACGTACCTATATACAGAAATACACGAGATCTTTTTCTGTTCCTTTCCAGTTGAGCTATATGAGTGGATTGCGAAGCTATAAGATAGCTAAGGAAGGTGGAGACTTGACGGTCCTATTGTTTGGACCTCGGAGCTATTGCAGAGATTGGAAGCATCTGATGATAAGATCGCCCACATTGTCGATCATTGGCTCGATCACGTCATAGGAGCATTTGTAACTGAATTTGTGGTCAACACCTAAGTCAACTACAACGAGGTGGAGCAATGCTTTTTCAAAGGTCCATGAGGTAAGTACGTGAAATATTTGAATACTTGGATTAAAATGTTATTGTGTGAAAAACAGGTTATGCATCTACCTTGATGTTTGGGGCTATGTGAAGCAGAGAAAATTATAGGAACGAAGGAAGAAAGGATCCTAAATATAGTCCACTGATTTCACCTCCACGAGGTGATAAAGATGGAATAGCGCATGCTTCTCCATGAAGTGCTATTTAGTTAATAAGACAAGGATTCCCGTGATGGCCACCTCCATCCACACCACCTCTAATTTCACCACTATCACTTGTGACTTCACCTGTACCATCTCCACCTACACCATAGTTCAGTATGGCAAACTCAGTGAAGCTTCCTTTGTTCAAAGGCTTGGGAAATGAGAACCCGAACCGGTTTTGATTTGTTGTGAAAGATGTATGGGAAGCTCAGGGCGTTACATATGATAACATGAAGAAGGAAACCCTGGTTAGTGCTCTGTAGGATCACGTGCTAACCTGGTACATCAAGTACTCTAATGATAACCCGAATGCTGGAGTGGTAGACATCCAGACAACACTGAATAAATAATTCAGTAGGCCTAAATCTAAGGCACAGTTGATTGTGGGGTTCAAGGAAATCATGATGCAACCAAGTGAGACACCTTGGGAATTAGATCAAAGGTTGAAGTGTAAAATCCGTGAAGCTAACATGAAATTAATAGATGGACATCATCGCGAATGGTTTGTGGCTTCGCTCCTACCTCACTTGAGGGTTGCGTTGTCTCAACAGAAGATAACAACTCAGGTAGAGGCCTTGGAGATTGCAATGAGACTGCATGAAACACCGATGCAAGATCCAAATCTCGGGGTTCAGCAGATCCATGCACAACTAAAAAATATTTTCCTTGAGATGCAAAGTTTGAAGCAGAACAAAATAGTTCGACTAGAGGTGCGAAAAGAGGTATGGTGTCCGAAATGCAGGGGTCACGGGCATGACAAAGACCATTTTTTAGTATTTGCGAACTATATTGCAAGAGGAGGATCGATGCCTTTGAGGCTAGAAGCTCAGGCAGGATTGAGTGCAGGGCCTCCATTGTGGTGCGCTATATGTGAGGTAGTAGGAAAACATGCCATGATAATTATTATTTGTTGCAGAAGTTTGTATAGACACTGCAACAACTGTTCCGCAACTTTTGTAGGTTGGTAGGATACGATGAGCGTAATTGCAGAAGATATGAATTGATGATGGATAGAACTTTCGTCTATAGGGTATAGGAAAAAATGCAGCCCCCTAATTAGAGTGTAGGGATGGCACGAACGGGCTTTCAGGAGCGTAGAGGTCAGGGATAGTTGATCTGCTACAATTGCAGAGGACTAGGAAACTATGCCCGTGATGGAACTAACCTAACAAGTCCGTTGTGCAAGTATTGCACTCTATTTGATCATGAAATGGAAGAATGTCCTATGCTTATAGCTAGGATATATGAAAAATGGGCGCTACCACTGCAGCCAACTCAAAAGTTGCAAATTATGAGGTTTGAGCCATGCAAAGAGGACCCGAATGTAAATATAGTTCTCTGAGGTGGAATCACAACATGAGATGATAAGGGGAACAACCTGAGGACAACACATGGGTTTGTAAAGCTCCGAAAAAGGAGATTGAGTTTGATTTGGAGCGCGCACGTGAAACATTCATGGAACTGAAGAAGAGCTTCCTTGAAGCCTCCACCTCAGGAAGCAAGGATAAGCCTGATCAAGAGAAGGACCCTTTTATGCTTGCAACATTCCTGGAGACCTGCATGAAGTTACTACGTGATAGGAAGGCTGTGAAGGGGCTACAAGAGCTTATAAACAAATGAGCCAGAAACACTTCAAGTGAGTCGTGCGTAGTATGAAAGATTGGTAAGCATAAAACAAGGACAGGATGGGAGATGAGATTAGCCACGAAGATAGGAGAGTCTGAAATGGATCAGGTTATTTTGGACCTGGGGTGAGATGCGAACATCCTACCGAAGTAGACTTAGGAATAGATGGGGAGACCTGCGTTGCAGTGGTCTTTGATTTAGCTAAGGATGGCGAACCAATAGAAGATCATCCTCATGGGGTGGCTACAAGGGGTGACTCTAGATATTGAAGGTGCAAGCACGCTGGTTGATTTTGAAGTAATAGAAATTGTGGATGATAGCAACCCCTCTTCTACGCTCCTTGGAATTGATTAGGCTACTGATATGTACAGAGTAATCAACCTAAATAAGTGAAAGATGATATTTGAAAATAAATCACTCCACGTAATAGTACCCCTAGTTCCTGCTAAGGGATCTTGCTATACTGAACCAGTCCGCGATTATGAGAGCAACGATGATCTAGACTATATCTATAAGATAACAGAGTGAGACCAAGATTGGGTGAATCCAATAGCGGATGGATGAATTACATGGGATTGCGAGAGTTCCTATACCTCATACTCTAATGAAGAATTAGAGCATTGGCAGAATAGGTTACATGAGGTAACTACACTGAGCTGTAACATGATGACCTAGTCGCTGTGCTGTGTGTTGTCAGAGGTAAGAAATATTCCCACTTATGATGGCATGAATGATGTAGATATCTTTTTGGATGCCTTTGAAAGGGAGGTACTAGAAAAGTAGCGCTTCCAGGAGTTGGACTAGGCACTACGTGCTACACCTACAAGATGGTGGGGTATGCACAAGGGAAGCTTTGATTATTGGCGCGAATGTAGGAGGATGATGAGAACATGCTTTGGGAAGCTGAAGGTATGAATAACAGACAAGTATGATGGGCAGGAAGATTCGAGTACGAACTTGGCCGAATGGGCTCAGGCTTATGGAGAGAAGCCCCAACATGAATGGGTGTACTTGTTCTGTCACACCCTGGATGTCGTCCTGATGAATTGGTACGTAGAAATAGAGCTCCGCCATGGTATAGATGAATGGGATATTCTACGCGAAGGATTCATTATGACATTCAGCTTTGAAGACAGGTTTGACTGTATTGACAAGGTGCTACAAGAGGTGAAAGCAACAATATTTAGGATACCGCAACATCCGTTGGACCTAATTCACCCCGTGGGCTACTCAGCTGAGTCACACGCTAGAATGCTATAGTGTAACTGCTGAAGAAGAGGGTGAGGATCCACGAAATATTAACATCCCTGAAACAGAAGGTCACCGTGAGGTTGAAGGACCATAGGTTGAGAATCCTGATATAATTGTGTCACCGAAAACGAAACAAGTAAACATTGGTACGGACGCAGGGCCCAAGTTCACGAATATGGGAGATTACTGGGACAATGCAACAATGGATAAGGTCACTGAATTGCTCCACGAATACCAGGATTTGTTCCCTACCAAGTTTATGGATTTAATAGGGATAATCAGGGATCTAGGTTTTATGAAAATCACGTTGAAGCCGGACGCGAAGCCGATAAAGCAAAGACCTTACCTTCTCAATCCAAAGTATAAGGAGAAGGTATGCTTAGAGCTAGATAACATGCTCATGGCAGGCATCATTGAGCCTGTGGAAGAATCTGATTAGGTAAGCCCAATGGTGGTACAAGAGAAGAAGTAGAAGGATGAAATAAGGATATGCGTGGATATCAAAAAGTTGAATAACTCTTGTGTACATGATCCTTTCTCGAATCCATTCACGGATGAAGTGTTGGACAATGTAGATGGCCAGGAAACATATTCCTTCACTGATGGGTTCTCTGGGTACCATCAGATCAAAATCATGCTGAAGGATAGGAGCAAGATGAACTTTGTGACTGAGTGGGGTTGTTTTCAGTACACTATAATGCCATTTGGGTTGAAGAATGTGCTTGAGATTTTCTCACGTGTAGTCGTTGCTATGTTCAAGGAATTTATTTATAAGTTCCTAGAATTATACTTTGATGACTAGGTTGTGTTTGGGCTAGTGAAACACCATGTCGACAGTTTACACTTGATTCTAGATACTTGTCAAAGATACCAGATCATGCTCAATATGAAGAAGTGTCTATTTTGTGTTCCTTTTGGGACCCTGCTAGGTCATGTGGTTTGCAGACAGGGACTGATGGTACATCCCGTGAAGATCGCGGTGATACTAAACTTGGAGGCACCAAGGAGAGTGAAACAACTGCGTGCTACCCTAGGACATACAGGATATTACAGAAAGTTTATCAAAGGCTATGTCCAGATCACCACGCCTATGGAGAAGTTGTTGAAGAAGGATGTCATGTTCTGCTAGAATGAGGACTGTAAGAAGAGATTGGATGTATTGAAAGAAAATATGGTCATCGCACTGATTTTAGTCTTCCTGGATTGGAAGAAGGAGTTTCATGTACACGTCGACGCGTGATGTATAGCGTTGGGAGTAGTACTGACATAGGCTGGTAGAGGAGACTTGGACCATCCTATAGCATTCACAAGCAGAAGGTTATCTAAGGTAGAGAATAACTATTCCACCATCGAGCGCGAAGGGTTAGCCATGGTATATGCGCTCTTGAATTTTAGACACTACTTGCTGGGAGGCCATTTTAAGATGTACACAGATCATTCTGCGTTGAAGTACCTGGTCAATAAGACTATGTTGGGGGGGGGAGAGTCTGTAGGTGGCTATTATTGTTCTAGGAATATGATTTTGAAGTTATTGTGAAGCCTGTATGATTGAATGCGGGACTAGACCATCTGTTGCACATTGAAATAGTGGAAGAGCCCACTAATTTGGAGGAAGGATTGCCCGACGCGTAAATTTTTGTAGTGCGTGTCGCAGATGGTCATTTTGAGGATATCATACACTTTCTAATGATAGGAACTTCCCTAGAGGGATACACCGTCCAGCAGAAGAAGGAGTTAATGGTGCACATGACAGATTTTTCTGTCATTGCTGGGCATCTATACAAAATGGGGTCTGATGAGATATTGTGACGGTATGTACCGGAGTTTGAAAGAAGCAACATCCTAGCAGACGCTCATGGGGGCGCCGCGGGAGAACATTATGTAGGGAGAGTGACCACGCAGAAGATTCTACGCACAGGGTTGTGGTCGCCAACCCTCCATTAGGATTCAGAAGTGTACTGCAAGGCGTGCGATGTATGTCAAAGGAATGGCAAGCCATCGTGAAGGGATGAGATGCCTCTAAATCCATAGATGATATTACAACCCTTTGAGAAATGGGTGATAGATTTCGTGGGACCCATCCAACCCCAAAGGAATGTGGGAGCGAGGTACATTATCACCACGACAGAGTATTTGACCTGATGGGCGAAGGCACAACCTGTGAAGTATTGCATAGGCACGAGTGCTGCGAAGTTCCTCTTTGAGTATGTACTAACATGATTTGGGTGTCCAAAGATTTTGATGAGTGACTGCGATACACACTTTCTGAATGAGACGATCAGCGCGCTAGAAGAGGAATTTTAGGTATATCACCAGAAGATCATGCCTTATCACCCCCAGGCTAATGGGATGGTGGAAGCATTTAGTAAAGTGATGGAGAACGTGCTCACCAATGTTTGCAATGATCAGTGAAGTGATTGGGTCCTACACATACCCATAGTACTATGGGCCTATCGGACGACATGCAAGAAGTTGACTGGACAAACACCCTTTCGTCTTGTCTATGGTTTTGAAACAATGATGACCATGGAATATATTGTGCCTAGTCTGCACATAGCGACACTCATGGGTATGATGGATCATGAAGCCCTGGAAGAAAGGCTCGCACAATTGGCTAAGCTTGAGGAAGAGAGATTTCTAGCTAGATTTCACCAACAGGTCCAAAAGTAGCGTGAAAAATCATGGCATGATTGACACATTAAGCTACGCACCTTTAAGGTAAATAACCTGGTTTTTTTATATGATAACAAGTTTGTTAAATTTCCAGGGAAATTCAAGATGCACTGGTTAGGGCCCTATGTCATTAAGGATATTACTGATGGAGGAGCGGTACAACTGATCAAATTGAATGGAGATCCATTTTAAGGAAAGGTGAAAGGGAGTCGATTGAAGCCATACACCGGTAGTCCGACCATGTGACTAAATGAAGGTAGCATAGTCTTAGTGCTCCAGGCAGCTAAAAGGAGGCATGAGACTATAAACTACACTGCCCTGGTTGGGGAGCTGCGCGATTGGAGGATTGTAAGAAGCAAGGAAGTGTCATAGGGTTCATGATGGTTGAAAGAACAGGTGGACATAGTGCTATGAAGGAAGTAGTGCTGAAGGCAAGACTAAAGCCTTGGCTGGATGAAGAGTACACGATGATAGACTCTATTGAAGGAAAGCTTGCGACTCTGCAAGCCACTCAACAAAAGCTTTAGGTCGAAAGTTTAGGAGAAGTGATCGAGAAGATGGTTGAAGAAGCAAAGCAGGAAGTAGCTCAATGCACTCTGAGGTTGCAGTCATATGGGTCGAGCTGGAAGGTCTTCGCACTAAGATCTTTGTGCCTACCAAGTGACTCGAGGGTGAGTCACAATGTTTGTGTTGGGGGCCTGTTGGGAACGGGATCCCCCAAGGATATTTTTGGGGCTAAAAGCTCATGTTTGGGTCAAATTTTGTAATAAAATTGTAAAGTCTCCACATTTTGCGGCCGCGGAGTGCGAAGGTGTCATGTTTCATAAAGGGTTGTCCACCCTCATTTTTGTAAAGTAAAGTCTACTATAAAATATCTACCCATGGTCTGTGGACCATGGGATTGTATAAAAAGAGCTAAGTAAGTAAACTCTAGGTAGTTCAATAGCCGCTAAGCTAGTCATAGCTCTGAATTAAGAATTCTAAGTTTCGGGTCATAGCATAGGTAGAGGCTCCGTAGTTGAGTGCGCGAACCCCTGTAACTGTGTGTGCATGGCAGATAGAGTCTGTAATCACTTGAAGATATCAATAAAGAGAAGTATTTTGTAAATTCTGTAAATTTTGTGTCTTTGTTCTGGTTAATGCATCTTGTCATGTTGTGTATGAATTTCATTTATAATGCTTATGTGATGCGCGAATGTGTGTAATTACGTCGGATAACTGAACACAAATAAGAATATCTATTTACGTGGAGCTAGTTGTGATTATCCAATAAGATAAGTAAGATTCTTAAGATAACTTGACAATCTGTGCAATACGCTACCTTACTAGTGTGAAAGTATCTAAACCGAAGGTTAGGGCTGCACGAAGGTTAGCGACACCCTTCCATGAAGATATCGAAGGGAGGAATAAGGGGTTAGGTAGCCAGAGCCCTAGAACTTAATGACCTACGTGAAAGCAGGAATATAAGGAATAAACCGACATCACAACCATCTCAGAGTGCGGAAACTTGGTTCCAACATCCCCCCATACTACTTCGGGTGAGACTTCGGTCCACGCTTCACGGGCTAATGTCGAAAGGGCTAGTAGTGTAGGGATTTGTTTGGATAACTAACGCTGAACCTGGGTCAGGCCCCAATAAGCCAGCATACATTCAGTACTATACTGATAATCCGTTGGCATCATTAGTAGACACTCAGACCTCTCTGAACAAATAATTCGATAAGCCCAAGTCTGAATCACAATCAGTCATTGGATTCAATGAAATCATGATGAGGCCCGATGAAACACCCTGGGAATTAGATCAAAGATTGAAGTGCCAGATCCACGAAGCTAATATGAATCTCACGAATAGTCAGCACCATGAATGGTTTGTAGCCTCATTCCTGCCCCACCTAAGGGTTTCTTTATCTCAACAAAAGATGGGGACCTAGGAGGAAGCCCTAGAAATTGCGGTGATATTGCATGAAACGACTATTCAGGACACTACTTTGGGAGTTCAATAGATTCATGTGGAGTTGTAGAACCTCTACTTGGAGTTGTAGGGCTTGAAAAAGGAAAAAGCAACTTGATTGGAGGCTTGCGAAGAATTTTGGTGCCTAAAGTGTAAAAGCTAGGGGCATGATAAATATCACTGCCCTATCTTTGCAAATTATATTACAGGAGGAGGGCCAATGCCTCTTAGGCAGGAAGCTTCAGCAGGACCAAGTATAGGGCCCGTGCTATGGTGCACTATTTGTTAGGTGGCTAGAAAACATGTTACAGATAATTTTAATTTGCTATAGAATTTTTTACAGACACCACAACAATTTGTTAGGATATTCCGACACATAGGATATAGTTAAGTTCAACTTGGTCTAGTATAGAGTTAGGTTAGAGTTAGGTAAAGTGTGTTTCTTTACCGTTGTACATTTTGTAACTTACAATCCGACGGTCACGATATGTAGTGATCCGACGGTTCACTCTCACCTCGGTATTACCGACACTTGATCCGTGGCTTGACACCCAATTGGTCCATGAGTTCTATTTAAAGCGCATGGAGGGTCATTGTTCGGGTAATCTGTGCATGAGAGAAGCTTATGTAAATTTTCATTCTTTGATTAATAAATTGTCTGTACCCACGTTGGGACAGGCCGTGGACTGTTTCCCTCCTTGCACTCTGAGGGTTTTAACCACGTCAAAAATACTGGTGTATTGATTTGAGATCTGGTTGTGAGCGGTGTCCTTTTGGTATTCTTTCTGAGGAACTTACCCTGTAAATTCCTACATGGTATCAGAGCCAGTTGAGGGCCGCGTCCGTTGGTGATCCAAATCTGAAGCCGGTAGAACTGCATGCGGCTGTCGTTTCCTAGATCTGCTGTTTCTGACTGCTTTCGGGCCGAGAGGACTGCTCTGTTGCGTTCGGAGCATCTGTTTCAGTGAGGAACCCCTTTCGTTTCACGCGAAAAGGTTTCCGGTAGCCCTAGCTGCGTCATTTTTCAGATCGGGAGGTATACAGTGTTTTTTTTTGCAGTTTACTGTCATTTTCTCTCTGCTTATTTCGGTTTCGGTTTATTTAGCCTTTTTTTTTTCCGGATCTATACCTTTCATTTCTGCGTATGCTCTTTGCCCTGCGACTCTGTGCGATCTGGGCAAATCAGAAACAGAAAGAAAGGATTTTTCTCATGCGTATGCTCTTTTCCCTGCACCTTAGTGTGATCTCGGAAAATCAGAAACATTGAGAAAAATATTTATTTTTTCGGCTAAAAGCTAACTTTGAGATTTTTTTTAAAATTTCTAGTTTTTTGGCTAAAGCTAACTTCGAGCCGTAAGGTTCGTTTTTCTTTGGATATTCGTGTTGGGTTTTGTGTTTTGTGTTTTGTAGGGAAAAGAGTCTTCCCAAGGCAAGCACGCAAATCGAGGCCCCCCCCCCTCTCTCTCTCTCTCTCTCTCTCTCTCTCTCTCTCTCTCAAATATTTTTGTATAGATCAATTGGTTCAAAGACCTTTTAAGAGAGTAGAGGTCTTGGGTTCAAGTCTCCATTTTGTGGGGGCGGATTTTTTCATTCCCGCACATTCGCGCACTTTGCCGGCAACGTCAACATTTTTTTTTCAAAAAGCCATAACTTCTTCATCCGGAAGCCTTTTTCAGAGCCGTTTTTTTTAAAACCGCCTATTTTTTCGAGATCTATCCATTGGACCACTTACTTTCAGCATCTTCAGCTTCAGTTGTTTTTCAAAAAATGGAAAGTCCATGCCAAGTCATTCTTGACAGCACTAACTACTTCCAATGGGTAGCCTACATGGGAGATTTACTTAGAAGTAAAGGTCTCTTCAGAATAGCCACAGACCAAGAGAAGAAACCCAAAGATGAAGACAAGGCCGAAAAATGGGAAAATAGACAAGATCAAGCACGTGGTTTGATAGGAATGTCTGTTTCTCCTGATCTTAGATTCCACATTGCAGAAATTGAAACTCCTCATGAAGCATTAGAAAAACTTGCTAAAGTTTTTGGGATTAAAAATGAAATTAGAGCCCATCAACTTGAGAATGAGTTGCTTACTTTGGATCCTAATAATTTTTCTTGCATTGAAGATTTCTTGTCCAAATTCAAGACCCTTAGATATCTCTTGGAAGGTGTTAAAGTTAAGAAAGAAGATGGTAACCTTATTTATTCCATCCTTACTAAGTTGGGACCAGCCTACTCTGTATTTGTTTCCACTTTCCATTCTACAAGGGAAGCTTTCATTTGTCAAGGCAAAGACTACAAGCCCCCTTCCTTTGACTCCTTTTGTGATTCCTTAATAAGAGAACAAGAAAAACTCTTACACCTTGGTCTTCTTAATCTTGGAAACTCTTCCTCGAAAGCGTTAGCCGCCCAGCAGCAACCAAATTCAAAGAATCCTAAGAAGTCTTATCCTCAAAGGAATGGTCCTAAACCAACTCAGCCTCAAGATGAAAGATCATTTCAGCAATATGACAAGACCAATAAAAACAAATGGAAGAAGACTGACAGACATTGTAACTTTTGTAATCGAGATGGCCACTTAGAATCTAAATGCTTTAAGAAGATGGAAGCCTTGGAAGCCGCAATGAAGAAACATAACATCCATCTGGAGCCTACTTCAACTTCAACTTCCGGAACGGCATTTTCTGCATGTCATCGTCAATCATCTCAGTCTGGTTATGCATTAAATGTATCTTCTTCTTCTTCTCATTCTCATGAGTGGCTCATTGATTCTGGAGCCTCTTGTCACATGGCCAAAAACCAAGCCATGTTTTCTTCTTTAAATGATTGTAACACCAAAAATATATATGTTGGTGATGATAGATCTCTTAATGTTGTAGGGACTGGAACTGTTCATCTAGACAATGGTCAGTTCAATGATGTATTATGTGTTCCAAACTTATCCTGCAACCTTCTATCTGTCTATCAGATAACTCATTCAGGTGAAGGTAAAATTGTTGAATTTTCACCTCATGATGTTGTAATCAAGGATCTAAAAGATCCTAAACAGATTCTAGCTACTGGTCTTGCTGATGATTCCAAAAGGTTGTATAAGTTTCACAACTTTGGGTCATCCCATCTTCCCTCAGTATTTGTTGCTCATAATGATGAAGTGAGCAAACTTTGGCATGAGCGGTTTGGTCACTTAAACTATCGCTCCCTTCAGCATCTATGTAAAGAAAATATGGTGACAGGTCTTCCTATGGTATCTTGCAAAGATGGTGTTTGTTCCGGATGTGTACTCGGAAAACATCATCGGGACAGTTTTGACAAACGTGCCTCTTGGCACGCCTCAGCCCCTTTACAGCTTGTGCACAGTGATTTATGTGGTCCTCTTCCTGTTGCTTCATTCTCTGGCTGCAAGTACTTCTTAACTTTCATTGATGATTTCTCTAGACGCACTTGGGTATACTTCTTAAAACTCAAGAGCGAAGTATTTACACTTTTTTGGCCTTCAAAGCATTTGTTGAAAAACAATCTGGACATCAAATTCTTAAGCTAAGAACTGATAATGGTGGAGAATATGTTAAAAACGCATTCATCAACTTTTGCACCGAAAATGGAATTCAAATGCAACATACTGTTCCATACACTCCACAACAAAATGGTGTAGCTGAAAGGAAAAATCGCACCTTAAAGGAAATGGCTAATTGTATGCTGCAATCTAAAGGACTCAGTCTTAGTTTTTGGGCCGAAGCAATTAATTGTGCAAATTATATAATCAATCGCACTCCTACTAAGGTTCTAGAGAATATCACTCCAGAAGAAGCTTGGAGTTCCATTAAACCAGATGTAAGTCACTTTCGTGTGTTTGGAAGTGAAGCATGGGCCCATATTCCAGATGAAAAGCATAAAGCTTTAGAACCTAAGAGTGAGAAATGTACTTTTGTTGGATATTCTGAAGATGTAAAAGGTTATAGACTTATTCCATTTAAGTCCAAAAATGTTATCATTAGAAGAGATGTAAAATTTGATGAAAATAAATCGGCCTGCGAGCCTAGTCCGGCGGATGTGCCACCTCTTCCTATCTCTTCTATCTTTGAAAACATTTCTTCTTCTGATGATGAAAGCGAGGATGATAATCCTCCCCCACCTTCTCAGGATCCTCAACTTCCAAGATGGGTCCGTGCTACTCGGGATGCAGCAGGTGATCTTGCCGGTGATCCTACAGATCAGCGACGTACACGTTCTCAGTTTGAAAGAGCCTCTTCTTTACTGGCTCAAGCTCCAGTAAATCATGATCCTGACACTTTTGCAGAAGCTTCAGGCCATCCACATTGGGAAGCAGCTATGAATGAAGAATATCATTCATTGATGACAAATGATACATGGGATCTTGTTCCTCTACCAAAGGGACGCAAACTTGTTAGATGCAAATGGGTTTACAGAACCAAGTATGGACCAGATGGGAAAGTTGATAAACATAAAGCTCGTCTAGTTGCTAAGGGCTTTTCACAGGTTGAAGGCATTGACTACACTGAAACCTTCTCTCCAGTTGCCAAAATGAACTCTATCCGCCTTGTTCTTTCCCTTGCTGCCTCTTTAAAATGGGAAGTCCATCAAATGGATGTTAAATCTGCCTTCTTGCATGGGGACTTGCAGGAAGAAATCTATATGGAACAACCCATTGGCTTCATACAAACAGACTCCAGCCTCGTTTGTCGACTTAAGAAATCCCTTTATGGCCTCAAGCAAGCTCCTCGGGCTTGGTATGCCAAAATGGATAGCTTTCTTTTAGAATCTGGCTTTTCTAGGTGTCATTCTGACAATACTGTCTACACCAAGAAAGTGGGCAACTCTCTTATCATCCTTGTTCTTTATGTTGATGATCTTATTCTTACTGGTAGTGATCCCAACCTTATAAACCATGTGAAGTCCAGCCTTAAAAAGAAATTTGAAATGACAGACTTAGGACACTTACACTATTTTCTCGGTCTTCAAGTCTTGCAATCCCAAGAAGGTATTTTCCTTTCCCAGTCCAAGTATGCTTGTGATATTCTTCGTCATTTTCACATGGAAGACTGTAAGCCAGCCCCTTCTCCCTTTCAGTCTGGAGTCAAACTTTCAGTCTCTTGTACTTCTCCTGAAGTTGATGCTACCTTATACCGTCAACTTGTCGGAAAACTCTTGTATTTAACCCATACTCGTCCTGATCTTTCCTTTGCTGTTGGCCTTGTTGCTCGTTTTATGCAAAACCCCCGTGAAAGTCATTGGAAAGCAGCTAAAAGAATACTTCGTTATGTTCGAGGTACAGTACAGTTTGGGATTCATTACAGTGCCAAAGCAGCTCCTCTGTTAGTTGGTTTCACTGATTCTGATTGGGCTGGTGACCTTGATGATCGGAAGTCTACTGCCGGTTATGTCTTCACTCTTGGTTCAGGACCTATTACATGGGCTTGTAAGAAACAGGCTGCCATTTCTCTTTCGTCAGCAGAAGCAGAGTATCGTGGTGCCGTGGAAGCTAGTAAGGAAGCCTTGTGGCTTCGTCAGATCCTATCAGAATTTGGCTTTGAGCAGCAGCATCCAACCACACTTTGGTGTGATAATCAAAGTGCCATTCAGCTATGCAAAGATCCAGTCCAGCATCAGCGCAGCAAACACATTGAACTACACATGCACTTCATCAGAAAGCTCATTCATGACCATGTTCTTGAAGTGCAATATTGTCCAACAGATGATCAGGTTGCAGACATCTTCACAAAGGCTCTCACAGAGGCGAAGTTCACTAAACTTCGATATATGCTTGGAGTTCAGGAAGTTGTCACTAAGGGGGGATAGGCTCTAGTGCCTCCTTCCTTCTCCTATTGTGTCATATTTGTAAATCCTTCAATCCTATCCCAAGTTGTTCTTAAGGGGGGATGTTAGGATATTCCGACACATAGGATATAGTTAAGTTCAACTTGGTCTAGTATAGAGTTAGGTTAGAGTTAGGTAAAGTGTGTTTCTTTACCGTTGTACATTTTGTAACTTACAATCCGACGGTCACGATATGTAGTGATCCGACGGTTCACTCTCACCTCGGTATTACCGACACTTGATCCGTGGCTTGACACCCGATTGGTCCATGAGTTCTATTTAAAGCGCATGGAGGGTCATTGTTCGGGTAATCTGTGCATGAGAGAAGCTTATGTAAATTTTCATTCTTTGATTAATAAATTGTCTGTACCCACGTTGGGACAGGCCGTGGACTGTTTCCCTCCTTGCACTCTGAGGGTTTTAACCACGTCAAAAATACTGGTGTATTGATTTGAGATCTGGTTGTGAGCGGTGTCCTTTTGGTATTCTTTCTGAGGAACTTACCCTGTAAATTCCTACACAATTATTCTGTAACTTCTGTAAATCGGTGTGCCATGATGAGCGTAACTGCCATAGTTATGAATTGATGATGGAAAGAACGCCCGCGTATCGAATGCAAACAATAACTCAGCCTCTAGATCAAGCTGTTGGTGGCGAGCATGGATCATATCAGGGGCGCTGATGAGGCTGAGGAGGAGGAGGACCTGGTAGAGGTCGAGGGAAAGTTATTTTCTATAATTGCGGAGTGCCAGGGCACTACGCACAGAGTGTACGAGCCAGACATGACCATCATGCCAGTATTGTACTCAGTTTGACCACACGATAGAAGAATGCCTTATATTAATATCTAAGATGCAGGAGAAGAAGGCACAACCTCAACCATGGTAAATTTTAAGGGAGAATTTTAGCCCAAGGGCGAAATTTAAGGGGTTTTTCATTTTAGAGGGGAATTTTTTTTATAAAACACCCATTTCATATATTTAGCCCAACTTTTATTTAAAAAATAATTATTTTTTTCATTTTAGCCCAAAAATAAGGGGCAAATAAACTATGAAAGAACTCATTTGACCCAATACTATGAAAAGACTCATTTGACCCGATTTGCCTGGTTTGGGAGGTTATATTCCATTGCAATCGCCTGATTTTCTTCTTTGCAATGTTAAATTCGTTTGCAATTGCCTATTTTCTAGTTTGGGAGGTGGTTTGGGAGGTTGTATTTGGTCCCAATCATCCTAATTCCAAATTTTATGCTTTGCAATGTTAAATTCGTTTGCAATCACCCATTTTCTAGTTTGGGAGGTTGTATTTGGTCCCAATCGCCCTGATTTTGTGTGAATGACTCCCTGTTTTCAAATATGGTTTTCATCGATGGCAAGGGTTTAAATAAATAAAAATATAAATAAAATGGAGGTATGGTAAACAAATAAAACCTCTTTTTATACTTACTCCAAAGGTATGGTAAATAAATAAAAATAAAAATAAACTAGAGGTATGGTAAATAAATAAAACCTCTTTTTATATTTAGTCCATAGCCCTTTTCTATTTAAGAAGGCTAAAAAACAAGGTTTTATTTAAGTGAATCCTATGGGCCAAATACCATATTTATAAAGGTATGGTAAATTAATAAAAATATAAATAAACTAGAGGTATGATAAATAAAAACATTTTTTTTTAAATATTTACTGCATAAGTCACCTTATATTTATGAACACACAAGGGTGTAAATAAATAAAACAATAAATAAAGTGGAGGTATGGTAAATAAATAAAACCTCTTTTTATACTTGCTCCAAAAGTATGGCAAATAAATAAAAATATAAATAAACTAGAGGTATGGTAAATATATAAAACCTCTTTTTATATTTAGTCCATAACCCTCTTTCTATTTAAGAAGGCTCAAAAAAGAGGTTTTATTTAAGTGAATCCTATGGGCCAAATATCATATTTATAAAAGAGGTATGATAAATTAATAAAAATATAAATAAACGAGAGGTATGGTAAATAAATAAAACATTTTTTTATATTTGCTCCATAAGTCACCTTATATTTAAGAACACTCAAAAAATGCATTATATTTAGGTGAAGCCTATGGGACAAATACTATGGGCCAAATACCATGGGCTAAATTATTATTAATACCATGCAAAAAACATTATTAACCCTAATATTGGTATTAATAAGAATAAATATGGCACATGGTATTGACCCATGGTATTCATGTGGAATGTAGCCTATTTAAAGGGGGGAATTAAACCAGGATAGATCCATATTTACTATGGATATACTAAGCTCCCAAAGGATCAAATAATGTGATATGCAAACTACCATAGAGTGAAAAAATATCTGATCCCTCTCGGGGCTTGGTAGATCAAGAGTAAAAATGGATCTTGTAATTTAATGTCACTTAAACATTTAACTCGGTTAAAATAAAAAAATAAAATAAAAATCAATTATTAATTTTAATAATTTTTATAAATCACTAATATTAGTTTTTAACCTCCAAGTTTACGATAACCCTTGGTATTGACCCATGGTAATACCATGGTATTCATGTGAGCATAGACTATTTAAAGGGGAAATTCTATCAGCTTAGGTCCATCTTAATTCCGGGTCTACCAAGTGCTGAGAGGGATAAATATATTTCATCCCTCTAAGAGTCGTAGATGTGGAGTTAAGATGGATATAGGTTGGTTTTTATGGTAATGAAGATATTAAATAGACTTAGGAAATTATATTGTAAAAGACATCTTAAGGAGAATGGTTAAATATGTGGAGTTAAGATGGATATAGGTTGGTTTTTATGATAATGAAGATATTAAATAGACTTAGGAAATTATATTGTAAAAGACATCTTAAGGAGAATGGTTAAAGCTACATTTAGTCACTTCACAAAATTTAGTAAAAAATACCAATATCTCCATTAATATTGGTTTTTCTGATTCAACAAAAAAAATTCAAAACAGTGAAATCTGATCACTCTTTCCGCATCACCCTTGCAAAAAAGAGATAGTCACTGCCCATATTTCCCACCATTTTTCAAATGTTCTCAATATGATATCTTCATGAAAGATTTAAGGCACTGATGTAGGATTAGTTGTTTGAAAAATATGCTGGTGTGTACAACCTTTCATCTTCTCTATTATTCTTAGTTTGTCGTAATGATCTGTAGGGGTTGGGCCACTGCACCACATTGTCATAAAAGGTGGAGATTGTGCACCAAAAAGGAAATTAATCCACATGTTACAATGTTGTTAAAAAATGAAAGATGTATGAAGGTAGTGAATTATGATAATAAGCAATTTAGATTGGGAGAGATGTAATTAGATTTTATTATTTAATTGAAGATTTCCAATTAAAATAATAATAAATCTACATTTATATATTTATATATTGATTGGAAGGCCTCTAACAATGATCACTTCTTTCCATTAGATCCCCTTCAGGCCTTTGGGATACCTATTACTTTCTTATATTATATACTTGGGTCTTGCTACCTGTTGGCATGTTGGGGTAAACAAACTTGATGTGTTTTTTTTTGATCTCACAGTTGGAGTCTATGGGATAAGAAGGAAATTTGATTTTCATTTTCTCATTCTGATAGGTAAATGTTTGTAGATGAAGATTCCATCTTAGCAACTATGTCACAAGGAAATTATGTATATTTTGTAGTTGCTTAGTACAAAATCAAGCAATTTTTTTAAAACTCAACATTGGTTGCATTTGGGAGCAAAGAGTTGTCTCCATGTCTTCTTCATGCAAGAAAGTTGTATGGTCCAATGATCATGCCATATGACTATTGACAACTAGCTTGTGGTACAAGACTATCCTTGATGGTGAAGAAGTAGTAGTAGATTTGTGGTGGGGAAGATTTGGAAAGTTAAATATTCAATGAAATCCATGATTTTTATGTGGTTGGCCCTAACAAATAATTTTTTGACGTGAGAGGTTCTACAAAATAGGGCAAGGTAGGGTCTTGGAATTTGTACTCTATGCAAATGTGAAGGGGAAACAATAGACCTGTTATAGACATTTTTGGGCACTACAACCCCAAGCATGAAATGTCCATAAACCAAGGGCTCCTAAGTCCCTAAAAGTGTTGTTCTAACTCCTAAAGGAACAAGGTCAACTGATTACAGCTTCTCCTAAAAGTTCTCCATGAAAAACTACTTAGAACTGGTCAAATTGGATCATTTCACTTGCTCCATGGCCAGGGTGCGATGCATCACACCTTGTACACACGGGAAGTGAATTGTATTTCAAAAAGCCCTTCTGTGGGGTGCGATGGACGGGAAAAGGCAAGTGGCAGAGACAGTTTGCGAGGTGGATGATCATGGAATCTTTCAAAAACTTCTCCTGGGACACTTGCCTCTCAAAATCGCCCAAGGATGAGTAAGAGATCAATGAGATCTCCAAGTGGAATCAAGAACTATCAGAGAGAAGACACTAATAAAAAACCCAGAGCTGACTCACACCTCTGCAAATATCTATATATAGATCTCTCATCCCAGAGATCCAAAGGTTAGAGGCTGGAATTTTGCATATTGTAAGGAATTGTTGTTGGTTTCTTGAGACAAACATCAGATTGTTGGGTGATCTAAGCTTTGTATGAGGTGAAGAGGGGCTTCTTTGCTGAGAGGTTGATGCTGGGTCAGAACAACTGGTTGTAACTCCTCTTGGCTCTTTATTGTTTATCAATAAAAGCTATTCAAGTTTTCCTCCATACTCTTGTGTCATTGATATTTGCTGCATTTGTATGGTCAATTTACATCTGATCCTAGATTGTTTATGAATATAGATCCATGTCTTTGTATAGTGCTATGCTACTGTGATCTTACAGGTACTTTGTGAAGCTGGGCGTGCAAGGGAACAAGTAGCAAAAGACTATCAAGGAAGAGAGGAATCAAATCAGGAGATTAGCGCAAGATAGAGGTTGGTCTTTTTGTTCCTCTCTATCTATAATTCATAAAGGAAAAATGAAAGTAGCTTTACTCTGTTTGTTTCTAAGGCAGCTGTCACACCTTAGTGGGATAGAGTAGTTCTGTATAGACACTTTTCCCAGTAACAAGACCATGTGCTTGTGTTCATTTGTATTTTTACTCAGGAGGTATGGGGTGTTATTCTCCCCTTATTTGAGGATAGGGTACTTGGTAGGATGCTTCCTTGTTAGACTGTTTGATGATAGAGCACTCAAATAACATAGATCATTGCCCCTAATTACCTCTAGAACCATTTGGATAGGAAAGAAGGAATAACAATTTTGTAAACAACGAGATCCCTCCTTTTAAGGTACATCATCAAATAAAATACCTATATGAAGGTATAAAAATGACTCCAAAGGTTAAAGTTCTAAGGTGGGTTGTAATCTGGAGGTTGATAAAACTTATCCATGGCCTTTCTTTATTGGTGCTTGCCAAGGTGATATTCTTGTTATATATATTATCTGCGAATATGTGTGATATTCTTGTTCTATATATTATTTGTGATTCAAACCCAAGTCCACTGCTCCTACTTGTGTGATATTATTGTTCTGTATATTATCTGCAATTCGAACCCAAGTCAGCAACGTGTATGAGGCAAATTTGAATTGGTACTACTTTTGGTGTCTTCCATGTCTACCTCCGACAAAGAATTATTGACAATAAATCAAGTTCTGGATTCACATGTCTCCTGATATTTGATTATTTTTCACATTTTGAAGTGGGCACAAAGGATAACTCTTGTTTCAGGTGCTCAATTATGATGCTCTTACCAATGATGAGGCTTGTAGCCAAGCTTTTGAAATACCTAGTGATAAAAATGAAAAAGTTGTTATAAACATGTTGAGTCTACCTCAATGATGTTATTATCTATTAGGTGATGATGATTAACATGGCAATGCTACTTAAGAATATGATGGAGCAATTCAAGAAAAAACAGTAGTTGTTGATGAAAAAAACCACACACAAATTTTACAAATGTTAATCAAAATGAAATTGTTGAAATGAATATGATTGAAGGTGGTCGAGTGATAGGAAGCATTAATGAGAAATTTGCATTGCCAAGCCAGGTGACCCTACATGAGTGGTTAGCGGAGGCCATGATGAATATGGATTGAAATGATCTTTACGAAGACTAATGAAGAAATCCTTAACATGCCTTCATTCGTGCTGGGCCATAAGGTGTTCAGGTGGTGGGGACCAGAGTTACATAAATCTTTTATTGTTGGTCTATTAAACTCCATAATTCAAGGTAGGAACCATTTTTTGGTTGGGTAAGATACAACTATTCAAGTAAGAGAAAGGAAGGTCGGTAAGTATGGGGCCCTGTTTCATTTTCCTACTTGCATAAAGCTTGCTTAAAGGGGAGGTAATTTAACACAATAACTCAAAACATAATAATTCATCGTAAGACCAAAAGTAAGGTTCATGGGTATGGGATTCCCTTGATTCAACACTTCATGACATGGTGGAATGACTTTCATAACCTATATATTTCTTGAAGAACAGAGTGTAATGACCAAATATCATATGGAAGGATGAACTACCTGAAGGTCGATGGCTTAAAAACTACTCAAAGAGCGAATGAAAGTGTTTCTAAATTGTCCCTACAAATATAGCAACTTCTCCTTACAATGAGGCTGTAAATTTGTAGAAGCAAGAAAGTCCTTTTTCGCAGTTGGGCTGGCATATGAGAAATTGGTTTGATATGGAATCAACAAGGTAGTGATGGAAACACTCAAGGAAACCAAAGTTGGGAGAAAAGTAAAACAAAATTTGTACAAACATTAATATCTCATAGCTTGAAAAAAGTGGTAGAGAAAGGATTAATCTCTCCTACCTTGACAGAAATGGTGGTCAAGATCAACACCTACAAGAACTTTGTTGTGGAATATTATCAAAACTAATAGAAGGATATGAAAGAGTGTACAGTAAGAACCTTGACAAACACAACCACTGAAACTTGCAACATTGTTTGTAGGAAGAGAAAATTATGTTTCTTTTTTCCAAACATGTATGTTAGTATATTACAGTTTAATGATTATGTTTTCCTATTATCTTATATGGTTTCATAGTTTAACAAAACATTCGCCAAGACTTCAAAATGTTTTATTATTCAGTGAAAGATTTGCCAAGATCTTACAAGATTTTCTAATTCAATGAAAGATTCACCATGACTTTACAAGATAATATAATCTGGTGAGAGATTCACCAAAAAAATTATATATACATATTATATTATTGATAAAATTGCCTCCCATTTTTCGTATGTATCATGGGGATTCACCCATTTATTAAACATATAAATATAGGGTGGTTCTTAAAAATTTCCCTGGCCTCAGCAACCTACTCAAAATTTATAGATGATAAGGGCCAAACAACGTGAGGAGGATCCCAATGTGAATATTGTGCTGCGAAGTGGAATGATGATTGGTGAGGATAAAGGGAAACAACTTGAAGAAAGTGAATGAGTACGCAAGGCTCCAAAAAAAAGAAGTTGGGTTTGACCTGGAGCATGATGAACCTCATAAATGGGTAATTATATGGGCTCATTTTACCTCCTAACCTAGTCAAATGAATCATTTTCTTAGCTTATTGTATGCTTTTCTGATTATACTTATGGTTATAGGGTGAGTTGAGTTAGTTATTTATGCCATGTGGTCTAACATGTATTTAATGCAGATCATTGATGGATTCGAGGTAGAAGTCAAGGATCCAGTGGTCAAACTATAACAATAACTCGAAGTAGACAAAGGAGAGGAATTATAGGAGGGAATAACCCTCATTTATTTCTCCTTACTTCGAATTCCCCTTCATTCAGCTCGGAGTACAAGCAGCTGAATCATGCACTAGAAAGCAGCCAAGAAAGTAGAAGAGGATTGATAGTTATCTCGAGTTTTGGGAGCCAAGCATCCCTGATTTTAAGGAATCTATTGGTAGCTTCAGATGTATAAGTAGAGAGGCCTAGGGCCTCACTAGGGTCGACTTTTTTCTTGTGTAAACTCTGCTCAAATTTCGAGCTTACTATTTTATGGCAGTTTTATGTAATCTTGCTATTTTTTGATAATGAAGATGGAATCCTTTTTGAGCTAGTACTGAGTTACCTCAGAGGGCTGAAGCTCTTGGGTTAGGGTCCAATCCATGCAGCCAAGCTTCTCTTTACTTGTATTTGTATGCTTTACTTCAGTTTGTAGATTAGTTTGCTTTTAAATGTATTTTTCTTATGGTTAAGAATAGGTTGCATTTGATGATTTAGTAGCTTGCTTCCATTTGTGCTTTCTGTAGTAGGTTAAGAAGTGATCAAAGAAGATTCAAAAGGCTAGCAATAGTTCCTTGGCCTCTCTTCCTCCCTCTGGGACCATGATTTGAGGCAAAGACTCTCTTGCTGCCCCAAGAACACAAATTTTCCTCATTCCTACGACTTCTAGTGTTTGCAGCTCTCTAGTAGGTTGATAGTCCAGTTTTTCTTTGCTTTAGACCTTATTTATCATGTTCACTTCTTGATTTGCAATATTCATTTTTCATGCTTTCCTTTCTTACAACATTTACCAGCATTCCCTTCTATACATCATAGTTTAGGCCATTTTAATGCAAAACTCTGCTTTTCCTAGGATGCACTCATTTGATTGGTTGCTTGATTTTCTTGGTTGACTGTCAGTTTCTATGTAGCAAACCTCTTCCAGCAGTAGGCCAGCTTACCATCAATCACACCCTCCATCTGATCCATGCCTTATAGGTCTCCCAAACCTCACCTCAATTCTGCCCTAGTTTCCTTCATTTTTCATAGAACTTCTTCCTCTCTCCTTGAGCAAACCCAATCATCTCTCTCGCTCCTGGTGATTCATGGTAGACCTTAGGTGCCCTAACACCTCATTCCAACCTTCATCCACCTTTTTCACCCACTCTAACACCCTCAAAATAGTGGAAATTGCTCTCGGCCTCCTTCTGTAGGCCTCCTATAGTTTTCCTGTGTCCTCCTATAGTTTTTATTGTAGGATTTCTTTTGAAGGCTGAGTGTGGGAAAAGCCTCCAGAAGGCCACCTAAGACCTCATAGGACCCATCCACACCATCCTACATCCTCCCAAGATCCAAAAACGCCCTCTAATGCCACCTGTTCGCTGCCCCACTCACACACAATAAATTAGATGCATGTTAAATTCATATAAAAACACATAAAAATCCAAAAACGTGTTTTTTCTTATTTGATTCCAGAAATAGAATGGTTAGATGTTGTTTACTTCCTTGAGTAGGTAACGACATTTATTTCATGGTTTCATAGTGTTTTTGGCAAAACTAGAATTAGCTTGTTAATTAGGGTTTACTAGGTTTTGCTTTACATTCCAGTCTGTCTCCTTTCTGCAGTTAGAATAGCATCTGTAGAGTAATCTTTCTTTCCTTTCATCACACATAGAGATTCTTCTGAAATCTATAGAATTTGGCTTGAGCTCCTAGTGATCTTGCGTCGGCTAACCAAGTGACAACTCGTAGTGAGAACTAGTACTTGTGCATATAGCACCAACGCTTCCAAGTTTGTTACGAACTACCAGGTTGATAAAAGTAAAGTTGGTAGCCCAGGAGTTGCAGCATTCTTGCAGCAATACTAGCGTTCATCACTTTTTTGGCGCCATTGCCGGGGAAGCATCAGAGTATTCTATGATTACTGCTATCTTCTATTTCCTATTGCAACACTCTGCTAATAGTTTATTTCGTCAAAAGTAGACTAGTCATTTCTTTTCTTTCAGTTCCGCATTTCCTTGCTTTCCTTTCCAATTCTGCAAATTTCCATTCAGAAAGTTCATTTCAGCTAGTTGCAATTTGTTTTTTTCGATCAAAATTTCAGTTTCTGTAGGTACTTTAAGTGTGGGAAAAAATAAACAAAAAATCAACCAAAAATATTTCCTTTCATGGCTCATAGGAATAGAGATAACTTAGGAAAATTTTTTCCCAACACCCCCACTGCTTCACACAACGAACCTTCTCTCTTCCTCAATGGCTGCAACCAAGAATAAATGTTAGGTGAACATCCATACATATTTGAAGAACCTATAGGGGAAGAAGAAGAAGAAAACATTCCTCTGGAGCCAATGGCTGAAAACAGAAATGCTAGGGGAAATGGAGAGAGAATAGAGGGTACCTTCCCCATTCGGGAGACCAATGGGGACACTAAAATGAATAATATAAGTCTTTCAGCCCTACCTCAATTCCATGGTTTGACTATAGAATATCCTAACACCTTATTGTTCAAGTTTGCCGTCATCTGTCAAACTTATGACTATGCAAAAGACGAGCAAAAGTTGAAACTGTTCCCTTCTACTATAAAGGACGCAGCACTGCACTGGTTCATGGGATTACCTGGGAATAGCATCACAACTTGGGCTTAGATGTAGCAGGCCTTTAACAACAAGTATCGAGACTATTCTAGGTCAAGATATACTAAAGAAGAAATCTTCTGAATGACCATGGGAAGTGATGAGTCTCTGGAAGACTATGAAGAGAGGTTCCAGCTCAATTAAAAAAGGGCCAGGTGTACACTTGACCCTGAGTCTCTGAAGTTGGTCTTGCTCAGGGGAATTCAAGAAGACCTTTTAGAAACCATTCATCTACTGGCCTGGGGAGACATATACTAACTATCCTATGAGGACATAAAGACTGTTTTTCGAAACCATTCTAGAGCAGCCAAAAATAAAGGTAAGGGGAGTCAACACATAACCAATACCTCTTCTTCCAATTCATCCATTAAAGGTGAAATTGGAAACATGTTGGAAGACTTCAAGGGTGAGATGCTGGAGAATCTTGCCATTCAAATGGATACCTTACATATCAAAATAAAACAAGAGGAAGCAGAGAGGGATTTGGCCATTTTTTGCCCTAGATGCACTAGGAGGCATCCTCGGAATGAATGCCCATTGAACTCAATAGAGGTTTGTTCAGTCTGTGAAGAAGATAATTCTATAGATAAGTGCGCTTCCTTGTAGAGGCTTAAAGCTGTATACCAAGGGGCCAAACAAGTCATTGAACAGATCTATTACATAAACCAAAGGAGGCCGCATGGACCTAGACCATACCAACAGGGGATGCATGGGACATCTCAGGCATACTACAACCCCAACCAAGTCACCTCCATACCTTCTTGGGCCCCCCCTACTCATTCTTCCTGGTCCATGCCTCCTCCTTGGTCCTTCACATCTCAATATCATGCCCAACCAGCCACCCATTCATTTCAATCCTATGCTCAGCCACAAACTCAGTGGAATGCATCTCATCCGGGGTGGAGGCCCCAATACAACTTTCCTCCTGCTTTTCTGCCTCCACCACTTGCCCAACCAGAACTGTTACCTTTTGCTCCACCAAGGCAACCCCAAATGCCTGCCCAGCCAAATCCGAACCCGAACAACATATAGGCTCAACAAGTGAATAGTGGGGAACCATCATGCCCAACTTATGCTGTGGAGATTCAAGAAATTAACTTGCAATTCGGGAAAGTTCTCCTAGATAGCCAGCCTCCACCCAGGGAGGTTGAGGAAGATAAAGAGGAAAGTGAACCTAAAGCAAATCCACCCTTTCCTAAGAGACTATCCATGACAATCTAGCCTACCCCAGAAGAGACTGAACTCCTGGGAGAATTGAAACATTTATGTGTGAAGATACCACTTCTCCAAGCCATAAAAGATGTTCCTATCTACAATAGGTTGATCAAAGAGAAGTTCTTTAGGCATCCAGGAAGGCGCAAGAGAGATGCCCCAACCATCAATGTCATAGGACAACTATCCGACCTGATGTTGGGGCAGATAATCTGTCCAAAATATCTGGACCCTGGAAGCCCAGTAGTTGATGTCCACATCAATGGCACAATGGTCCCACATACCTTGATTGATTTGGGAGCTACCATTAATGTGATGACAAAGGATACAATGCTCAAACTTAACCTCCAAGGCTCCTTGAGGAAGAACACGACAATGCTGTAGCTAGAAGAATGCTCCATAGTGACCCCTGAGGGGATTGTGGAAGATGTGATGGTCTCCATTGATTCTTGGGAGTACCCTACTGTTTTCTTATTTCTCCAACCAAAGGCAAAGCTCACTGGGTATCCTCTCATTCCAGGAAGACCTTGGTTGGCTACAAACAATGCCTACATCAGCTGTGAAGCTGGGAACATGACGATAAAGAATGGGCACATGTCCAAGCAGTGAATCCTATATCCTCCTGCCCAACCCTTGCTAGAACATGATCTACCTATCTGGTTGGAGGAGGAGGATGAGGATGAAGTTTATTTTGCACCACTTTGTACATTAGAAATCGCCATGGGGGGAAAACCACAAGATGAGGATGATATGATTGAAAATTTGCTTTAGAATCCACCTCCTAGTGTACATTAGAAGAAATAGTAAGGGAAACCCAAAACAACCCCTCAACTGATCTCTGTGTGGCCAACCCCACTTCTCTTTGGGTTAAAAATATAGAGTTTGGCCTAGAAAGAACATTGAAAATCAATCTATCCCTATCTACTTCCCAGGAAAAGGAACTATGCAACATATGGTGAAAACATCTAGATGCCTTCGCCCAGAGTTATAAGGAGATGAAGGGAGTGCACCCTTTAGTATGTACTCATCATATATACATCAAGAAAGATTGCAAGCCTGTTAGGCAGCCTCAAAGGAGGATGAACTCAACACTTAAAGATAATGTTAAGGAAGAACTGCAGAAATTGATTGATGCAGGATTCATCTATCCCATCTCTAACAGTGAATGGGTCTATCGTTTGGTGCTAGTGCCAAAGAAAATGGTAACTGGAGAATCTGTGTCGACTATTGGGAATTGAAAACAGCCACTAAAAAGGACCATTTTCCTTTACCTTTCATAGATCAAGTGTTAGATGGTCTAGCAGGGAAAAAGTTTTTCTCCTTCCTAGATGGGTTTAACAGGTACAATCAGATTCAAATTAGCCCGGAAGATCAATATAAGACCACTTTCACTTGTCTTTGGGGTACCTTTGCATACCGAGTCCTTCCTTTTGGTTTGTGCAACACTCCAGCCACTTTCCAAAGAGCGGTATTAAGTATATTTTCTGAGCTAGTTCATGATGCAGTAGAAATATACACGGATGATTTTACTCATGGATCTAACTTTTAGGAAGCTTTATCTAACCTAGGAAAAGTTCTAGATAAGTGTGTTGAGATGAACCTATCCCTAAATCCAGAAAAATGTGAATTTTTGATGACTGAAGGGACCATGCTAGGTCATGCAATATCTCAACAAGGACTGTAGGTGGACCCTAACAAAATTGCCATCATCCAAAGGGTCCCACCTCCTCAAAAGGTGAGAGATGTTAGAAGCTTCCTAGGCTTAGTTGAATATTAAAGGAGATTCGTTAAAGACTTCAACAAGTTAGCCTCTCCTTTGTTTGGCCTCCTAGGCAAAGATGTTGAGTTCATATGGTCAGAAAACTATCAAGAAGCCCTAGATACCTTGAAGAGCAAGCTAGTGACTGCCCTAATCCTCAGAGGCCCAAACTGGGCCCTACCCTTTCACATTCACACAGATGCCTTGAACATAGCAGTAGGAGCAACCTTAGGACAAATTGATGAAAAGTTACCTTATGCCATATAATTTATAAGCAAAAACTTGTCAAAGGCAGAGTTAAACTATACAGTGACTGAGAAGGAACTCCTAGCTATCGTGCATCCCTTAAACAAATTCAGACATTATATCACTGGCTATCAAACCTTTGTGCACACTGAACATGCTGCAATTAGATATTTAATGAACAACCCATATGTAAATGCTCGCATTATTAGATGGTTTCTTTTACTGCAACAGTTTGATCTGACCATTATTGATAAGCCTGGTAAAGAGAATGTTGTTGCTGACTTTTTGTCTAGAGCAAATTTGCCTGCAAGTGAAGACGGAATGGTGGATGACCAAATGACAGATGAACAACTATTTAATCTATCAGTACTCTCTCCATGGTTTGCTGATATATCAAACTACTTGGTTTCAACACAGTTCCCACCACACCTATCCTCTAAAGAGAAGAGCAGGATAGTAAGGAAAAGCGCCCCTTTCACCCGGATTGGAGGCAATCTCTTCAAACTTGGCCTAGATCAGATCTTGAGAAGATGTGTTAGGGAGGAGGAAGTCTTTGACATCCTCTTGACCTGTCATGACGGGCCTTGTGGAGATCATTTTGTAGCAAAAAGAGCCTCCTTCAAGATATTGTAAGCAGGCTACTACTGTCCCACTCTTCATCAAGATGTGAGGAGATACATGAGCAAGCGTGATCGGTATTAGAGGATGGGGAACCCACTCCAAAGGATGAAATGCCCATGCAACCTCAAGTGACCTTTGAGCCATTTGAGAAGTGGGGCATGGACTTTGTAGGGCCTATCAACCCCGCTTCAAGGCAGAAGCAGTACATCATTGTGTGCACCAACCACCTAACAAAGTGGGCATAGACAAAAGCAATCAAAGCAACGACAGAGGAAAAAGTAGCTGAGTTTTTGAGGGAAAACATATTCTACAAGTTCAGGTATCCAAGAGAGTTGGTCATAGACCAAGGCAGTCAGTTCACTTCCAACCTGATTGAAGACCTACTCACACATCATAAGATCAAGAACATGACTTCCACCCCTTACGATCAACAAGACAATGGGCAAGTGGAGGTCACTAACAAAGCATTAGAAGGGATCCTAACCAAGGTAGTGAGCAGCAGGAGAAAACACTGGGTGGACAGATTAGTTGAGGCCACTTGGGCATACAACACAACATGGAAAACCACCACCAGGTTCACACCCTATGAACTGGTCTATGGGAACAAGGCTTTGTTGTCAATAGAGTTTGAATTCAATACCCTAAGGATGGTAGCTCAACTGGACCTAGACCTCATCCATGCATAGAATGAGAGATTACTTCAGCTCAATGGATTTCATGAATACAGATTGCAAGCCCTCCTCCATATAGAGGTAGTTCAACTTCAGAGAAAGATATGGCATGACAGAAATATCAGGGAGAAGCCATTCCAAGAGGGAGATTGGGCACTACTCTATGATTCAAGATACAAGGATTTCAAAGGCAAGCTGATGACAAGATGGTTGGGACCCTACACTATGGAGAAATGCAATGACAATGGTTCAGTTCTGATCAGAACCATTGATGATGAAGCCATCCCCATCCTTGTCAATGGACATCGGTTGAAAGTCTACAAGAAACCCCTCTCCAAGTGAGAGTTTATTGAAGATTTGAATAAAACAATGATGGTAGTGTAGCATGTCTTAGCTTCCACTTCACTTACTCACTAAAGAAAAAAGAGAAAAAATAAGGACTCAAGTGAAAACCTCCATGACGCACTTGAGTCCCATCATTGGGTTGAAAACCTCTTCTAAGGCGGCCCAATGATGTCAAAAAGAAAAAAGAGAGAAAATACTAATATCCCTGGGTGAAAACCTCCATTGGAGGTGACGAGGGTAGGAAATTAAGGTGAAAACCTCTTTGAGGTGCCCTAGTTGTTTCCAAAAAAAAAAAAAAAGAGAAAGAAAAAAATGAATTTTTATTGCATTCTAGTTTTGTAGGAGGACTACATGGAGCAGAGGAAGGTGCAAGGGGACCGTGACATTCATACCAACATCCATCTCATCTTCTCCACACCTTCCTCCATCATTTTTGGCATCTCTTACACCCCACTATACCTCTTCTTCCAAAACTGTGCTTCCTAAAGGAGGCTCTATTTTTTCTACAGGAGGCTCCTGTAGGAATTACAGAGAGTCAAAAGTGTCTACGGGAGGTAGTTTGAGGGACAAGAAAGCTTCATGAAAAACCTATAATCCCTCTTACCATCTTCAAACCTCCTTGCCATCATTTCCAAGCCTACATTACACTCCAAGCATCATTATTATTTTTTTCCTTTCCAAGGAAAAAAAACACAGAAAAACAGTTTTTTCAGTTTTGAAAAAAACAAAAATAAAAGGAGGAAAAGGCACCATTAACTTTACTTGAAGCTTACCTACTATCCCTCCATCATTCATACCCACCTCTAGCATCATTCTCAAGCTCCAAACATAGGGAAATAGTTGAAGTTTCAAGAGGAGAAGCAACTACAGGAACTCCTGTAGGAATTCTTGTAGCAGCTGATCCCATAGAAGTCTAGCATCAACAGCAAGGGACATCACATCTGAAGGTTGAAAAGGCACATGCAGCTCAGCTCCGGCAAAAGAAGAACCAACAAAAACACACAACAACGCATTAGCAGGTAGAGACAACATGCATAAATGAAAATGAAGGCATGTAGCAGAGAAAGCCACAACACCTCACAGTCAATGGCAGCAAATACACTCGGATTACAGGTAAGTAGCTAAGTAACTCCTCTATCTGGATTCGTGTAATTAGGAATCATACGAAGGAAATGAGATGGTTGAAATCGAAAGAGGGATAGGTGGCCAGTTAACTTGGCCACCTTCAATTAGTTGACTCCATGTAAGCGAGATGTCACCCACACGTGCGCACAATCAACTCAAGCAAAAGATGCGAAGGACAGGTAGTGGGAGGAAGAGTTAACTCTGATGCAGTGATGAGGGGATGATTATGAGGTGGGTCATGATGATCAAGTAGGTGGGGACCAACGGTCCTAATCTGGGCAACGTACACCTTGCCAGCTCAGCACTCACAACCAAAAACAACCATAAAAGGTAATGAGCACTCCTCCCCGCGCATTCTCACCACCTTTTCTTCAGTTTCTCCTTGTAACTCAGCCACACCGTAGCCTTCTTATGCTCCCACAACCTTGTGTCCACCATCCTCCATAGTTTTCCTCCATATTTTTTCTCTCGGCATTTTCTATAGGATCACCTACAAGAAATCTAAAGGAGGGACAACGGGCATCTACAGGAGGGGCAGTGAGTCATTTTGAAGGGAGAAAACGTGATTGGTGGCACAAATTTCAGTATGAAGAGGTAGGGTTCATGAATTCCCTCTATTGAATATCAAAATATGAAGAGTTAGTCTCAAATTGAAGATAAAATGAGTCTTCAAGAGGGTAGAAATACATAAAAAATTTCTGTTTAAAAAAAAGGCATAGTCCCCTCCTTTTTTCTATTTCACTCAAAATTCTTTGTCTCCACCTCCATATTTGGTTTTTCAAAAGAAGTACAAGCAGTATGAAAAGGGGCTTTATGAAAAAAGAGCCCACTAACTCCACTAGACTCCATGCACATCCTCAAGTGGTGGAACTATTTACAAGGGCAAACTAGATGAATTTCTTTGAGAAGTTTAGAGGGTTTTATGATGAAACTTCCCATGAATTTGCTCTCTCTCTCTCTCTCTCTAGTCCCTCACACAAGAACTCATCCTACTATAACCATTAGAGGCCTATCCATTGAAATAACCCTTGAATTCATCAGTAGGGTCACTACCCTTCCTCTTGGGTTGCCTTGGAGTAAAGGTGAGAAACCAATTGGCCAGGCTGCCAAGAGGAAATTTTTCCAAGATAATGAAACCCTTGTTGAAGACAAAAATGGAATTAGGAGGGCTAGTAAACCATATCCCTGAGATGAGGTTAGCTACCAAGTGATCAAATACATTTCTTGTGAGGGGATTCACAACATTGTTTATGGATATCATTTCAGAATCCTCGAAGAATTGAGATATGGCATGGATACCCCAGCACATCAAAATCTCAGTATCCCTTAATTTCTACTTCAGTCCCTCATTGACTCCAACACCAAGGTACAAGTAGGAAATTCACAGTAACTAGCTCACCATGGCCTAATAAAGATCCTAGTAGAAGAAGTCCTCGATACCCTTACAATCCCTATAGCATGGGAAGTTTTGAGAAATATGACAGCTGAGGATGACATCAAGGCATTAACCTATGAGTCAGTCCTGCTATTAGTGAGGAGGGATAACAACAAGGAGGAGAAGATGAAGCTAGTGGTGAAATATCAAAGCAAGAGAGGAAGGAGGAAAGAAAAGAAATAGAGGATGGGAGAGTTGAAGAGATAGAGCAGGAGGAGGAAAAAGAGACAGAAGAGGGAGAAAAGGATGCAGAAAGGGAAGAGCAAAGAGAAGAGTCCCCTGAAAATTTGGAAAGAGAAGCAAAAACTGCCCTCACTGCCCTCAGTACACCAGTCAAGCAGAAGTAGAAGAGGAAAAGAAAAACCTCCATGTATTTCAGGGCAAGGAAGAGTACTAGAATTAAAACAGGAAAATCCCAGCCCTCATCAAAGACTCCAATTAACATTGAAGATTCACCATCTGCCAACGTGAAAGAATCTCCTTCCAAGACACCCATAACCTATGAAAGGAGGACTACAAGAGCTTATACATGGATTGGAAAGGCAATTCTATAGGACCCCAAACCCTACCTACAGGAGGTTAAAACAGTCCTACAGGAGACATTATGCAAACTACAGGAGACACAAAAACTTGAGGAAAATATAGTAGGACAGCCAGAGGTGAAAGAGGAAGTGCAAGAGCTACAAGAACCTAACCCCCAGCCTCATCTTGACTCCTATTATAGAGTACTTGAGGGAGGCAAGATAATCCCACAAAAATTTGCAATTCCACTATTTTTTAAATTGGAAAAAGAGAGAGTGAGAATGCATAGGTGGATGCAGATAGCTAAGTCCAAAGGTGTTGAGGATATTAGCCACATGGAAAACAAACTCAGGGAAATGGGTAGGGAATTGAGTGCTCTCAGAGACAGAGAAACCATTACAAGAAGCCACCTTGAGAATGAAAATGAACTACTAAGGAGGCAGTTGCAGGAGAAAGAGACTCATTTGGCATACATGGCCAGCTTATCCATAGAAGCATTACAATGCAGAACACCAACCAAATCTCATGGCCTCTATCTGATGGATCAATGGCTTCAATTCCAAATAAAAACTTTGGCACAAAGAGGCACAATTCCTTTCCAAGACTACAGGCAGTTCATGGATTTGTGTGATCAAAGCACCTTCGAGGACAAAGCAAAGATGGTAGAGTTCTATCTACACAGCATGACCCTCACAGACCTGAATGTGTGGGACCCCAATGCCGAACTAGGGGATTTGCAATTAATGGCCATGGCATCATGGATGAACCATGAAGAATTGAGGGCAATAGAAATGAAAAGATTGTTAATAAAAGAGAAGAATGAACCATTGATGATAAGAGCCAAGCCATCGGATCTTATGGCACTCATCATCGCACACAACATTCTTGCCAATGACCCTCAGATTGCCCCTAAATATCTAGCCAATTAGGAACAAGCCATTACACACTTTGAAAATATGTTTAGGCTACTTGGGGAGGACTATGTCCATGCATGCATGAGAAGATGGAACACCCTACCCCATAGCTTGCAGATCAGGGAATACCATTCCCCCATGAGGCTGAAGGAGGCATTGAAAAGAGTGCCAACGTACAAGCGCTCCATGCACAGGCAGAAGGTCAACTGGATTGGCCTCAAATTGAGTCATCCAGTCATATTAGGCATGCTAGAAGGCAGAAGAGAAGAAGAGGAGGAGTAGTGGAAAGAAATAGACAAGAAGGCAAGATTTTATGTAGAACATGAGCAGACCACATTAGAAGCTTGGAATTCTAGGGAGGCCACTAGGGCCATAAAAGACGAAGAGATTGACTAGGTTGCTCAGAGGATGAGCAACACCTTCAGTAGGGGGGTGATGATGAGCCTCATAAATGGGTAATTATATGGGCTCATTTTACCTCCTAACCTAGTTAAATCAACCATTCTCTTAGCTTATTGTATGATTTTCTGATTATATTTATGCTTATAGGGTGAGTTGAGTTAGTTATTTATGCCATGTGGTCTAACATGTATTTAATGCAGATTATTGATGGATTTCGAGGTAAAAGTCAAGGATCTAGTGGTCAAATTGCAACAATAACTCGAAGTAGATAGAGGAGAGGACTTATAGGAGGGAATCCCCCTGCTTTATTGCTCCTTACATCAAATCCCCCTTCATTCAGCTCAGAGTACAAGTAGCCGAATCATGCACTAGAAGGCAGTCGAGCAAGTAGAAGAGGATTGATATTTATCTCGAGTTTTGGGAGCCAAGCCTCCCTGATTTTAAGGAAGCTGTTGGTAGCTTCATATGTATAAGTAGAGAGGCCTAGGGCCTCACTAGGGTCGAATTTTTTCTTGTGTAAACTCTGCTCAAATTTCGAGCTTACTATTTTATGACAGTTTTATGTAATCTTGCTATTTTTTTGATAATGAATATGGAATCCTTTTTGAGCTAGTACTGAGTTACCTAAGAGGGCTAAAGCTCTTGGGTTAGGGCCCAATCCATGCAGCCAAGCTTCTCTTTACTTGTATTTGTATGCTTTACCTCAGTTTGTAGATTAGTTTGCTGTTAGATGTATTTCTCTTATGGTTAAGAATAGGTTGCTTTTGTTGATTTAGTAGCTTGCTTCCATTTGTGCTTTATATAGTAGGTTAAGCAGTGATTAAAGAAGATTCAAAAGGCTAGCAACAGTGTCTTGGCCTCTATTCCTTCCTCTGGGATCATTATTTGAGGCAAAGACTCTCTTGCTGCCCCAAGAACACAAATTTTCCTCATTCCTAGGACTTCTAGTGTTTGTAGCTCTCTAGTAGGTTTATAGTCCAGTTTTTCTTTGCTTTAGACCTTCTTTATCATGTTCACTTGCTAATTTGCTATAGTCCTTTTTCATTCTTTCCTTTCTTACAAAATTTACTAGCATTTCCTTCCATACATCACAGTTTAGGCCATTTTAATGCAAAACTCTGTTTTTCCTAGGATGCACTCATTTCATTGGTTGCTTGATTTTATTGGTTGACTGTCAGTTTTTGTGTAGCAGACCTCTTCCAGTAGTAGGCCAACTTACTAGAAATCACACCCTCCATCTGATCCATGCCCTATAGGTCTCCCAAACCTCACCTCAATTCTGCCCTAGTTTCCTTCATTTTTCATAGAACTTCTTCCTCTCTCCTTGAGCAAATCCAATCATCTCTCTCTCTCCTGGTGATTCATGGTAGACCTTAGGTACCCTAACACCTCATTCCAACCTTCATCCACTTTTTTCACCCACTCTCACACCCTTAAAACAACGGAAATTGCTCTCGACCTCCTTCTGTAGGCCTCCTGTAGTTTCCTTGTTTTCCTCCTGTAGTTTTCCTGTGTCCTCCTGTAGTTTTTCCTGTAGGCTTTCTTTTGAAGGCTGAGTGTGGGAAAATCCTCTAGAAGGCCACCTAAGATCTCCTAGAACCCATCCACACCATCCTACATCCTTCCAAGCTCTAAAACCTCCCTCTAATGCCACATGTTCTCTGCCACACTCACACACAATAAATTAGGTGCATGTTAAATTCACATAAAAACACATAAAAATCAAAAAACATGTTTTTTTCTTATTTACTTCCAGAAATAGAATGGTTAGATGTTGTTTACTTCCTTGAGTAGGTAATGGCATTTCTTTCATGGTTTTCATAGTGTTTTTGGCAAAAATAGAATTAGCTTGTTAATTAGGGTTTACTAGGTTTTGCTTTACATTCCAGTTTGTCTCCTTTCTGCAATTAGAATAGCATCTGTAGAGTAATATTTCTTTCCTTTCATCACACATGGAGTTTCTTCTAAAATCTATAGAAGTTGGCTTGAGCTCCTAGTGATCTCGTGTCAGCTGATCAAGTGACAATCTGTAGTGAGAACTAGTACTTTTGCATATAGCACTGACGCTTCCAAGTTTGTTACGAACCACCGGGTTGATAAAAGTAAAGTTGGTAGCCTAGGAGTTGCAGAATTCTTGCTGCAATACTGGTGCTCATCAGAGCATGCGAAGGAAACATTCATGGAAGCAAATAAAATCTTCATTGAGGCCTCTAACTTAGGAAGTGAGGACAAGCCATCTGAAAAGTTTGACCCCTCCAAGCTTACTACTTTATTGGAGACTTGTATGAAGCTGATGCGTGATAACAAGGCTGTAAAAGGGCTACAATCACTGATGAATAAGTGTGATGGTAAGGAAGGTGCTCTTGAAGGACACCGCGCAGTAAGAGAGATAGGAAAACATAAGACAAGAACATGGCATGAGATGAGACTCACAGTGCAAATAGGAGACTATGAGATGGACCAAGTTATTTTGGATCTGAGGTCGCATGCAAATGGTTTTCCTAAACAGACATGGGAAAGAATGGGGAGACTTGCACTGTAGTGGTCTTCAATTCAATTAAGGATGGAAAATTAGTAGAAGATTATCCGTATGGGGCGATTGCATGGAGTGACTGTAGATATAGAAGGAGCGAGCACGTTGGCCGATTTTAAAGTAATAGAGATTGTTGATGACAACAATCCATATCCCACACTCTTGGGAATCGATTGGGCTATCGACATGAATAGGGTAATCAATTTGAAGAAGTGGACAATGTCATTTGAAAGGAAATCGCTCCACATTGTAGTCCCTTTGGACCTTGCAGAAGGACCACAGTATACTGAACCGATACGCGATTATGAGATAAGCGACGATGATATGGAGCAGATCTATAAAATAACAGCGCGAGATGAAGATTGGGTTAATCCAATAGCTAATGGACGAATTGCATGGGACCAAAAAATTTCCTATACCTCAATTCAGATGAAAAATTGGAACATTGGCAAAATAGGCTACATGAAGTATCCACACTGCACTGCAACATGATGACCAAATCACTGTGTTGTGTGTTGTCGGAGGTAAGAAATTTTCCTTATCATGATGGTCTAATTGATGTAGATAAGTTTTTGGATGCATTTGAAAGGGAATTACCTGAGAAACATTGCTTCCAATCACTGGATTTGGAACTGCGTGCTACGCCCGCACGGTGGTGGGGTACACATAAGGACAATTTTGAAGAATGGCGTGAGTACTGAAGAATGATGAGATTGCGGTTTGGTCACCCAAAATTTTGGCTAACTATTAAATATGATGGGAGAAAGGATCCACGTCATAACTTGGAAAAGTGGACTAAGGTTTATGGAACAGAGACGCAGCCAAGGTGGGTGCATATATTCTGTCACACTGTGGACATCATTCCTATGAATTGGTACCTGGAAATAGAGTGCTGCCATGACACTGTGGAGTGGGATGTCTCAAGGGAAGGATTTTTGATGAAATTTAGCTTTGAAGATGGGTTTGAAAGAGATTATGAGGCACTGTAGGAGGTTAAGGCAGCGATCTTCTAAATCTGTAAGATCCCTTGGAATTGATTCAACTAGATTGGAGCACCCAGCTACGCCATGTGCTGGAATGCTATAATATGATTGCTGAAGGAGACGATGAGGATCCAAGGAATATTAACATTCCAGAGGCAAAAGGACACCACAAAGTTGAGGGACCACAGATAGAGAATCCAAACTTCACTGCGCCATTGAAAACTAGGCAAGTAAACATTGGCATAGAGGTGGAGCCGAAGTTTTCAAAGATTGGGGATTATTGGGATGATGCTACAGTAGATAAAGTCGTTGAGTTGCTCCGCGAATATCAAGGTTTGTTCCCTACAAAATTTTCAAACTTGACAGGCATCATAGGCGATTTAGAAGTGATGAAAATAACTCTGAAACCAGATGCGAAGCCTGTTAAACAAAGGCCATATCACCTTAATCCCAAATACAAGGAAAAGGTCCGCTTGGAGTTGGACAAGATGCTTGAAGCAAACATTATTGAACTAGTGGAGGAGTCTGATTGGGTGAGCCCATTGGTAGTCCAGGAAAAGAAACAGAAGGGAGAAATATGAATTTGCGTAGATCTCAGGAAGCTCAACGATGCCTGTGTTCACAATCCTTTTCCGACACCCTTCACAGATGAAGTACTGGATAATGTTGGAGGGAAGGAGGCCTACTCATTTACTAATGGGTTCTCTGGATACCATTAGATTAAGATCACAATAGAAGATAGGAGTAAGACCACCTTCACTACAGAAGGGGGATGTTTCTAGCATACAGTAATTCCATTTGGACTTAAGAATGCGTCAAAAAAATTTTCATGCAGAGTGATCGCGTTGTTCAAGGAATTCATTCACAAATTCTTGGAAGTATATTTCGATGGCTGGATAGTATTTGGGCTTGTAAAGCACCATGTAGCCAGTTTGTGGTTGATGTTGGATACATGCTGAAGGTATCAGATTGTGCTAAACCTGAAGAAATGCTTGTTCTCCGTCCCTTTCGGAATCTTGTTGGTTCATGTGGTGTGAAAGCAAGGATTAATGGTGGACCTTGCTAAGATCATTGTCATAATTAATTTGGAGGTTCCAAGGAGTGTCAAACAGCTACGCACAATGCTGGGTGATACTGGATACTATCAGAAGTTCATCAAGAGTTATTCTCATATTACCAGGCCCATGGAAAAGTTGCTAAAGAAGGACACTACATTCTGTTGGAATGAATAATGTCAGTGCAGAATGGATGTATTGAATGAAAAAATGGTCACCGCGTCAATCCTCGTATTCCCGGATTGGAAGAAGGAATTCCACATGCATGTTGATGCCTCATGTATTGCGCTAGGAGCAGTTCTAATGTAGGCCGATGAAGGGAAGATGGATCACCCTATAGAATTTGCAAGTAGGAAGCTGTCAAAAGCTGAAAATAATTATTCAATGATAGAGTGTGAAGGGTTGGCTATGGTGTACGTGCTCCAGAAATTCAAACATTACCTGCTAGGCAGACATTTCAAGATGTACATAGATCATTATGCATTGAAGCATATAGTCAATAAGCTTGTGTTGTGGGGGGGGGGGGGGATATGTGGATGGTTGTTGTTGTTTCAAGAATATGATTTTGAAGTAATTGTGAAGCCAGGAAGATTGAACGTGGGACTAGACCATCTGTCGCACATTGAAATAGGAGAGAAGCCTACCAATTTGGAGGAAGGGCTACCTGACACACAACTGTTCGTGGTGTGCATAGCAGATAATCACTTCACAGATATTATCCACTTCCTAACTATAGGGATGGCTCGAGAGGGATATACCAGTACACGAAGAAGGAATTGGTGGTGTGTGTGGCCATTTGTATAAGATGGGATCAGATGAAATACTTCGACATTATGTCGTTGATTTTGAGCAAAATAGTATCCTTGATGAAGCTCATGGAGGAGCTATGGGAGGGAATTATGCAGGAAAAGCAACAACGCAAAATATTTTACGCGTTGGGTTGTGGTGGCCGATGCTGCATAAAGACTCTAAAGAATATTGTAAGGCATGTGATGCATGTTAGAGAACAAGCAGGCCCTCATGGAGAGATGAGCTACCTTTGAATCTGTAGGTGTCATTGCAGCCATTTGAGACATGGTCAATTGACTTTGTAGGACCAATTCAACCCCCAAGCAAGAAGACGGGTTTGTGATATATCATCACCGTGACCGAATATTTGACCAAATGGGTGGAGGAACAACTTGTGAAAGACTATATAGGGGCAACAACATCAATTTTTTTGTTTGAATACGTGTTGACCAGGTTCATTTTCCTGAAGGTTTTGATGAATGATCATGGTATTCATTTTCTTAATGAAACGATCAACGTGCTGACAAAAGAGTTCCAGGTTTACCATCAGAAGAGTACACCATATCATCCTCAGTCCAATGGAATGGTTGAGGCTTTTAATAAGATATTGGGGAATGCATTGACAAAGGTTTGTAATGTGCAGTGGAATGATTGGAACGTGCACGTACCAGTAGTGTTATGGGCTTACAAAACTACTTGTAAAAATCTTACTGGTCAGGCACCTTTTAGGTTGGTCTATAGTGTAGAAGCTGTGGTGCCTATAGAGTACATTATGCCTAGTATACACATATCGGACTTCACAGGAAGGGAATAATTCAGAGCCTTAGAAGAAAGGCTTGCGTAGCTAAAGGAGATCAAGGAATATATATTTATGGCTGGATTCCATTAGCAGGTTCAGAAGGAATGTGAAAAATCTTAGCACGATCGGCACATAAAACTATGCAGCTTCAAGATAAATGATTTTGTTTTATTATGTGAGAGTACTTTGATAAGTTTCAGATGCATTGGCGCAGACCATGTGTCATCAAATAAATTACAGATGGTGGAGTAGTTTAGCTTCCGAAGTTGAATGGAGATTCATTTCCGGGAAGGGTAAATGGAAGCCGATTAAGGCCATAAACGAGGGATCCAACCCAATGACTATATGATAGTAGCACAGTATTAGCACTCCAAGCAGCTGCAAGGGAGTGCGGGACTATAAACTACACTACTTGGATTGTAGAGCTATGCCATAGGGGGGATGCACGAAAAAGGGTGATGTCACAGTACCAGAAGAGGTGTGAAGGGAGCTGCACTACGAAAGGGGAGACCATGCAGTATAGCTAGAAAATGACCATTACAACCACTATTCATGATTTGACTGCTAGAAGACGGTTAAGAAGAGGGGGGGGGTGACATTTAAGGCATTTAAGGACGAAATATTTGGAGATCTATTGCCAAATCAGCATTTATGGATGATTTTGGGGGAACAATCGAATTTGAATTCGACTTCGCCTATATATTATGCGTGGCCATCCAGTAGGAAACAATTTGCATCATTAGAGTTTTTATCGAGGTGTTCTGTCGATTGTGTATGAATCGCTTGTATTGAGAGGATTTAGTCGCGAGCCTTGCATTTGCCAAGTTATCAGAGGTAAATCAGACATTCATCCTGGAAAAGATGCTAGGACCAAGCACCATGGAAACTATGAGTTCTGTTGGGGATGTTGTTTCTGAAGGAGTTGCTCCAGAGGTTGTGCACATGGAGGCTTTGATTGCTATGGCTATGGTGCCGAGGTTACCTCAGTTGAAGCCTACACTAGTGTGGAAAGCCCCCAAGCCCAAGAAAGACAAACAAAAGAAGCCAATGCTGGTGGGTGAGTCACCGAGGAAGCATGCTGCTACCTAGGCTGATAAGAAGGAAAAACAACCAACAAAGGATAAGGGGAAAGTGTCTAACTTGGAGGCTGAAGAAGGTGTAAAGGATATAGATTCTAAGGGGGTGAAGCCTATCTCTAAACTGCCAGATTATATCCCTCCATGTAAGGGAAAAGTAAAGGAACCTAAGGAACCAGATGAAGGAAAATTCCTCAATACGCCACTTCTACTGGAGGGAATCACTTTTGAAGGTCCGCGCTTAGCATGGATTCCCCATCTAAAGATGGAAGACTAGGATTTAACAGACCATAGGAGGTTCCCCCACCTTGCAATAGAGAACTATATGAAGAGGGATTATTACAAGGAATCAGGTATCACCGCATTAGAGCCTGTGGAGTGTATTCGTGGAGTGAATCAGTCGGGGTTGCTAAACCTATTGTGGGTGTCCCTCTACCACCAGTACAACATCAACCTCATTGTTATCAAGCAATTGCTGACCTTGGTGCATGACAGATGTTTGTGGTTGAGCACGCCAATCCCAATCACTAATATGATGATCCATCGGATCACACTATTTCCACACTTAGGGTTGAATCCAGCCAAGGAGTTTGGTAGAAAGATGAATGAGCGCGACCTCACAGAGAAGATGAAGGAAAAATTCAAGCTAGTGAAGAATCCATGTGGGTACTCCATCACATATATCACCGACCCCATGGCACAAGTTGCTACACAAATCCTAGCTGGGAAGGTCATGAGAAAATGTCGCGCGGGCGAGGTTTCGGTGCCCGTAAGTTCATTGGAAGCACAATGCGTGGAGGGCATGCAGTTCAATTGTTCGTGCTACCTCTATAGTGAGTTCCTCACGAATTGTCACGAGGTAGAGGATGAGAGCAAAACCTTCATTGCGCGTGGTTGTTGCTCTCCATCATGCTCGTAGCTTGGGACCTACCAGAGGATAGTTAGTTTCCTCCTGTGTACAAAGGATTGTTGGGGGCTACCCAATTTGCCTCCCTTTGGGCCACAAAGGACGCTATGCGGGTCACAGAGACCAAAGTTTTCTCGGTGTTGATGGAGGCGAGCATTCCCATGGCCATCAACCAGAAGCTGCGTTGTCCCCAACAGTGTTTGAGTAGCGAGCAGAGTATGCAAAGTTTAAGGAATATTTCCACCACATATATATGAAGGTGCGAAACGATCCGCAACAAAAATGGTTTGATCTGCCTTACTTGGCCACAGACAATGTCATCCAGGAAACCATCAAGCGCTGGCCGACATATTAACATACTCCATCCGATCTGGGCGCGGGCTCTCGCAAATACGTGGAGAAGAAAAAGAGGGAAGCAACAAAGTAGAAGGTCCAACAATTGGTTGAGAAGTGTAGAGAATTGGCCAAGGAGAAGGCCCAGGTGGAAAAGGAACGCGCTGCGAAGTAGCATGCTGAACAAGAAGAGCGCGACTTTGAGCAGAGTGGCAAGTCCCCTTTGCCCCAGATAGAGGAAGAGGAGAAGTCAGAGTAGGGTGGTGATGGAGATCAAGGATAGAGCACGCCATTCCTGGTGAAGCGGTATAGGGAACAATCAAAGGAGGGGCCCCAGAAGAAGTCCAAAGCAACCAAGCCATCACTGGACCCAATCACTCTAATAGAAGGTGATCTTGACAAAATAGGAGATAAGGTACGTGATACTACAGTGGAACTGCTCCAGTAGTTCGAACAGTAGCAATAGTAGGCACTAAGTACCATTCAGAAGGATCTGCGTGAGCTGCAGATTCATATGAGTACGATCCAGGTGGGCGTAGGGTTGGTAAGCGTCGCGCAGACAAGGTTGGCCCCCGAGACCAGTCAGGCAAGTAGAGATGGTCAGATCATTGGATCTTCAAGAAATCACGTTACCAGAAGGATCCTTGATCATGGAGGCGGCCGATAACAAGGTCATTGTGAGTTCTCTGAAAAATAGCAGCCTCAACCTGGTCATGCTCCCCAATGAGTACCTTCACACATTGCAGTAAGGTGTGACAGTAGAGCTAAGAGCACGAGAGCAGCACGCACTTAGCCTCATAAGTGAGTATCAGGTGAACATTGAGCAAATGTTCGATGAAAAGATGGAGTCTCTGGAAGTAAGGAAGGAAATCTAGGTGCAGAGTGCCCAGAGAGTAGCCACAGTGGCAAACGTATGCAGGATGCTGCCAGAATTGCATATCCCTAAGGAGGCACCGCTTGAGGTAAAGATCATAAAGCTTGCTGTAGGCGTGTAGGATGCCAAGGCAGAGGTGGCCAGAGTTGAGTTCAAGCCGAACATGAACATCACATAATTGGAGTTGAAGTCACAGCCTTTAGCCCCACCAGAGGTAATGGAACAACGCGAAGCCACTGTCAAGGATGCAATTGCTATGGGAGATGTCGTAGTGGTGGATTGCACCGTGCTGTTCGAAGCGGCTATGGAAGTAGTGACGAGCTTGTAGGAAGATCCCATCCTACAGGTATTGAATACATAAATCTGTGAGCTACAATAGCAATATGACGAAGTAAGGGCGATGATGTGCATCGTTGCTACAACACAACGACTTGCCAAGCTATAGGATGCTAAGCAGCTACTTACGTAGGTGGAAGTAGCACAGAAGAAAGAGGCAGTACTTAAGGCCAGATTGGGACCGTGGCTGGATGAGGCCTACAATCTCTGCCAATATTCAGGAAAAATTGGCAAACTTGTAGAGTGCACAGTAGAAGATCAAGCAGGACAGTGCAGGACTAGCCACAGAGCAGCTGGTAGGAAAGATCAAGTAGGCATCCATGCATACCAAAACTGAAGTAACAATTTCACAAGTGGAGCTGGGGGATCTTCACAGCAAGATCTCTGCGCCAGTCGAGTGACTTAAGGATAAGTCATGATTTTTGTGTTGGGGGCCTGTTGGGATGGGGTCCGGTGGGTCAATTTTGGGGCAAAAGCCCAAGTTTTATGTAAATGAATGAAAGTCTCCATAAATTGTGGTTTCGGAGTGCGTAGATAGTTAAAGAGTCAAAATGGTTTTACCCTATTTTACGTAAGTTAAGTCAGATTTTTGAAGAACTACCCATGGTTCGCGAACCATGGGATTGTATAAATAGGTGTGACTTAGAGAGTCTAAGGCAAGAAATTGATGACGGAGATGAATGTAATGGATCAATTGAAGGAAGATCGTGGAGGTCTTAGAGGAGGAAAGGCTCTGCAGATGTGTGTGTAGAGGCCTAGAGTAGAGTTCGTAACTGAGTGCGCAGACCCCGACAGCCGAGTGTGTAGGAAAGTCTTGAGTCTATAAGATGAACCGAATATTAATAAAGAAGATTATTACATAAATTATTGCGTTTTACCTATTTTCTTATGTTATGTATGAATGCGCTTTATGCTATGATGAATGATGGGTTTATGAAATAATGTTGTATTGATGCGCGACTTTACTAGATCTATATTGTTATGTGAACGCAATTGACATTAAGGGTTTACATGAAGATTATATCATTTTATGTTAGAGTTATCGAACACTTAAGAAGATCTGAATAAATACTGGGTTAAGAATAATCTTGGATGCATGTAAGTAGTTAATTTACCTATTAGGGTCCACGAAAGCCAATTGTAGACCTTCGCAGAGGTCTAGAGGATGATTAAAGGAAGTTACAATGATAAGCCATAAAGGCTTATCGATATGCGCAAAGGTAGATTGAGGGCAAAAAATGACAACATGCTGATCTCTGGGTGCAAAAACTTGGTTCCAACATCCCCACATACTTCTTCAGGCGACACTTCAGTCTGCGCTCTACAGATTGATGCCGAAAGGGCCAGTAGTGTAGGGATTTGTTTGGCGCAACTAACTCTGAACCTAGGTCAGTACCTAGTAAGCCAACAATGCACAAGGGCATCCTAGGGGGGAAGGCAACACCAAAATAAAAAGGGAGTAAAATGACGAATAAGCCTGTCCAAAAGGGTTTTAAGATAATGGACAAAACCCTAAAAAATAATGGCTAAGAATGTTTCCCTCTAGACTCCTTAACTCAACAAATCTCTTCCTAAATAATGGAGGTGTACACTAAACCCTAGGGGGGTTTTCCATTCCTCAATATTAAATAAGTGGATATAGGCCTCATAGTGACTAAGGGAAGGACGGAAACCCTTCCCAGTATACATGCAACACAATTAGCAAAACTTGAAAAGTCTGAATCTTTTTCCTTCTGAAAAATGACAATGTAGAAATTGACTTGAAAAGTGTGTTTGAACACAGATAATGGGAAGAAAAGTGCATTGGGACATAGAGAAGAGGTTAAAAACTATTTTCTGTTCCCACAAATCTTGCTTGACATATCTCACCTAGATTGTGTCATCTCTTGTTTGGCTGGTACCTATGACCTGTGAAAGATGTGGAACACCAACAAAAACCAATTTTTTTCTAGAAAACAAAGGAGATCTAAAAATAAAAATTGAGAGGCTAAAAATAGCTAGAAAAAACACTGAAGAGGGCTGGAGTAACAGTCACCAAGGTTCTGAATTACGACATCAGCGGAGTCACCTTTTGCTGACGACTATGTAGCTAAAGACCTAGTGGATTCGCCATTTGTTAGTGTAAATATTTTGGAAAAGTGTACAAAAAATGCTTCACTTAAGTCATTGGTGACAAGTGACCCTAACAAGAATATGTGGCCACTTTTATGCTTTAGATCTACAAGAAAATGTGATAAAACCTTACAAGAAAATATATGATGCAAGCCCAAAACATATAGAAACAGTAAAAAAAAGTGCAATAACCCAATATAAGGACTTCAAATGAATACTATTTTATTAAAACACCTAATGAGGAAGATTTAAAACATGGGTATGTAGATCCCCCTCTATGGGATGGGTCCTTTTGATGTCCTCGTGCTTCAATGATCTTGTTCTTCTCTCGCAAATATGCAAAAAACCCAAAAGAAAGATGGAACTAGAGTGGGAGCTCAAATGTTGTGAGATGATAATGGTGATGATGGTAATGATCATGGTGAAGAATGAATGGAAAACCCTCTTATTTATAACAAAATATTGAGCTAAATTAGGAATTGGAAAATAATAAAATATTATTGACCAAATCCAAATCGAGCAGTTAGGAATACTTTATTATATTTTTTGGAGAGGGAAAAAATATTCAAAATGGTCAAATATATTTAATTAGCAAGTGGTTGAATTAATTAACAAATAAAAATTATTTATTAATCAATCTGTGAAAATTAAGAAAAATGTGAAATTGAAATAATTATTAAATAATAGTTTAACAATTATTCAAAAAATAAGGATAAGGAATAATAAATAAATAGTGATTTATTTTATTATGCCAAGGTGAGTTAGTCAAATGTGTTAAGAAATAATGATCAAAAAATGATTTAATAATTATTTCTAGAGAAAATTAAATAAATAATGATTTATTCAATTATTCTCATGTTTTTATTTTTATTTTTTTATTTTAAACATAAATAAACTAATAAAAATTCTTTACTAGATTATTTCCTATGGTGAAAGTGATTTTTCTATGGTAAAATTAATCTTACATGGTGTATTTTGATCCACTTAGTTAGAAATGGCTAGGTGATAATTTTTTAGGTGATAACACATAACCATCCCTCCTTGATCTTGAAACAAATTAATGTTTTAGGAGAAGCTAGGGAATGGCATAGATCCAATACATAAAGAAGGATTGGAAGGAGGAACATATCCACTTCCAAAAGCGAAGCCTTGTAATGATGCATAACTACTAACCATATAAGAAGGCAGGCATAATTTTCAGAGTGGTAGAAGGTAAATATAAAGGAATTGAATGAATCCCAATAGATGACATCCCATATGAAAAAGCACCAATGAAAGGAGCAAAAGGCTAGATTTCCCCATTCGAACCACGAATAGAGGTAGTGCCAACAACTACTGTATTGGGTGTAGTAGTAGGGATAGAATAAGTGCCTCCTCCTATTGTTGAAGAAGAAGTATGCACATTGATTTAACCAATAGTTGTACTAGTGCTACTAACATTGGCCATAATGAAATGATAGTTATGGAGAATACTCTCGATTTGGGTACCCACGTATCATATAACATAGGGAAGGTTTGAAGGAGGAGGATATGAAGGAGTCCCAAAGGAGTTTGGAACATCTCCAACTTCTACTTGATCTTCTAATTGAGGAAGTACCCTAGTGAGAACACAAATGTTTCCGTTCGAACTTTGAGAAAAAATAGTCTCTTTGCTTAGAATAGAAATCCTTTGTGAAGGATTTGTCTCTGTTGCATTAGCTTGGAATGGCTCAAAATAACTAGCATAATTTCTCCTACACCTTCTAGGTCAAGGCTCAGCACTCGCAAATGAAATCCCACAAAGCCTCCTAGAATGATGAATTGGCTGTTTAGCTACTCTTTATAAAAGGAAATTAAAGACTAAAATCACCTGAGGTAGGCTAGAAGCACACAACACTCACTAAAAAAAAGTCTTAAATATATAGACAAGCAAATATCCCTTAATCATTTCTGCACTGGATGATTTGGAATTTAAAACAAAATATGAGAAAGTAGATAAAATGGCCTTATAAAGGTAATATTGGGATGATGAAGGCCCAAGTCCTACCATTGAAGGTAAGAGAAACAATTATGATGACCTATAGACAATAACCTTTATCGGTGCAAGTAACCTCGCTTTATGGGGCATTGTCCATAAGTACCATGGAAGTGATATGTTGGCTTAAGGGGGCCTAACCCACATTCAAAGTTGTTCATGCCAACCAACGAAACCATAACTACTATCCCTTTTCAAAACAACCCGCATAACGCAGGCTGTAGTTTCACTCAAAGTAGTATTGGGGGATGCTAGAACTAGGTTTCTGCATCCATAAACCATGTGATAAGTGATCTTAAGCCCTTGTATCTTAGATCTGTATTCCTGCAGATCTATGTATTTCTATAGTCCGCTACTGTAACTCTAAGAAAATATCTTCTTGACCTTCGTGAAGGTTTGCGATCAGACCTTATAGACCTAAAAGAAGTAGACTGTCTAGTTTCGTGCACTAATTAGTAACCCTAGATCTGCCTTCGCATAGATCTACCCGATTAAACAAATATCATAATAGATTTATCCTTTAGCTCCATGAAAACATATTATTACTTATTTCATGCATAGATATTAAAGATTCAATAGATTCACGCAACAATTATGTCGAGCGATAAAAGGGTGTCTTTTTAACTCCTAATTACCTTCACATTAATTATCAACCCAGGGACGACTTTTTATTTCAAGAGTGTACTCAGTATGAGGCGACTATTTACTCAAGAGTAATGTTTTGCAGTATAGTGCTTAAAATCCAAAAGTAAATGAATGCCTGAAAAAGAAATCTAACAATAACATAACCTCAAATGCTCTGAAATCCAACTATTCACTCAGCAAACATCAATTGAGGATACAGTAGCAATAACTCATTCCTCTAGAGATTGATGCAATTGAAATCAAACTAGAACAAGACAATCAATCTGGGAACGAGGAAGCAATAACCAATGTTCTCTACAGTTGACAGTCTTGCTTTAAAGCAATTAAAAGGGAACTAAAGCTTCCATTGAAAGTAAACTAGGAAAACTATTTAAAAGAAAACTATTGCAATTAATCAACATAAATGAACAATAAAGTAAATGGATAGCAAACTGTAATTAAAGAAATCGAATAACCAACAATCTATAATGAATATCAAGGTCTGGAATGAACAACGAAGCTTTACATTTGAAATGAACAGCATAAAAATATACATTGAGAAGGATGATAACCTCTGTCATGATGGAGAAGAACAGCCACGCGATTCAATCTCAGCTTGTGCAATAAAACAATTTCATAAAATATTATAACAGCTCGCTGCAAAAACATGAAACTGTAAGGCAATACGATTCAAAGAAATAAGAATTAAATCAAACCATCACACGACGGAAATTGGAAATATATAATACACAGTAGCAGCAGCATAATCCACCAGTGGCTGGGCCCTTAGCCGCCAGCGGATGCTGCTGGGCTACTTCAAATGAGAAGAGTGAACAATAACCCTTTTATTTATTCATCATCAAACTGTGAAATTATTACAATAGCTAAAGCTTTGAGAATTACAATGGCAATGAAACAATCTCCTTTTCCTCCTATTCTATCCTATCCCATCATCATTCTTGAATCTCTAATTCTGAATCCTCAATTCTCCATCATTTTTCCATCCCCAAATCATGTATTAATCATCAAATGGTAAAGTCATTACAACAGTAGCAGCTTTGAGACTTACAACCCGAAACAATCCTTTCTTCCTCCTATCCTATCATGAATTCAATTCTAAATCTCTAATTCTAAATCCTCAATTCCATCATTTTTCCATCCACAAATCATCCCCATCTCTGATCTCTGTTTTCATTTAAATAGAGAGAGATCAGAGAGAAGTTACAATAAAGATAAGTACAACATAATTTCTATTAAAAAATTAGATTGTTTCCAACCAATTTATCAACAAGAAGATATATTTCCATCCATCTTTCAACAAGAGCAAGACGAATTTGGCTTTGCAGCTGAGATTTGGAGGACGGCCGCAACAATAAATCTGAGAAAATCGTGCTCAAAGAACCCTACATTTCTCTCAGTACTGAATTTGGGTAAGCCATTTTATGTTAAAGTTAATTGGGTCCGTTCTGGACAAAACCCATGTTCCAGATTTTCCATATTCTGCTTCATTTGCTCAGAATCTCAACCGCAAAACTGTCACTTCTTATTCCAGCGCATTTCTGAGTTGGCACTTTTAATGATCAAATCTTCAATCTGGAAATTATCTTGAAGGCTAAAAATGGTGAATAATGTTATAACCAATTTATTAAACTTTCATTGATAAAATCATGCATAATCATCAATTTATTAGAAATAAAGGAGAATAAATAATATTTTTACATAAGAGCATAAATCATTGTAAAATAGAATTATATGATAAATTATGATAAATGACGTGATGAAGAATGGTAGAAATGGGTGGAATAAGCGTTCAAAAGTGACAATAATAATGGTATATTAACGACCCAACATACCCCCACACTCAATATGTTGCATGTCCTCATGCAACCCAAAGACAAAACCCATGTGTTAACCAAGCAATAAAAATTTGAGAACAAATGAATGCTTCCTTAATTAATGAATATTCAATTTTAGCAATCTTGATGAAGGCATAACAATTTTTACATTGACATTCAACTATATGTATGAAGTTGCAGCAAAATATGATATAGATAACAACAAACTTCATTAACCATTTTCTCAAAAACTACAAACCAGATTTTGTTGAAATGTTGCAAGTAAATTTACAATATATGAATGCCTCTATGATGCAAAAATCAGATCATTTTGATGCACGGATCATGAGATATAAACAAAATGGTTGTAGGTGAGAGTGCACGATTTATGAAATTTTATGAACTAATTTATCTTGAAATTATTTGGATTTGTATTAATGATTCGTCTGTGTTTTTCAAAAATCACAAGAATTGAGTTCATATTATGGAAATCAATTTCTGCACTGTGTAAAAATGAAATTGTATGCCGTAAATGAGGAAGAAAGTAGAAAACATCCATCATGCGTAGCAATTCCTCCCCCTCTCTGAAGAATTAGCATGTCCTCATGCAATGCTAGAAGACAAATAGAGGTGGTTGCTACCAGCTGTTGAATTCTATGCTTGGTGTAAAACAACATGGAATAAGGGAGGTGTTGAGAAGAAATAAGAATAGCAATGGATGATAAAGAATATGAATAACATGGTTATAAGGAAGAAATGAATGAAATCAACACTCCCCCAAACTGAAAGATGATATGTCGCTGAAAAATGGGAAGTGGTACAGATGTGGACTAAAGGATGATAAATAATGCTCAAAATGGATTTTTATGAAATTCTCCTAAATTCGTAATAAATCAGAAAATTATGTGATTTTTACCTCAAGTTTTACCTCCAAAAATGTGCAATGACATATATGGACTGGCATTTGTTGAAGCTGATGTAGGCAAAGTTGGTACTGAAAGTGATGCAAAAGGTGGAATCCACGTAAGCACATCATGTCTGAAGAATTGTTTACGTTCGCGATCTTCTTCTGTTAAGTGCAATAGTGTGATCATGCTATGAATAGAATTCTGCCCATACTTGTTGATTTCCTGTAAACAAAGCACTATTTGGCATACAATGTTCTTGAATCCATAGTGTTAGTTTTGAATAGCAACAGATAAGATGCATGCAAAAATTTCAATCAGAAAAACTTTTGTATACATGCAATACTGATATTTTGTCAAATCAACAAGTTATCGCAGAGTGCAGTAATCATATCGCATGCAATCCCATAATGCATACATTCCCCCCTCCAATTGAAAAAGGGATCCCATGACCATAAAGCATATGAAAGGTGTTGTGTTGATGACAAGGCAAGGGAATGAACAATACAACAGTAAATGAAGCAGAGTACACATATCAATGATAGGACAGCAAGAGTTATGGTTATAGTGAGAGCAGAGTGTGTAAAGATAGTTATGAATAAGATATAGGACGCTTTGGATTGATGATAAGTTATGAAAAAGAGAAAAAGGACAACAATATGCCAAAAAGATGCTTGACTGACAACATTCTAGCTGAAAATGATGCGATTGATCTGAAAACAATTTCTCATGCATAAAGGTTCAAAACAGGGAAAATTAAGGAAATAACTTCTCTGATAAAAAGAAAAAATAAGAAAAGGGTATTATAGTAATAATTGACGATAAGGTATAACTTCAATACCATAAGCAGAGCCTCTGTTGCCAGCAGGTGTCCATAGCCTCGGCAGGGTTGCTTTTTAACCCATATGAGCCAGGATCCTCAATTTATAAATGGAGAGTTACAGTGTTGTTATACAGAAGAGATCAATGTGCTGGCGTGGTAACCATATAACCACACAGCCATTGACTGGGATGTAGCAAAAGTGATCACGCCGGCTCGTGATGAGACCTCCTGTTCCAAGGATATTTGGCTATCTAATGGATCATAACCCTAGTGTGGTGGCCATAATGGGAATGTCACTTTGTTACAACCTTATGAACATGGTAGGCTGGCTCGTAATGAAACCCTTTATCCTCCATCTGCGAACAAAATTTTGTTATTATTACACATTTTTATGATAAAAAGAGGGAGGCTCAGTACTCCTTAAGAGCAGGAATGGTGGAAGAAGTTGAACATGTCAATAGAAAAATATACCCATAATCTTATTTATTACAGACAGAGAAGATTATAACCAAGAAGGGTGGAACCAGCATGGTATTAAGATGATCAATCAATATCATGTTCAACAGAAAACAATGTAGTAAAGTAGTATATAAATAATTGTGTCCCTTTTGAAAAGAATCTATCATCAAGGAGCTGTCCTGTTAAAGATCATAACGTGAATGATAATAAATCGCTTCAAAAGAATCCATAATTCTTGTCCTCATAAAAGTAGTGTACTTCATGCCATGAAAGAGAATCAGGAAAATGTGGTTGAGATGAACTAGGAATAATCCTACAAGAGGAAGAAAAAGGTTGCTCTCAAAAATACTCCTAAAGGGTTGCTCTTTTGAAGGAACAACAAAAACACTCAAAAACTGGTGTTCTGTGTAGGGAACAGTAAAGGAAATGCACACCAAAAAGCAAAAATACACATAAAAAAGTGAAAATGCAAATGTCGTTCCTTTGGAAAAAGGAACAAAAAAAACTAAAAGTGTCGTTCCTTTAGAAAAGGAACAGCAAAAACGCAAGCGCCATTCCTTTGGAAAAGGAACAACAAAAATGAAAAGTGTCGTTCCTTTGGAAAAGGAACAACAAAAACGCAAGTGCCGTTCCTTTGGAAAAGGAACAACAAAAATCAAAAGTAACGCAAGTGTTATTCCTTTGGAAAAAGAACAACAAAAATGAAAAGTGTTGTTCCTTTGGAAAAGAAACAACAAAAACGCAAGTGCCGTTTCTTTGGAAAAGGAACAACAAAAATGAAAAGTGTCGTTCCTTTGGAAAAGGAACATCAAAAATGCAATTGTCGTTCCTTTGGAAAAGGAACAACAAAAATGGAAAAGTGTCGTTCCTTTGGAAAAGGAACAGCAGAAACGAAAAGTGTTGTTCCTTTGGAAAAGAAATAGCAAAAATGAAAAGTGCAGAAGTGCTGTTCCATTCTAAAAGGAACAGCAAAATGGACAATCATAAAATGCAAACATGCAAAAAAACAAATTAGCTGTTCACGACATTGATGCTGAAGATATGTTACAATTTGAATGAAGCAACACCTGAAACACAAAATATAAGAGAAATCAGAAAAGAAACAACATTTTATTTAAAAAAACATTATGTAAATAAGTAAATTAAGTTACAACAGCTTTGATATTATGTAAAAAAAATGATCTCTTTGAAAAATATTTTGGCAGCAGTAATAAGACATGAATCTTGAAATGGAAATCAATTCTTCATTTATTCTATTATGAATCCGTTGGGTAATGAGTTAGATGAAATTCCTTTGTTTCATTTAAAATTTCTTTCAAAAATCACTCATCCATAATTTGACCTTCTTTATTTTGCCAAGACCTGCAAAAAACGAGTATTTACCTGCAATAAAACATTAAATCATGGAGAAAGAGAGGTGCGCGGGCTCCCCTAATCCAAGAATTATGCAAAAAACTAACAAGTAGTTACTCTGTAGAACAAATCCATGGAGAAAATAATAAAGTAAAATTTATTTGTTACCTGCGGGGGAGCAGTGGCCAATCATGCTAACCTGCAGTGTTTTAATCACAACTTCTTTGTTTTTTGTTGAAATTGAGTGATTCCAAAGCCAAATGAGAGCTAATTCAAAGTTTTATCTCTAGTAGAAACAGGTTGTAAAGATTCAATAATATGATATGTCAATTTTAGTTAGAACAACCTGCGTAACAGAGTCATTTTCGATTACCCGACTTAGACCAACAATTGATATTTCAAGCGTAACTTTTTCGTTTGATGTCAGATTCGAATGATTCAAATTGAAAATAAAAATAGATTCATTTATTTATCTCAAATAGAAATATCTTTTGAAGACAAGAGGAATTGATAGATCAAATACTGTAAAGAACAGCCGGAAAGGCAGAGTTTTAAGAGTGCTGATTTATGATAGACAGTTAGTATTTTGATCATAACTTTCCCATACAATATAAAAATTGAATGATTCAAATTGCATTGGAAACTAGATTCATAGGGGAATCTACCATAGAAACATATTTTAAAAATTCATTCACTTAGGCCTCCAAAAACTGACTGTCCCAACTCTGTTCCTGAGCTACCCGCTAGACACACTGTCAATGTTTTGGTTCTAACTTTTTCATTTCAAATCCAAATTGAGTGATTCAAATTGGGTTGGAAAGTAGACATCAAGGGATACTTAGGATAGAAATAAGTTTTAAAAATATTGCATTTTGGTCTCTCAAAACATGACTGTCCCGACTGTTTTTTCAGAAATTTCAAGAAACCCGCAAGCCAAAAAAATTGTGATATTCAAGCATTTTTTCAAATTGGTGATAAAAGTGAATATGAGTGTTTGTAGAAATATTATTTCCAATATAAGTCATCTACATACACAAATGAATTAAAAAATTATCACCGATGTTGATTTCCATAGCATGTTGCAACAAAAAACAACTAGCTTTACAAAAATAAAAATAAAAAAGATGTGTTTGTTTTATTTGTTTATTTATTTTATTTTCTCTACTATCCTACTCTTCTTTGAGAATCGAATATGTTTATGTATAAGAGTATTTCCAGTGGAACCATTTTAGAAATAAGGCTTTACGTATGCACATACCCAAATTTGAAAAATGCATGTTGATAAAAATTAGGGTATGAGAAGCCAACTTACCTTGAAAAAATGGTATCAAAAATTGTTGAAGCATGGAGTGATGATGCAAACACATGATGGAGTGAAACCAATATTCAATGTATTTGTTACTTTCTTGATTTCTCATATCCATCAGATCATGGAGTTCTTGAGCTTTTAAAATAGCTTGTTGATACATACTATAAGAAACCTCATTTTCTTCCATAGCTTCTACAATTTTTGAATTTGAAACATTCTGAATCTCATTGTAAGTTTTCTCTAATGGCGCATGTGAGATAGAATGGGTGGGAAGGGTGTGTAAATTTGGCAGTTCAACATTGTAAACATGTTGTACTGGTTTATTATGGTGAGGGTGTGGAATTAGTTGAGCAGGAAAATGTGTAAGGAATGGAGCATTTCGATGATGTGGTTGGTTGGGTTGAGTGGATGAATTTGATATGCAAGCAGGATGTTGTGGAAGAGTTGGTGAAGAATATTGAGAATGTGTTTGTGCTACAAGATGAGGGAGAGTAGTCATGCAATCATAAGGTGAACCATGCCAAAATTTAGATAAGATTGGTGGTTATATTGAAATTGACATGTTGCCCTAGAACATGAGTATTCCATAATGGATTATGAAAGTAAGAGAATGGAGAATAAGTGTTTCGAACCATACCTGTAGGCCATTATTTCCATGGTTTTGACCTTGCTGCGGCTTCCTCACCTCTTTGATATGATACTTCCATCCTAGATAAGGAAGAGTAACCATCTATGGTATGCTCCTTTCGGTCATGAGTGAAAAACACTTCATCAAATTCTTGATTTTTATGAACCTGCAAAGCATCCAATTTTGAACTTAGAGAGGTAATAAAATCAAATTTAAAATGTTCAAGTAAATCATTGATTTCAGTTCTTATGTCTCCTATTCTTGTAGCAGATTTGGAAAAGAAATAACAAACATCTCTAGAATTCTTACCAGCCTTGGAGATTCCTCTTGAATACCTTATGCACAGTTCACAAAAATCATCATATGACAACTGAAAAACATCACCTTTTCCTATCAGATTTAAGAGCTCTAAAAATTTATCTTTGATTCCTTTAAGAAGGAGTGTTTTTAAGATCTCTTTTTCCAAATGCTTATATTTTGATTTTTGAAGGTTGTATTGAAATCGATCTACATAGTCCTCCAAACTTTAATCTTCCCCTTGTATCATACCGAAAATATCTTCATTGGATTTGCAATAGTCTTGGTACTTCTTCAAGAATATGTTCTTCATTTCCTCCCATGATTGGATGCAATTCCCACCTAGGCTCATGAACCATCAGAGAGTTGCTCCTTTTAGAGTAAGAGGAAACAATTTCAATCTTTGATCATTAGTACAATAAACATATCCTCTACAAAGTATTTCGAACTCAAATAAGAATGTATCTGGATCTTCATTTGTCAAGCCATGGAAATTTGGTAGACACAATGGGGGAATTATGTGCATTTGTGTCACTCCTCCTAGATATTTGATAGGAAATTCAAAAGTAAAAATGTGATCCATTTCTTACCATAATAGAAGATGTTCTTCATGTGTTTCTTCGAGGCTCCTTCTTCAAATGTTCCTGTCAATCGGTTAGTGAAATGGGTGGTGCTTACATCACCACTTGAGAGAAATCATGAGATTTTTTTTTCAAAATTTCTATTTTTTTTTTCTTTTAAGTCATTCACACAAAAATTCAAACATCTATTTCTACCCTAGGTTCTTTAACAGTCCTGTTGGAAAGCAGGCAGGGGAGCAGGGCTTTTACATGCTCCGTATGCAGGTTCTTACCTTCCGTTTTTAATACCCAATTCTCTCCTAACAGGCACTCATTAGATGCACACTACTCTTTAAAAATGGCTACACTCTCTCTAGCAATGGCGCCAAAATGTCGAGTGATAAAAAGGTGTCTTTTTAACTCCTAATTACCTTCACATTAATTATCAACCCAGGGACGACTTTTTATTTCAAGAGTGTACTCAGTCTGAGGCGGCTATTTACTCAAGAGTAATGTTTTGCAGTATAGTGCTTAAAATCCAAAAGTAAATGAATGCTTGAAAAAGAAATCTAACAATAACATAACCTCAAATGCTTTGAAATCCAACTATTCACTCAGGAAACATCAATTGAGGATACAGTAGCAATAACTCATTCCTCTAGAGATTGATGCAATTGAAATCAAACTAGAACAAGGCAATCAATCTGGGAATGAGGAAGCAATAACCAATGTTCTCTACAGTTGGTAGTCCTGCTTTAAAGCAATTAAAAGGAAATAGAAATTGAACTAAAGCTGCCTTTGAAAGTAAACTAGGAAAACTCTTTAAAAGAAAACTATTGCAATTAATCAACATAAATGAACAACAAAGTAAATGGATAGAAAATTGTAATTAAAGAAATCGAATAACCAACAGTCTATAATGAATATCAAGGTCTGGAATGAACAACGAAGCTTTACATTTGAAATGAACAGCATAAAAATATACATTGAGAAGGATGATAACCTTTGTCATGATGGAGAAGAACAGCCACGCGATTCAATCTCAGCTTGTGCAATAATTTTTTTTTATAAAATATTATAACAGATCGCTGCAAAAACATGAAACTGTAAGGAAATACGATTCAAAGAAATAAGAATTAAATCAAACCATCACACAGTGGAAATTGGAAATATATAATACACAGCAGCAGCATAATCCACCAGTGGCTGGGCCCTTAGCCGCCAGTGGATGCTGCTGGGCTACTTCAGATGAGAAGAGTGAACAACAACCCTTTTATTTATTCATCATCAAACTGTGAAATTATTGCAACAGTTAAAGCTTTGAGAATTACAATGGTAATGAAATAATATCCTTTTCCTCCTATTCTATCCTATCCCATCATCATTCTTGAATCTCTAATTCTGAATTCTCAATTATCCATCATTTTTCCATCCCCAAATCATGTATTAATCATCAAATTGTAAAATCATTACAACAGCAGCAACTTTGAGACTTACAGCCCGAAACAATCCTTTCTTCCTCCTATCCTATCATGAATTCTTAATTCTAAATCTCTAATTCTAAATCCTCAATTCCAGCATTTTTCCATCCCCAAATCATCCCCATCTCTGATCTCTGTTTTCATTTAAATAGAGAGAGATCAGAGAGAAGTTACAATAAAGATAAGTACAACATAATTTCTATTACAAAATTAGATTGTTTCCAACCAATTGATCAACAAGAAGATATATTTCCATCCATCTTTCAAAAAGAGCAAGACGAATTTGGCTTTGCAACTGAGATTTGGAGGACGGCCGCAACAACAAATCTGAGAAAATTGTGCTCAAAGAACCCTACGTTTCTCTAAGTACAAGCCGAATTTGGGCAAGCCATTCTTTGATAAAGTTAATTGGGTTCGTTCTTGTTATAGACATTTTTGTGCCTTACAGCATTGAGCATGAAATGTCCATAATCTAAGGGATCCAAAGTCCCTAAACATGTTGTTCCTACCCCTAGAGGAACAAGGCTAACAAACCACAGCAATTCACAGAAGTTCTCCACCAAAAACTGCTCAAAAACAAGTCAATTCAGGATCATTTCAGTAGCTCCACTAGCTGTTTGCGCTGAATGTCAAAGCCAACACTGGCTACCTGCGCTGAATGTCAAAGGCAACACTGGCTACCTACGCTGAGCAAGAGTGGACATGTGGCAAGTTCATTTCTCAAGGTGTCAAAACCCAGGAAGCTTCCAAAATGACACTTGCCTAAGGTAATTCGACTGGTGATGAGTAAGAGGTTCCAAATCTCCAAGTGGAAGCAAGAACCTCCAAGTGGAATCAAGAACTGACAGAGGGAGAGGACACTAGTCAGATCTCAAGCTGACTCATCCTCTCTCCAAACATCTATATATGGATCTCTCCTCCATGAGATCTGGGGGCTGGAATTTGGTTATTGCAAAGAATTGTTGTTGGTTTGAGATTGGAATCATTGGGTGCTTAATGCTTTGAAGGGGGTGAAGATAGGAATTCCATTTGCTGGGAAGGAGATGCTGGATTGGAGCCCTCTGGGTTGTATCTCTTCCTGAACCTTGTTATTCATCAATAAAGCTATCTTGGTTTTCTCCTATATACTGATGTATCTTTGATGTATGATTGCATTAGTATGTTTGGTTTATTTCTAATCCTGAACTAGTTATGAATATGAATCCATGTCTTGTGTAGTGTTCTCTTCTTGTGATCTTGCAGAAACCTCTTGAAGCTGGGCGAGCGAGAAGGCAAGTAGCTGGGAACTCTCCAAGAGAAGAGAAGCTGGATCGAGGGACAAACGGAAGACACCGGTTAGTCCATCCATCTCTCTCTTTATTCTCAATTCATAAAGGAAGAATACTAGAATAGTTGTCTCTGTTTGTTGCTAAGGCACTGTCACACCTTAGGTGGATAGGATCGTCCTGCATAGGCATTTTTCCCCACAACAAATTGGCGACTCCACTGGGGAGATCTGTTTAGTCATTTTATTTGTGTTTCTATCATTGTTTGTTTCATAGACTTGACAGCAACAATCGAACTGCATCTGCTATTCCCGGATGCAAAGTAGACTGTTGCTACTTTGATCCAATCACTGGACTTGTCTATGATCTGAACAATGGACTCACAAATGATTTGATGATCCTTTGTGATAGATCTTAGTACCCCCTCAAAGCATCCCTTTGATTGTACCTTGCTTGTTGCTTTTATTTGGCCTGAAACAGTAGATTAAATAGCAATCTGTGACCCAGAACCTGTGAGAAACGAGAGTTTCTCCTTCAGCGCAGACCCAGTGAAGGGATTCTGCATTTCAACGCAGGTCCCGTGAAGGCTACCTGCACTGAATGTCAAAACCCCTGTGTTGAGGTTGCGCTGAACCAGTTTGGCCTTGTGCAGCTGTGGTTCTCTGCTCTGTTTTGCCTTGTTTTGATCTCTGATTTTTGCAGCCTGTAACCAGCATAGGTACCAGTCTGATAACTCCTTTTCTCTGCTTAAATTCCGCCTCCTTTTGTACAAAAAGACTGTGAGTGTTTTTATGTGTTTGTGGCGTCATTTACAGTTTTCCTTTGCATGAGTGAAATAACCATCCTGTAGCCCTTGATTCAGATCTGTTGATTGTGATCTTAGAAGAGAGTTCATTGGCTGTTTACAGTTGATTATACATTTACTTTTGCATTTTGGTTTGAGTTTGTCTCTTTTAAGTGTCGAAACAAGTCTTCATTTCGAAAATCGTTAAGTGTTGTAATCTCTTCTACCCTCTCTGATTTCGAAAAAGTAAACTTGTTTGTATTTGTCATTTAAAAGCAAATTCAAAGTTGTACAAAAAGCTTTCTGTGTAGGCATCAATACTAAGAAAGCGGAAAACAAACACCTGCATTGTGCATTTTCATTTTGATAGTTTGCATGTTTGATTTAGGAAAAGTGCATTAGAGTGTGCTGATTGCTCTTTGAGAAAAGATGGTGTCTTTCTTTTCCCTTAGTAGCTAGGATTTTCAAAGTTGAAAAGATATAAAGCTTGCTTATCATCTTTAGACTGCATTTAGGAATTGTATCATACATCTCGTGGTGAACCTTGAAAGGCAAACTTCTAAAAAGATCAACCTAAAATAAATTGAATGAACTTAACAACGCTTTGCAACATAACGCACAACATAGAGGTCTAGGCTAGAGACGTGTTCCGGCGTCGTAAAGCCTGGTGACTGTCGATCTCGTGGATGGTGGGTGATTCCTCCCAAGGGACGATAGCGCCAGTACGGATTGTGCTCCCACGTACCGTCGCGTATATATTGGGAGACCCCTATAGGCATAAAACCTTTATCCTTAGGAAGCCGTGTCGGCCGCCCTACTGATCGCAATGCACTGAACACAGCATTCAGGAAGATCGACCGCCCGTACCCTAAAAAGTATTCTGCTGTTTTGCGAAAAATTTGGCACACCCTCTGCCTAGAACTCCAAAGCAGTTCCTTTTGGCCTTTTTCAGACTCTATAACGGAAAAAGTCCATCCAAGCATTTGTCACTTCGGGCTCATTAAAACATCGAAGGAGACTAGAGTCATCTTTAGCTTTTTCTCGACTCTTTAAAAGTGAAAAAGCAAGTTGTGTCTAAAGCATCGTTAAAATTTATTTTAAACGGAACAATCACCCTTTATTCCTGCGTTGATCTTTAGGTTGAAAAAATGGAGCACACCAACCAAGGAATTCCCCTTGGTGGAAATCCTAGTCCCTTCTCCTCTTGGGGAGATGTTGGTGCGCCTCATATGGCCACATTGTCGCTTCCAGGACTGACAATTGGCCTGCCAGTCTGGCTCTTTTCAACCAATGTCGTTCAGAACACCACCATTCCTGAACAGTCGAGTCAACAGTTAGACCAGACCAGAGTTGCCAACCAGCCTTCTACTTCATCTAACTCTTCCTCTCCTCCTTCCTCTTCGCTTGACGGAACTGGTAAAACAAAAAACCAAGTTCCTAAGGAGAAGAAGGAAAAGAAGAAGAAAGAGAAGAAGAAGAAGGAGCCAAAAGCGACTGGGGGCAAACAAGTGTCGTCTGACAAAAATCCACACACAACACTGACCAGGCCTAAATCGCCATGTGTCATATGCAAGGGAGACCACTTCCATAGAGATTGTCCCTACATCCCTCGGATACTAAGGGACTGGTCTCCCCGTTTGCACAATTCGGTAGCGTCGACCTCTGATAGCCATGTTGACAGCTCACCGTCGACTAGTGAAAGTGAAGTCCCAGGACAGAGAGGGAAAGCTAGATTTCCCTGCAAACTGTGTGAAGGCGACCATTCCATCCACCGTTGTCCCTTCTTAGATGAGGCTAAAAGAGTTCTAGAAGATCGCCCGATTTTACGAGCGCAACTTCCTCCTGGATATCAAAAACTCCTGCCAAGTCCTTCACTAATTGAGAACCCAGCTGGCCCGCCCAGGTGGTCAGCCGAAGCACCTATCATTGAAGATGAACCGTTTGGATCCATGCCTGACGAAAGTCAAAAGGTTGAGGCGGCAGTTGACCCGGTTTTGCCTTCAGAGGCTCTATCTTCGAATAAAGACGACATCGTCCAAATTCTCTTCATCAACACAGACTCCGACGAACAAGGGGGCAATTTTCCCATTCCTTTATCGCAGGAAGGAACTTCGTCAGAGTCATATCCGGCCATCTATTCGGTCCCACCACCAAGCAACCTAGTTGTCTCGTTCAACTGGAACCAACTAGGCAGACCCCGGTTACCAGCAAGCATACCATTCAGAATTATCGTTCAAATATACAGAATGGTCATGGCTGGCACTATCATTGATGAGGGGGCATCTGTGAGTATCCTTTCCTCTATTGCTTGGAAAGCGCTTGGTTCGCCAGCACTTTTGCCTGAAATGAGAAATCTATCAGGCTTTGATAAAGGAACCAGTCGACCTTTAGGGATCCTCCCCAATGTGCCTATCACATTGAAAGGGAAGACCGTTCAAATGAATGTGATGGTCGTTCAAGGACCCTTGGATTATAACCTACTCCTTGGACGAGACTATATATATTGCATGGGGGCCCTCGTCTCCTCACTCTTTAGAGTAATGTGTTTTCCACACGAAGGAAGAGTGGTCAAGCTCGTGGACCAAATTTCATTTCCCGGATCACGCATCGCAAATAGTCATATACCATCCCTAAATGGTCTCTTCACGCAAGAAATGTCTCAACCCATGGTCCATCCTCCTGATGAGCGCGAGTAATCCGGGAGGATATGACTAGAACCGAGGGGGCATGCGTCCTGGTCTGCTTCGGCAGGAAAACTTTAGGTATAAGGTAGGTTTCTGCAGGAGAATATGACTAGTCTGTACCCCGCCCATGCTGGAAGAGGGTTATTCTAGAATAAGATTCTTTTGTCAAAGTTATGTGAGTTGGCGGGCATCGTCACTCACCTTTGTCTATTTCGGTAGACATTGCCGAGGAAGTGTTTTGTTTGAAAGATTAACGAGACAATCTTTTGGTAACCTGAAAGAGGTAAGCCTCTCTCGTTAAAACAATTGTTTTGATGGAAAAGAAGTAGAGGTAACCTTGAAATCATACTTTATACTTGGGGGAATGCAAACCGTTTGGAGTGCAAGCAAGGGGCGGCTATTTATTTTTTAAATTTTTAGGTCCTCCCTTTAAACCTGTAGGTCTAACCCTTTAAACTCGTAGGATTAGTCGTTTCCGAACTTGCATAACGAAAGGATGCGGGGCATAGCTTTGTAAGATGAAGCTCCATAAAAAATAGAATCTTAATGAGACATTCTTATCATATGACTGGGTATTCGAGCAGTTTTAGCACACAGTTCATGCTCGTTAAAAAATAAACGCAAGATCCGAGCAGTTTTAGCACATAGTTCATGCTCGTTAAAAAATAAACATAAGATCGAGCAAATGTTTCCACCCGCTTTTAAGCTCGTTAAAAAATGAACTACCTGGTAAATAACCACAGTGAATGTAATATCATCAGCCATTAAAGCCTTGGTCGTGTTTGCACCGTCACCTCCACTTTTCATTTGGCCGATCGTTCACCTCCATATTATTGTTTACCCATTTTGAGGAACAGCTGCGAAGAGTGATTTCACCTAGCCATCCTTGTGACACTGCCGTGATTGGAAAATTCCAACCTGTACCTGGAATCAGCTGCTAACCCTGTTTATCACTCGTTCCTCAAAAGATGAGTCTTCTTTAAGCTCTTTTCATCTGACTCGTAAAATATGAAAAGATTGCCGAGTTTTGGCCTTCCAGCTTGTTAAAGCGACCGGAAGAGCTATCCCTCCTCTAGATTTTAATCTTTTTGGACCTGAGGGATTATTGCACAAAAATATCGAGCGCTTGTTTTATTCGGCTCGTTAAAACTATCGAAAACTCATCCCTTCTGTATTGTTTTATACTTTTTCGGACTTAAGGGATTAGATGACGAAAAAGGACCTTTGGAGTTAACTTTATGTACCTTTTCAGACTCTCTAAAAATGAAAAGGACCGAGTTATCCTTGTCGTTAGACTCGTTAAAATCATTAAATAGCGACAAACTTGTCTTTAGACGAGAACGAGTTTCACTATCGCTAGGCTCGTTAAAACATAGCGATGGGCTTGCCCGAAGGGCAGGTTATAGAACAAGCATATGTTATCCTCCTGTTGAGGGCCCTGAAATCGGGTCAACAACAAGGGGGATACCCACCCGGTCGGGAACCTGGTTGGCAGCTCCTTGCCTGTTTGGTGTAGCGGGTCCGACTGGGGATAATGGGACAAGCTTCCCGATCTAAGGGGTGTGTGTGTGTGTAGGGTTTGATTATGCTGTTTCTTTGAGAACTTTTGCGAGCTAATTTAAATCTAAATCATGATTTGACTATAAGCTGCTGAAATCTAATGAAAAAAACATATGCAATCTACGCTAACCCGGGGTATATCTTTTCCATCATGCGATCTAAAAAGATTTCATATAATAACTAGTAATGAAGATTATTCAGCTACTATAAGAATATAAACCATTTAAGATAAACCATTCTGCATAAGAAGTTAAACAGGACAGTTGTGGACTGCATATCGCATGATAAATCATTCATATGTCAAGCATGAACAAATGACTCCATTGTACAAAAGTGCCAAATGGTAACCACACATTTATACATTAACATATAAATAACATCAGCTGTATATCACTCTAAGCAAATAAGTAGAAATTCATCAAGAGATAAAAGTACCATTTATGACTGATTTTTACTCACAAACTTCAAGCAATAATGATTTACTTCTACTTACTTCTAACACCTACTAAGAGTACAGAAATGCAACATCAGTAACAGACATTAAGATGCAAATATCAATAAATCCGATCCTTCCATTCATCAAAAACCCCCTGTGAGGTGCAGAAATGCATGTTCTGAGGACAAGTTTTTTCACAAATTTCTGGACCCTTCTCCAATGCAATGAGAAGGGTTAAAATACTATGTCCTAATCCTAATAATAGTATTATTACAAAATTAAGGATTCGGTTTTCAAACGACCGTCCTTTTTCTAATATAATTAAAACAAAAAGAAACAACATTCTAAATAAAACTACTTGTGGACTTGGTCTTTGAAGTTGCATGTTTCTAACATAGGCTTGAGAAGAGTCGGCTGGCTAATTTCCGTTCTGAGCTGGGCTGCGAAAACGGCATCTATAAGAGCTGGCGCTACCTTCTCGGCTGCGTTCATGATACACTTTACCGTCATCCATTGGCTATGTGGTTTAACCAGGTACATCCAGTAACTTTCCCAATTCAGTCTAGCCAGTGCTTGGACAGCTTTCCCTTTTGCCTGTGCCTTTTTCCTCCATTCTGTCTCCAGTTGCAACTTGTTTGGTAGGTATCCCGCGGTGGTCTCTGAAATCAAATTGGCCCTGTGTAAATTTTCATTTACACAGTCGACAAGAATACTTGCCTGTGTTGCTGCTGCCTCTGCTGCTTGCTCTGCCTGCGTGATCTGCTCGTCCCATTTATTAAAGAGCATTTCTTTATGATTTTCATTAATTCTAGGTGCTCCTGCTCTTTTTCCCTTCTCATCGTCTTGCCAAGTCAGATACTTTGTCACTCTCTTGTCGTTCTGATCGTATTCGCTTCATAATTCCACCACCTGACTGGTGATTTTGTCGCTTAGCTCACAGAAGTGCCTCCACTGTGATATTTTACGCCCCAATTCTTCTTGTTGCTGCAGTAGTTGCTCATTCAAGCCGATGGACTCTAAAATAAACTCTGCAAGCTTAGGTTCATCTCTGTGTATTTCTTGCTCCGCCTGCAGTTGTTTTTCTTTTTCTTCAAGACTCTTTTGGTAGCCTATTTGCATCTGTTGGAAGTCTTCTTGGAGCTTTTTGAGCTGTCTGGAAGCTTCATTGTTTGCGTTGGCTTGCTGTAACTGTTGTTGTAGCAGTTGTATGTGATTTTCTCGTTCCTTTAAGAGCTGCTGAACTTCAGAGGCCTTTTCAATAGTTGCAGAAGCATACGCTCCTGCAATTTGAGACAGCTTCGTAGGATTTTCTGTAGGATTATTACTTGTGGACGTCTAAATGTTCAACGTCTTGAGACAGTGCATTTTCAAGCTTTCTTTTCTTTCTTTGTCTTCTCAGAACTGCTTTGTGCTGGGGACTGTAGAACACATCTAGCGGGGGAATTTCTTCTACGTTAAGTAGAAGTTCTGAGGATGGAGTGATGGAGAGATCTTCTGCTTCTGTGGTAACGCTGACTATGGTTGGAGCAACTTCTTGCACCTCCTGTGTATCGTTCACGGGCGTCTTTGGGACTTGCCCTTCGAGTTTGATTAATTCATTGAAGGACTCCCACTCTTTATCTAGCTCTACTGTGACAAGAGGAGCTTCGATAACCGGAGGGGGAACATCTCTTGGTGGCGAGGTGATAACTTGTTGCTGAAACATTACACTGGACCGAGCTGTATCTTTGACTGCTTCTTCGTTAATTCTTTTGTCATGCACAGATTCTTCAGGGTGTTCGGAACCTTCTCGCGCGGCGTTGGACTTAGATTTGGAAGTGCTGGAGTTCTCGCTGAGGCTGATGCTCGGAGTTGGGTCTCTAGTAGGTATTCGTAGCCTTTATAGTGGAATGCTGGCCAGCCTTCTATCTCTATATGATGTGAATTTCTGGAGTTCACCTGGAGATAACCTTGACTGAGCTTCTCGCAAAATCTCTTTGAGTGAGCTCTTACCCTGAAAGAGATCGTCAAACAAATCTTTGTGTCCGAAGAACACTCTTATCTTGACGTTCATAGTAAACTCTTGGGCAACTTTATTTGGGTCGAATGGCCTCACCAGGAACTTATATAATTGAAGGCACGTCACGTTTTCCACCTCATCAAAAGCGTGTCCTGCATCGAATAAAGAGAAGGCCCCACAATTGACGGGAAATTGAGGCCAAATGGCCTTTTTCTTATCTTTTAATTCTTTGGTTAAGCCGCCTTCAGAACAGGTTTGATAAGCGATTTCTCGAGCCAAAAGATTATCTGGGACATACAAGGGTAGGACATGTGGAGGTACAGTGCTTCCATAAACTCGAATGTAAGTAAACCATTCTTCCCCAAACCATCTTGCGATGGAGATGATGTCGGTCTTGGCTTCGGGAGAGCACCTTGGGGGGTCCTTACCATATATCATTCTATATATGGGAAATATAAGCCCATGGAAAATCTGGTAAAAATGAGGGGCAAACTGGGAATCCCACAAGACTTTGTGATAGACGTGAATAGGCAACGGGTCTTGGGTAGTCCATTTCCATCCCATAATGGGGAAATTAGATACAAGGCAGACAGAATCCATAACATAGGCAGCCAAATAGAAAGGAGGATAGACCCTTTGAGAAAAGGACCTTTTGGACCTGTAACTAACCACAGCCGTATATAGAGTATCGGAAAGAATTTTAGCCCAATCTACTAAATCGGCATTTGTGGCAGCGTCGATTAATGGCAGCCACTCAGATGAAAACTTGTTGATATCGGGCATACCAAACAACCTACACAGCATGGCTGCAGCAAAACAATATGGAGAAGTAAGGGAACCAGTGCTGTACATACCTTTCTTATCCTTCTTTAACGGCTCATCTCTTCTAGACCATTATTTAGTGGTGTCCGATAGATCTGGGTTCTCCATTGCGAACTTCCTAAGAAATTCTGCATTATAGGTCGCTTGCGGTTCGGGCAGATGGTACATTAGCTTCAGATCTTGGGCGGCGAAAGATCCCACGATCCCATGTCCGTGAATCTTGAATTGTCTGTTGTTTAATTCTGCATCATCCAGAATCTACTTGACCATATCTGTGTATGGTAGAACCTTAGGCCTTGCTGCTATTCTGTGAAGGAATGAACATGCTAGGTCTTCTAGGGTTGCTTCAGAGGAGCGTGGTGCACCTGCAACGACAGTCACTTTCATTATTCTCGGCTTCTCCTCTTCTAATAGCCTGTACATGCATTCCCATGTGGAGATTCCTGCATCTCGGTTGCAGGCTGTATCTGTGTATAGGGGCGCCATCTCCTTGGTCTTCTCTCTTGCTTCGGAGCTCTGAACCTTGTTCTTCTTTCCCATTTTTACTTTGTGTTTCTTTCTGAGTCGTCTTTGCACTTTGTTCTTGCAGATTACAAGTGAAATGGAATGTCCGATTAGAAAGGTGATGGGAGAGTTTTAAATGCAAGAGATAAATCAATTACGCCACCTTACGTGAAGCAAATATCCAACAAGGCACGCGTCTTTAATCCTCTTAATGACTGACAACCAATTTACTTACTAATATTAAAGGCGCATTATTTCAGGTCAGGTAATGGTAAGTGGATTTTCCTTTGAAAGGCGCGCCCGGAGGATTCGTACTAAGGTGATTTTATGATTTGCTGACGTACCCTCGCATGTCGCATGATCGCAATATCGCAGATCGCAAAACCTAGTGCTTGCCAAATCTCGTCTGGCTTGTTTATGCAATATGCGATCTAGCGATCACAATATCGCAGATCGGCGAATTTCTTGGCTTTTCGTTATGGACATCAGTATGGTGCAATGCGATGTCGTTATTAATCATGAGGGTGGCGCGTATTTTGATTTTTAGCAGAGTAACGGAGATGTTTCCCATCTTTTTGCATACGCGACTTTAAAAGACCTATCGTCTTCCATAGAAAAATATCTAAGATGCCTTTTCTAAATTATGATTTGTAACTTCAAAAAAGAAAGTCTAGCTTTTCTTAAAATTTTATCTAAGGGTCCCCATTCATTCGGTATCATGATTTGATACTAAATGAAAAAAGGGGGGGGTTGTTGCTGGCCACAACACCTCCTCAAGGTTGACAAAAATAAAGAGGTACTGGTCAACAATGACTGGGAAAAAATTGGGAGAAACTCAAGAAAACTTTGATGGTAGCAAGTCGCTCTTGAACATGACACTTTTCCTCCGTACCACAATCGGGTTGGGTTGTTTCATTCACCGGTCACATCCATGGTCCCGCCATACCATCCATATTTGGGGTAATGCTACCGATCCATCGCATCAGTGTCGCCATATGTTCAAGAGAAGTCGTTCAGAAAAGTCAACCGTGTCCCATCCACTGCCATACATTATCCTTCATCCTTTCATGACCGCCACCCTGAATCATATGTCACAGATCGTTTTCACCTCCATCAAAATCATTAGCTCCGTTCCATGTCATTGATGTTGGATTCATTAAGGCCCTCCTTTGACGGATCGCTTCTTGTCGACATCAGCTCATTATCCAAGAAGTTGATCTAGGAACAACCCCTTCAGTACTTTGAAGCTTGCATGCCTCAATGGCAAGTTTCTCACTTCCAGCGACAGGTATACATCAATGACCTTCGACCAAAAGATTTTGCGTGGTGTTCGACGCCAAGTCCTTTATTCACACCACGTGAATTGTACTGCAGTACCTTGAGGGTCATTATCATTATCGGTGATTCCTCTCGCGCTTGTTAACGGTTTACCTCATTGACCGGTAATCAAGCGATGTCTTTCCATGTTCGACTTCAAAACATTTCTCACATGGATCGACTTGTACTTAGAGTGAAGATCGAACGAGTTTGGAGACCCCGGATCTAGTTTCATCCATCCGGGCTGCGATATATATTCAGGAAAGATAAAGAAATTGACATGTACATCATTGCAGCAGATAATCATCCTACTCAAAGGATGATAATTTCATCAAAATTATCAGTCTACCATCAGACGATTGTCTGTTCTATGTACAGAAAAATGAATTTATAAAGCTGAGCATGGGAATGCCCACCTCAGCTAGATCATGAAAGCAGTATGAAAAATAATGTATTGTATTGTATCTTATTACAGGTCTCCTCCCAGCATTGGATGAACTTCGGATCCCCCTGATAAATCATTTCACCCGATAAACGGCCTCATACTTTAGGGGGCAATTGTTATAGAATTTTTTTTGCCTTACAGCATTGAGCATGAAATGTCCATAATCTAAGGGATCCAAAGTCCCTAAACATGTTGTTCCTACCCCTAGAGGAACAAGGCTAACAAACCACAGCAATTCACAGAAGTTCTCCACCAGAAACTTCTCAAAAACAAGTCAATTCAGGATCATTTCAGTAGCTCCACTAGCTTTTTGCACTGAATGTCAAAGCCAACACTGGCTACCTGCGCTGAATGTCAAAGGCAACACTGGCTACCTGCGCTGAGCGAGAGTGGACATGTGGCAAGTTCATTTCCAAAATGACACTTGCCTCAGGGAATTCGACTGGTGATGAGTAAGAGGTTCCAAATCTCCAAGTGGAAGCAAGAACCTCCAAGTGGAATCAAGAACTGACAGAGGGAGAGGACACTAGTCAGATCTCAAGCTGACTCATCCTCTCTCCAAACATCTATATATGGATCTCTCCTCCATGAGATCTGGGGGCTGGAATTTGGTTATTGCAAAGAATTGCTGTTGGTTTGAGATTGGAATCATTGGGTGCTTAATGCTTTGAAGGGGGTGAAGATAGGAATTCCATTTGCTGGGAAGGAGATGCTGGATTGGAGCCCTCTGGGTTGTATCTCTTCCTGAACCTTGTTATTCATCAATAAAGCTATCTTGGTTTTCTCCTATATACTGATGTATCTTTGATGTATGATTGCATTAGTATGTTTGGTTTATTTCTAATCCTGAACTAGTTATGAATATGAATCCATGTCTTGTGTAGTGTTCTCTTCTTGTGATCTTGCAGAAACCTCTTGAAGCTGGGCGAGCGAGAAGGCAAGTAGCTGGGAACTCTCCAAGAGAAGAGAAGCTGGATCGAGGGACAAACGGAAGACACCGGTTAGTCCATCCATCTCTCTCTTTATTCTTAATTCATAAAAGAAGAATACTAGAATAGCTGTCTCTGTTTGTTGCTAAGGCACTGTCACACCTTAGGTGGATAGGATCGTCCTGCATAGGCATTTTTCCCCACAACAGTTCTGGACAAAACCCATGTTCCGAATTTTCCATATTCTGCTTCATTTGCTCAGAATCTCAACCGCAAAACTGTCACTTCTTATTCCAACGCATTTCTGAGTTGGCACTTTTAATGATCAAATCTTCAATTTAGAAACTATCTTGAAGGCTAAAAATGGTGAATAATGTTATAACCAATTTATTGAACTTTCATTGATAAAATCATGCATAATCATTAATTTATTAGAAATAAAGGAAAATAAATAATATTTTTACATAAGAGCATAAATCATTGTAAAATAGAATTATATGATAAATTATGATAAATGACGTGATGAAGAATAGTAGAAATGGGTGGAATAAGCAATCAAAAGTGACAATAATAATGGTATATTAACAAGCCAACAAATTATACATTATTCCACAGAAAACCAGATCATTAAGCCATAATTCATAACTTGAATAGAAATAAGAATAATACACAAAGGCAAGATATTTGTTTCATAATTAGTCTTTATTAGGTTTCAACGTTCAATTTACAGACTCTTCCACCCTGCCCACTCAGCTGCAGGGGTCTGCACATTCAGCTATGGAATTTCGAAGGTCTCAACCCACTTAGTTGCAGGAGTGTTCCCCTTTCGCCTAAGTATATGAAACAAAGCTTTCCTGACTTAGCACTTTCCCTAAACATTAATCTTCTATATTAGATTCCATAATTAGACTTACTATGAATAAACTATATATAGCTTTTTCAATACAATACCATGGTTCGCGGACCATAGGTGAGTCTCAAAACCATCCTATTACCCACACATACAAGGGGCTAAAGCCCCTTGACTCCTACTTAGCTGCGTGCTCCACTTCCAAATCTCACATAGACTTTACATTCTTTACAAAATTCTTCTCAAAAATTGGTTAAACTAACCCAAAATTGACCCTCGGGACCCTATCCCAATAGGCCCCCAACAAAAATATGGTGACTTGCCCTTGAGTCACTCAGTTGGCACCTCGATCTTGTTGCAGAGGCCACTGAACTCAATCTGCAATGCTGCTACATCAACAAAACTCTATATCGCGGCCTGCTGCACCTCCTCTACCAGTTTTTCTATCGTCGGGCCATCGACTACTAGGCACATCGTTCTCTGTGTCTTCTAAAGTGTCTTTAATTTCTCCTAAACTGGGAGAGTAAGCCGACAAGATTTCTCTATCCATGGTTGTATTCTTGCATTAAGAATGGAATCTTTCCTTTGCAGCTCTTCAATATGTGCTTGCATCTGTTTTCCTTCCTAAAATTGCTTGAGGCGTTGGATTGGCACCAAAGTGCATGCAGTCACCCTGACTTCATCAAACTTGCACTGTGTCTCATGGATATCCATATTAAGCTTCTGCAGGTTTGGGTCCTCATGCAAATTCGTCCAGAGCTCCATGGCCTAATAAAATATCATCGTGCAGTCTGTGACTGTTGTATCCAAAGTGCCCATGATTTCTCTGATAGCTACTCTGCATTGCTCCTAGACCTCTGGCGGAGTGTTTGGTTGTAACTTCAGTTGTAGCTCTGATATCTTCATCTGGAAGTCAAATGTTACTTTTTTGATTTCATCCTTGGACGCGCAGACCACAAAAACCAATTTCCTAATTTTTGCTGTAGTTGTGGCGTCCTTCGGAATGTTTAATTCTGGAAGTGAATGGGACACCTGTGTTATTGCTGTCTCTAGGCTCTAACTTCATGCTTTCATCTCTTCATTTTCTTTAAGATCCTAAGCTTTCTTTGCAAACATTTGCTCATTGTTTACTTTGAATTCACTGATCACCATAAGCACGTGTTGCTCTTTGATCCTAAGCTCGTCCGAGACCCCCTGATGCAGTGCATGGAGACTTAGAAGCAGCATTGCAACTAGTTTCACCCCAATGTCCTTGAATGTGATCAATAGAGCATGATCTTCCTCTGATTCCACGTGGACTAATCCTTCTGGTAAGGGTATGACTCTGAGGTATAAATTTTGTTCCAGCTCTGCTACTTTCTTTCTCCATTGCACCAAGCTCACTTGCACCTCACTCGCTTGCCCAACGCTTGCTTGAATTTGGCTTGTTTGGATCTATAGCTTGCGCAGATCCTTCTAGACACTCCCTAGTATATGCATGTAATGCTGTTCAAATTTCCACCATAAATCTGTTGTGGTCTCTCTTACTTTGTCTCCGATTTCATCTAGATCCCGTTCTGTGAGGATCATTGGGTCTATGCATGCTTGTTTATTGGATTTTTTCTTCTTCCTTGGTCCGATAATTGTGTCCTTACTATGCTTCCTCAATGTGAAGGGAGTGCTCTGTGCCTCTCCTCCATCTTTGCCCTATTTTGATAGTTCCTACTCCTCAGTATGCTGGGAAGTCGATGCTTCGACTTCCTCTGTACTGGTGCACTCTATCTCAGCATGCTCTTTCGCAGCGCGCTCTTTTTCTGTGGCTGCCTTAGTGGCAACTTCTTTCTTTTTCTTTTCGGCCAAAGCTCACACTGCTTTCTATGCTACTTCTTTCCACTTTTACACAGCGATCGTCTGCTCAATAAATATTTCCCCACCTTTACTGGTACTTTCTCCAATGTCTGTGGTTTCGTGCCACTCTCGTCTCAAACTGCCCACAATCTCCTTCAAACTTATTTCTAAGAATAAGTATGGAAGCTTGTGCCATATATTCTTAGGATCCTTCCTCCCCCTAATTGAAACATTGTAGAATTTTGCCTTGAACTCTGCGAAGGCCCTCAACTGCTTGAACAAGGTTGGGGACAACCTTGGCCACTGACTGATTACTGTGTGAAGATCCATTTCCATTAATAACCAGAAAATATTCGATCCTTTGATCCTCTCCAGATGCTTTGTCGACCTCAATGAAGTGAACTTTGCTGCCTCTAGTAACTCTTCTGCCTGTGGAGGAAATTGACTATCCTCCGACAATCACCATGATACTATGACAATGAGCAACAGGAGCTAGGCATAATGAAATGGTTTACTTTCCCCCTGTAATTTGTGACAGTTCGTGAGGAACCAATTACACAAATACTACGCCCAATTATATTGTACTTCCTTTGTGCACTATGCAACCAATGTCACTACCGGTGCCAAAACTTCGTTTGTGCGACATTTCCTCATAATTTTCCCTGCTAAGATTTGGGTGGAAAACTACACCGCGTGGTCCTGAATGGAGTAGATAGAATATCTGTGAGACTTCTTAACTAAGCCAAATTCAACCTTCATCTTATATGCCAAGTTTGTTTCTCCACTTTTCCCTCCAAACTCCTTGGAAAGGTCCACCCCTTTATAGGTTAGCTTCGTAATCTAATGGATGAGCATATCCGTGATTGGGATGGGTTTGCCGAGACATAAGAACCCATCATGCACCAGTACGAGTAGCTGGTGCACACAAAAAATGTTGATAATGGACATGTGAAAATGTGGTACTCAGAGCGTGTGCAACAACCCAGCCTACTCAACACCTCTGACCCATTTCATGGGTTCCAGTGGCATAACCTCAGTTTCTTCGTAATAAATCTTCTTCATGTATTTATGAGTAGCCAAATGAGGGAGTCTCTCATGGGCCATGACATCCCAATCCTCCATCTTCAGCACTGGAATGCATGCTAAGACCGATCCTTCAAATTCAACCTGTTATAGTAACAGGGGCATCGAGACCATAAAATTGCCAGAATCAGGGTCTTTCGTTACTGTTTTCTTCCCTTTCCACGGAGGGATATACTCTGGGAGTCGTGTGATAGGGTCACCCTCCTGAGCATCCAATTCCTCCACTCCTTGGAATTCTTCTTCCTCTAGGTCAACTATTTTATTTGGCTACTTATCCTTCTTCTCCTTCTGCTGAACCTCCGAGTTCTTCCTCTGTGAATGTTTCACTGATACATGTTTCTTCTGCTTCTCTTTTGCAGCCGATTGGCTTGGCCTAGGTGACCTCAATGCCATAGGAATATCGGGCATAACTTCAATAGATATGGCCTTAGGGCTCTCTAATTGAGAAACAAAAACTTCAGAACTGACTGGTTGTTGGCTTGAGGGGGCCTGGCCCAGGTTTGGAGTTAATTAGCCAAACAAATCCCTACACTACTGGACCTTTTGGCATCAGCTCGCAGAGCGTGGAATGAAGTTTCATGCGACGCAATATGGGGGGATGCTGGAACCAAGTTTCCACAACCTGGAGATGTCTGAGGGGTCGATTTAGTCCAACTATGCCTACCTTCATGCATGTCACTTCGCGCATTGTCCTGACCTGCAAGACCTTTGTGATTTGTTAGGATCTTCTTTTGCATAGCCCTAACCAAGGGCTGAGATTCTTTTGCGCTGCTAGGGCAGCAATCTTCACTATTTCCCAAAGTTACATCGCGTATCTTACTTATATTCTTACAATTGTTAGTTAAATTTGCGTAAACAGATACCTTATCTTATATTTACTTAATCAACACAACCAGATATGTTCGTGCACCATATAGACAATAGAAATGCAATTTATACCTAATATATTTGATACAAAAAATAGGAAATAAATACACATAATTGATGTAAAACATCTCTTTATTAATTCTTCAACAGATATAGACTCGACTCACCCTACACACTCAACTGCAGGGGTCCGTGCAGTCAGCTGTGGACTACTAGGCCTCTGCGCACTCAGTTGCAGAGCCTTCTCCTACTCTATGACCCAAAGACTCGACTCTACACTTAGATCTTCCGCTATCCTTCTATTCCATCATCATTCCTTCTATTTCTATTATATCTCAACTACTTAGAGCCTCACTCTATTTATACAATCCCATGGTTTGCGAACCATGGGTAGATCTCTAAAGATGACATTAAATTACAAAATTGAGGGCAGAAAACCCTATGGTACATTTACAACTTCGCGCCCTGTGCCCACAAAATGCGGAGTCTTTACATTGGATTTACAACTTTTAACAAAAAACTGGGCTTTAAGCCCCAAAAATTTCCTTAGGGGATCCCATGCCCAAAAATCCTCCAACACAAACATCATGACTTGCCCTCAAGTCACTCTATCGGTGCAAAGATATTCATGTGGAGACCTCCCAACACTTCCTAGACTGCTACAAGATCGGTAGCGTCTTGATCAACTGCCTACTACACTTCTTGGACGCACTGTTCAGAAACTGCTGTAGCTAAACTACTTCCCTGAACCTATTTATAGTCTCGCGCCTCCTTTTAGCTGCCTGGAGTGCTAAGGCTATGCTTCTGTCGACTAGTCAGATAGCTGGGCCACTTGTGTATGTCTTCAACCAACTGCCATTCACGTTTCCTGGGAAAGGTTCTCCATTTAACTTTACCAACTGCACCGCACCTCCATTTGTGACCTCCTTAATAACATACAGTCTCAGCCAATGCATTCTGATTTTCCCCAAAATTTATCAAACTTACTATCATACAGTAATACCAAATCATTCACCTTGAACATGCACAGCTTAATATGTCGATCGTGCTAGCCCTTTTCACACTACTTTTGTACCTGTTGGTAAAATCCAGACAAAAATTATTCTTCCTCGAGTTCCTTCAACTACATGAGCCTCTCCTCCAAGGCTCTTTGGTCTTTCATACTTGTGAGCGCTACTATGCAGAGAATAGGCAGGATGTATTCCATCGGCATTATGGCTTCCACTCCATAGACCAGCCGGAAAGGTGTCTGTCCCGTTAGTTTCTTGCATGTCATCCTATAAGCACATTATACTGCGGGTATGCACAGGTCCCAATCACTTCGCTGCGCATTGCATACCTTGGTCGGTGCAGTCCCCAGTACTTTGTTAAACGCTTCTATTGTCCCGTTAGCTTATGGGTGATATGGTGTGCTTTTCTGATGATACACCTGAAACTCTTCTGTTAGGGCGCTAATCATCTTGTTCAGGAAATCTGTACCATGATTGCTCATCAAGATCTTTGGATATCCAAATCATGTCAATATGTGTTCAAACAGAAACTTCACAGCCATTGCCACCATGCAATCTTTTACCGGTTGCATTTCTGCCCAACGAGTCAGGTACTTTGTCATAGTGATAATATATCTCGCGCCCATTTTTCCTTGAGGTTTGATAGGTTCTACGAATTCAATCAACCACTTTTCAAAGGGCTACAATGTCATTTGTGGATTCGAAGGCATCTTGTCCCTCTGTGATGGTTTATCTGTTCTTTGACATACATCACAGGCCTTGCAATGTGCTTTTGAATTCGGATGAAAGGTCGGCCACGAAAACCTTGAGTGGAGAATCTTCTGTGCGGTCGCTCTCCCTCCATAATCTCCTCCCACAACACCCCCATGAGCGCCTGCAAAGATATTTCTTCGTTCAAATTTAGGTACATACCTTCACAGTATCTCATCATTCCCCATCTTATATAAGTGCTTTGCAATGACAGAGAAATCTTCCGCGCGCACCACTAGTTCCTTCTTCTGCAGGATAGAGTATCCTTTCGGTGCAGTTCCAGTCATGAGAAAGTGAAATATATCTTCAAAATGTCCATCTGCTACACGCACAACAAAGAGCTGTGCGTTGGGTAATCATTCCTGCAGACTAGTAGGTTCCTCTCCTGTCTCAATGCATGACAGGTGATCTCGTCCCGCATTCAATCGTCCAAGTTTCACAACAACTTCAAAGTCGTATTCTTGGAACAATAAAAGCCATTTGCATATGCGCCTCCCGAAAAAGGCTTATTGACTAAGTACTTCAGTGCAGAATGATTTGTATACATCTTAAAGTGACCTCCTAGCATGTAGAGTCGATAGTTCTAGAGCACATACATCATAGCCAGTCCCTTGTGTTCAATGGTGGAATAGTTCTTTTATGCTTTAGACAATATGCAACTCACGAATGTGATAGGGTGATCCAAGCCCTCTCCACCATCCTGTATTAGTATCGCTCCCAACACTATACATGATGCGTCAAAATGGACATGAAACTCCTCGTTCCAATTTGGGAAGACAAGAATTGATGTAGTGACCATCTTTTCCTTCAATATATCCAGGCTTTTCTTGCAGTCATCATTCCAGCAGAATGTAACATCCTTCTTCAACAGTTTCTCCATCAACGTGGTGATTTGGGCATAACTTTTGATAAACTTTTTGTAGTACTTTGTATGTCCCAGAGTAGCACGCAATTGTTTCACACTTCGCGGCTCTTCCAAATTCAGACTCACTACAATCTTCGCTGGATCTACCATTAGTCTCTGTCTGCAAACCAGATGTCCCAATAGGTTCCCAAAAGGAACAAGAAACACACACTTCTTGAGGTTAATCATGATTTGGTATCTTCGACAAGTATCCAACATCAAGCGTAAGCTCGCTACATGGCGCTTAACCAACCTGAATACAATCCAATCATCAAAATAAACCTCCAAGAACTTATGAATATATTCCTTGAATGCTACAACAACAACACGTGAAAAGATGGCTGACACGTTCTTCAACCCAAATGGCATGACAGTGTATTGAAAGCAACCCCACTCAGTCACGAAGGTTGTCTTGCTCCTATCCTACAACGCGATTTTGACCTGGTGGTACCCTGAGAACTTGTCAGTGAAAGAATATGCTTCCTGCCAACTGGCATTGTCCAACACCTCATTTGTGAACGGAGTTGGGAATGGATCATGCACACAAGCATCATTCAATTTTATGAGATCCATGCATATTCTTATCTTGGCCTTCTGCTTCTTTTCTTGCACCACCATTGGACTTACCCTATCGGATTCTTCCACCGGCTCAATGTTTCTTACTGCGAGCATTTTGTTTAGTTCTACGTGGACCTTCTCCTTATATTTTGGATTTAAGTGGTAAGGCCTCTGCTTAACTGGCTTCATGTCGGGTTTTAACGTGATCCTCGTCATTCCTAAATCTCTGATGATTCACTTTAAATCAGTAAACTTGGTTGGGAATAGGTCCTAGTACTCATGGAGTAACTCAGCGACATTATCCACTGTCGTGTCATCCCAGCAGTCACTGAGTTTTGCAAACTTAGGTTTGAACTTTGTACCAATTTTTACCTGCTTCGTTTTGACCGGTGCGGTTATGCCAAGGTTCTCAATCTATGGTCCTTGAACCTCGCGATGGCCTTTTGTTTTTGGAATGTTAATATTCCTCAGATCCTCATCCTCCTCTTCAACAGTTACATTATAACATTCTAGCGCACAACTCAGCTGAGTAGCCCATTCAGGCTGACTCAGGTCAAAAGGCTCCTGCGATATCCTAAAGATGGCTGCTTTTATCTCTTATAACACTTCATCAATGCTTTCCCCCCATCCATCCTCAAAACTGAAGGTCATCATGAACCCTTCACGTAGGATATCCCAATCACCTATCTCATGGCGGAGCTCCGTCTCTATATACCAATTCATGGGTATAACATCTAGGGTATGACAGAACAGGTGCACCCACTCAGCTTGTGGCTTTTCTCCATAGACCTTCATCCACTTGGCCAAGTGTGCGTGTGGATCATCCTGTCTGTCATACTTGTCTGTTAGTCGCATCTTAGGCTTCCCAAAATGTGTGCACATCATTCTCCTGCATTCGCACCAGTCCTCAAAGCTCCCTTTGTGCGTACCCCACCACCTCACAAGCGTAGCGCGCAATACCCAATTCAAAGCCTAGAAGTGTCGCTTTTTCGACACTTCTCTTTCAAATTTATCCAAGAAGGTATCTACATCACTTATCCCATCATAAGTAGGCAAGTCTCTTACTTCTATCGATACATAGCGTAGCGACCTTGTCATCATATTACAATTTAGTGTAGTCAACTCATGTAACTGATTCTACCATTGCTCAGTTTTCTCATCCGAATCCAAAGTACAGGAGCTCTCACGCTCCCATGCAAGCCGTCCATCCACAGTGGGATTCACCCAGTCCTGGTTTCATGCTTTTATCTTATCGAAGCAGTCTAAATCATCATCGCTTTCATTTTCATGCATCGGTCCATATAGCGCAATCCTTCAGCAGGGTCCAGAGGTATAATTACGCATAGTGAATTCTTCTCAAAAATCATCTTGCGCTTCTTCAGATTAATCGACCTATTCATGTCAGTGGCCCAATCAATTCCTAAGAGCATGGGGTAGCGATTGCTATCATCAACAATCTCTATCACCTCAAAGTTTGCCAACGCACTTTCTCCCTCAATATCCATAGTGAGTCCCTGCAGTCACCCCATGGGTATTATCTTCTGCTAGTTTACCATTTGCAGCTGAATAGGAGACCATTGTAGTGTAGGTCTCCCCATTTGCTCCCATGTCTACTTCGGAAGAACATTTGCATCCAACCCTAAATCCAGAATTATTCGGTCGATTTCATATTCTCTAATCTGCGTGGTTAGCTTCATTTCTCTTCCCGTCCTCGTCTTATGCTTTCTAATCTTCCGTACTACGCGCGATTCTCCTGGCACGGTCCCAATGCATCTGTTAATGAGTTCCTGTAATCCTTTTACAACCTTACTCTCACACAATAAATTCATGAATGTTTCCAGGAATTTTGTAAGCATAGATGGGTCCATCTCCAGCTCCCGTCTATCTTTGCTTCCTGAAGTGGAGGCATCAGCGAAGCTCTTCTTAGCTTCCATGAAGGTTTCTCGAGCGCGCTCCAAATCAAACTCTGCTTCTTTTGTCGGAGCTTCTTGAACCCAGGTACTATCTTTGGGCTGTTTGCCTTTGTCATATCCCATTGTGATTCCACTTTGGAGCATAATGTTCACATTTGGATCTTCCACGCGTGACTCAGACCTCATCATCTACAGGTTCTGAGTCGGGGGAGGTGGTAGTTCTCCTTTGTCATGTATCCTAGCTATCAGCGTAGGACAATCTTCCATCTCATGATTAAGAAAGGTGCAATTTAAACATGACTTCCACGTTGGATTTATACAACCGCAGGCATAATGTCCTGGCCCTCCCTAATTGTAGCATATCAACTGATCGCGACCTCTTCCAGGTCCTCCTCCGCCTCAGCCTTGTCTTTGCCCCTGAAATCTGGTTTGCACCACTCCTGCATTCTGGTTTAGGGATTGCGATTCGGCTTGAACTTTGTAGGTGGGAGTTCTATCCATGATGAACTCATAGCTCCTATAAGTGTGGTCATCATGTCCCACCGACCTACAAAAGTTATAGAACAATTGCTGCAAATTTTGTGTATACTTTTGTAGCAAATGATAGTTGTCTGTAGCATGTTTTCCACCTACTCGACAAATTGCGCACCACATATTGACTCACGGTGGTGGCAGAGGTGGTACGGGTGAATATGGAGGTGAATGCGGTGAAGATGGTGGCAATGTGGGTAGGGGTGGTATTCCCAGAATTCTTTGCCTTATCAGATGGATCACACTTTGCGGTGAGACCTTCATGAGTTCTTCCTCTTCCCCTCATGGAGATGAAATCAAGGGGCTAGTTTCTAGTCCCTTGTTTCCTTCGTTCCTGTGAGTTTTTACACTTTGCGTAGCCTCAAACATCAAGGTAATTGCATAAGTCTCTTTTCACACAATAACATTTTAATCCAAGTATTCAGAGACTTTATGTACTTACCTCGTGGTCCCTTGAGAAAGCGTCGCTCTGCCTCGCTATAGCTCATTGAAGTGTCAACTATGAACTGAGTAATGAATCCTCCTATAATTCAATCGAGCCAGTGACCAACGATGCGTGTGATATTATCCTCCGATGCTTCCAACCTTCACACTAACTCTGGGGTCCACACAATAGGATTGTTGAGTTTCCACCTTCCTTGGCTCTTTGCTAGCTTCGTGATACACTCGTACAGCTTAGTAGGAAAGGACACAAAGAAGATTTCATGGATCTTTGTGTACAGGTAGAATTCTAACCACTCTTCTTTTTTCAGTCACGGGTTCCTGTTCTCCTATTCCATGAACTCGTAAATCCTCATGTCCAACGAACCTTCAATTTCCTTCATAGTTTGATTCCAATGATACAACATCAGACATCTCTATGCAGATTCCGGTCTTGGCAGCATAACCATTTGTTGAATTGAGGGAACCTGACCCAGGTTCAGAGTTAATTAGCCAAACAAATCTCTACACTACTAGCCCTTTCGTCATTAGCCTGTAGAGTGCAGACTGAAGTCTCACCCGAAGCAGTATGAGGGGATGCTAGAGCCAAGTTTCCGCACCCTGGAGATGTGTGAGGGGTCGATTTAGTTCAATTGTACCTACCTTCACACACGTCACTTCACGCACTATCCTGACCTACAAGACCTTTGCGATCTGTTAGGATCGCCTTTCACATAGCTCTAACAGGGGGCTAAGATGCTTTCGCACTGCTAGGGAAGTGATCTGCGCTATTTCCCCAAGTTACACCATGTATCTTACTTATATTCTTACAATTGTTAGCTAACTTCGTGTAAACAGATACCTTATCTCACATTTACTTAATCAACACAATCAGATATGTTCGCGCACCATATAGACAACATAAATGCAATTTATACCCATTATATTCGATACAAAAATAGGAAATAAATACACATAATTGATGTAACACTTCTCTTTATTAATGCTTCAATAGTTATAGACTCGACTCACCCTGCACACTCAGAAGCAGGGGTTTGCACACTCAGCTGCAGACTACTAGGCCTCTGCGTACTCAGTTGCAGAGCCTTCTCCTACTCTACGACCCAAAGACTCGACTCTATGCTTAGATCTTCCGCTATCCTTCTATTCCATCATCGTTCCTTCTAATTCTATTATATCTCAACTACTTAGAGCCTCGCTCTATTTATACAATCCCATGGTTCGGGGATCATAGGTAGATCTCTAAAGCTGACATTACATTACAAAATTGAGGGTAGAAAACCATATGACTCATTTACAACTTCACGCTCCACGCCCACAAAATGCGGAGTCTTTACATTGATTTACAACTTTTAACCAAAAATTGGGCTTTAAGCCACAAAAATTTCCTTGGGGGATCCCATGCCTAACACTGGCGTAGACATTTTGGCAAGGATGATCATCTGGTTCCACTCAAGAAAGGTTGCAAATATTGGGCTTTAAGCTAAATCCTCCCAAAACTATCGACTCATATACTTAAAACAGTAAGGCTCAGAGACAATTCTTAGAATGAAAAGTGTTCTTCGGTGGACCAACCTGTCCAATTTATAGGAGGTTTTGAATTCAAATCCGACTGTTCCCTCCAATTTCTGATCATAAATGTGTCTTTGGTGGCAAATCTCCAAATATTTTTTTCCATAAATGGTGCCTATCCGCTCCTCTTAACATGAATTTTTCCATCAAATCATGAATAGTGACTCCAACGACTACATTTAGACCCATCTGCGTAGCACTATCCTCCATGGCACAACTCATCCAACGCAACTTCACCTCTCGCACTCCTGTCTTCTATCGTGCAACCTCCTTGCTATGTTTTTCTTTTATTTGGGTAGTGTAGTTTATAGTCCTACAATCCCTTACATCTGCCTTAATTACTAAGATTTTTCTGCTACCATGTAGTCATTGTGCAGGGGTAGGATCCCCTGTATACAACTTCAACCTACTTCCATTCACTTTTCTAGGGAATGGTTCCCCATTTAGCTTTGCTAGATGAACTTTTACACCATTTGTGATCTCCTTAACAACATATGGCCCGAACCAGTGCATTTGAAATTTCCCTGGAAATTTTGTGGACTTGCTGTCATATAGTAGCACTAAATCATCCAACTTGAAAGTGCACGACTTAATATTCCTATCATGCCATGCTTTCTCGCTTTCCTTTTGCACTTGCTAGTGAAAGCCTGCAAAAAAGTGGTCCTTTTCTAACTCCATTAGCTGTGTGAGCTGTTCCTCCAAGGTCTTGCGATCCGCCATCTCTGTCAAATCCGCAGTACATAAACTTGGCACAATATACTCCATACATATCATTGCTTCATTCCCATAGACCAACCTAAATGGTGTTTGGCATGTCAACTTCTTGCAGGTCATCCTATAGGCCCATAGCACTGCTATGATGTGCATATACCAGTCATTCCTCTGAGCGTTACAGACCTTCGTCAGCGCATTTTCCAAGATGTTGTTAAATGTTTCCACCTTTCCATTTTTCTGTGGGTGATAGGGCGTGATCTTTTGATGATACACCTGGAATTCCTAAAGCATCGCTCTAATCATTTCATTCAAGAAATGTGTACCCATATCACTCATCAATATCTTAGGGCATCCAAACCGTGTTGAGACATATTCAAAAAAAAACTTCACAACGATGGTAGCTGTACAATCCTTCACTAGTTGCACTTCGCCCATCTAGTTAAATACTTTGTTGCAGTAATGGTATACCGTGCACCCGTATTATTTCTTAGTTGTTGTTTTGGACCTATGAAATCAATGGCCCACTTATCAAATTCCTGTAATGAGACTTGAGGATTTAAGGGCAATTCATCTCTTTGCGAAGGCTTTCCCGTCCTTTGGAAAGCATCACACGCCTTGCAGTATGCCTTAGAGTCCTTATGTAATGTCAGCCACCATAATCCAATGCAAAAAATCTTCTCCGTGACTGCTTTTCCTGCATAGTGTTGGGAACGGGATCCCCCAAGGACAGTTTTGGTGCTCAAATCCAATGTTTGGGTCAAATTTTGTAATAAAATTGTAAAGTCTCCACATTTTATGGTCACGGAGCGCGAAGGTGTCATGAGTCATAAAGGGTTGTCCACCCTTACTTTTGTAAAGTAAAGCTGGCTATAAAAGATCTACCCATGGTCCGCGGACCATGGGATTGTATAAAAAGAGCTAAGTAAGTAAGCTCTAGGTAGTTCAATAGTCACTAAGCTAGTAATATCTCTGAAGTAAGAAGTCTAAGTTTTGGGTCGTAGCATAGGTAAAGGTTCTGCAGCTGAGTGTGTAGAGGCCTAGGGTGGAAGTCCGTAGACCCCTAAAGCTGTGTGCGTAGGGCAGATAGAGTCTGTAATCACTTGAAGATATTAATAAAGAGAAGTATTCTACAAATTCTATGTCTTTGTTTCGGTTAATGCATCTTGTCAAGTTGTGTATGAATGTCATTTATAATGCTTATGTGATGCACAAATATTTGTAGTTACGTCGGATAAATGAACACAAATAAGAATATCTATTTACGTTGTGCTAGCTATGATTATCTAATAAGATAAGTAAGATTATTAGGATAACTTGGCAATCTGTGCAATATTCTGCCTTAGCAATGCGAAAGTATATGAACCGAAGGTTAAGGTTGCATGAAGGTGAGCCGTATCCTTTCGTGGAGGCATCGAAGGGAGGAATAAGGGGTTAGGTAGCCAGAGCCCTAGAACTCAATGATCTGTGCGAAAGTAGGAATATAAGGAATAAACCAACATCACGACCATCTCAGGGTGCGGAAACTTGGTTCCAACATCCCCCCATACTGCTTTGGGTGAGACTTCGGTCCGCGCTCTGCGGGCTGATGCCGAAAGGGCCAGTAGTGTAGGGGTTTGTTTGGCTAACAAATGTTGAACCTGGGTCAGGCCCCAACAAGTCAACAAATGGTTCCATTGCTGGGACTAGAATCTGCATAAGAGATGTGTGATGTCATATCACTGGAATCCAACTAAGAAAGAGATCAGAGACTGGTTGGATAGGAAGATCCATGAATTCGCGGCGCCGGAGAATAGAAGTCTGCGACTGAGAAAGGAACAATGGTTGGACATGTTATCACAAAATCAGGTACTGAAGGCTGCCAATCAGCAAGACTTTGTGTAACTGTTTCAAACCAGGCTTTAGACTAAGGCTTAGCCTCCTTAGTCAGAGAGGGCTCTCTCACAGACTATGAATATTGACAAATAACAGGGAAAGATGGCTAACTCTTAAAACACATGAAAAATAAGCTGGCTGGACAAATATCAAAGTGATTCCCATTGGGCTTATGGAGTCTCACACATCTCAGCAAACAAAAAACACTATCCTTTCATAGAAGTCAGGGCACTTTACATCTAATGTTCAAACATAACTTACATAAAACACAGTTTGCCAAGGCATACAGGAAGTCAGAGCATGACACATGAGTTCTGAGTGATTATGCAGTAACAAAACTGTAAAAGAACACTAAAGAGAATAAACCATCATACATTTGAACCATTAGATCCATTGTGAATCCTGAGAAGAAACAACAGACATTTGTATTACTGAAATCTGCTATACATAAACCAAAATAGTCTTGTCTTTTATCAAAACATCCAACCCCAATTACATCCAAGTCTGATCCATATATAGGAATACATGCTTAACCACCTCGAGCTTCCTCCTCCAGCATGAGGGGAGCATCGAAGGCTGCTATTAACTATCCCTATCTACTGTGTAACTAATTCATTAATTACATAATTGCTGAACTGTAACTACAAAGGGTCCTAATTTATTCAAAACTCAAAATCTGTCCTCCTCGTATCATGCTTCCTTCCTGACTCTTTGACACATGTCTTCTTTCTGTTTTGGTCGAGATATCTTGGAGGAGAATACACTGAACAAGCTGGCTTTGGATACTGGCTGCGTAGATGGCTCATTAATCAATCAAGATAAGTGCCCTGTTTTCACGGTCCTTGTCTCCCATCATTCTTCACTACTTAAAGAACATGTTCCCCTCTCTTTAATTCTTCAAAAACAACGCATATCACCATACTCCCCAATGAGCTGGAAGCCTTGTGGACTGAACAGGTGTACAAACCAAAATCTCCGGTAACCTTAACCAGAACCCTAACAATTCGGTCATAAAGTACCTTTAACGAAGCTTTAGCTAAAAACAAAATATTTCACCTTTCCCAAAATGTACATCTGTCATTCTCTGAATAGCTAGGAGAGTCTTTTATGGTCTCCCTTATGCTCTTGAGGCATTTCCTTCAAAAATTTGCTGACCTCATCATTAAATTCTTTGTTTTTCTTATAAAACAGCACCTACAGCAGTTTCGTAGCGCGCTACGAAACTGCTGTTTTTGCTAAAACAGAGTACATTTGCACTAAAGCGTCTTTTGTTTGAACTTATGACTTTTCAAACTTCTTCTACAGGTGTCAAAGACTTAGGTAATCTCAAAATAGTGGAACTTAAACAAAATTGACCAAAACTAAGAATATCACCTTTTCCTCAAATCAGTGAGCTAGTTGACCTAGCTGTGTCTTCAAATTTGCAATCTCCTTCTTCAAAGCTTTGTTTTTAGCTCTCAGGGTCATGTTCATTTTCCTGATATGTTTAGCTTGTTTGAGGGCTGGAACCATCCAGGTATATACATCAGCTACTGAATCTACATGACTCACTAGGCTTCTGCTACCCTTTAACACTGCTTTTCTATAGTTGGCATACCTAACTGCACGCTCCTTAATCACATTCTTTGCTTTGACAATTTCCTCTTTGGCTGCTCCCACTTGATTCTTTATGGCTGTTTCCACTTGATTCTTTATGGCAATCACATTTCCTCCTTGGGTGATGATAACCTTTCTGTTCTTGTCTTTATGTTTGACTGCCTCCACTGTTTTGGTCAATACTTCAATTACCTCTGTTCTGGGTGACTTTACAACTTTCTCTCCTTTATGCACTTTCTCCTTTACAGCTTCTTCTCCTTTATGCACTTTCTCCTTTACAGCTTCTTCTCCTTTATGCACTTTCTCAGCTTCTCTAATTTGTTTCCTTGTAACTGGCCTTCTTGGCTTGAACATAAACTCCTCACTAGGCTCATCAAACCTTAATCTCTTTGAAGCTTTTGATTTCTTAGTGCTCTCAGGAGAAGATTGGGTCAAATCAATATGCATGGGTTCAAGATGCACTGGTTCTTCCTGCTCAAATTCAATAGCCTCAAGTAAATCACTTAGGCTGGCCTTTGAAATTGGACCTTCCTCCACAGCTACTGATTTGCCCTTCTCTTTGCTTAATTGACCTCTTGTTTTAACTCTTGATACACTTTCAGACCCAGCTGATCCAGGTACCTCTTTCTTGTGCTTGACCTTTTCCTTTGATGATGACTGATGTGGTTGAGGTGGCTCTTTAATAACCAAGGGCTTGACTGGTTTGTTCAACTGAGATTTAACCTTCTTTTTCTCCCTAGCCTCCTTTCTAAGCTCAGCAATAGTAGGTTCCTCCACTGATTCTTCTCTTTCTCTAAGTGGCTGTGGGGTGAGGCCTGTCTTACTCTGGAAACCGGCCATATAGATGAACGAATTCCAATCCCTACCAATCTTCTGCAAACCATCCAACACTAACAGTTTAACTAGGCCATGGTGAAACCATGATGTCTCACAATCATCCTTCCTCAATTGGATTTTATCACACATCTTGCTGAGGCTACGAAACAAGTAAAATGGGAGGTCTATAGATGCTTTACCCGTAAAATGCAGCAACAACTTGAAATGATAGGAATAAACTTTGTTATATCTACCCTCACAAGTTAAATACTTTTGAATACAAGTAAGAAGCATAGCATAACTCTCCTTAACATAACTTCTAGGCACAGCCTTGGTTAAATCTTCATTCACATAGACTTCTTTCAAGAATTCTTTACAGGGGCTCATATCAAATTTGAAATTTTTAAACCACTCCTGCCCCCCTCTGGGAATCTCAGTTACACTAGCAATAACCTCTGGAGATACTGGGAATTCTAACATAGATACCTTGGAACTTAAGCCTGTAAAATTCAAGGCAAACTCTTTTGTTACCTGAGTGTGACCTCCCTTCAGCTTTTCACAGAAACTCCAGCAACCAGCGTCTTTAAAGGCCTTTTTAACACCTTCATCCCTCAATGCCAGGTCCAATCCTTCGGGCTCTACCCTCTGACACCTTCCAGACCGATGCTCCTTCTTCTCCATTACGCTTTGAAATCTTTTGCACAGAGAAACACCGGCAGCCTCAACTCAAAAAGCAAGTTCAAATTTTAGAACGCAGGCTCGCTTGAAATGCAACTCCCTTGAAGAAGAAACTCGGGTTCATTTCAATTCAAATATCTTAACATATAAGCTGGCCACTTCATGTAATGTTAACAGAACATCATGACACAACTATGCATGACAAAAACATTTGAATGGACTTAATGCACATGACTATGAACCTATTGGTGGAATGATGGCTCGTAAGTGCTTGGAAGGTACACTAACTGACAACAACCGACCGGACACAATGACTCATCCCCGGACATGACATTTTAAGGATCTGCGCTGCAAAATCCCCGAATCCGCGATTTCGTAGCGCAGACAGTTATAACTTAGCGACATGTGCTGCGAAATGGCTGGCGCTACGAAAAGGCTAAAACATTATTGCGCTTCAAAATCAACCAATCAAACTGCGCTGCGAAACTGCGAAAAGGACAAATGACATATACGAGATAAGACATGTCTTAATCAATCATGATGGAGGATGACTAACGGTTTTGAAAATGATTCTCATCAATATCATTGAAAAACATGACCCCTAAGTAGTAAACATAAGACAACAACCATTTGACACCCATTTTTGACAATGAAATTTTGGACACAATTTATGTACATGTGACTGCAGTTCTAGGTGATAACAGTGGCTCCACTTGGGATAGTGTGCTCCTGTAGTACACTAAGAACTCGTAGAATCAGTGCCTTGTCCATTTAAAAAAAAAAAAAAAAACACACAACTGACAAGCATCCCTTTCGAGCTTTGTGGGCCTTCTCCTCGGGCTAAAACCTTTCTGTTCAGCTTGTCATTTATTTTCAACAGGAAAATTCAAAACGGTTATATACAATGTTCATGAGATACTTGGCAGACTTTTACTGATTGTAATGCTTTAAGAACCTGCCATTAACAGGTCCTCCAGCATATGGTGTTCCATCAACTTCCTGCAGAATGTAAGTGTTTTTTCCATGGAAAGCAGAAATCTGATATGGCCCTTTCCATAAATTCTCAAATTTGCCATGTTTACCTTTCTCTTCAATTCTGGCTTCCCATTTTAGGACTTTATCATTAATTTGAAATGTGACCTCTTTGATCTTTTTGTCAAATGCCCTCTTGACTCTATTCTGATTTTGTTGATGATCTTCAAACACCTCATTCCTTTTCTCCTGCAAAGCTATCAACTGATTAATTCTTCGCTGTATAGCATTTGGCTCCTCTTCTAATCCCTGAATTAGCTTCATAACCGGTACCCCAAGAGATGTAGGGAAAATTGCTTCTGCTCCATACACAAGTTCATAAGGAGATGTCCCAATGGACCTCTTCGTGCAAATTCGATCAGCCCACAAGGCATACTTTAGTTTCAAATTCCAAGCCTTTTTATTATCCTGCAGCAGCTTCTTAATAATCCTCACAAGACTCTTGTTTGAACTCTCAGCTAAGCCATTTCCCTGCGGATAGTAAGCAGTGGAATGACCAAGGGAAATATGGTACTGATGACAAAAATTTATCATTCTTTCAGACTTAAAAGCCTGGGCATTGTCTGTGATAATCTTGATTGGACAACCAAACCTTGATAAAATATTATTTTCCAGAAAGGATATTATCACTGAGTCATTGGCCTGCCTGGTAGGTATCACCTCTATCCACTTTGTAAAATAATCAGTGGCTGTGAGGATCCAGCGATGCTGTCCTGATGAAGGAGGATGGATTTCCCCTATAAAATCTAATCCCCACTGCTGGAAGGGTGCTTCAACATAGATAGGAACCAATGGTAATGGCATGAGCTTTCTCCTTCCTTCAAATACTTGACATTCATGACATGCTGCTATCTTCTTGTAAATGTCTCTGAACATAGTTGGCCAAAAATATCCAGCTCTCAAAACTTTATTTGCAGTGGCTTTCCAATAATGATGGCCTCCACAATCTCCCTTATGAAATTCATCAATTACCTTATCAGCCTCTTCTTCAATGAGACAATTTAATAAAATCCCTCCAGCATCCTTCCAAAATAAATTCTGCTCATACACAAAATATCTAAGGGATTTTAGCTTGGTGAAGCAAGCTTTAGATTTGGAAAGGTTATCCGGGGCTCTATTGTGCTGCAATACAAATGCCACATCCTTATACCATTCTGATGTCAAGAATTTTTCATTGATTTGGACCAACTCTTCTTCATTCTCAGAAATTTTTGATATTTCTGTGCTAAAATTGATACCAATGCAGTCCAGATTTGACTGAGTTAGCAACTTTGCCAAGCCTTGACCCTTCACCAACTTGGTGGGCCTAATCTCAATATCATATTCTAACAGCTTGGCTATCCACTTTCCTCTTTTTCCATCCGGGTCTGCTTGTGTAAGAATATCTTTTATAACAGCACTTGGCACGTATGCAACAATATGAGAGTGCAACACATAAATTCTGAAATCCTTAATGGCCTTTACCAATGCATATGCTTGCTTTTCTAAAATGTTATATTTCAACTCAGCATTAGCTAATGTCTTACTAAAGAAAGAAATGGGTTGTTCAGTACCTTGACTTCCCTTCTGTAGCAAAACTCCAGCAATTGTATCTTCAGAAGCAAATGTGAATATCAAGGACTCCTTGGTAAAATCCAGGCTGATGAGGACTGGTGCTTGAGTGAGGGCCTTTTTAATTTCTTCAAATGATTTCTTTGCTTCAGCTGTCCACTTGAAATCTGTTCCTTTCCTTAACATCTTGGTTATATGTTTGACCACTTCAGCGAAGTTAGGGATGAATCTTCTAACAAAATTAACCTTTCCAAGAAAAGATTGAACTTCTTTCTTGCTTCTTGGCAAATCCAACCTTTGAATAGCACTGACTCTATTAGGATCAATCTTAATACCCTCTTCAGAAATAATATGCCCAAGTAACTTACCAGAGGTTAAAGCAAAGATACTTTTGGTTGGGTTTAAGGAAATACCAAACCTCCTACACTTTAATAAGATCCTTTCTAGGTGCTTTAAGTGGTCTTCTTCCCTCTTTGAAAATACTGTGATATCATCAAGATATACCACCACTGTTTTATCCTTTTCTTCAGCAAAAGCAATGTCCATAGCCCTCTGGAAAGTCGCCCCTGCATTCATGAGACCAAAGGGCATTTTTGCATACATAAAGGTGCCCCATGGTGTAGTGAAAGCTGTCTTCTCCTGATCATTTGGATGAACAAGGATCTGATTATACCCTGAGAAACCATCCAGCATAGACATTCTTTGGGAACCAACAATATTTTGCAAAATAAGATCCATTTTAGGAAGAGGGTAATTATCTTTCAGTGAAGCCTTGTTTAAGTTCCTGAAATCTATGCAAATTCTAATCTCCCCATTCTTTTTCCTGACAGGAACCAAGTTAGCAAGCCAATTTGAGAATCTGATTGGAACAATAATCTTTGCATCAAAAAGCTTTTTCACCTCCTTTTCAATCAGTGGCATCAGAAGGGGATTAATTCTCCTTAATTTCTGCTTAAAAGGTTTCTCATTTGGCTTAATTGGGATGGTGTGTTGTATGATTGAAGAATCATATTGCTTCAATTCAGCATAGCTCCATGCAAAAACATCAATAAACTTCTTCATCATTTCAACATACTTGACCTTCATATCAGCTGATAAAAACTTTGAAATCTTGACTAATTTAGGCACAACTGAGTCACCTAAATTACAGCTTTCTATTTCCTCTTCATTAGCTTGCAACCTTGGTGCTTTAAACACATCATTCTGATCAAATAACTTTTCAAGAGGAATGAGGCCTTTAGGGATTAAGTTATTTTGCAACTGCAACACTTCAGACTTCTCCTTTGTCTCAGCTAACATATTCTGCTGATCAATTTGATTATTCTCAAACTCCTCTTTCAACTCAAGAAAATTTCTTACCTGCTGATCATCTTCAAATACTTGCCAATTTATGATATTATCTGGGATGACTGGTCTATGGCGAACTTGCACTTCATAGCTATCAGAAGAATGTTTGGGAATAACAAAAAGACTGGCTGCTACAGCAAGAGAGTCTGCAATAGAATTTTGATCTCTGTTTTTAATGATGAAGGAATAGGATTGAAACTTTTCCAACAGCTCCAACACTAAGTTTCTGTAGGCTCTCATCCTGACATCCTTTGTTTGATATGTACCCTGTACTTGCTTAATAATTAATTCAGAATCTCCACAAACAACAATGTTCTTTGCCTTCAACTCTATCAAGGTTTCTAAGCCTAACACCAGAGACTCGTACTCAGCCATGTTATTGGTACAATCAAAGTTAAGTTTGTATGATAGAAACTTACTTTCTTCTGTTGGACTAACAATCCAAATTCCAGCTCCTGCGCCATCTTTTCCTGCTGCTCCATCAAAGTATAAGGTCCAACAACCATTGATATCTCTTTCATTTCTTTGCTGTTCCTCCTGACACTGATTTTCTGCATGCTCTTGTGATTCTTTACCAACTGATTCATGGAACAAGATAGCTGACCCCAAACCTGTATCACATGAGTAAATAGGAAAATTCTGAGGCTTGTCCTTGCTGCTTACCATGTATGCCATCCTTGTTTCACGATACAACCTTCTTTGTTCGCCAAACACTGGGATAGTAGCATATGTCAGATCCATTTGCATGGTACCCTTGATCTTTGCAGCCCACGACCTTGAAAGAAGCATCCCAAACTTAGGTGGAATGTCTGCAACAACAATGTCCATGACAGTTGTTTTTGCTGGGATTTGTGTTAGAGCCACAACCACATCTTTTATCAACCCAATGCAATGAACTCTCTTTGAATCAAAAGAAAATAAGTCTTTGTATGGTCTAGTTACTTCTAATCCCATTCTTTCCATAATTACCTTAGGCATGAGATTATGTGATGCCCCTGAATCCAGCATAGCATTATGAAGAGTCATATCATGGATATTGATGCTTATATAGAAAGGAGGAAACTCATCACTTTGTTCATCTTCAAGTCTTGGTCCTAAACAGATAATAGGATTATCTTCTTGCACACTTAGAATATCAGCCCCTCCTGGTGGAGAATTAAGCATTTCCACAATCTTGCTTCTATATTTGTCTACTTTCAGAATCTCATTAAATGGAACTGATATTTTAATCTTGGCAATCTCATTTTCTATGTTAAAAATAGAAGTAGACTTTTCAAGTTCCTTAGGGGGTGTAGGGCTTTGAATATCCTTTCTCTCACCAGAGGAATCACCTTTACCATCAGTCTGCTTTGTCTTTTCCTTCTTATCTTCAACTGCCTTTGAAACATTCTTCTTGGGCTGTGCTTTATTTGCTGTAATAGGGACATCTCGGTTTCTGAGGTTGTACTGTTTCTGAATTTCAAATATGGCATGCTGATAACCCTTCAAGAAATCTGAAGGCTCCTCTTTTGCCTTTACCAAACTAGACTCATCATGCTCTTATTTTGTTAAGAAAATTTCTGAGTCTTCTTCACCCAAGCAATGAATAGACTCCTCAGGTACCTCAGGTTCTTCTTCTTCATCCACCATGTTTTGCTGGAAAGGAGGTCTCACTGGAGGATCTGCTTGCTGATTTCTATTGTCCCTTGGTCTTTGTTGATTTTGAGGCCTTCTAAATTGAGGATTCCTAAACCTAGGCTCTTGTTGTGCTTGGGGAGCAGCAGTATTCCCAAGTACTAATTGATCCATCAATTTCTCCATGGTTTTCATCATGGTTTCAAATTTTTCTTCTTGAGCAGAGGTAGAAGGTTTCTCCTCTTCCTTTATCTTAGCCTTTGCCATCTTTGACTTCTTAGCAGCTAGCATATTTACCTCAACCTTAACTGCATCATTCTGCATATCAACAAGAGTAGCAGACTCTCTTTCTCTGAGTAAAAGAGAGAAATCTGAATCAAATGACTCAGCATACCTTAACTGTGCCAAAGCTCCAGGAGGTTTCAAGTGTGCTGGAATGGAATTATATACCTTATTAAACCTCTTAGAAAAGTTTTGGACAGTTTCATCTGGGTCTCTTCTTAGGCTATTGTATTCAGTGAGGGCTTGAACAGGATTGGTTCTATTTCCCCATTTCCTCAGAAAAATATCTTCAAACTCAGCCCAACTATGAATGCTACCAGCTGTTAGGGCTTTAAACCATTTTCTGACTTCCCCAATGAAAGTCTGAGCAAACAATCTCAGTTTTACATCTTCATCATCCACTTCATACCTATCAATAAAATCATTGAATCTATCCACATGTTCCTCTGCTGTAATATCTTCATCCCCTCCCCATGTTGGAATCCTAGCAGCATATTTATTAGGAAGATCATGTAAAACGGCAGGGAGAGCTAGGGGAGCATACCTAGCAGGTACAGCCATAATGAAAGGAGGAGCAGGGATAACAGGTACTGTGTGACTAGGAGGACCAGAACTAGTATGAGATGTTGGCTGAGGAGTATTTGGACTAGCAGAGGCAGAAGATAAAGTATGAGTACGGAAAGGACTATTGGGACTTTGTAATCCACTGACAAAAGAACTCCAATTTGGGAGAGGTAAACTAGTTTTTGATTTAAGAAAAACTTCAAAAGGGTCAAGCTCCTTGAGCTGTTTCAAATCCTCTTCCTCGAATAACAATTCAGAAGTAACAATTTCCCAAAACTCTTCTTTATCTTTTTGTGACACTAAAGATGAAGTATCAATGCCTTTCTTTTGTAAATCTAATATGATACCAATAAGCTCTTCTTCATTTTCAGACCTCAACAACACTTCTTGGATTTTATCATCAACAATTTTATCCTCAGGACTTCTAGCAAAATCAGGAAACAAGGATTTGGAAATATCTGAAGTACCTGGTATATCCAAGAATCTTTGTTTACTCCTTGAGATGATATTAGGATTTTCCACAGGACTAGGTGGGTTTGGGTCTGGATTACTCCTCGTATACCTTCCTCTCGAAGCCACCTTTTAAACTTTAAGAATTCATGGAGTCACCAAGGTAGAACGCAGCCTCGAAAACCTTTTTGAACTCCTGCTACCTTCAGAAATTCAATCTTATAACTACGGGAATGAGTAATCTTCAGGCTCCCGACAGACGCACCAAAATGTTATCACAAAATCAGGTACTGAAGGCTGCCAATCAGCAAGACTCTGTGTAACTGTTTCAAACCAGGCTTTAGACTAAGGCTTAGCCTCCTTAGTCAGAGAGGGCTCTTTCACAGACTATGAATATTGACAAATAACAGGGAAAGATGGCTAACTCTTAAAACACATGAAAAATAAGCTGGTTGGACAAATATCAAAGTGATTCCCATTGGGCTTATGGAGTCTCACACATCTTCAGCAAACAAAAAACACTATCCTTTCATAGAAGTCAGGGCACTTTACATCTAATGTTCAAACATAACTTACATAAAACACAGTTTGCCAAGGCATACAGGAAGTCAGAGCATGACACATGAGTTCTGAGTGATTACGCAGTAACAAAACTGTAAAAGAACACTAAAGAGAATAAACCATCATACATTTGAAGCATTAGATCCATTGTGAATCCTGAGAAGAAACAACAAACATTTGTATTACTGAAATCTGCTATACATAAACCAAAATAGTCTTGTCTTTTATCAAAACATCCAACCCCAATTACATCCAAGTCTGATCCATATATAGGAATACATGCTTAACCACCTCGAGCTTCCTCCTCCAGCATGAGGGGAGCATCGAAGGCTACTATTAACTATCCCTATCTACTGTGTAACTAATTCATTAATTACATAATTGCTGAAATGTAACTACAAAGGGTCCTAATTTATTCAAAACTCAAAATCTGTCCTCCTCGTATCATGCTTCCTTCCTGACTCTTTGACACATGTCTTCTTTCTATTTTGGTCGAGATATCTTGGAGGAGAATACACTGAACAAGCTGGCTTTGGATACTGGCTGCGTAGATGGCTCATTAATCAATCAAGATAAGTGCCCTGTTTTCACGGTCCTTGTCTCCCATCATTCTTCACTACTTAAAGAACATGTTCCCCTCTCTTTAATTCTTCAAAAACAACGCATATCACCATACTCCCCAATGAGCTGGAAGCCTTGTGGACTGAACAGGTGTACAAACCAAAATCTCCGGTAACCTTAACCAGAACCCTAACAATTCGGTCATAAAGTACCTTTAACGAAGCTTTAGCTAAAAACAAAATATTTCACCTTTCCCAAAATGTACATCTGTCATTCTCTGAATAGCTAGGAGAGTCTTTTATGGTCTCCCTTATGTTCTTGAGGCATTTCCTTCAAAAATTTGCTGACCTCATCATTAAATTCTTTGTTTTTCTTATAAAACAGCACCTATAGCAGTTTCGTAGCGCGCTACGAAACTGCTGTTTTTGCTAAAACAGAGTACATTTGCACTAAAGCGTCTTTTGTTTGAACTTATGACTTTTCAAACTTCTTCTACAGGTGTCAAAGACTTAGGTAATCTCAAAATAGTGGAACTTAAACAAAATTGACCAAAACTAAGAATATCACCTTTTCCTCAAATCAGTGAGCTAGTTGACCTAGCTGTGTCTTCAAATTTGCAATCTCCTTCTTCAAAGCTTTGTTTTTAGCTCTCAGGGTCATGTTCATTTTCCTGATATGTTTAGCTTGTTTGAGGGCTGGAACCGTCCAGGTATATACATCATCCACTGAATCTACATGACTCACTAGGCTTCTGCTACCCTTTAACACAGCTTTTCTATAGTTGGCATACCTAACTGCACGCTCCTTAATCACATTCTTTGGTTTGACAATTTCCTCTTTGGCTGCTCCCACTTGATTCTTTATGGCTGTTTCCACTTGATTCTTTATGGCAATCACATTTCCTCCTTGGGTGATGATAACCTTTCTGTTCTTGTCTTTATGTTTGACTGCCTCCACTGTTTTGGTCAATACTTCAATTACCTCTGTTCTGGGTGACTTTACAGCTTTCTCTCCTTTATGCACTTTCTCCTTTACAGCTTCTTCTCCTTTATGCACTTTCTCCTTTACAGCTTCTTCTCCTTTATGCACTTTCTCAGCTTCTCTAATTTGTTTCCTTGTAACTGGCCTTCTTGGCTTGAACATAAACTCCTCACTAGGCTCATCAAACCTTAATCTCTTTGAAGCTTTTGATTTCTTAGTGCTCTCAGGAGAAGATTGGGTCAAATCAATATGCATGGGTTCAAGATGCATTGGTTCTTCCTGCTCAAATTCAATAGCCTCAAGTAAATCACTTAGGCTGGCCTTTGAAATTGGACCTTCCTCCACAGCTACTGATTTGCCCTTCTCTTTGCTTAATTGACCTCTTGTTTTAACTCTTGATACACTTTCAGACCCAGCTGATCTAGGTACCTCTTTCTTGTGCTTGACCTTTTCCTTTGATGATGACTGATGTGGCTGAGGTGGCTCTTTAATAACCAAGGGCTTGACTGGTTTGTTCAACTGAGATTTAACCTTCTTTTTCTCCCTAGCCTCCTTTCTAAGCTCAGCAATAGTAGGTTCCTCCACTGATTCTTCTCTTTCTCTAAGTGGCTGTGGGGTGAGGCCTATGTTACTCTGGAAACCGGCCATATAGATGAACGAATTCCAATCCCTACCAATCTTCTGCAAACCATCCAACACTAACAGTTTAACTAGGCCATGGTGAAACCATGATGTCTCACAATCATCCTTCCTCAATTGGATTTTATCACACATCTTGCTGAGGCTACGAAACAAGTAAAATGGGAGGTCTATAGATGCTTTACCCGTAAAATGCAGCAACAACTTGAAATGATAGGAATAAACTTTGTTATATCTACCCTCACAAGTTAAATACTTTTGAATACAAGTAAGAAACATAGCATAACTCTCCTTAACATAACTTCTAGGCACAGCCTTGGTTAAATCTTCATTCACATAGACTTCTTTCAAGAATTCTTTACAGGGGCTCATATCAAATTTGAAATTTTTAAACCACTCCTGCCCCCCTCTGGGAATCTTAGTTACACTAGCAATAACCTCTGGAGATACTGGGAATTCTAACATAGATACCTTGGAACTTAAGCCTGTAAAATTTAAGGTAAACTCTTTTGTTACCTGAGTGTGACCTCCCTTCAGCTTTTCACAGAAACTCCAGCAACCAGCGTCTTTAAAGGCCTTTTTAACACCTTCATCCCTCAATGCCAGGTCCAATCCTTCGGGCTCTACCCTCTGACACCTTCCAGACCGATGCTCCTTCTTCTCCATTACGCTTTGAAATCTTTTGCACAGAGAAACACCGGCAGCCTCAACTCAAAAAGCAAGTTCAAATTTTAGAACGCAGGCTCGCTTGAAATGCAACTCCCTTGAAGAAGAAACTCGGGTTCTATCAATTCAAATATCTTAACATATAAGCTGGCCACTTCATGTAATGTTAACAGAACATCATGACACAACTATGCATGACAAAAGCATTTGAATGGACTTAATGCACATGACTATGAACCTATTGGTGGAATGATGGCTCGTAAGTGCTTGGAAGGTACACTAACTGACAACAACCGACCGGACACAATGACTCATCCCCGGACATGAAATTTTAAGGATTTGCGCTGCAAAATCCCCGAATCCGCGATTTCGTAGCGTAGACAGTTATAACTTAGCGACATGTGCTGCGAAATGGCTGGCGCTACGAAAAGGCTAAAACATTATTGTGCTTCAAAATCAACCAATCAAACTGCGCTGCGAAACTGCGAAAAGGACAAATGACATATACGAGATAAGACATGTCTTAATCAATCATGATGGAGGATGACTAACGGTTTTGAAAATGATTCTCATCAATATCATTGAAAAACATGACCCCTAAGTAGTAAACATAAGACAACAACCATTTGACACCCATTTTTGACAATGAAATTTTGGACACAATTTATGTACATGTGACTGCAGTTCTAGGTGATAACAGGACAGGTACTTATATACAAAAATACATGACATATTTTTCTGTACCTTTCTGGTTGAGCTATATGAGTGGATCACAAAGTTAGCATATAGCCAAGGAAGGTGGAAACTTGATGGTCCTATTGTTTGGACCCCGAAGCTATTGCAGAGATTGGAAGCATCTAAGGATAAGATTGCTCGCGCTGTCGACCATTGTCTCGATCTCGTCATAGGAGGATTTGTAACTAAATTCATGGTCAACACCTCAGTTAGCTACAACGAAGTGGAGCGGCTCTTTTTCAAAGGTCCACAAGGTAAGTACGTGAAATATTTGAATACCTAGATTAAAATGTTATTGTGTCAAAACTGGATTATGCAACTACCTTGATGTTTGGGGCTATGCGAAGCGGAAAAACTTACAAGAATGAAGGAAGAAAGGGTCCTCAATATAGTCCACTGATTTCACCTCCACAGGGTGATGAAGAGGGAATAGTGCAGGATTCTCTGCAATGTGATATTTAGTTAATAAGACAAGGATTCCCATGACTGCCACCTCCACCCACACCACCTCCAACTTCACCACCATCACCTGCGACTTCACCCGTACCACCTCCGCCTCCACCACAGTTCAGTATGGAAAAATCACTGAAGCTGCCTTTGTTCAAAGGCTTGGGAAATGAGGACCAAGACCAGTTCTAGTTCGTTGTGAAAGATGTATGTGAAGATCAGGGCGTTACCGATGATAACATGAAGAAGGCAACCCTGGTTAGTGTTCTGCAGGATCGCGCTTTAACTTGGTACATCAAGTACTCTAATGACCCGAATGCTGGAGTCACAGACATCCAGAAAACACTTAATAAAGACTTCAGTGGGCCTAAACCTGAGTCACAGTTGATTGTGGGATTCAAGGAAATCGTGATGAAACCAAGTGAGACACCTTTGGAATTAGATTAGAGAGTGAAGTGTAAAATCTACAAAGATAACATGAACTTAACAGATTGACAACATTGTGAATGGTTTGTGGCTTCGCTCCTGCCTCACTTGAGGGTTGCACTGTCACAACAGAAGATAACGACTCAGGTAGAGGCCTTGGAGATTGCAATGAGACTACATGAAACAATGATGCAAGATCCAAATTTGGGGGTTTAGTAGATCCATGCACAATTGAAAAATATTTTCCTTGAGATGAAAAGTTTGAAGCAGGACAAAACGGTTCAACCAGAGGTGCGCGAAGAGGTATGGTCTCTGAAATGAAAGGGTTAGGGGCATGACAAAGACCATTGTCTCGTATTTGTGAACTATATTGCAGGAGGAGGTCCAATGCCTTTGAGGCTGGAAGCTCAGGTAGGATAGAGTGCGGGCCCTGCATTGTGGTGCACTATATTTCAGGTAGCAGGAAAACATGCCACGGATAACTGTCATTTGTTGCAGAAATTTGTACAAACATCCCAGCAACTATTCTGCAACTTCTTTAGGTCGGTAGGATATGACGAGCGTAATTGTAGGAGCTATGAATTGATGATGGATAGAACTCCCACCTATAGGGTACAGGCAGAAACAAGGCCCCCTGACTAGAGTGTGGGGATGGTGCGAATGGGATTTCATGGACTCTGACGAGGCCGAGGCGGAGGAGGACTTGGTAGAGGTTGGGGAGAGTTGATCTACTACAATTGTGGAGGACTGGGACATTATTACCACGATTGCACTAACCTAACACGTCTGTCATGCAAGTATTGCACTCTATTTGATCATGAAATAGAAAGTTGTCCTACGCTAATAGCTAGGATACATGACAAAGGGGCGTTACTGTTAACGGGAAAAGTGTCTACTCAGAACGCTCCTATCCCACTAAGGTGTGACAGTACCTTAGAAACAAACAGAGAAAACTACTTTTGTATTCTTCTTTATGAACTATAAACGAAGAGGAATAGGATGAACCAACCTGTGTCTTGCGCTAGTCCTTTGATCCAATCTCTCTCCTCTTTGACAGCTTCCAGGTACCTGCTCCCTTACTTGCCCAGCTTCACCAAGTTCCTGCAAGATCACAGAAGAAGAAAACTACACAAAGACATGGATTTATATTCATAAATAGCTTAGGATCAGATTTAAGCTAAACATGCAAATATAACAAACATCATTGATACACAAGCATGTAGGAGAAACTCAAATAGTTTTATTGATATAACAAGAAGGTCCAGGAGGAGTTACAACCAATGATTCCTGATCCAGCATCAACCCCCTAGCAAAGGAATCCCCTCTTCACCTCCAACAAAGCATAAATCACCCAATACTCTGATCTCTATCTCAAAACCAATAGCAATTCTCTGCAATGTACAAAATTCCAGCCTCTGGATCTCTGGGATGAGGGATCCATATATAGATGTATGCAAAGAGGATGAGTCAGCTTATGATTTGACTAGTGGCTTCTCTCCGTCAGTTCTTGCTTCCACTTGGAGACTGAGAGCCTCTTACTCATCCTTGGTCGAACTTAGTGAGGCAAGTGTCATTGGGGAAGATTCTGGAAGCTTCCATTGTCTGTCCACCTCGCGGAATGACACTGCCATTTGTCATTTCCCGCTCAACGCACCCTGGTAGTGCATTTAGGTGCATTGCAACGCACCTAGCTAGTGTACTTGGGTGCTATGCAACGCAACTAGCTAGTGGAGCAGCTGAAATGATCCTGATTTGACTAATTCTGAGCAGTTTCTGGTGGAGAACTTATGGGAGAAGCTGTAATTTGTTGACCTTGCTCCTTTAGGGGCCGGAAAAACACTTTTAGGGACTTAGGATCCCTTGGTTTATGGACATTTCATGCTTAGAGTAAGGCACAAAAATGTCTATAACATTTGCCCCTTAAAGTATGAGGCCGTTTATCGGGTGAAATGCTTTATTAGGAGGATCCGAAGTTCTTTCAGTGCTGGGAGGAGACCTGTAATAAGATACAATACAATACATTATCTTCATACTGTTTTCATGATCTAGCTGAGGCGGGCATTCCCATGCTCAGCTTTATAAATTCATTTTCATGTACATAGGACAGACAATCGTCTGATGGTAGACTGATGATTCTGATAGAGCCATCATCCTTTTGGTAGGATGATTATCTGTGCTGCAAGGTTGTACATTTCAATGTCTTTATTCTCCTGAATATATATTGCAGCCCGGATGGATGAAACTAGATCTGGGGTCTTCAATCTCGTCCGATCTTCACTCGAAGTACAAGTCGATCCATGTGAGAAATGTTTTGAAGTCGAACATGGAAAGACATCGCTTGATTACCAGTCAACGATGTAAATTGTTAACAAGTGCGAGAGGAATCACCGATAATGATGATGACCCTCAAGGTACTGCAGTACAATTCACGTGGTGTGAATAAAGGACTTGGTGTCGAACACCACGCAAAATCTTTCGGTCGAAGGTCATTGATGTATACCTGTCCCCGGAAGTGAGAAACTTGCCATTGAGGCATGCAAGCTTCAAAGTACTGAATGGGGTGTTCCTAGATCAACTTCTTGGATAATGAGCTGATGTCGACAAGAAACAATCCGTCAAAGGAGGGCCTTGATGAATCCCACATCAATGACACGGAATGGAGCAAATGATTTTGATGGAGGTGAAAACGATTTGATGATATATGGTTCAGGATGGCAGTCATGAAAGAATGAAGTGTAATGTATGGTAGTGGATGGGACATGGATGACTTCTCTGGATGACTTCTCTTGAACATGTCGGCGACACTTATGTGATGGATTGGTAGCATTTACCCCAAATGTGGATGGTATGGCGTGACCATGGTGATGTGACCAGTGAATGAAACAACCCAACCCGACTCAGGCACGGAGTGGAAGTGTCATGTTCAAGAGTGACTTGCTACCAATAAAGATTCTTTGAGTTTCTTCCCAATTTTTCCCCAGTCATTGCTGACCAGTACCTCTTTATTTTTGTCAAGCTTGAGGAGGATAACATATGCTTGTTCTATAATTTTCCCTTCGGGCAAACCCATCGCTATGTTTTAACGAGCCTAGCGATAGTGAAACTTGTTCTCGTCTAAAGACAAGTTTGTTGTTATTAATCTTTTTAACGAGTTTAACAACAAAGATAACTCGGTCCTTTTCATTTTTAGAGAGTCTGAAAAGGTACGTAAAGGTAACTCCAAAATTCCATTTTCATCATCTAATCCCTTAAGTCCGAAAAAGTATAAAACAATACAAAAGGGATGAATTTTCGATAGTTTTAACGAGCCGAACAAAACAAGCGCTCGATCTTTTTGTGCAATAATCCCTCAGGTCCAAAAAGATTAAAATCTAGAGGAGGGATAGCACTTCCGGTCGCTTTAACGAGCTGGAAGGCCAAAACTCGACAATCTTTTCATATTTTACAAGTCAATTGAAAAGAGCTTAAAGAAGACTCGTCTTTTGAGGAACGAGTGATAAAATGGGTAGTAGCTGATTCCAGGTAAGGGTTGGAATTTTCCAATCACGGCAGTGTCACAAGGATGGCTAGTGAAATCACTCTTCGTAGCTGTTCCTCAAAATGGGTAAACAATCAAATGGAGGTGAATGATCGGTCAATGGAAAAGTGGAGGTGACGGTGCAAACACGACCAAGGCTTTAATGGCTGAAATGCTTCATTCACGGTGGTTATTTACCGGGGAATAGTTCATTTTTTAATGAGCTTAAACGCGGGTGGAAACATTTTCTCATGTCTTATGTTTATTTTTTAACGAGCTTGAACTATGTGCTAAAACTGCTCGAATAATCCAATCATATGATAAGAATGTCTCATATAAAACGGCAACTTTTAGATTTTTGCCCCACATCCTTTCTTTATGCAAGTTTGGTGATGGCTAATCCTACGAGTTTAAAGGGTTAGAGGTCCTAAAAATTTAAAAAATAAATAGCCGCCCCTCGCTTGCACTCCAAAAGGTTTGCATGCCCCCAGGTATAAAACAGAGTTTCGAGGTCTCCCTCTATTCGAGCTGACAAAACATTCGTTTTATCAAGAAGGGTCACCCTTTATTCGAGCTGACAAAAAATTCATTTTATTAGGAAGGGTACTACCTCTTACAGGTTACCCAAAGATTGTTCTATTCACGGCGCAAACAAAACACTTCTTCGGCGATGTCTACCGAGATAAACAAAGGTGAACGGATGATATAGTGAGACCATCCCTGACATAACTTTGACAAGAGAATCCTGTACTAGAATAACCCCCTCTTCCACTCACGGACGGGGGTACAGACTAGGCATATTCTCCCACGGAAACCTACTTTATACCCAAAGTTTTCCTGCCGAAGCAGACCAGGATGCATGCCCCCTGGGTTTCAGTCATATCCCTCCGAATTACTCGCGCTCATCGGGAGGACGGACTGGGGATTGAGACATTTCTTGCGTGAAGAGACCATTTAGGGATGGTATATGACTATTTGCTATGTGTGATCCGGGAAATGAAAGCTGGTCCACGAGCTTGACCACTCTTCCTTCGTGCGGAAAACACATTACTCTAAAGAGTGAGGAGACGATGGCTCCCATGCAATAAATATAGTCTCGTCCAAGGAGTAGATTATAATCCAAGGGTCATTTGAATTGTCTTCCCTCTCAATGTTATGGGCACATTGGGAAGCATCCCTAAAGGTCGACTGGTTCCTTTATCAAAGCCTGTCAGATTTCTCATCTCAGGCAAAAGCGATTGCGAACCAAGCGCTTTCCAAGCAATAGAGGAAAGGATACTCACAGAAGCCCCCTCATCTATGATGGTACCAGCCATGACCATTCTATATATTTGAACGATAATTCAGAATGGCATGCTTGCTGGTAAACGGGGTCTGCCTAGTTGATTCCAGTCGAAGGAGACAACTAGGTTTCTTGGAGGTGGGACCGAGTAGACAGCCGGGTATGGCTCTGACGAACTTCCCTCCTGCGGTAAGGGAATGGGTAGATTGCCCCCATGTTCGTCGGAGTCTGTGTTGATGAAGAGAATTTGGACGGTGTCATCCTTGTTCTCTTTAGTGACTGTATCATCCAAAGATAAAACCTCTGAAGGCAAGACCGGGTCAACTGCCGCCTCGACCTTTTGACTTTCGTCTGGTATGGATTCAGTTGGTTTATCTTCAATGATAGGTGCTTCAGCCGACCACTTGAGCGGGCCAGCTGAATTCTCAACTAGCGACGGACTCGGCAAGAGTTTTTTATATCCAGGAGGAAGTCGTAACGGTGAAACCGAACGATCATCCAAAACTCTTTTCGCTTCGTCTAAGAAGGGACAACGGTGGACGGCATGATTGCCTTCACACAGTTTACAAGGAAATCTAGCTTTCCCTTTTTGTCCTGGGGCTTCACTTTCGCTAGTTGACGGTGTACTTTCAACATGATCATCAGAGGTTGATGACACCGGATTTTGCAAATGAGGAGACCAGTCCCTTACTATCCGAGGGATGCAAGGACAATCTCTGTGAAAGTGGTCTCCTTTGCAAATGAAACATGGTGATTTAGGCCTGGTCGGTGCAGTGTGTGGATTTTCGTTAGACGACACTCGTTTTCCCCCATTCGCCTTTGGCTCCTTCTTCTTCTTCTCCTTCTTCTCCTTAGGAACTTGACTTTTGGCTTTGCCAGCCCCATCAAGCGAAGAGGAAGGAGGAGAGGAAGAATTAGAGGAAGTAGAAGGTTGGTGGGCAACTCTGGACTCGTCTAATTGCTGATTCGATTGTTCAGGAATAGTGGTGTTCTGAACGACATTGGTTGAGAAGAGCCATACTGGCAAGCCAATTGTCAGTCCTGGAAGCAACAATGTGGCCATATGGGGTGCACCAACATCTTTCCAAGAGGAGAAGGGACTAGGATTTCCACCAAGGGGAATTCCTTGGTTGGTAGACTCCATTTTCTCAACCTAAGATCAACGTAGGAAAAGGGTATGAATATTCTGTTTAAAATAAATTTTTAGACGCTTTGACACAACTTGTTTTTTCAGTTTTAAAGAGTCGAGAAAAAACAAAAGATGACTCTAGTCGCCTTCGATTTTTAATGAGCCTGAAGTGACAAGTGCTCAGATGGACCTTTTCCGTTAAGGAGTCTGAAAAGGAACGAAAGGGACTGCTCTGGAGGTCTAGGTAGAGGGAGTACCAAACCAATCGCAAAACTGCAGAATACTTTTTACGGTACGGCAGTCAATCTTCCCGAATGCTGTGTTCGGTGCATTGTGATCAGTAGGGCGGCTGACACGGCTTCCTATGGATAAAAGGTTTTAAGCCTATAGGGGTCTCCCAATATATACTCGACGGTACGTGGGAGCACAAGTCCGTACTGGCACTTATCTTCTCAAAGTGGAGGAATCACCCAACCATCAGTGAGGACAACAGTTACCAGGCTTTACGACGCCGGAATACGTCTCTAGCCTAGACCTCTAAATGTTGTGCGTTAAGTTCCAAAGCATTGTTAGATTCATTCAATTTATTTTAAGTTGATCTTTCTTAGAAGTTTGCCTTTTGGGATCACCACGAGATGTAGATGTAATTCCTAAAATGCAATCTAAAGATGATAAGCAAAATTTTATCTCTTTTCAGCAATGAAAATCCTAGCTACAAGGGGAAAAGAAAGACACAATCTTTTCTCAAAGAGCAAAGAGCACATTGTAAATGCACTTTACCTAAATCAAGCCAAGCATACTATCAATATGCAAATGCACATATGCATGTATTTGTTTTCACTTTCTTAATATTGATGCCTAAAAAGAAAGTTGATGTAAAAATCTGAATTTTCTTTCAAGTGACAAACACAAACAAGCTTCTTTTCGAAATCAAAAGGTAGAGAAGATTACGACACTTTATGATTTTGAAATAAATACTCGTTTCGACACTAGAAAGTCACAAAATCAACCAAAGGCAAAAGTAAAAGCATAATCGACTGTCAACAACAAATAAACTTTCTCTTAAGATCAAAATCGACACTTACGACAGATCTAAATCAAAGGACGACAGTATGACTATTCTACTTTTTCAATGGAAAACTGTAAATGATGTAACAAACACATAAAGAACATCTACAACCTTTTTGTACAAAGGAGGTGGAATTAAGGCAAAGAAAAGGGGTTTTTAAACAAACACACACTGATCACAGGCTGCAAAAATCAGAGACAAAACTGAAAGAATGAAGCAAATAACCTCAGCTGCACAGGGCTAGGCTGATCAGCGCACCTGTTACACAGAGAAACTGGATTGCAGTGCAGGTAGCCCTCTCAGGAACTGCGTTGAAATGCAGAATCTCTTCACAGAGCCTGCGCTGGGGCAGAAACGAGAATTCTATCCGGGTTCTGCGTCACGATTTGCAGTTTAATCTATGGTTTTTGGCTGAGTAAAAGCAATCAGTAATGCACAATCAGAGGGTGGATTTAAAGGAGGTCTAAGAGCTATCACAAAGGGCAATCAGATCATTTGTGAATCAGCTTTTCAAATCATAAACAAATCCAGTGAATGGATTGAAGTAGCAGATGTCTACTTTGCATTTGATAATGGCAAATGAAGTTCGATTGCTACTTCTGCGTTTATGAAACAAACAACAAGAGAAACACAAACAAACTAACTAGACACGATCCCCAGCAGAGTCACCATTTTGTTAACGGGAAAAGTGTCTACTCAGAACGCCCCTATCCCACTAAGGCGTGACAGTACCTTAGAAACAAATAGAGAAAACTACTTTTGTATTCTTCTTTATGAACTATAAACGAAGAGGAATAGGATGAACCAACCTGTGTCTTGCGCTAGTCCTTTGATCCAATCTCTCTCCTCTTTGACAGCTTCCAGCTACCTACTCCCTTATTTGCCCAGCTTCACCAAGTTCCTGCAAGATCACAGAAGAAGAAAACTACACAAAGACATGGATTTATATTCATAAATAGCTTAGGATCAGATTTAAGCTAAACATGCAAATATAACAAACATCATTGATACACAAGCATGTAGGAGAAACTCAAATAGTTTTATTGATATAACAAGAAGGTCCAGGAGGAGTTACAACCGATGATTCCTGATCCAGCATCAACCCCCAGCAAAGGAATCCCCTCTTCACCTCCAACAAAGCATAAATCACCCAATACTCTGATCTCTATCTCAAAACCAACAACAATTCTCTGCAATGTACAAAATTCCAGCCTCTGGATCTCTGGGATGAGGGATCCATATATAGATGTATGCAAAGAGGATGAGTCAGCTTATGATTTGACTAGTGGCTTCTCTCTGTCAGTTCTTGCTTCCACTTGGAGACTGAGAGCCTCTTACTCATCCTTGGTCGAACTTAGTGAGGCAAGTGTCATTGGGGAAGATTCTGGAAGCTTCCATTGTCTGTCCACCTCGCGGAATGACACTGCCATTTGTCATTTCCCGCTCAACGCACCCTGGTAGTGCATTTAGGTGCATTGCAACACACCTAGCTAGTGTACTTGGGTGCTATGCAACGCAGCTAGCTAGTGGAGCAGCTGAAATGATCCTGATTTGACTGATTCTGAGCAGTTTCTGGTGCAGAACTTCTGGGAGAAGCTGTAATTTGTTGACCTTGTTCCTTTAGGGGCCAAAAAAAAACTTTTAGGGACTTAGGATCCCTTGGTTTATGGACATTTCATGCTTAGAGTAAGGCACAAAAATGTCTATAACAGTTACCACCTCATCCAATTCAGAACCTGCAAATGATGAGGTCTGAGCCGCGCGAAGAGGACCCAAACGTAAGTATATTGCTCCGAAGTGGAATCACAACAAGAGATGATAAAGGGAAACAAACCGAGGAAAACACATGGGTTCGTAAAGCCCTGGTGAAGGAGACTGAGTTTGATTTGGAGCATGCACGTGAAACATTCATGGAGGTGAAGAAGAGGTTCACTGAGGCCTCCAGCTCAGGGAGCAAGGATAAGCCTGATCAAGAGATGGACCCCTCTATGCTTACAACCTTCATGGAGACCTGCATGAAACTACTGTGCAATAGAAAGGCTATGAAGGGGTTACATGAGCTCATAAATAGATGCTCTGGAAACACTCCGGCTGAGCCACGCATAGTACGAAAAATTGGTAAGCATAAAACAAAGACGAGATGGGAGATGAGACTGACTGCGCAGATAGGGGAGTATGAAATGGATCAGGTTATTTTGGACCTGGGGTTAGACTCAAACGTCCTACTGTAACAGACTTGGGAATGGATGGGGATACCTGCGCTGGAATGGTCTCAGATTCATCTAAGAATGACGAACCAACAGAAGATCTTCCCCATGGGGCGGCTGCAAGGGGTAACTGTAGATATTGAAGGTACGAGTACGCTAGCTGACTTTGAAGTAATAGAAATTGTGGATGATAGAAACCCCTACCCTGCGCTCCTTGGAATTGATTGGGCTACTAAATAGAATGGAGTAATCAACCTAAACAAGCGAAAGATGATATTTGAAAAGAAATTGCTTTGTGTAATAGTACCCCTAGATCATGCTGAGGGATCACGCTATACTGAACCACTCCGTGATTATGAGAGCGATGATGATTTGGATTATATCTATAAGATAAGAGCACGAGACCAAGACTGGGTGAATCTAATAACAGATGGATGAATTACATGGGACTGTGAGAGTTCCTGTACCTCAGACTTTGATGAAGAATTAGAGCACTGGCAGAACTAGTTACATGAGCTAACTACACTAAGCTGTAACATGATGACCCAGTATCTACGCTATGTGTCATCAGAGGTAAGAAATATACCCACTTATGATGGCCTGAATGATGTAGATATCTTTTTGGATGCCTTTGAAAGGGAGGTACCAGAAAAGTAGAGATTCCAAGCATTGGACTAGGTACTATGTGCTACGCCCACAAGATGGTGGGGTATGCACAAGGGAAGCTTTGATGATTGGTGTGAATGTAGGAGGATGATGAGAACATGCTTTGGGAAGTCAAAGGTACGAATAACGGACAAGTAGGATGGGCAGGATGATCCGTGCACACACTTGGCCAAATGGGCTTAGGCTTATGGAGAGAAGACCCAACTTGAATGGGTGAAATTGTTCTTTCACACCCTAGATGTCTTCCTGATGAATTGGTACATAGAAACAAAGCTCCACCATGGTAAAGGTGAATGGGATATTCTGCGTGAAGGATTCCTAATGAAATTTAGCTTTGAAGAGGGGTTTGACTGTATTGATGAGGCACTACAAGAGGTGAAAGCAACAATCTTTAAGATACCGTAGGATCTGTTGGACCTGATTCAGCCTGAGTGGGCTACTCAGTTGAGTCACGTACTAGAATGCTATAACGCAACTGCTTAAGAAGAGGATGAGGATCCATGAAAGACTAACATCCCTGAAATAGGAGGTCACCATGAGGTTGAAGGACCACAGGTTGAGAATCCTGATATAATTGCACCATTGAAAACGAAACAGGTAAACATTGGTACAGAGGCAGAGACCAAGTTTGTGAAGATTGGAGATTACTGGGACAACACAATGGTGGATAAGGTCACTGAATTGCTCTGCGAATACCATGATTTGTTCCCTACCAAGTTTATGGATCTAAAAGGGATAATTGGGGATCTAGGTATTATGAAGATCACGTTGAATCCTGACGCGAAGCTAGTTAAGCAAAGACCTTACTGTCTCAATCCAAAGTATAAGGAGAAGGTCCGCTTAGAGCTAGACAAGATGATGCTAGCAGTCATCATTGAGTCTGGGGAAGAATCTGATTGGGTAAGCCCAATGGTGGTACAAGAGAAGAAACAGAAGGATGAAATACAGATATGCATGGACCTCAGAAAGTTGAATGATGCTTGTGTACATGATCCTTTCCCGACTTCATTTATGGATGAAGTGTTGGACAATGTAGGTGGCCAGGAAGCATATTCCTTAAATGATGGGTTCTCCAGGTACCATCAGATCAAAATTGTGCCAGAGGATAGGAGCAAGATGACCTTCATGATTAATTGGGGTTGTTTTTAGTACACTGTAATGCCATTTGGGTTGAATAATGCACCTATGATTTCCTTGCGCGTAGTAATTGGTGCGTTCAAGGAATTTATTCATAAGTTCTTGGTAGTATACTTTGATGACTGGACTGTTTTTGGGCTGGTGAAATGCCATGTCATCAATTTACGCCTGATTCTAGATACTTGTCGAAGATACCAGATCGTTCTCAATCTGAAGAAGTGTCTATTTTGTGTTCCTTTTGGGACCCTGTTGGGTCATGTGGTTTGTAGACAGGGACTGATGGTAGATCCCACGAATATCATGGTGATATTGAACTTGGAGGCACCAAGGAGTGTGAAACAGCTGTGCACTACCCTAGGACATACACGATATTACAAAAAGTTTATCAAGGGCTATGCCCATACCACCGCACCTATGGAGAAGTTGTTGAAGAAGGATGTCATGTTCTGCTAGAACAAGGACTGTAAGAAGAGCTTGGATGTATTGAAAGAAAAGATGGTCACCACATTGATTTTAGTCTTCCCAGATTGGAAGGAGTTTCATGTACACGTCGACGCGTCATGTATAGCGTTGGGATCAGTACTGACATAACATGGTGGAGGAGACTTGGACCATCCTAAGCATTCGTAAGTAGAAGGTTATCTAAGGAAAAGAAGAACTATTCCACCACCAAGCGCGAAGGGTTAGCCATGGTATATGTGCTCTAGAAGTTTAGACACTACTTGTTGGGAGGCCATTTTGAGATGTACATATATCATTCTGCGTTGAAGTACCTGGTCAATAAGCCTGTGTTGGGGGGCAAAATCTGCAGGTGGATGTTATTATTCTAGGAATATGATTTTGAAGTTATTGTGAAGCTTGGATGACTGAATGCAGGACCAGACCATCTGTCGCACATTGAAATAGGGGAAGCCAGTAATTTGGAGGAAGGACTGCTTGATGCGCAACTTTTTACAATGTGCGTCATGGATGGTCATTTTGAGGATATCATACACTTCCTAATGATAGGAACTGCCCCAGAGGCATACACCGTCCAACAAAAGGAGTTAGTGGTGCACGTGATAGATTTTTCTGTCATTGTTGGGCGTTTGTACAAAATGGGGTCCGATGAGATATTGTGATGGTATGTGCTGGAGTTTGAAAGAAGCAGCATCCTCGCGAATGCTCATGGTGGCGTTGTGGGAGGACATTATGCATGGAGAGCGACCATGCATAAGATTCTACACGTAGGGTTGTGGTGGCTAACCCTCCATAAGGATTCATAAGCGTACTGCAAGGCGTGTGATGTATGTCAAAGGACTGGTAGGCCATCACGGAGGGATGGGATGCCTCTCTATCCATAGATGATGTTACAACCGTTTGAGAAATGGATGATAGATTTTATGGGACTGATCCAACCCCAAGGGAAGACGGGAGCAAGGTAAATTATCACTGCGACAGAGTATTTGATTCGATGGGCGGAGGCACAGCTTGTGAAGGATTGCAAAAGCACGACTGTTACAAAGTTCCTATTTGAGTATGTACTAACACGATTTGGGTCTCCGAAGATTTTGATGAGTGATCGCGGTATGCACTTTCTTAATGATACGATCAGTGCACTAATGGAGGAACTTCAAGTATATCACCATAAGTGCATGTCTTATCACCCGCAGGCTAACAGGATGGTGGAAGCATTGATTAAAGTGTTGGAGAACGTGCTCACCAAGGTTTGCAATGCTCAGCGAAGTGATTGGTACCTACGCATACCCATAGTACCATTGGCCTATTAGACGACATGTAAGAAGTTAACTAGACAAACACCATTTTAGCTTGTCTATGGTGATGAAGTAGTTATGCCCATGGAATATATTGTGCCTAGTCTGTGCATAGTGACACTCACGGGTATGATAGATCCTTGGAAGAAAGGCTCGCACAGCTAGTTGAGCTTGAGGAAGAGAGATTTCTAGTTGGATTTCACCAACAGGTCCAAAAGCATGAAAAAAAGCATGGCATGATCAGCACATTAAGCTGCACACCTTTAAGGTAAATGACCTGGTTTTGTTATATGACAACAAATTTGATAAATTTCCAGGGAAATTCAGGATGCACTGGTTAGGGCCCTATGTCATTAAGGAGATTATCGATGGAGGAGCGATATAGATGGTCAAATTGAATGGAGATCCCTTCCCAGGAAAGGTGAATGGTAGTCGATTGAAGCCATACATGGGTGGTCTAGCCATGTGACTAAATGAAGGTAGCACAATCTTAGCACTCCAGGCAGCTGAAAGGAGGCACGGGATTATAAACTACACTACCTAGGTTTGGGAGTTACGTGATTAGAGGATTGTGCGAAGCAAGGAAGTGTCATAGGGTTCGTGGTAGTATGAAGGGAGCTGCGCTACCCAGAGAAAAATCATGCAGGTCGGCTGGAAAGTGACCGTTAAAGTCACTGTTCATGATTTGACGGGAGAAATGCGGCCAAATGGAGTGGGCGGCTGACATTTAAGACAAAATTTATGGCTTAGATCCTTGAAAATATGCCACCAATCCAACATTAATGAACCGAATTTGGGGGGAACAGTAGGATTTGAATTCAAAATACCCTATAAATTACAAGCGGCTATCCAATGAAAAACACTTGGCATTTTGAGAATTGAGTCGTTGAGCTCTCAGGCACACATGAATCGAGAGTTCTTCAAGGCTTTGAAAGCAACTCCAACATTTGCAAACTTACCAGAGACGTCACGAGCACTATTGGAAAGCATTATGATAGCACCCACATAAACTATGGATACCAAAGAAGTAGCAAAGGAGTTAGTGCTGGAAATGGAGATAGAGGCAGAAGTCGTTGCTCCAGAAGTGGCTAAAGTATTAGTAGAAGTCCCTAAATCGCCAAGGATGCCGAGACCGAAGCTGACCCCAACCAAGGAAATTGCAAAGGATAATAAGGGCAAGAAGCCTACAATACCGGTGCATGCATCGCCAAGAAGAAAACCACCGAAGCCCACTGCACAAGAGAAGGGCAAAGCCATAAATTTGGAGCCAGAGGAGGAAGAAATTGAAGATATCTTGATGAATGAGGAGGATGTAGGAGTCAAAGTGGAGGAGATTGAAGCCTAGGATGTTGACCCTATTACTCGGTTGCATGAGTATGTCCCTCCATGCAAGGGTAAGACCAAGGTGTTGAAAGACATTGATGAGAGCAAGACCCCCTTGCAAACCCCTTTGCTGCTGGATGAGATTGTGTTCGAAGTACTACGCTTGGCGCGGGTGCCGCTGCTAAAACTTGAGTAATGAGACTTTGTTGATGACGAGAAGTTCCCACACCTAGTGGAATGCCCGCATTGGAGTTGCGGAGATGGCTCAAAGGAGTAGACAAGGTAGGGTTTCTCAACCTGCTTTGGGTGCCGCACTACAATCCACTCCAGTGATAATATTGTTCATCAAGTAGTTGCTATGCTTGGTGCATGATGGGTGTCTATGGCTGGAGGAGCCAATACCCATCACGAACAGGTTGATCCACCAGATCACACGATTTCCTTACATAAGAGAGAATCCGGCCATGATATTTGGTGGAAAACGTGGTGAACAGGCCCTTGCGGAATCTATGAAAGAAAAGTTTAAACTGGTGAAGAAGTCACATGATATGCCATATCCAGCATCTGTGACCCTGTTGTAAAGGCAACTACACAGATTTTAGCGGGGAAAGTGATGAGGAAGTGTCGCGCCAATGAGGTGCCGACGCCTGTCGTTGTGCTAGTAGCCTAGTGTGCTGAAGGAGTCCAGTTCAACTGGTTAGACTACCTTCACAAAGAGTTCCTAGCAAACTGCCATGAAATGGAAGAGCTAAGCAACATGTTCCACTATGCATGGATCTTTTTTTCAATTGTGCTGGTAGCGTGGGAGCTGCCAGACGATAGTCAATTCCCTTGGGTCACGCCAGACCTACCAAAAGCAGTGAAGTACACTTCGCTGTGGGTGACCAAGGACGTGCAGTGAATCAAGGACAACAAGATCTTCTGGATCTTGATGGAAATGAACATCCACATGGCCATCAATCAAAAGCTTCAATTCTCGCCTACGGTGTATGCCAATCTACAGGGTTACGCAGAATATAAAGCCGATTTTCATCATGTATCCATCAGGGTGTGGAAGGACCCTACACAGAATGGTATGACTTGCCTTACCTAGTAATGGATGATGCCATTGATGCGGTACTCATTCAATGGCCGACAGAATGGCGCACTACAACAGACTTGGCAGTCGAAGGAAGCAAGCTTGCCGCATAGAGAAAGAAGGAGGAGGCCAAGCTTAAGATGACACAGTTGGCTGAAAAGAGTAAAAAGGAGGCTGCTGAAAAGGCCCAAGCGGGGCGTGATGCTGTGCAGCAGATAACCAAGTAGAAAAGTGGGACAGAGGGAGGCTCTAACAAAGGTGCAAGGTCACCTTCACATGAGACAGAGGAGGAGACACACGAGCAGATATAAAAAAATGGCACTGACCCTTAGGAGACGTCCACCTGCATCAAGCGCCCAAGGGAGCAAAAGAAAGGAGGGCCCAAGAAGAAATCAAAGGCTACGAAGACTTCACTGGACCCTATCATGCTAACAAAGGGTGATCTACAAGACATCAGTGACATGGTGTGGGATGTCACCACGGAAGCCCTACAATAGTTTTAGCAACAACAATGGATAATCTTGGGGGATATCTAGACAAGTTTATAGGAGCTAAAGACCCGCCCGTCTCAGGATGGCACGATGTCGACCAACCTTGCTATCAATACTTTGGAGGCTGTCGAGATGCTGTGCACGAAGGCCTCTAGTGCGATAGTGCTACCTGATGGAGCACTAACCATGGAGAATGAAGCTGATAGGCCCACTGTCAGTGCCCTAAAGGAAGTAGGGTTGAATCTAGCAATGCTCCCTGGTGAAGCGCTCCACCTCTTTTAGGATGGAGTGATTATAGAGCCAAGGGCTTGTGAGTACTACACCCTCCAAGTGATTAGTGAACAATGGATCAACAATGAGAAGATGACACTACAACGAGACTCTGCCGTCATTGTTGTGACCAAGGCGACCAATCAGAACAAGCGCATTATGCAGGTCATCGAGGAGGCATGTCGAATGGTCCCGAAGTTGGCCATTCCTGAGGAGGAGCCAGTCAAGGTGCACATCCATAAGCTAGCTATAGGGGTGTGTGAAACTTGTACTGAGATGGCGAGGGTTCAGTTGGAGTTGAACTTGAAAGTCACAAAATTACAGTTGAAGGCTTAAACTTCAACTCCGCTAGAAGTAAAGGAGTAGTGGACGACCGTTTTCACAGAAGTAGTAGTGGCGGTTGACAGTGCAATAGTAGACTGCACACAACTTTTTGAGCGGTCGTTTGATGTCCCGACAAGCTTGTAGGAGGACCCCAATGTACAATGACTAGAGACGAAAGCGCGTGAGCTACAACAACGCTATGATGAGGTCAAGGGCACAATGTGAGCCGTCACACTGACACAAACACTAAAAAAGTTGCAGGAGGGAAAGCAACTAAAAGAACAGGTGGATGCAATGCTGCACAAGGAAGCAATGCTGAAGGAAACAATGAAGCCCTGGTTGGATGAAGCTTACATGGTGATAGGCTCTATTGAATGAAAGCTTGCGACTCTGCAAGCCACTCAAAAAAATATTCACGCTGATAGTTTAGGAGCAATGACCAATTATATGGTGGAAGACGCGAAGCAGGTAGCAACTCAATGCACTGCTAAGGTTGCGGTCATACGGGCCAAGCTGGAAGGGCTTCACACTAAGATATCCATGCCTATCGATCGACTCGAGGGTGAGTCACGATGTTTATGTTGGGGGTTGTTAGGAATTGGATCCCCCAAGGATAGTTTTGGGGCTAAAAGCCCATGTTTGGTTCAAATTCTATAATAAAATTGTAAAGTCTCTGCATTTTGTTGTCACAGAGCTTGAAGGTGTCATGAGTCATAAAGGTTTGTTTTCCCTTATTTTTGTAAAGTAAAGTTGGCTGTAAAAGATCTACCCATGGTCCATGGACCATGGGATTGTAAAAAAAGGGCTAAGTAAGTAAGCTCTAGGTAGTTCAATAGTCGCTAAGCTAGTCATAGCTTTGAAGTAAGAAGTCTAAGTTTTGAATCGTAGCGTAGGTAGAGGCTCTGGATCTGAGTGCATAGAGGCCTAGGGTGGAAGTCTGCAGCTGAGTGCGCGTACCCCTGCAGATGTGTGTGTAGGGTAGATGGAGTCTGTAACCACTTGAAGATATCAATAAAGAGAAGTATTCTACAAATTCGGTGTATCTTTTCTGGTTAATGCATCTTGTCAAGTTGTGTATGAATTTCATTTATAATGCTTATGTGATGCACGAATATGTGTAATTATGTCAGATAACTGAACGCAAATAATAATGTCTGTTTACCCAGTGCTAGCTGTGATTATCTAATAAGATAAGTAATGTTCTTAAGACAACTTGACAATCTGTGCAATACGCTGCCTTAGCAGCGCGAAAGTATCTGAACTGAAGGTTAGGGCTGCGTGAGGGTCAGTCGTACCCTTTCATGGAGGTATCGAAGGGATGAATAAGGGGTTAGATAGCTAGAGCCCTAGAACTTAATGACCTGCACAAAAGCAAGAATAGAAGGAACAAACTGACATCACGACCATCTTAGGGTGCGGAAACTTGGTTCCAACGTCCCCCCACATTGCTTCGGGTGAGACTTTAGTCCGCGCTCCACAGGCTGATGCCGAAAGGCCCAGTAGCGTAGGGATTTGTTTGGCTAACTAATGCTGAACCTGGGTCAGGCCCCAACAAGCCAACACATAGTGACCTCCCACCACTCCTCCATGTGCTTCAGCAAGGATGCTAGCTCGTTCAAACTTAAGAACATATCTTTGTAGTATTTCATCGATTCCCATCTTATACAAGTGACCCGCAATGACTGAAAAATCTACAACACGAATACTAATTCCATCTTTTACTGAGTGGAATATTCTTCCTGAGCTGTTCTCGTGGTTAAAAACTGAATGATCTCTACAAAATGGTCATTCGTGACGTGCACCACAAAGAGCTGCATATTTGAAAATCCTTCCTCCAAACTATTTGGTTCTTCACCCGTTTCAATCCTTGACAGATGGTCTGGTCCTACATTAAGCCTTCCAGGCTTCATAGTCACTTCAAAGACATATTCTTGGAACAACTGTAACCAATAGGCAGATCTTCCCCCCCAAAACAGGCTTATTGACTAGGTACTTCAGCACGGAGTGATTTGTATACATTTTAAAGTGTCCACCCAACAAATAATGTCGAAAATTTTGTAGCATGTAGACCATCACCAGCCCTTCATACTCTGTAGTGAAGTAATTTTTCTCAGCCTTGGATAACTTTCTACTTACGAAGACTATCAGATGATCAATTTTGTCTTCTCCTTCTTGTGTTAATACCACACCTAGCGCAATGCAAGAGGCATCTACATGCACATGGAATTCTTTCTTCCAATATGGAAACACCAAAATAGCCATAGTTACCATATTTTCCTTCAAGACATCCAGACTGCATTGACAGTATTCATCCCAGAAAAACATCGCATCTTTCTTCAATAATTTTTCCATCAACGTGGTTATCTTAGCATATGCCTTGATAAAATTTCTATAATATCCAGTGTGCCCCAATGTCGGGCAAAACTGTTTTACATTTCTAGGAGCTTCAAAAATCACAATCACAATGATCTTCACAGGGTCCACAACCAATCCCTGCTTACATACAACATGGTCGAGCAAAATTCCAAAGGACACACAGAATATGCACTTCTTCAAGTTCAACGTGATTTGATACCTTCGACATGTATCCAGCATAATGCGCACGCTCGCAACATGGCGTTTCACCAACCAAAACATAGTCCAATCATCAAAATAGACTTCCAAAAATTTATGAATAAATTCTTTGACCGCCATGATCACTACTCAGGAGAAGATTACAGGCGCGTTCTTCAACCCGAATGGCATTACTGTATATTGAAAGCATCCCCACTCTGTCGTGAAGGTTGTCTTGCTTCGATATTTTGGCGCGATCCTTATTTGATGATATCCCAAAAAGCCATCAGTAAATGAATAAGCCTCTTTTCTGCCAAAATTGTCTAATGATTCATGTTTAAATGGTTTTGGAAATGGATCGTGCATGCATGCATCATTCAACTTTCTTAGGTCTACGCATATTAAGATTTCTCCATTCTGTTTCTTCTCGTGGACCACTATTGGACTTTCCCAATCAGATTCTTCTACTCGTTCAATAATACCAACATCCAACATCTTATCCAGTTCTTGATGCACCTTTTCCTTATATTTTGGATTAGGTCGATAAGGTCTCTGCTTGACGGGCTTCACATATGGCTTCAAAGTAATCTTCATAACACCTAAATCTCCGATGATCCCTTTCAAATCTAAAAGCTTTTTTGTGAATAGATCCCATTACTCACGCAACAGTTTAGCTACCTTATAGACTGTATCTTCGTCTCAATACTCTCCTATCTTTGCGAACTTAGGCTTTGCTTCAAATCCATTATTTATTTGTCTAGTTTTCAAAGGTTTTGATATATCTAGGTTTGCAGCTTTCAGTTCTTTGACTTCACACTATCCTTCTGTCTTTAGAATGTTAACATTCTATGGGTCTTCTTCTTCCTCTTTAGAGGTCACATTGTAACTCTCCAGTGCATGGTGCAACTGTGTACTCCAGTCCAGTTGAGCCCATTCTACTCATTCCTTAGGTGTTCTGAATATAGTTACTTTTATCTCCTGGAGCGCTTCATCAATGCACTCAAACCCATCCTCAAAACTAAAATTTATTAGGAAACTCCCCCATTTAGCTGTCCCATGGTGAAGCTTTGTCTCCAAATAATATTTCATTGGAATTGTATCTAAGGTATGATAGAAAATGTGCACCCATTCTGGTTGTCGTTCTATTCCCTAGGCCTTAGTCTATCGTGCCAAATGATTGGGCAGATCATCCTTCCCACTATATTTTTCTATCATCTATGTATTATCACATCCAAACTTAATTTCATCATCCTTTTGTATTCCTTCAATCCAGCGAAGCTCTCCTTGTGCGTACCCCACCAACGGGCAGGCGTAGGGCACATCGCCAACTCCAGTGCATGGAAGTGATGTTCTTATGGTACTTCCCTTTCAAATTCATCTAAAAATAGATCCAAATCAGTCAAACCATCATAATGCAGAAGATTCCTTACCTTAGTCGAGACACACTACAGTGATTTGGTCATCATATTGCTGCGGAGCATAGATACTTCATGTAGTCGATTCTTCTAGTGTTCGAGCTCTTCATCCGAATCTGATTTGCAGGAGCTATCCCTATCCCATGCAATTCATCCATAGGCTATAGGATTGATCCAATCTTCATTTAATGCTATGATCTGTATATCTGATCCAGATCATCATCACTTTCTACAAATTCATGAATAGGTTCAGTATAATGCGCTCCTTCTACAAGGTCTAGTAGCACTACAACCCTGAGCGAATTCCTTTCAAACTTTATCTTTTGTTTCTTCAAGTTGATTACTGCATCCATATCAAAAGCCCGGTTAATGCCTCATAATGTGGGGTATGGGTTACTACCATCCACTATTTCAATTACCTCAAAATTAGCCTGCGCGCTTGCGCCCTTAATGTCCACCGTTACACCATATAAGTGCCCCCATCGTGATAATCTTCTGTTGATTGGCCATGTGCAGCTGAATATGAGACCACTACAGTGTAGGTCTCCCCATGCTTTTCCATGCCTGCTTAGGTAGGACATTTGCATCAGATCCCTGATCCAAGATTACCTGGTCCATTTCATATTCTCCTATCTATGCAGTCAGCCTCATCTCACTCCCCATGCACTTCTTATGCTTACCAATTTTCCTCACAGTGCGCTATTCAACAGGAGTCTTTTCTTTATTCGCAAACTTGATGATTAACTCTTGCAACCCTTCTACAAATTTATTATCATGTAGAAACTTCATACATATCTTCAGAAAGGTAGTGAGTACCGAAGGATCTACCTCTTGTGTCGTACTAGTTTCTAGTCTCTTCTCCTGGTTTCTTGAGGTGGAGGCCTCAGAAAAGTTCTGCTTTGCTTCCATGAAGGTTTCTTTAGCATGAATAAGATCAAATTATATCTCCTTCTTAGGAGCCTTGCACACCCACCCATCATCCTCAGGCTGCTTACCTTTATCTGCACCAGTTGCCATACCACTTCTTGTCACTATATTTATGCTCTAATCTTTTTCATGGGGCTCTGCCCTCATCATTTGAATGTTCTACATAGGTTGTGCCTTCTTTTCTTGCATTTTTTCCATAAGGACCAGACATTCCTCTATCACATGGTCAAACTATCGACAATACTCACATGACGGATCCATGGGGTTTGTAAATATCGCATGAAGTTCCCTGCTTCACCACAATTATAGCAAATTAACTACCCTCATCCTTGACCAATTCCACCCCCTCTTCCTCATCCTTGGCTCGTGATCTTAAGGCCAATTCTCTACCTACATTTTGTAGGTAGGGGTTCTATCCATCATCAACTCATAACTCCTATAGTGGTGTTCATCATGACCCACAAATTTACAGAAATTGCAAAACCACTGCTGAGGGATTTGTACAAACCTCAGTAATAGATGGAAATTATAAGTCGCATGTTGTCCCGTAACCTGACAGATAGCGCACCACAACAAAACTCCTATACTTGAACCAACATTATTCTTTGGTTCTTGGGAACATGCCCTCCCCCCATAATATAGTTCTTATAAACTGGGAAATGGTCCTTATTGTGTCCATGGCTCTTGCACTTCAAACACCATACTTCAGCGCGCACCTCCATCTCGGCTTCCTATGCTTTCTTCAGGATCTATAACTCCAGGTCTAGGCTTTCCAGTTGTGAGTGAATCTGTTGCACTGCAAGGTTCGTATCCTATATGGGCGAGGCATCCAACCTCATCGCAATTTCCAAAGCTTCTGCTTGTGTTTCTATCTTTTTTTGTCGTAGAGGTAGTCTTATGTGTGGCAATATCGATGCTATATACCAGTCACGATGCTGTGAATCTGTAATCACCATATTGGCTTGCCTGATCAGGAATTTAAACCTTTGATTGAAATCCCAAGGTGTCTCATCTACCTTTTGTCAAATTTCTTTAAACTCATTCATTGACTGCGCCTTTGACTTAGGCTTTCTAAACTCCTTGTTCACAGATCGACGAGTCTTTGCCAATGTCGTGGTGGGGTTATCAGTGCAATACTTGATGTACCATGCCAATGCTTGATCTTGTAAAGTTGTAACTAGCTATGCTTTCTTGATACATGGGCGAGGCATCCAACCTCATCGCAAATTCCAAAGCTTCTGCTTGCGTTTCTATCTTTTGTTGTCGTAGAGGTAATCTTAAGTGTGGCAATAGCGATGCTATATACCAGTCATAATGCTGTGAATCTGTAATCACCATATTGGCTTGCTTGATCAGGAATTTAAACCTTTGATTGAAATCCCAAGGTGTCTCATCTACCTTTTGTCAAATTTCTTTAAACTCATTCACTGACTGCGCCTTTGACTTAGGCTTTCTAAACTCCTTGTTCAAATATTGTTGGGTCTTTGCCAATGTCGCGATGGGGTTATCAGTGAAATACTTTATGTACCATGTCAATGCTTGATCTTGTAAAGTTGTAACCAGCTGTGCTTTCTTGATGTTATCATTGGTAATTTGTTGTGCCATCCATACAACTCCTGCGACAAACTAGAATTGTTTGGGATATTCGCTCCCTACTCTAAAAATTGGCATCTTCATCACGTTCGCCATGTTGAATGGTGGAAGTGGAGGTGGAGGTGGAGGGGGTGAAGGTGTAGGTGTATGAGGTGGAGGTGGAGGTGGAGTGGATGGATGAGGTATCCTTGGGATACCCAGTGTAATTAATTGAACTAAACTTCATGGCGTAGTCAGCACTGTCACTTCGTCATCACTTGAAGGGGGTTCAATGAACAGACTATATTATGAGCTTGATCCTTCGTTTCTTATAAATAATCTCCCACATTTCATAGCCCCAAACATGAAGGTAGCTGCATAACCCTATTTTCATATAACAATATTTTAATCCAAGCCTCTAATGATTTCAAGCACTTTCCTCACGGTCTCTTAAGGAGACTTCGTTCCGCTTCTCTATAGCTGATATTTCAATCGATCACGAAATAAGTCATAAAGCTTCCTAATGTGCGATCAATCCAATGATCCATAACCTGTGCGATATTACTTCCTAATGCCTCCAGACGTCACACCATTTTGGAAGTCCACACTATAGGGTCATCAAGCCTCCATGTCCCTTGACTATTAGCCAATATAGACAAACATTCGTGTATTTCATCGGGGAAGAAACACAAGAATGCACCAGTTTCATTTGTGTACAAAAATCTTTGCGACCACTACTCCTTGGATAATTTATGGCTTCTGTTCTCTTGAGTCGTGATCGCGCGCATGTTTCAGTCAATCCACTTTTCAATATCTTTCTTTGTAGGAAACCATTTATCACACATCTCTTAGATAGATGCCATTCCCGACAACATAACCATTTGTTTGCTTAAGGGGGCCTGAACCAGGTTCAGAGTTGTTCACTCCAACCAAAAGAACCCTAACTGCTAGCCCTTTGAGAAACAACCTGCATAGCGCAGGCTGTAGTCTCACCTGAAGCAGTATTGGGGGATGCTAGAACTAGGTTTCTACATCTAGAGACTATGCGATAAGTGATCTTAAACCCTTGTAGCTTAGACCTGTCTTTGCACAGATCTATGTATTTTTATAGTCTACTACAGCAACTCTATGAAAATGGCTTCTATACCTTCGCAAAGGCTTGTGCTAAAAAATTATAGACCTAAATGAAGCAAACTATCCACTTTCCGCACTAAATAGTAACCCTAGATCTTCCTTCACACAGATATACTTGATTCAACAAAAATCATAACATATTTATCCTTTATCTTCACAGAAACATACTATTACTTGGTTCATGCATAGATATTAAAGATTCAATAAATTCATGCAACAATTATACATTATTCCACATAAAACTAGATCATTAAGCCATAATGCATAACTTGAATAGAAATAAGAATAATACACAAAGGCAAGATATTTGTTTCAGAATCAGTCTTTAATAGGTTTCAACATTCAATTTACAGACTCTTCCACCTTGTGCACTCAGCTGAAGGGGCCCACACACTTAGCTGTGGACTTGCTAAGGTCTCCATGCACTTAGCTACAGGAGCCTTCCCCTTTCACCTAAGTACAGGAAACAAAGATTGCTTGCCTTAGCACTTGCCCAAAACAATAATATTCTATCTTTGATTCCATACTTAGACTTGCTATGACTCAACTATATATAGATTTTTCAATACAATACCATGGATCGCAAACCATGGGTGAGTCTCAAAACCATCCTATTACCTACGCATACAAGGGGCTAAAGCCCATTTGACTCCTACTTAGTTTCGCACTCCACTTCCACATCTCGTGGAGACTTTACATTATTTACAAAATTATTCTCAAAAATTGGTTATACTAACCCAAAATTGACCCTGTGGACCCTATCCCAACATGATACAATGTCTGTTTCAGGTACCATGGTCATTGATCCAGATATTGGGTGGAGGCCCCTAAGATCTGAAAAATTGATACGCCAAAAAAGATGAGAACACATAGTAAACATGTAGGTTTGAACCGTATACAACAATTAACTACAAACAAATTCTTAAAACAAAAAAATATATAATGGCAAGAACATAAAACAAATACACAAAGATTTTCCCCTCGATCCCAAAACTGGGACTACCAGATTGATTTTTCATTATGTTCCTTTCAATGTTACAATATATATATATATACATGCCAAAGCATTCATAAACCCCAATCAATTGACCCTAGATTAGAATGTAACCATATTTCCCTTGACCGGATCTACAAAATACCATGGGTAGAAAACCATAATGCCCAAAACCATGTGAAAAACCCATGCAAAAAGCCATGGGTAGGTTCACCCACCATATTTGGATCTGCCTCCCATCCTTGGGTCCGCATATGTATAAGTAAAAAAATTACTCGGGATGCTGCCCCTAATCCTATGTAAGGGGGCTCTGCCTCCCTGTAAATCCCCAAACAAGGGGGGCTTGTGACCCCCCTTGTGACCCCCCTCTTGCGCGTGCAGCTAGTCATGAAAATAATATAACACACACCCAACAAAAAAAAACCACCAAGAAACTTTTTATTAAAATAAAGAATAATTGTAAAATCTACATCATGGTGGACTATCTGTCCTTTTACAGAATGTGACTTACTACTTATAGCCTTTTTTAGTTACAATACCATAGGTAAATTCCATGGGTGGGTAAATACCATGGGTGGATGCCACTTACAATACCATGGGAAAATACCATGGGTGAATGAATACCATTGGTGGATGCCACTTACAATACCACGGGTGTATAAATGCCATGCGTGGATGAATACCATGGGCGTATGCCACTTTCCATTCCGACCATTCCTCCCTCCTTAAGAAGAAATGGTCCCCATTGCATGAAGTTCCCTCCTGATAAGACTTTATTGAATATGAAGACCCACTGAAGAGAAGGGTTTTGTGTGGTTAACTCATAACCATAATTAACGTATATTTGAGGGTAGGGATATCCTATAATGCTTATAACCTATTGTGATACTAACTATGTGTAGCCTAACAAATAGACTTCGATGAAGCGTGGATTTATGGATGAACCATAACCATGAAAAATGAAGATCCAAGGATAAAGATACCCTGTAATGCTTATGACGAACTATGATACTAACAATGTGCGACCTAACAAATGGAATTCAATAGACAAGGGTTTTGTGTGGTTGACCCATAACCTTGGGTTTCTGGGTGACCCATTGTTGGAATGGGGTCCCATGGGGTCAAATTTTGTAAATTTTTGTTAAATATTGTAAAGTATTCACATTTAGTGTAGGTTGATACGAGTCAAAGGGGCTTTAGGAAGGTCAAAGACCCTTAGTTTGTTAAGAGTCAAGTTGTTTTGATACCTGCCCATGGTTCACAGACCATGCTATTGTAATGAAGAAGGATATAAAAAGGAGTCATAGAAGAGTCATAGATATATCTAAGCAGAATAATAATGCATGATTTGAGTTTGTTTTTGTCTAGTCTATACTTAGGTGAAGGGGAAGGCTCCTGTAGTTGTGTGCATGGATACCTTGGTAAATCCGCAGCTAAGAGTGCAGGCCCTTACAATTGTGTGCGCAAGGTTGGAAAGGACTGTAATTGAAGATCTAAAGTATAATAAAGGCTTGATTTGAAGAAATATCTGCGTATCTGTGTATTACTATATTTTGATTTGTTGAATGCAATTAACCAAGAAAAGTACTTAATAGATTCACGGAGAGGTAGATCTGCTTATTTATATGATGTTATGAATGTTTAGCACAATCGACGAAGGGTTTAGATTTTCTAACTATTAGTTGCTATAATTTCTGGGTTCTAAGGGTTAGGGTTCATGAAGGTAAAGGTAAAGCCCTAAGTTTTATAGTAACACATCACATAGTCCTTTGGATGTAGAAACCTGGTTCTAGCATCCCCCAATACTTCCTCGTGTGAGACTGCCGTCTACACTATGCAGGTTGTTGATGAAAGGGCCGGTAGTGTAAGGTTTTATTGGTTAGCACAACTAACTCTGAACCTGGGTCCAAGCCCCCTCAAGCCAACAAATGGTTCTATTGTCGGGACTAGGATTTATTTGAGGAATGTGTGATGTGGCATAGCTGGATACCAACTAAAAAGGATATTGGAAAGTGGATAGACCAGAAGCTGCATGAGTTTGCAACCAAAGAAAATAGGAATCCATGCCTATCAAAAGAAGAGTGGTTGAAGAGATACATGTATACAGAGGAACACGAAGTTTTGTTATGCTCTTTTCCATGCAAACTATATGAATGGTTGGCTAAATTGGCAGATGTTCAACCTACCTAGAAGTTGAATAACCCCATTGTGTGGAATCCAGAGTTAGTGAGGTGCTTGGAAGGATTAGAAAACAAGACCACCAAGGCTGTTGATTATTGGATGGATAGTATTTTGGGTGGATTTATTACTGAATTCACTCTTGATACGTCTATCAGTTATAGAGAAGCTGAACACCGGTTCTTCAAAGGACCAAGAGGTAAGTATATAAAGTCTCTGAAAAATTGGATTAAAATTCTATTGTGTGAGAAATAGGTTATGACATTAAATTAATGTTTAGACGAGACTTGATGGGAGATACATGAAGTGGGAGACCATTTAGAAGAGATCTAGATTCCAGTGTTGAGTACAATCCTTTGTTGGGAGCATCTGATAGAGATGAAGAAATTAATGGTCTAAAGACACGTCAAGGTGCACTGCAGATGACAGATCAAGGTATTATAGGAATAACACATCCATTCACTCCACCTCCACCATCACCTACACCTCACACATCTACACCTCCACCTCCACCTCCACCTCTGCTATTTAGTATGGAGAACACTATGAAGATGCCTATTTTCAAGGGTTTGGGGGCAGAAGACCTTGATCAATTCTGGTTTGTACCAGATGTTGTGTCAAAGTCACAAGAGATAATGGATGATGATTTGAAGAAACCGCAACTAGTTACAACATTCCAAGCCAAGATGTTGAGCTGGTATATTAAGTATAGTATGACCCATCTAGTTGCTTCATTTAAAGAAACCAAAGATGCGCTGAATAATGAATTTTGGAAGGCAAAGTCTCAAGCTCAGTCTGTGACTGAGGTCAAAGAAATTAAGCAAAAGGTGAATGAATTTGCATGGGATTTTGATCAAAGAATGAAATGTCTGCTACAACAGGTTAATCTACAGATCTCAGATGAGAAACATAAGGATTGGTATATTGCTTTGGTGTTACCTCATTTTAGATTACCATTGTGACAACAGAAAGTTGGATCCTAGGCTAAAGCATTGGAAATTGTTATGAACTTGGAGGCTTCGCCTATTCAAGATACAAATTTGGGAGTGTAGCAGATTCAGTCACAGTTGGCTAGCCTGCATATGGAGTTGGAGGATCTCAAAAAGGGGAAATAGGTCCAAAATGAGATTCGTGTGGAAGTATGGTGCTTAAAGTGAAAAGGCCATGGTCACGAAAGGGATCATTGCCCGGTGTACTAGAACTATCTAATTGGGGGAGGTCATATCCCCTTGAAGTTGGAAATTACTGTTGGATCATGTACCGGTGTGGTGCCATGGTGCGCTATCTGCCAGATAATAGGAAAACATTCAACAAAAAGTTTCCATTTGTTGCAAAAGTTTGTATAGACTCCCCAATAATTGTTCTACAATTTCTATAAGTATGTAGGCCATTACGAGTGCAACTGTCAAAGTTATGAGTTAATGATGGAAAAAACTTTGACGTATAGAGTACAGACTAAGACACATCCTTAGCAAGATTAAGGCACAACTATAGTGCACAGAGGATTCTAGGGACGAGGAGATGGAAGAGGTCGTGGAAATATTATTTGTTACAATTGTGGAGGACCAAGCCACTTTGCGTGAGATTGACAGAACCCTACGAACCCCTCTTATCAATATTGTTGACAATTTGACCATGTTATATAAGATTTTCCCATTCTCATCGCAAAGATGCAAGAGAAGAAGAAATAGTAGCCCACTCAGAACATCTAGATGATGAGATCAGAACCACGTGAAGATGGGCCCAATGTTAATATAATTATGTGAAGTGGTATAGCTACTGGGGAAGATAAAGCCACAAGAAAAAAACTAGAAGAAAATATATGGGTGCGCAAGGTTGCTGACAAAGATGTTGGATTCGATTTGTATAAGGCAAAGGGAACTTTATGGAGGATTCAAGAGCTTCCATATCAAAGGCTCAGAGTACACGAATGGAGAAGCCTGAAGAGGTGATTGATGCATAGGAAATAGATCCTTCAGCATTGACATCCTTCTTACAGACCTGCATGAAGCTCCTATGGGACCAGAAAGAAGTAGAGGGACTTGTTGTTGAGGTTAATCCTCTTTGCAGACAGAGATAATCCCTCTAGCCCAAAGAGTGGGTCTAGTAACTAAAGTGACAATCAACTAGACATCTTCCTAGGTTACTGTTAATCCCCTATTTTGTTCCCACCACCATTGTTTTCCATCTCTATTTTCACCTTTTTGGCACTCCTAAACCTACTCAACTTCCATTCTTATTTCCCTAAACACTGTCCTAATATTACTATGAGGTAACATATTTCATGGTAACATTTTTCTATTTATTAGAGAATTTGAGTAGATATAAGTAGCTACCCATAAACTAACTAATCACTATGGTTGAAGTGTAGACATTGCAGCAGATGTGCAGGGTGACAATAGGAGAATGCAGGCAGTCAACCATGATTCGTCCACTGTTATAGTTAAGAGCCATTTTAGGTTGGGTACCTAACAACATAGGGGATAAGAGGCCGTCTACTTCTACATGGCTCTAGCTATGCTTGAACATGTTCGATTCCAACCATGACAAAGATCCTCGTTATCCTCTATGAATGGAGAAGACACCAAGATTGGGATTGGTTGAAGGTTGTTAAACTAAATTGGACAAGTTGTTCGAGCCATCCGATCTGAAGGAATGAATTAGCTAGGCTGTTAGGATTTACTATCCATAGTTCAGTTTGTTTTAACTTAGTTAACGCCTATAAAAGGCTGCTATGTAATACTTAGAAGCTAGCGAACAAAAGTTAAAATTGTTACTGTGTATCCTTCGACTTATTATTTTTGAATCAAAGATGTTTACAATGGTTATGCATTAAGTTCAAGTTAATCATTCGATGGTTCATTGTGGATGACGAGTTAATTGTGATTGAAGTCTCTCACTTTCTATAAGTTAATCAGCTCCCTAGGTGTGGTTGGGCCCACCCATCTGGGTTCAGCTTTGTAATATTGCGTAGCAGTATATCTGTGTGATAGATATAGTCATTCTTCAATTATCTGTGATTCATTATTAGTTTACTTGCTGCGTGGAGAGTTTTCTTAGTTTCAATTGATTGTATTATGCTGATGATATGATGCTTTTAAACCCCTTTGCTTCAGCGATCCAAATCTAAATCTCTGGTGTGACCATCACTTTTGCTTTCAAGACAAAGACCTACTCTGTTCATGGACACTGCACATTGTATTGGACTGTGATTGTCATAGATGTATATGAAGTTTGTTGAATTACATTGTCATCTAATGCTTATGAAGAGCTAGTTTATCCATTGACAATGTAGAAGCTACTTTCAAATACCTAAATTGGATAACGTATTTAGAGACCAGAGTTGAATAGAATCTGAGTTTAATTTGGATTGTGATCAGTCAATTTCAAAATCATTTCTCTTGTTTCCTCTAGTAATTGAATTGATTGACTCTCTTCTGGATTGTTTCTATAGATGTGTGTGACATAGGAAGTATTTGTTTCAGATTGATTATTTGAATAATGTGATTGGCATGAGCTTGGTTTAGTTTAAGTTGATTGGTTTTATGTTAGATTATTTGCATGAATGTGTTTACAACATAAGCATTTATTTTAGAGTAATTAATTTGAATGATTTGTTATAGCTTCAGTTAGTTTCATTTGTCAAATAGATTTCTCAGTTGTTAAGCAGACTGCATGGATTAACTTTAGAGTGTAAAAGAGTGATATAGTGTTCGCTGTTTAAGCTCTTTCCTTTGGTTCGTTTGGACTGCTTGATTCCCCTATTTCATTTGAATGCTTGGATGCCTGATTGGATTTCAAAAGCAGGGTATTCGTTTGTTAATGTTTCAAATAGGGTTGTTCACATTTTGATTAATGCAACTGTAGGATAGTTTTGAGTACAGTTTTTCATAATTGTTTCAGTTGATTGCCATGTTTGAGTAGAGTTAGTGCTTGAATTTGTGCTTGTGGTCATGATACAACTTAGTTGAGAGTAAAAAAGAGTATCTAGATTAAGTGCTCAACACCAAGATTTTTGATTATTGATATGCTCGTAAGGTTAATGAGTTTTGGGTACAATTTGGTTGATTAGTTAGAATTGGATTGTTGTTACAAGTAGTAAATCTTCTGGTGTGGATTGTAAGAATTCAAATTTGAGTGTTTTGACTGATTTCGTTTTGTATGTAGTCTGTTTGATTAGGTATTCATTCTCATAACCTGGAATCTATTGTAAAAATCCAAGTCACCTGTTAAATCCAGATTTCAATTCCAGTTCCAAATAGGTTAAGTTCATATAAATTTTGGAAGTATTTAAATTAAATTTGATTATTGATTCTGCCTATGCTAGCTAGATGTTTGATTTCCTTTGAATTTGAAAGCATTGGTGTGTTTATTACCTAGCTAATCATTATAAAATAAATGTTAAAACTCTAACCTAGAAATGAATAAAGGAAGTGCAAGGCAGTGCGTGCTTACAAGCCCAGATTGACATATATATATTAGGGGATTAATTCACCAATTTAGTCTCTCAACATTTTGGCACCATTGTCGGGGAAGTTGTCATTTCTTATTCAGGTTACCATTATCATTTGAGTTTTAGGATCTTGCAGGATCGTCAGAGGGCAGAGAGAGTACAGTAATACGTGAGTGAAGAGCCACACATCCACTTTTGTGGGGTTGCTCCAAAGTCTGACCAATCACTTCTTGTTGTTGAGTTTCTATTTCTTTTATCTTTATGCGTAGGAGTACAGGTAGACCTAGGGATAGAAAGGGTAGATTTATTTCCAGTTCTAAATTTCCTACAACTTTTAGATCAGTTAATATACCCATTCTTACCATTTCTAATCGATATGCAGGTCTAAGACAAGAAGGAGGAAGTGTTGATGCCAACGTGGTTTCATATCAGTAATTCTTAGATTCCAGGGAAATGATCATTTAGCAGGTTGTCTTTGACAACCCTATAGAAGAACTAGTGGAACAACAAGACAACTTGGATGTGAAATCAACCAACATCAACCATGTCCCAAGACCCCCTATTCACACCATAATCAACAAATCCCAACTAGTGCCAGTTGCAGAAATGGATCACCAAGATGGGGAGGACAGACACAACGAAGAATGGCAAGAAGAGGGAGAAGGTCCTCGACGCAATGGGAACCTCTTTAGAGGGGGAAACCAAGAAGATGAAGAGGAGGTTACCTTCAGATTCCATATCCTAGATGTGACTCATGATATCACAATGAAAAGCATTCCATTAGCATCTCTCCCATTATTCTATGGTAAATCATCTAAAGATCCCGATGCCTTTCTTTTTGAATTCGATATTTTATGTCGCAGTGATAATTACTATGACGATGCACATAAACTTAAATTGTTTCTCACCACATTAAAATATGTATCCCTTAGGTGGTTCTTGAGTCTAGGGAAACACATTATATACACATGGGATGACATGAGATCAATTTTTCTTAAAAAGTATCAAGTTTTTGGTAAAAGTAGGGACATCAATGCTATCCTTAGGATGCAACAAACTAAGGGTGAAAACCTGGAAGAGTATCTTGAATGGTTCCTATACAAATTTCACACATCCCGTGGGTCCAACCTAGATGAAAATATTATCAGAACCGTGTTCCTAAAAAGGCTGAGAGATGATTTCATTGAAACATTAAACCTTCTTAGTGGTGTAGACATTTATAAAAATAAATTTGCTGAAGTCATTGAGCTTTGTCGCACCTATTATAGAAGCCAAGCTAAAGTAGGTAAAAAGATTCGGGAACTTAGAGACAATTCTAAAGACTATGTGCAAAAGAAAACTGTGGGTAATGTTGTTACAAGAGTAGAGCTGGGAAACCTATTAGAAAATTTTAAAACTGATATCCTGAACACAATCAGTGACAAGCTAGACACCATGAAAACTAAACAAAAACAAGAAGCCGAGAAAGCATCCATGGAAGTCTTTTGTTCCAAGTGTAGGCGTAAACATGTAGAGAGTGAATTTCCTTTAAACACCATTGAGGTCTGTGGAATCTGTACTCTAGAACACCCGAGCGAGAAGTTCCCATCACTTCCTAGCCTACAGGCCATATACAAGGCGAACATTGAAATCGTTGACCAGTCTCAAGTGACCAAAAGACCCACCTGGAGAGGTCAGAGTCAGAATATGTTTCTAGATCGAAATTCTCAAGGTTATAGCCAGATTCAGCCTTGGACCTTTCTTACATCCTACCCTCCTTGGGCTTCTCAACAACTGCAAAATACAACCTAGATCCAGAATTGGAGGACAATCCCCTACACCAACAACTATCAACCCCAACCCCAATTCTATGTGCCTTATCCAAATATGCCAAGTACTTCATATAATCCGACCATGAAAACCTATCCAGAAGCGTATTACCCCAACATGTATCAACAACCTACGCTACCACCACTTTCTTTGCATTAATTATTACCTGCACCTACTAACCCATCATCTTCATAGGCACTTGCTACTGTAAACCCACCCTGACCTACACTGTTGCCTATGCAACTTGTACCTAACCCAAGTCATAATAGGTTACCTTAACCAGTGCAAAACATTGATATTCAGCCTTTCCTACATACATGATCATTGCCATTCCTATGAATGAAATCCAATTACAATCATGAAAGACAGTCAATAAAGGAAAATCAGATGTTGTTATCCAAGAAGAGGTACCCTCTACATCATTTGAAAATCATTCACAAAACGAAAAACAACAACAATCATAGAAAGAAGAATCACCTGAACCATCGTACCCGGAAAGACTAATTGTAAAGAAAGAGGAGATCCCGCTTGAATATGATTTGGAAAACGAACTTAGGAATGTTTGCATTAAAATTCTGCTCTTACAAGCAATTAGAGACATTCCCATATATACCAAAATTGTTAAGGATCTCTGCATTAAGAAACCGGGGAGAAAGGGGCATAAAAACCAGAATGTCAAAATCATGAGCCAAATGTCCACTATGATTTCTGATATGCCTGCCAAATACAATGACCCCGGGAACCCCATTGTCACCATTGAGATAAACAAAGTACTTCTGCCAAATACTCTCGTGGATCTAGGGGCAACAATAAATGCAATGACCTATGAAACAATGACATCATTACAACTGCCTGGACTTAAAACCACCCCTATCCTTTTAGAAATGGTAGATAAATCCATCATCAAACCAATAGGATCCTTGGAGGACATAGTAGTCACTATTTCCTCTTGGCAATATCCCATAGATTTCATAGTCATTTCTCCAAAAACCTCTAGGCTCGGACACCTTGTGGTCCTGGGACGACCATGGCTGGCAACTGCTGATGCCGTCATTGGATGCAGAAATGGAGAAATGATTATTTCTAATGGTCCTCACAATCAAACATTGTCTATTTTTCCACCTGCTCAGACAGTTGTCGAAGTACCATTATGGCTCGAAAACCCATATGGAGACGAGGACTGTATGTTTCCCTTGTTAACATTAGATCAGTCTAGAGGTCTCCAGGAACATTTCGATGAACATGTTTTGCAGCAGTTTTTAGCTGATATCTCTTGTATCGATTATCCTGTCCCTTTTAATGGTTATCACCATGTGTTTAGTGATGAGTTTAAGGAAACCTGCCACCCAATTGTCTTTGCTTATTTTGTAGTAGTGGAGGAAAGCCATGAGCTCACCACAGAATCTGTGGAAATTTTTGAAGGGGAAAATATTACATATCCGTATAGGATTGACTGCAGAACAAAGGCAACATTTGATGATTATGATTCACAAACAAACTGGAGCATTCGCATGGGATTACTTGGATATGAGGGGCATACATCTAGACACTTGCATCCACCATATCTATACGAATGAAGAAATGAGACTTGTTCGGAAACCACAAAGGCGTATGAACCCAACATTAAAAGAAATTGTCAAAGATGAGCTTCAAAAACTTTTGGCCATAGATTTCATCTACCCCATTTCTAACAATAAGTGGGTGTCACCTCTGGTAGTGGTTCCAAAAAAGAACGACAAGTGGTAGATCTGCGTTGACTATAGAGAACTAAACAAGGCCACATTGCATGACTATTTTCCATTGCCCTTCATTGATCAATTCCTCGACACGCTTTCAGGTAAGAAATATTTTTCTTTTCTAGATGGATACAATGGGTAAAATCAAATATAAATAACTAAAGAAGATTAGGAGAATACTACCTTTACATGTCCGTGGGGTACTTATGCATATAGAGTCCTCCCCTTTGGTCTTTGTAATGCCCTTGCCACTTTTCAGAGAGTTGTACTTGCCATTTTCTCTGATTTGATCCATGACTGGGTGGAAGTGTATATGGATGACTTCAAAGTCTATGGAGATGACTTTCCATAGGCTTTGGAAAATCTAGAGAAGGTATTGATTTGTTGTCAAGAAGCTGATCTGGACCTTAGTAGCGATAAATGTAGGATGTTGCAAACTAAGGGAATTGTTCTAGGCCATCATGTGTCATTTGAAGGGATTCAAGTTGACCTGGAAAAAATTGATGTAATCTCACATATCCTTATTCTGAGCTCGAAAAAAGAGGTAAGAAGTTTCTTAGGGCACGCAGGATATTATTGACGATTTATTGAGAATTTCACTAGAATTGCAACACCATTATTTAAATTCTCAACTAAAGATGTTGACTTTGTATGTAATGTTGACTGTCAACAGGATTTTCAGGTACTAAAGGAAAATTTGTCTACAACTCTGGTGCTAAGAGGACCAAATTGCTCCTTATCATTTCATATTTGTATAGATGCTTCAGATACTGCACTAGGAGCGGTTTTGGGACAAAGGGAGGACAACTTTCCCTATGCCATTTATTTTGTCAGCAAAAATCTCTCTCCTGTTGAATTAAATGATACAGTTACTAAAAAAGAGTTGTTAGAAGTTGTGCATGGTGTAGGAAAATTTAGACATTATATTACCGATTATGAGACATTTTTCCATACTGACCATTCTGCTATTAGATTTTTAATGAATAAACTTATTACTAATGGTAGGATAACTAGATGGTTGTTGCTTCTACAAGAATTCAATATAACTGTAATGGATAGGCTTGGAAGAGATAACTTGGAAGATGATTTCTTATCATATTTGAACCTTACATAGGAAAACATGCCAACACCAGTGCCTGATGAATTTCCAGATGAAATTATTTGGCATTTCCACTATTACTCCTTGGTTCACTGATGTCGCCAATTATCTGGTATTAGGAAAGCTACCTCAAAACATGTCAGCCTAAGAGAGGCATAATATAGTGCAGCGTAGTGCTAGTTTCTCTTGGATCGAGGGAGATCTATTTTATACAGGGCCAAACTTGATTATGAGGCAGTGTGTGCGGGAAGATGAAATGCATGATATACTAAGTGCTAGTCACAACGAGCCTTGTGGTGGCCATTTTGGCTGATAAAAAGATGACATATAAAGTTCTCCATACCAGATAATATTGGCCTACACTCTTTAAAGATGCAAAGAAGTTTTTTTGAGTTGTGACACTTGCCAATGAATGCGGAGACCAGTTGCCTCCAATGAAATGCCTCTTCAACCACAAATTTCCATTGAACCCTTTGAGAAGTGGGCATTAGACTTCATAGGGCCCATCTCCCCAATGTCAAATAAGAAGAAATATATTTTGGTGTGCAATGATTACATCACCAAGTGGGTGGAGGATAAAGCCTTGTATGCTTCCACTGAAAAGGCAGTAGTATAATTTTTGTTTGAGGACATCTTTACAAGATTCATTGTGCCTCATGAAATCATCATAGATCAGGGTACACAATTTACATCAAAGTTGGTCAAGGAACTCACGGAGCAGTATTAGGTTAAGCACCACAAATCGACTCCTTACCATCCCTAGGCTAATGGGAAAGTGGAGTCCACGAACAAATTTTTGGAATCCATCCTTAAAAAAACAATTTAACTGCATCACAAATACTGCGCGGGTAAGTTACAGGAAGCACTATGGGCTTACCGGATCACTTGGAGAAATGTGACCAGATACACACCTTATGAGTTATTCTATGGTAACAAAGTGCTCTTTCCCATCGAGTTCCAAGTAAAGACATTCAGAACTACCACTCAGTTGGGCATGAATCTAAATGAGGCTCAAGAGCAGAGATTGATGCAATTGAATGAAATTGACGAGATCCGATAAGATGCCTACCACAAAACTGCATTAGTACAGAACCAAAGAGCCCAGTGCACGAAAAATTTATTAAGAAGAAAGTCTTATGTCCACGTGACTGGGATTTGTTATATGATAGTAAGTTTAAGCATTTCAAAGGTAAATTCTCTACCAGATGGTTAGGACCGTATGATGTAAGTGAAGTTTTTGAAAATGGTTCAGTTCATATTTGTACTATCAATGATGATAAGACTTCTTTTGTAGTAAATGGTCATCAGATTAAAGTTTATCATAAACCACTTTCACGTGATCAGTTTTTGCAGGAAGGTCAAAGGGATCCAGGTTTGGAGCTGATTCATGCCAATGACCAACCCCTTGCTGGTTCAGCTGATTAATTTTTATATTTTTACACACACACACACGCACACACATATATATCTATATATATAAACCAATGGGAGTCACTTTTCATATTTGTAGGTGTTCCTCCCCACAACCCATGTAGAATAAAGGAGGAATTCACCAGAAGAAAGTTTATTCCTTTATCCAAGTCTGGTGGATTACTTATGGAAAAGGAACCTGTGGAGTCTTATTTGGAAGCCTTTAGACTCTCTAAACATGAAGTTCTCAAGCATTGACTGATCCAGGCTCACAAATAATATGGACCAGTATTAGTCTAGGGATTCCTTGAGTATAGAATTGTTCTTTTCCGGGCTCAAGGAAATGTTTACGGAGAGGAAACCCTTCGAGTCTACTATGGGCGATTCAGACTTTGTAAACATGAATGCCTCGAGCACCAATTAATTTAGGCTCGTTAAAATAATAAAGTAATGGTAGTTTAGGGATCCTTTGGGCATTGAATTATTCTTTTCAGAGCCCAAATAAATAACTACAGAAAAGAAGCCCCCTTGGAGCTCTCTTTTTGGACATTTCCAAGCTCCCTAAAGAAGAAATGCCCCATGCAGTCATCATTCCAGGCCTAGTTAAAATCCATGGATTGATAAGTAGTTCCTTTTTCCGAATACCATGAGTAGAATGATATATGGTATTAAGTCTAAGGGTCCTGAGATTATATTCAAACAGGCCATGCCCTATACTTAATATAAATTAAATTTGTTATTACATATGAGGATCTTGAAATTATATTCTATCAACCTATTCCCTATACTCTATCTAAATGAAATTTTTTATTACATATGAGGATCCTGAAATTATGATTCAAATAGCCTATGCTCTATACTCTATCTAAAATTCCACTTGTTATTACATATGAGGGTCCTGAAATTTTGTCCAAATTTGTGTCCTATAATTACACATTTTCTATCATAGTGTGTGTGAAGAAGCCTTCTGGATCATGAAGAGATCATCTTTATATATATGTCAACATGTTTCCTGAGTCAGGACTCATCTTCACCAGCAGTCAAGGATGATCGTGGTTAGAAAATCACTCTGTGTAAGTACAGATCCATAGGATCAATACTCAACTTTCCGAGGTTACAAACATGTCAATTGAGTTCCATTTTCAGAATCGGGGTCACAACACACAATTGCAGCCAGCATTACTTATATTCAAGTTCCGGTAAGCACATCCAATCAGACAATCGACACAAAATCACTAAAGTGGTTCAGGTACGTGCTCGTATTTTGCTTGAATTTGACTAGTAAGTGGTTAAAATGTATATCATGGAAGTGTGCCTCTGAACCTCTCCTAAAATTCACCCATAATCATATACCATGCTTCCTCACCTGTCTATTCCCAATTCCATAGTGATTACCCTCCACCACGTTCATGAGACGCGAACCATAGCCACCACCCATTCATGATCTATACTTGTTGTGTGATGATGTATGCCCTGCCCGCCCTTGGCCATCGTTTCATGGCACCTCTCAGTAATCATGAGGAGGATGCGCTGCCTCTTGACTGTGATACTCACACACTCCCTCATATGATCGCACATTGCAATCAAGCATTCACACTTCAAACCAATTGTGGATGGGACAATCACTATAATGGTAATCAATCTCACATTTCCAATCCATCATAATGATGATCATTCATCCAAAATTAAAGAAAATGGTGTCTGCAACCGTGGTTAGAAAATTAGTGAGATACCAAAGGTGCAGAAAAGAATTGGGAGAAAGAGAATTGCAACTGAATGCATGAACCATTGGCGCTGATTGACATGAACCTACCTTCAGCCAGTTCATGCGCAGCACATAGTATCAAAAATGCAGTAGTATTTTGGAGGAAAAGGGTTGGATAAGCTTTCTGCAAAGGTTTCAAGGTTACAATAACCTAGTTGCTATGGAATTCATGTGGATTTTTGATGGTGAGCACACCCAAGTAGGAAACATAAATTTCAGAGTCACAGAAGAATCTGTGAGCACGGCCATTGGGCTATCGGCTGTGGGTGAGAAATTTCTCACAACTGGAAATTCCAAATTCCAAATTTTTTTTGAAACCTGCCTACAGGTCAATCAATTGGGAAAAAGGAGTGCTCCACAACTTCATTGAGGAATGATGGCATCCATTACTTATGATGCTGCAACACTTTGTGACTTGCGAGGGGAGGTTCTCTATTGTATTACTTTACCATAGCTGGCTAATGATCCATTTTACTAAAGATAGATAGTTTAACATCCCTCACTTTCTGAAATTAAGTTTGCACAATATGGCTAGAGGCATGCAATTAGAGGGCAGGAAAACCAAGACCACATTATACCACCATAGCTTAATTAAAATCCTATTGGTCGCTGAGCTCAAGAAGAGGAAATGGTCGTGGGATGATTTCCTAATTGAGGAATTCCCTCGGCAAGAAACCCAAACTAAGGGTCGGAAATGAGCTGTAGGATGCTCCTTGAAATTAAATGATGCCATGCCCCCTTCCAAATCTGAGTCTACATCTATCCACTTTCCCACTCCTATTTCCGAACTCCCTCATACAACCGATGATAGTTTGAAGGATGGTGAAAAAGCGGTTCCTGTGGAAGCCTCGATGGGCTCACAAAGGAAAAGAAAACGAGATCAGGCTAAGCCCAACCAACCTGAGTTGAGCCCCATTATAAAAGGAGACACATTTGAATCCCTAGTAGATCCTTCCCTGAATCTTGAAAGTGCCACACCAAAGTCTAAACACTGGCGACCCTTGTTTCCCTTCAACACTCCCCTGGTTTTCCCAGCTGAGACCTCTACTCAAGGCTACTGTTAGACTTAGAGCATGGGTCAGGTCCCACAATCCAAGGTTGAAGGCATTGGCTCATAACATATCCATATCTCATCCTCCCATGATATTGATGTCCAGCAACTGGAAATATCCCTTGAAGGGGAGCCCACTGCCATGGCCAAGGTGAATATCCCTACCGATATTGCATGAGATATGGAGACCTTGTCTCCCGCTCGACCTTTAGCAAGCAGGAGCATCAAAAAGGCTAGTGTGCATCATTCTTCCCCAAGAGAACACAAAGGAAAGTCACCCGGAGGTAGTACCTCACAACAGTCGACGACACCAACCCGAGCTCCTACATATGACACTGAAGAAAACTTAAATATATGACTTGTCAAGTTACATAAAATGATCACCAAGCTCAGAGAACAGGCCAACAAATATAAAGTTTTATTCCATTTCATCAGGGATGTGAATAAGCAAGTGTGGAAAAACAAGCAACTACTGTGGTGGAAAGTAGCAAGGAACAAGCCTGCTAAAAGATTGAATGCAAAAGGGTTAGCTCTTCAGTTTCAAAATTATCACCACCAATCAAATAGGGGATTGAGGTACTGATCAAGATTGCCGGTCTTTGACCACAGTCTCTTTTTGGTTAAGCACATTTTCTTTTTTGCGGATGCATGAGGACATGCATCAGAATCAGCGTGGGAAGATGTTGATCCCTCGTTTTGTTCCCACCACTACTGTCCTCCATCTCTATTTTGACCTTTTTGGCACTCCTAAACCTACTCACCTAACATTCTTATTGCCCTAAACACTATCCTAATCTTACTATGAAGTAAAGTATTTCATGGTAACATTTTGCTGTTTATTAGTGAATTTGAGTAGATATGAGTAGCTATCCATAAACTAACTAATCATTATGGTCGAAGTGTAGACATTGCAGCAGATGTGCAGGGTGACAATAGGAGAATGCAGGTAGTGAACCATGGTTCCTCCAATTCGTACTCAAGATCCATTTTGGATTCGATATGTAACAATGTAGGGGATAAGAGGTTGTATACTTCTAGATGGTGAGCTGCCTCTAGGCATGCTTGAAGGTGTTTGATTCAAGCCATGACAAAGATTCTCGTTATCCTCTCTGAATGGAGCATACACTAAGATTAGGATTGGTTGAAGGTTGTTAAAATAAATTGGATAAGTTGTTCAAGCCATCCGATCTAAAGGAATTAATTAGCTAGGCTATTAAGATTTACTATCCATAGTTCAGTTTGTTTTAACTTAGTTAATGCCTATAAAAGGCTGCTATGTAATACTTAGAATCTAGCGAACAGAAGTTAAAATTGTTATTGTGTATCCTTCAACTTATTATTTTTGAATCAAAGATGTTTACAATGGTTATGCATTAAGTTTGAGTTAATCATTCGATGGTTCATTGTGGATGATGAGTTAATTGTGATCGAAGTCTCTCTCTTTCTATAAGTTAATCAACTCCCCAGGTGTGGCCAGGCCCACCCATCTGGGTTTAGCTTTGTAATATCGTGAAGCAATATATCTGTGTGATAGATATAGTCATTATTCAATTATCTGTGATTCATTATTAGTTTACCTGCTGCATGGAGAGTTTTCTTAGTTTCGATTGATTGTATTATGCTGATGATATGATGCTTTTAAACCCCTTTGCTTCAGCAATCCAAATCTAAATCTCTGGTGTGACCATCGCTTTTTCTTTCAAGAAAATACCTACTCTGTTCATGGACAATGCACATTGTATTGGACTATGATTTTCATAGATGTATATGAAGTTTGTTGAATTACATTGTCATCTAATGCTTATGAAGATCTGCTTTATCCATTGACAACATAGAAGCTACTCTAAAATACCTAAATTGGATAACATATGTAGAGAACAAAGTTGAATAGAATTTGAGTTTAATTTGGATTGTGATTAGTCAATTTCAAAATCGTTTGTCTTGCTTCCTTTAGTAATTGAATTGATTGAATCTATTTTGGATTGTTTCTATAGCTTTGTGCGACATATGAAATATTTGTTTTATATTAATTATTTGAATAATGCGATTGGCATGAGCTTGGTTTACTTTAAGTCGACTGGTTTTATGTTAGATTATTTGCATGAATGTGTTTACAACAAAATCATTTCTTTTAGAGTAATTGATTTGAATGATTTGTTGTAGCTTCAGTTAGTTTCATTTGTCAAATAGATTTCTCAGTTGTTAAGTACACTGCGTGGATTAACTTCAGAGTGCAAAAGAGTGATACAGTGTTAGCTGTTTAAGCACTTTCCTTTGGTTTGTTTGGACTGCTTGATTCCCCTGTTTCATTCAAATGCTTGGATGCCTGATTGGATTTCAAAAGTAGGGTATTGATTTATTAAGGTTTCAAATAGGGTTGTTCACATTTTGATTAATGCAACTGTAGGATAGTTTTGAGTACAGTTTTTCATAATTGTTTCATTTGATTGCGATGTTTGAGTAGAGTTAGTGCTTGAATTTGTGCTTGCAGTCATGATAAATTGGGAACTTGGATACAACTTGGTTGAGAGTAAAACGGAGTATCTAGATTAAGTGCTCAACACCAATATTTTTGATTGTTGATAGGCCTATAAGGTTAATGAGTTTTGGGTACAGTTTGGTTGATTAGTTAGAATTGGATTGTTGTTACAAGTAGTAAATATTCTGATGTGGATTGTAAGAATTCAAACTTGAGTGTTTTGGCTGATTTAGTTTTGTATGCAGTCTGTTTGATTAGGTATTCATTCTCATAACCTGGATCTGTTGTAAAAAGCCAAGTCACCTTTTAAATCCAGATTTCAATTCCAGTTCCAAATAGGTTAAGTTCATAGAAATTTTGGAAGTCTTTAAATTAAGTTTGATTATTGATTCTGCCTATGCTAGCTAGATGTTTGATTTCCTTTGAGTTTGAAAGCATTGGTGTGTTTATTACCTAGCTAATCATTATAAAATAAATGTTAAAACTCTAACCTAGAACTGAATAAAGGAAGCACAAGATAGATCGTGCTTACGAGCTCGGATTGACATATAAATATTAGGGCATTAATTCACCAATTTAATCTCTCAATAGTTACAATTGAAAAGAAGAATGAAGGAGATGACCTACCTCATCCTGATGCTATTTCGATCTCCTTTGTTAAGAACCCTGGACCGCTTGTATCACGGGCTTGTTCCTTGCTTCTCTCAGTGTTTATGCACCTACACAAGTGATCAAGACACACCAAGGCATGTCAAAGAAGTATAAAATCTAATAGAAACCTACTTAACTGATCAAGGAATGTCAAGCTAAATGATACATGAACATATACATTTTGGGAAGATGAATCAGCAATTGTGTATTATTAGAAAATAAAGGGAAGCTTACAACCAAAGCCTTGATGTTGATAGGCTCTCCTTGAGTCGAAATCCAAGTCCAAGCCAAGAACTCTCCAAGAAATCCTTCTCTAAGTCAAATGAATAGCCTCTAGGCACAATCTTAGCATAATGGTGCAAATAGAAATAGACCAACAAACCAACCTAACAAACCATTTGGGAATAGGAGAGGATGAATTTATAGGCTATGAAAGGGAGTTAGGACCTCTCCAAAGATAGGATTAGGACCTCATCTCAAGGAGGTAGCTCATAGGGATAAGACCAAGAGGCCAAGTTGAGAGAATTCAACCTCATCCATGCCGAACAACCTCCAACTCATGATTTTGGAAGCTTCTAGATCACAAAGCTTCTCATCCTCTTTGGAAAAATTACCTTTTTGGGATCATCAGAGGTATATAAGTAAAGAGAGTGATGCCATCATGGGTCAAGTATAGTGAAACATGTGATCATCACGGTTTTAAGTCTCATAAGAGCGATGATCCTCAAATTATTGGTTTATAGCTATTTCCTTCCTAAGAAGCTGAAGGAATTTTCCAATAAATGTATTAGGAAGGCTTTGAAATACATATAGGAATGAGTGCACTGCATTATGGTCATCTTTTAGCCACTTCGTGGTATGTCACAAGGAAGTGGAGGAGGTGTGAAAAAATACTGTGTAACAGCCCCTAAATCATGAAGGCGGAATGAGGAGTGATGGCTGAGATGATTTACAAGATTCTGCAAGGATGAGGACAAACACTATCAGGAGACTTGCAAATCAAGGATGCATATAGATATACATATCTGATATCAAAACATGAATCCATGTTATAGATGCAGCCATACGGATAATAAGGACTATATGAAAGGATCCATGGCATGGGTGCAGCCATACAATACAGAAGGATCATATGTAATCTAAGATCTAAGGCATGGATGTAGCCATCCAATATAGAAGGATCATCATAATAAATATAAAGTCCCACGGTATGGTCACAACCATCAGTATAGTAGAAACATGTGTACAATCATGGATAACACATAACCCCACGCATCCTCAATCATATCAGACAAGACTCAAGGTCTTGCACTCCATCCCGACCCGATCAAAGTAAAAATTCTAACATGTGAATGAATGTGTCACAGTGGAACATGCTAGAAAACCACTTGATTACCAACCATTGATGTGGACCATTAACAGGCATGAGAGGAACCATCATAATGACAATGGATCTCAAGGTATGATAGTACAATCTATGAATGTGATAATGAAGCTAAAGTTGAACACTCGTGGAATCATCTGATCGAAGGAAAATGATGAAAACCTGTCGTTAAATGCAAAGAAATTTCCATTAATGCATGCAAGTTCTAAGGTACTGAAAGGGAGTCTCTAAGTCATCTTCCTGGATAATGAGTTGAAGTCGATAGGAAGTGACCCATCGAAGGAGTGTCATCATGATTCCCCTGTCATCGACACAAAACAAGGAATAAAGTGGAATGAAATGAGTAGGACCAAAAAATGTAGCAAATAGTCAGACAATGCATAGGTAATAGACTGCATATAGGACTTCACTTGAACATATTGGCGACACGACTCCGGAGTGTGGCAGAATTTGACTCAACATAAACCCAAGGGTCATAATGATGAAGTGGAATGAGAGGAAAAATGGATCACCCTAACCCAAAAGGACAAGTGACTAAGTGAGGATGTTCCAAACCCGACACGAGAAACATATGAGTTTCATGCTCAAGAGCGACATGCTTCCTATACAACGGACATTTCACCTTAATTTTTCCCCACCATTTGTAGGAAGTACCCCAATTATTTTTATCACAAGATTGAATGGGATAACATATGCTTGTCAAGTAAGTTCATTCCTCGAATGAATCCATCCTAGTAAGTTTTACGAGTTCTAGGAAGGAGAAACTAGGTCTCATCATGGTGACGAGTCTTTTGTTGTTTAATTTTTAACGAGTCTGATGGAAGAGTAACTCGATATCTTTTTCAGATTTAGAGAGATTGAAAAAGAGACATAAAAGAAAACTCCATCATGTCCCTTTTCATAATTTGTCCCTCGAATCCAAAAAGGTAGAAAAAAATATCCGAGAGAACCTCTTGACCATGTCGACCAAGGTGTACCTTTTCTGTAAATAGTCAATCTCAGCTCGAAAAAGGGTTAGAATTATAAGAGTAGACGTAATTTAATTTACTTTTTCAAGTTCAAAATGACAAGTACTTGAAAATCTTTTCATTTTTTCAAGAGTCAGAAAAGAGCTGAAAGATGACTTTGCCTAGAAGAGTGAGTGGTATAAAAGGATAGAAACTAGTTCCAGTAATGATGGAACTTTTCAAAACATGTAAGGGTCAAGAGGTTGGCTAATAAGACCACTTATTGAAAATGTTCCTCAAGAAAGGGTAAAATATCCAAGTGAAAGCAAATGATCAGAAAAAAAAAATGTTGACGATGGAACGAAAAAACCAAGGCTCATTTAGCAAAAATCGGTTGATAAAAACAACAATCACGAGATGTAAAATTGGAATGGTTTTATTTTTACACAAGATTGAAACATGGGAAACTATGTTTGAGTATATTTGAGGATGGTTTCATTTTTCACAAGCTTGAAACATGAGAAAAACTATGCTTGGATTTGGTTTCATTTTTACACAAGATTGAAACAAAGATAAACTATGCTTGAGATTTGGTTTCATTTTTACACAAGCTTGAAACATAGATAAAATATGCTTGAAATAAGTTTGCATGCACCCAACATAATGACTCAATTCAAGGTACATGCACCCCAAGCTTCATTTCATACACCTAAGTATATGGAATGAAGGTTCACTTATGAGATCAAAGTGAAAGACTCAACTAGGATTTTATGAGATCTAATCAAAGACTCAAACTGGAAAGGGATTTGTTTAATTTTTTAATGATCTTGACACAGGAAAAGAACCATGCTCATGACACCTTGTTTCATTTTTTAAGGAGCTTGACACAAGACAAAGAACTCTGATCCATGAAACCTTGTTTCATTTTTTAAGGAGCTTGACACAAGAAAATAACTTTGCTCCATGACACCTTGTTTCATTTTTTAAGTAGCTTGACACAAGACAAAGAACTCTGCTCCATGACACCTTGTTTCAATTTTTAAGGAGATTAACATTAGACAAAGAACTCTTCTCCATGACACCTTGATCACAGACCAAAAGAGGTCATGGCTTCTAAGAGGTTCTCATCAGACAAGAGAAGAAAACTCTAGAAGGGATACATGTCCAGGGATCCAAGTGAAAAATCAGGCTCCAATGCCCCTAGTACATGGAGTAGTACATCACCTACTAGATTATCAGTAGGTGTGGGAATGGAACAGGTGGCCACATAATTAACTTGTGGCGGGGGTGATACTGCTTACAAATAAGAATCAATTAGGGATGATGGTTGATTCAGAGTTGATTCAAGACCAACGAATGTAAGATGATCAATGATCGCAATGCTTCCTTCATGTGGGAAACACATCACTCGAAAGAGAGAAGAAACAAGTGCTCCCATGACATAAACATAGTCACGGCCAAGGAGTAGATTAAAATCTAATAGCCCCTGGAAAAACATCGCATCAATATAGATAGTCTTTCCTCCCAAAGTAATAGGAAACTTAGGAAGGATCCTTGTTGGATTGAGGGGGCTTGACCCAGGTTCAATGTTATTTAGCTAAACAAATCCCTACACTACTGGCCCTTTCGGCATCAGCCCGCAGAGCGAAGGCTTAAGTCTCACCTGAAGTAGTATGGGGGGATGCTAGAACCAAGTTTCCACACCATTGAGATGGTTGTGATGTCGTTTGATCTCTTCTATCCTTTCCTTCGTGCAGGTGATCTCGCTCTAGGTCTTGTGAGGAAAACCCTCTATTCCGGCTTTCAATACCTTCATGAAAGTACACGATCAACCTTCGCATAGTTCTAACCTATAGCTTAGGTACTTTCACGTTGCTATAGCAGCGTGCCATGCAGATTCCTCAATTATCCTAAGTGATTTTCTTATCTTTTCAAATACTTAAGGTTATCACTGCGTAAGCAGATATTTGTGATTGCGTTCAATTATTCAATGTAATTGCATTCATTTGTGCATCATATAAGAATAATAAATGAAATTCATACACAATATATTCAAACCCATTAACAGAACAAATACACAGAAATTGCAGAATAACTCCTTTTATTAATATCTTCCAAGTATTACAAAATCTATTCACCCTGCACACATAGCTGCAAGGGTCCGCGCACTCAGCTGCGGACTTCTACCCCAAGACTCTGCACACTCAACTGCAGAGCCTCTACCTACGCTACAACCCAAGACTTAGACTTCTTGCTCTAAATTTATGATTCTCTTCCTTGTGTTATCCTCCTAACTACTTATAGCTTAGCTCTTTTTTATACAATCCCATGGTCCATGGATTAAGGGTAGATCTCTTACAACCGACTTTACTTTACAAAACTAAGGGCAGACTACCCTTTGTGACATATAATACCTTCATGCTCCGCGACCACAAAATGCAAATATTTATCATAATTGTTTGGTCAATTTAGTGTCCTAAATTTCTCTACATAAATGATTAATTTGGTTATCATAAACTGATGAAGTGTAGTGCACTGTTTGTGCTAGATGACCCTTCTTACTTCATTGTTTTTGTGTTTTATGTTGTTTTTGGTCCTTTAATCCCTAATGATTTACAATATAATAAAAATATTAAATCTAACTTCTATAAAGACTGCTAAGAACCTAAAGAAATGAGAATTAAAAGAGCTTAAGTAAGATCTAGAAGCAAAGTTCAATCAAGAAATGAAAGCATACTTTCTATTTCTGGTCTTATCATTATTTCCAAATCATGAACTAAAAACTAAAAAGTAAAATTGCAACCACTATCTAATCAATTACAGAGACAAAACTAAATGAAATACTTTAAACTGAAAATGAAACTGCAACTAATCTACTAAGGAAACAAAACTAAATGAAGTGCTTAGTTACTCTGCCTCTCAATTTTGGGAGAAAAACTTCCTTGTGATGACATTTTGAGGAATTCTATATTTCATTATTCTAAGAGAAGATAAATACAAAAATGCAGAAAAGATTCATTGCATGAATGAAGTATTCAACCACTTAGTTTAAGATGAGTTATCAACTAGAAGGGCTCTTCAGAAACATTCATTTACACTATGAGTTAATAAACTAGTAAGAAAATGGCAAGAACAGTAATGGCACTATTCTGTCTAATTGAAAACTTAAAGACTAGTGAAACGGTAAAAGAAACAAACTGCATTACACTACTGCATTTCAACTTCTAACTACTGATAAAAACTAGAAAGAAATTAAGCAAAAAGAAGCTATTCTGTACTGAAAGAAGCTATTCTACGTTAGTAAGAAAATGATAAGGATTATATTATAAACAAGGTTAGTATGAAAAATGGTTATGAACGCTATGGAAGAAATGATGAATTTACAGTTAACTAGAAAAGATAAAACAAAATGAAATAAAACCTCAATCAGCGCAGGGGCCCTCTGCAACTGATCGGGTTATGCATACTTAATCAAACTCCAAGAAACTACTTCACATATCCATAAAACTTGCGGTCTTCATATTAAAAAAAAACATAGGAAATGAGTTTTTCAAAATTACATAGCAGTATTTTGAGCTTAATACATGAGAAAATTCAAAATCCTTCCAAGTTCTTTACACAGGTATTTATAAGAAAATTATGCAACTGTTTGTGGAGAAAAATAAGCTATAGCCAAAAACATGTAGAAGATAGGCAAACAAAATTTTCTTCCTGGGCTGTTGGAGACATAAATCCAAGATGATGGTTGTTGGATTTGGTTGCAAAAATGGATGTTGGAGTCCGTGGGTTCAGGAAGTTGTTTCGGATAATGCTTCCCATCACTGTGAAACGTGTTGATTATCCACGAAACAGAGTCCTGTTTCCTTTGGTCTCTACGCTTTACTTCTCCATTGACCGGAGTCTTGTACCATCTTCTTTGTCAACCTGGGCTAGGTGAATAGGACACGATCCATGTCATGATGATTTCCAAGCTACCCATGTAGTTAGTTTCTCCTTCTGACACCTGGAACCTGTTAAAGCATGGAAGTAGCTACGAAACAACTGATTAGCTATAGAATAGGTTGCGTTCTATAGCTAAAAGACAAAAACTTATTCAAACAACAAAACATAAAACCATAACATGTAAATCAGTAAATGTCCTCCTTAAGGCAATATATACTGGTCATTGATGATAGGAATGCATTTTCTTCATGGAAAAACAAAGAAAAGGAATGAGAAGAGTTGCTAAGGAAAGGGCAGTTTTGAGGCTCAACATACCCCCACTGCAAAACCATTGCATGTCCCCATTCAATCAAAATTGTGAACTTCCTCCTCCTATTGCATTTGTTCTGACACTTCTGCCAACACATCCAACTTCCTCTTCTTGCTTTTGTTTGCACTGACTGCCATCCTTGGCTTCCTCATAAGAAATCTATATTTGAGGTTAATAAGTGTTCTTCTCAGCTTCTTATTTTTCGTTTTTAGTTTCCTGTTCTTCTTGTACCATAATCCCAAGTGTAGCATTGTGTTGTCATGAATAGCTATATCCAGCTTATTTTGTTCCCTCAGGGACTCTTTTTCTTTTTGGATGTACCTGTTCAAAATTTCTAGCTCAAAGATCTCCTGTTTGAGAGAGCTAATTAGAGTTTCTTGTGGGGTGATAGGCTGCTCTGGATTAGCTGAAGTCCCTAGGTCTACTAAGTTACTCTTTTTCTCTAATGACTCTATGTAGTCATAGATTTGTTGTTGTACTAGATCTATGCCACGAGGAGCTCTACTTGGGCTGCCTTCAAAATTCTGTGGAGGAGAGTTTTGTGGACTTTGTTCATATGGAATACTGTCAAGGGATTGAACTGGGGTTTCTTCCTCTAAGTTTATAAACTGGGTCTCTTTTGATTTCACCTTCTTCACCTTGCCTCGAAGTCTAGAACTTGTTCTCACATTTTGGAAGCTTATGGTTTTTTCTTCTGTGTCCTTTTTCCTTTTTCCTTTCTCCTTATTTTCCTTGATTTTCTCCTTGAAATTGGTTAGTCTTTTAGAAAGAAATTGTGCATCTTCTTGAGGTGATGAAGGCTCAAGAATGTTTTTATTGATTTCTTCAACCCTTTCTTTCATTTTTCTCTTCAGCTTAGTCTGCTTCCTAACCTCTGGTTTAGGAGCAATTTTTGCATCATCTTTTTCTAAGGAGATTTTAATGCTGATATTTCTCCTTTTACTTCTTTTAACATGACTTCCCTCAGATAAATCTAGAGCATCTTGGAAGAAATTCCTCACCAAGAAGTCTTCCCATGTATCCCCTACACTTCTCAAATGAAATTCAACTAAAATCTTCACTAATCCAAGATGATATAAAGTTGTTTCTATTGATTCAACTTTCTTTTGAACATTTGTTGCCATTCTTCTCAGACGATTCAGAAGGAAAAAGGGAAGATTGAGGGTTCCATTCTCTAGAAAATTCATTAACAATCGTATATGATAAAAATACATAGACCCAAACCTTCCTTCACATGTAATAAATTTTTGCAGTATTAACAACATGCTACTCCATTTGATTTTGAGTGCTGAAATTGGAATCCCTTTTCTAAAAACTGTAACATCCATACCTGGGTTTTTAAGAATCACCTTCCAAGATTCATCATGAAACTCTTGTTTTTTAAACCATCTTTCTCCTAGTCTTGGGAGTTTTGTTTCTTCTTCTATGAAGGACTCCGTAACTGCAAATTTGATATCCCCTATTTCCACTTCCGTGCCATCAAATGACCAGGCAAAAGATTTAGTGATTTCCTTATGGTAGCCATTAAATTTTTCAATAAAACACAACCAACTGGCCTTCTGTAACATTCCCTTCAGCTGCGGATACCCTTCCATGTATTTTAGCCCTACGGGCTTAGTTCTAACAATAAGCCCCATATCCTCTGTTCTCGGTTACTCTTCGAAACTACTTTCGCTGTCTAATAAATGGAATGACTGCGCATATTGTAATGGAGTGACTGGGTATATAGAAGCAGAATGATTATGGGTATGGAAACAGGATGACAGGTTATATGAAAATAGAACAACTATGAATATGGAAACAGAATGAATGTATACACGAAATATATTGAAATAGAATGACTGTATACATGAAATGGCTGCATAAATATGAGAGAAAACTTAAGAGTTGGCATGTAATAAATAAACAGTCAGGGTTTGAAGAGTCGTATATAGATAGGTCATGTCATTAATCTGACCGTTAACAAGTGTAGTTGTGGAGGACTGGTTAAGTACAAGTTATGGAGTTTGAAGCAGAGTTTAGTTATGAAGTAATTATTGAACCATTTGTAATTGAAGGCGGAAGATATGGCAGAGATATCGTGGAAATGAAATCACATGATGATTAATTAAGGAGACATGTGATCATACATGTTATACAAGTTTATGTTTTCAATTTGCTTTTTGAAATAAACTTTTGTATTTACCTTTGGAACCTTTACCTTCCGCTTGCTAATATTTTGATGTTTTCTCCATAGGTACTTTAGGCATTATTGGTCTTCAAATTTGATTTTTCTTCAATTACCTGCATAGAAGATTTTATTATGAACTAGACACTTGTTCTTGGACTGATAAACAAACTGTTGCTGCAGAATTAGATTAGCCGCAGAACAGGATCAGTTGTGGAACGGAATCAGCTGCAGAACGTGAAATAGAGAATAAAATATGGCTTATGAATGAATGAAATGGAAATGGCTATGTAAGTGAAAATAAAACAAGATGATAAATGAAAATGGAGATGAAAAAATTACTGGGAAAGGAAAAATTTATTGGTGAAATATGGCAATGGAAAGAAGTGAAACTGTAAAAGTAAAACAGAGTGAAATGAAATGAGACAATGAATTTTGTAGAATGTAGAGTGGCTGTGGCTTTTTGTCACCACTTTTTTTTTTGGCAGAAAGGAAATGGAAAATATAGGGTGTCAGAAACTTCTGATTTTCACCTTGTATTTTCTGTATAAGCATGCCAATCAATGATTGGTTTTCAACCTTATACGATATATATATATATCTATATCTATATCTATATCTATATCTATATATATATATATATCTATATCTATATCTATATCTATATCTATATCTATATCTATATATATATATATATATATATATATATATATATATATATATATATATATATATATATATATATATATATATATATATATATATATATATTAGATAGTAAAAATAAAGACTAAGTTGGTGGAGAATAAGGATTCTTCTTCACTAATTTCATTTCATAATTGTTTTGTAAGATCTTGATGAACTCCTTTGAAATTGGTTTTTGATATATTTTCAATCTATGACCATTCACAAGAAGAGGAGTTTGAATTTCACCTATTGTTCTGATCCTCATTGCTCCATTACTGAAGACTTTTTCAATCTCATATGGCCCAAGCCAATGAGTTTGAAACTTCCCTTGAAAATCTTTAAACTTTGAATCAAATAATAGTGCCCAATCTTCCTCTTGAAACCTCTTGTCCTTGATGTATTTGTCATGCCATTTAGCCCTCTGTTGTTGGACTATACCATTCCTTTGAATTGCTTCTTGACTGATTTCATCAAGTTGATTTAATTGCTCCAGTCTATGCTTTTGAGCCTCTGATAATTCCATCCCCAACTGGACTGCCATCTTGAAAGTTCTGATTTGGAACTCTATAAGGAATAGGACTTGTTTCCCATAAACAAGTTCATAGGGTGTATGTCCCATTGTGTTCCTCCATGTAGTTCTATAGGCCCATAAGGCTTTAGGAAGCCTTTCTGCCCAATCTCTTCTATGTAGATGCACAGTCTTGGTGAGGATTCCTTCAATCACTTTATTTGTAGACTCTACTTGACCATTTGCTTGTGGATGATAGGGAGTAGATTTCCTATGCTTGATCTTGTACTCCTCCATAATCCTTTCATCATGTTGGATGTGAATTGAGATCCCTGATCTGTCACATTTTCTCTTGGAACACCAAAACGAGTAAAGATGTCCTAAAAAAGAAAATTAAGTACAGATTTTTCATTAGCAAAAGGTAATGCTTTGGCTTCTACCCATTTGGTGACATAATTAGTGCATACCAATATATAATTTTTTTTCTTAGATGGAGGATTAATTGGTCGAATAAAGTCTAAATCCCAATTTTCAAAGGGTTCGATAAGTACATGAGTTTGTAATGGAATTTCATTTGAGGGAGCAGGTTTCCCTACCCTTTGGCAGTTGTCACACCTCCTAACATATTCTTTAGCATCTTTGAATATGGATGGTGAACAATATCCTAAAGAAAAGATTTTATAGGCTATCCTCTTGTCAGCAAAGTGTCCACCACACGACTCATCATGACATGCTTTGAGAATATCAGGCATTTCATCTTCCCTGACACACCTTCTGATCATAAGATCTTGCTCTGTTTTATACAATTCATTAGTGATCCATGAATATCTTGCACTTTCTTGAATAATCTTTCTTTTCTCTCTAGGAAATATGTGAAGGTAACTTCCCTATAACCAAGTAATTAGCAACATCTGCAAAGCAAGGAGTTTGAGTAGTTACTGCAAAAAGATATTCATCGGGAAACTTATCTTCAACCAGAGAGTCCTCTTTGATATTCTGAATCCTGGACAAGAAATCAGCATTTGTGTTTTATTTTCCAGGTCTATCTAGCACAATAATGTTGAATTCTTGCAAAAGTAAAATCCATCTTGTAACTATGCCATTAGTAATAGGTTCATTCATCAAATATCTAATTGCAGAGTGATCTATATGAACAAAGGTTTTATAGCATGTTATATAGTGTCTGAACTTATTAATTGCATGAACAACAACTAAAAATTCCTTTTTAGTCAAAGTATACTTCAACTTAGTGGGAGTCAAATTCTTACTTGTATAGTAAATGGCATAAGGAATCAAATCCTTTTGTCCCAATACAGCTCCCAGAGCTATATCTAAAGCATCTGTGGAAATATGGAAAGGAAGTTTCTAATTTGGACCTCTTGAAATAGGTGCTTCAGAAATTTTTGCTTTCAAGGTTTCAAATGCTAGTTGGGAATCAAGATTCCAACTGAATTCACAATCTTTTGTAAGCAATTTGAAGAGTGGAGATGCTATTTTAGTGAAGTTTTCTATAAACCTTCTATAGTATCCTGTAAATCCTAGAAAACTTCTAACATATTTTTGGCAATTTGGAATTGATAACTTAGAGATGAATTCAACTTTAGATTTGTCAACTTTATTCCCATCTCTTGAAATGTGATGTCCTAAAACAATACCTTCTATAAACATCATAAAAAAATTTTCCTGGCTTAGTGAAAGGTTTTTTTCTTTACATCTTTTAAGAAAATTTTCCAAATTTTCTAAAGCTTCTTCAAATGTGTTTCCATAGAATGTAAAAATCAACTATATATACCTCTATAGAATCATGTATTAGATCCAAAAAAATTCCTAGTACTGCTGTTTGGAATGTTGTAGGTGCATTACACAACCCAAAAGGAAGTACTAAGTAGGTAAAAGTTCCCCATGAACAAGTAGATGTGGTTTTATCCTGATCCTCAGGTGCTACTTGAATTTGATTATAACCACTAAAACCATCCAAGAATGAGAAATACTTCTTACCTGCTAATGTATCTAACACTTAATCTATAAAGGGTAAAGGAAAGTGATCTTTAAGGGTTTGTTTATTCAATTATTGGTAATCAATGCATATCCTCCATTTACCATTCTTTTTAGGCACAATTACCAAAGGAGAAACCAATTGGCTATCTAAAATTGGTAAATGAAGTTTACATTGAATAATTTTTGGAGCTCTTCTTTTACAATTTCCTGAAGATTTGGATTCATTCTTCTCTGAGGTTGTCTGATTGGTCTACTGTTTTCCTCAATATAGATATGATGGATACAAGTCTTAGGATCAATGCCTTTCATGTCAGTGTATGCCCATGCAAATGCAACAGAATGTTTTTGTAATGTTTTGGTTAACTCTTCTTGTTATAGTTTCTCCAAGTTTTTGTTTATGTTTAATGTCCTACCTAGAAAAATTTCAATTGTAGAGCTACCAAACTCTCCCATAGAATAGAGAGACATTTGCCTAGATGACAAGTATTCAACATTAGATTTTTCTTGAAATTGTGCATGATCATATTATGATGATGTTTCAAAATTTTCCAATGTATTCAAAATTTGACTATCTTCACTAATTTTTGAAATAGTAAAGAGAAGTTGAATATCATCTTTATCATCAATCCATTCCTTGTCATCTATTTCTGTGATTGCTTTTTCTGGAGGATACAGAGTAAATTTCTTTGTTGAATTACCATCAGAAATATACATGTCACCGGATCTACAACTAATAAAAGCATCAGTTGTGGCCAACCAAGGTCTTCCTAATATGAGTGGATGTCCTCCTAGATTATTCTTTGGAGTTAAGATCATGAAATAACCCGGATATTCCTAAGAATCTAAGGAGACTGAAACATCTTCTAGCACACCATATGGTTTGATTACTGATTTATCTGCAAGCTGCAATAAGGTAGGTGTGTAAAGAAGATTAGGAAGTTTAAGCTGCTCCATAGTTTGTCCACTCATGATGTTTATTTCTGCCCCTAAGTCAATCAATGTATTTGGAATTTCAATTCCATTTATGCGTGTCTTGATAATTGGACTTCCTAGATCCACATATTTCTGTATGGAAAATTTTCCCATCATTATATCTGCTATCTTTCCTACCAGGTGAATTCTTTTTGTTTCTTTTGATCTTCTTCTTGGTCTTTTGATGCTCAAGTCCTTTATTGTCTTAGCTAGAATTGAAATTTCTCTAATGGCTTGTAACAAAGGAATTTTGATACAGACATTCTTCAATTCATCTAGAAAATCATAATTGGGCAACAATATTTGTTTTTATACCTGTTATAGACATTTTTGTGCCTTACAGCTATAAGCATGAAATGTCCATAATTCAAGGGATCCAAAGTCCCTAAAGATGTTGTTACAGCTCCTAAAGGAACAAGGTCAACCAATGACAGCTTCTCCCAGAAGTTCTCCACCAAAAACCACTCAGAAACAGTCAATTCAGGATCAATTCAAGTGCTCCACTAGCTGCCTGCATTGCAAAGCACCCCAGTACACTGTCTAGGTGCATTGCAACGCACTTGAATGCACTACCCAGGTGCGTTGAGCGGGAAAGGACAAGTGGCAGAGTCATTCAACGAGGTGGAAAGACCATGGAAGCTTCCAGAATCTTCTCCAATGACACTTGCCTCACTGAATTCGACCAAGTGATGAGTAAGAGGCTCTCAGTCTCCAAGTGGAAGCAAGAAATGACAGAGAGAAGCCACAAGTCAAAACATAAGCTGACTCATCTTCTCTGCTTACATCTATATATGGATCCGTCATCCTAGAGATCCACAGGCTGGAATTTTGTACTTTGCAGAGAATTGCTGTTGGTTTGAGATTGAGATTAGCACATTGGGTGATTTATGCTTTGTTGGAGGAGAGGAAGGGATTCCTTTGCTGGGAGGTAGATTCTGGATCGGAACTCACTTGGTTGTATCTCCTCTTGGACTTTCTTATCAGATCAATAAAATTATTTGAGTTTCTCCTACATGCTGTGTATCAATGATGTTTTGTGATATTTGCATGTTTAGCTTAATCTGATCTTGAGCTTTTTATGAATGTAAATCTATATCTTCGTGTAGTTTCTCTCTCTTGTGATCTTGCAGGAATTCGGTGAAGCTGGGCCGGTAAGGGAGTAGGGAGCTGGGAGCTATTGAAGAGAGGAGCGATTGGATCAACATAATAGCGAAAGACACAGGTTAGTTACATCCTTCCTCCTCATTTACATTTCATAAAGAAGAATACTCAATTAGTTTTTCCTTGTTTGTTGCTAAGGCACTATCACACCTTAGAGTGGGATAGGGGTGTTTTGAATAGATACTTTTCCCAACAACAAATTGGCGACTCCACTGGGGATCATATCTAGTTAGTTTATTTGTGTTTCTATTGTTGTTCTTCTCATAAACTTAGGAGTGGAGAATCGAACTGCATTTGCCATTTACAAATGCAAAGTAGAGATCTGCCACTCTAGTCCATTCATTGGGCCTGTTTATGATCTGAACAAGCAGATCCACAAATGCTCTAACTGCCCTTTGTGATAGCTCTTAGTCCTCCTTTAAATCATCCTTATAATTGTACCTTATTGATAGCTTTTATCCGGCCAAAAACCTCAGATCAAACTGCAAACCGTGACCCAGAACCTAGAGACAATTCTCGTTTCTGCTTCAGCGCAGGCTCTGTGAAGAGACTCTGCATTTCAACGCAGGTCCCGAGAGGGCTACCTGTGCTACAATTCAGTTTCTCTGTGCTGCAGGTGCGCTGATCAGCCTTTGCCCTGTGCAGCTGTGGTTCTTTGCATCCTTGTGTTCAGTTTTATCTCTGTTTTGTGCAGCCTGTTATCAGTGTGTGTACCTATCTGAAAACCCCTTTTCTCTGCCTTAATTCCGCCTCAGTTGTATAAAAGAAACTGTATTTGTTTTTGTGTATTTGTTACATCATTTGCAGTTTCCCATTATAAAAGTAAACTAGTCATACTGTCGCCCTTAGATCTAGACCTGTCATAAGTGTCGTTTTGATCTTAGGATTAAGTTTGTTTGTTGTTGACAGTTGATTGCGCTTTTACTTTTGTCTTTTGGTTTGAATTTATGAATTTCTAGTGTCGAAACAAGTGTTTACCTCAAAATCATAAAGTGTCGTAATCGTCTTTTTGATTTCAAAAAGAAACTTGTTTGTGTTTTCACTTGAAATCGAATTCAAATTTGTACAACAGCTTTCTTTTTAGGCATCAATATTAAGAAAGTGAAAACAAATACATGCATTTGTGCATTTGCATTTTGATAGTTTGTATGGTTTGATTTAGGAAAAGTGCATTTACAGTGTGCTCTTTGCTCTTTGAGAAAAGTTTGTGTCTTTCTTTTCCCCTTGTAGCTAGGATTTTCATTGTTGAAAAGAGATAAAAGCTTGCTTATCATCTTTAGACTGCATTTAGGAATTGTATATACATCTCGTGGTGATCCAAAAAGGCAAACTTCTAAGAAAGATCAACCTAAAATAAATTTAATGAACTTAACAACGCATTGGAACTTAACGCACAACATAGAGGTCTAGGCTAGAGACGTGTTCCGGCGTCGTAAAACCTGGTGACTGTCGATCTCACTGATGGTTGGGTGATTCCTCCTGAGAGATGATAAGCACCAGTACGGATTGTGCTCCCACGTACCATCGAGTATATATTGGGAGACCCCTATAGGCATAAAACCTTTATCCATAGGAAGCCGTGTCGGCCGCCCTACTGATCGCAATGCACTGAACACAACATTCGGGAAGATTGACCGCCCGTACCTTAAAAAGTATTCTGCGGTTTTGCGAAAAGTTTGGCACACCCTCTACCTAGAACTCCAGAGCAGTCCCTTTCGTTCCTTTTCAGACTCCTTAACGGAAAAGGTCCATCTGAGCACTTGTCACTTCAGGCTCATTAAAAATCGAAGGAGACTAGAGTCATCTTTTGCTTTTTCTCGACTCTTTAAAATTGAAAAAGCAAGTTGTGTCCAAAGCGTCTAAAATTCATTTAATTCGGAAACACATTTCCCCTTTTTGTATTTTAGTTGATCGAGTAATCCACAATCGTGGAAGAAAGTCAATTGAAACCCCGTCATTCGCAGAGGCTTACGAGTCAACCGTCTTTGTCTCCGGAATCGAAAACAGTACGGACAAAGCAGACTCGTTTAACCAGTTCGAAATCTCCTATTAAAGTTAGAACAAGTGTTCCAACAACATCTGAGATTCTGGTTACTCCAAACATTTCTGGAAACCCTGCCTCTACAGAAGAAGTTCAACAGCCACAGAGGGACAGTGATACTGATCCTAGTCTAAGAGCAAACACTTGTGTTACTGAACCAGTTCCATCTGCAACCGGGTCGGAGAGTCTTGCTCTTCAAACATCTGTCGCTGTCGATTCAACCCCTTCTTCGGCACCAGAAATATTTTACGGACCTGACGATCTTCCCCTTCCACCTGGTTTGATTGCGATAGAGGAAATTGTAGAAGATCCGCAAGCAAGTACTCCAACACATTTTGGAGTCGGGGTCACTCTATTTCCTTCGACATCAGAAGTAAGTCTACCACCAGTGGAAGTTCCTGTAGAATCGCTAGGTAATCTATTGGATAGACTCAAAATGTCTGAACAACCGTCAACATCTAGGACTGTGTCGACAGACACAGCAACAGCAGAACTCCCTGCCGTCACTTCGACAATGTTTGCCGACGTACCATCTGTCCCGACTAGCTCACAACCGCTAGAAGGAGTCCATCCAGGGACTATTTCGACAGTGTGGTCCGTTCCTGTTTGTTCCTCCGGAATAATATCCGGCAACTCTTATGTTGAGACTCGCCAAATTGATCCATTTGGAGGTCAATTTGGGCAATCCAATCCCCAAGGGCAGACAATTCCCTTGAGTTCCGGATTGCCACCGTATGGGGGGCAGTATGCCCTTTCATTACCCCCTCCGGGAGGATACCCATACGGGAGTTCACAACAATATTCAGGTTATACTGGAGTTACATCAAGTGGTTGGGTACCTATACTACCCCAACAACCAAGGGTTGTGTATTCTATGCAACAATGTGTACCTATGTCGAACATCCCGACTACACCAGCCATGGTAACAGTGTCACAAGTTCAAACGCTGCCTGTTGTATGTCAACCTTAGATTTCTCAGGTTTTAATGCAACAACCCCTTGACGCTGTGACTCAACCACAATCGCTGACTGGTGGGGCGACCCAGGTCCAAACGGGTACAATTACCCCACACCTTGGTCCAACGATTAGTATAGCGCAACAGAACATGGCTTCACAACCATGGCTGGTGCAATATCAACAACCACAATTCCAACAAGTATACCAAGGTACTGAGCAACAAATCTTTGCAAACAGTGGACAACCGTACATTCAAAACGGTCAAAATCAACCACTTTACAATGGTCATGTCCACCAACCGTATCAGTCGTACCAGCATCAGCTACATTATGCTGGTATGCAAAGGCCAACTGCTCAGGCAATTCCATCATATCCTGGGTATGCTTCACCTAACCTGAATCAACAGTTACCATTCGTGGCAACTTTAGAGTTACCCGATTTACACCGGTTAACAAACGATCCAATTGCTTACGCCCCTTGGTGGCCAGCGATCCCTCATAAACTTCCATCAGACATTCCTAAATTTAATGGAAATCCAGGTGAAGATCCATCGAATCACGTGATGACATTTCATCTATGGTGTTCGTCAAACACCCTAAACGATGATTCGATAAGGCTTCGCCTTTTTCAGAGGACGTTAATGGGTCCAGCGGCAAAATGGTATATTGAATTGCCTAGAGCTTCGTTCGACAACTTCAGTACCTTAGCCACGACTTTCTTAACCCATTTTCAATTACCGATAAGGTATGAAACGGGAACGGAAATCCTAACCAACTTCAAGTAGACAACGACCACTCACATATCTGATCATATACATGAGTGGCGACGTCGTCGTAGGATGGTAAAAACGTACGTTCCCGATCAGCTATTAGCTGAATGGTTTATCAAGTCGTTACTTCCTGCTATAACGGAAGATGTGGCAAAGGGGGGAGTCGTAACGGAAGAGCAAGTCATCGCTCGTGCGCAATATCTAGACTTGGTCTATACTCAGTCTGGCACACTCTATGACAAAATACCTGACACCCCTAGACCGGAATTTTCAATTCCTCCTCCTCCTAAATCAAACAATGACTCTCATGCCGGCGATGGCGTGATCGGCACGACAAACACGAAATCGACAAAGGCTACATCCAAGAAAGCCCGTAAGATTTCAGATCAAAATGCAAAAGACGAAATTCTTGCTTCGGAAGTAAATGCCGTATCGAGAGATAAGGGCAAAGAAACCAAACAACCAGGAAGCAAGAAGAAGCAAAGCAAAGGGAAGAAGAAGAAACAGGGTGAGTCATCTCCTGAAAAAACTTCTTCAAACCCTCCTGGAAATAGGAAACTGAAATATCCATGTCAAATATGTGATGAGGATCATCGGACAGCGGAATGTCCGTACAAAGCTGAGCTTAAAAGATTCTTTAAGAGTTCGAAAACCTCAGCTGTGTTAACTGATCCGTTTCCAAATCCAGGAACAAATCTGGTTGATAGTGGAAATGCTTCCCCGTCGCAAGTGCTAATGTTGTTGATTTCGAAGCAGCAAAATGATGCTTTGATTTCAACAAGGAACAAAGATTACGGGAATCCGCAGCTGTCGAACGACAAGGATAAAGATCAACCAAGTAGTTCGACAACAACTTCGACAGAAGTTGTACCACCCATCATTCCTGAATTAACAATAAAACCGCCAAAGGGAGTAGTACACAAGTCGACGTTTAATCCTCGCGCTAGAGCAGCGCAGCATTATAACATAGTGGAAGATTTGGCCCAATCGCCATCCGCTATGTCGACTCTTGAAGTGCTACAAAATTGCCCATCCCAAAGGCAGGCTTTGTTATCAGCCATTGGTGGGGTTGATCCTAAGGATTCCAATCTTGTATCCTTCGACCACAAAGGATACGATCCTCAGTTACCATCTCAACTAGCTTTCCTTATTCAAGTGAAAGCCCTCAACAAAACTGTTCATCGAACAATTATTGATGAGGGGGCATCTACATGCATTATGTCGATGAGTTGCTGGAAAACTTTAGGATCTCCAACCTTGTCGCGATCTTCGACGACATTAAAAGCATTTGACGGAAGGTCATATACCCCATATGGTATCCTAAATAACTTGAAGGTTGAACTAGGGGGAAAAACAGTAGAAATAGATGTTGAAGTCATCGATGGAAATCTTGATTATAACATCCTACTAGGAAGACCGTGGATATATGCCATGGCAGCTGTTGTGTCGACCTATTTTAGAAAGATTGCATTTCCCTTTCAAGGAGGGATTACAATCGTCGATCAACAAAACTTCCTCCCTAATGGTTCTCAAGTTACAGGAAGAATTCCTATGATCCATGGAAGCCCCCATTCGCTTCAGAATATCGGAGTAGGCCTACTAGAAGATCCTATACTAATGGGAACTTTCGCTCTTCCACCTCCAATCAATCTGGCAGATGTAGCGTCGATAGGAACCTGCAATATGATATCTTCCACAAAGATTTCAGAAAACGATATCGATATGGATCATGCAATGGTTTTTCCCCCAAGCCCAATAGAAGTATTATAGCAATCAATGTTTCTAGCATGGGAGGCAAATCCGAATCAACGCTCGTCAAGCATTTGGGTAGATAGGTCTAGAGAATATGGTACCCCTTCAGATCCTTGGTCGCGAGTGCATGGAACCGACGAAGGAATTATACAATCAATGTTGATTGAAGGGGCACCATGGAATGATTGCCACCATCGTTCCCTTCTTCTGGATTATGAAGAAGATACTCAAGATGACCTTTATCATCCTTCAGTTTTTGAATTCCTATCAAATACTGTAAATACGGTGGATTCCGAATGAAACTTATCCAACATTGAAGAGACAATAGCCATAAATATCTCGACTAAAACAGATGTTGTAGAGAGTATTTATGTTGGCAAATGTTGTTCTCCTTCAGAACTGGAAATATATAACGCTCTTTTTCGCGAATTCAGAGATGTCTTTGCTTGGTCATATAGTGAAATGCCAGGCATCGACTCGAGTATCGTTGAACACGAAATTAAGATGTATCCAGATGTCAAACCGGTAAGACAACGGCTCAGGCAGGTGCACCCCAAGAAAGCCGCTGCCATTAAGGCAGAAGTTGAAAAACTTCTCCATGCTGGTTTCATCTACCCGATTCCTCTAACCGATTGGGTATCGAATATTGTCCCAGTTATGAAGAAACATGGGACAATTAGAGTGTGTGTCGATTATAGGGATGTAAATCAAGCTTGTCCGAAAGACAACTACCCTACACCCTTCATCGACCAGATAATTGATGAATGCGCCGGATGCGAAATCTTTTCATTCATGGATGGATTTTCCGGGTATAATCAAATAAATATCCGCCCACAGGACCAGTCAAAGACTGCATTCATTTGTCCGTGGGGCACATTCGCATATCGAAAATTACCCTTTGGTTTAAAGAACGCAGGGGCGACGTTTCAGAGGGCAATGAATTATGCCTTCCATGACATCAAGAACATCGTTCAACCATACCTCGACGACCTTCCGGCTCATTCGCGAAAGCGGACTGATCATCCGCAACATTTAAGAGCGATTTTTCTACGTTGCCGACACTACAAGATACGACTCAATCCACACAAATGTGTATTTTGCGTCAGTTCTGGTCGTTTACTAGGCTTTGTAGTCTCCAAGGATGGGATTCGTCTCGACCCGTGCAAGGTACAGGCAATCATAAATTTTCCTCCACCTTCAAATTTGCTTCAGATTCAGAAACTCCAAGGGAAAGCAAACTTTCTGAGGAGGTTCATTCCAAATTACGCCGAACTTGCTAAAGGTTATACACGTCTTTTGAAAAAGGAGGTACCCTTCGTCTGGGATCAGGTTGCACAAGCTTCCTTTGATGCTTTAAAAGATTCCTTAATGAAAGCATCATTAATGTACGCCCCCGATTATCAAAGAGATTTTAACTTGTATCTGGCTGCAGCAGATACAACCATCGCAATGGTATTAGTTCAAGAAGTCGATGGAATTGAACACCCTATATATTATTTAAGTAAAAACTTAAATGATACAGAAAGTAAATATTCTTATGTTGAAAAACTAGCGCTTGCAGCTGTTCAAGCGATACAAAGATTTCGACACTATGTCCTCTTTCGGAAAACTACCATTTTGTCTGATTGCAACCCCATGACTTATATATTGTCGCGACAGTTGCTGGGGGGAAAATATTCAAAATGGATAGCAATCCTTCAAGAGTTTGATCTGGAATTCGTAAAATCCAAATCAAAGAAAGCTCTAGTTTTTGCAGAATTATTATGCGATGTCCCATCGTTGTCCAACGATGAAACATCCGAAGAATCAATCGTGGACGAGAATTTGTTTCTGATATCCACAAGCAATGAGTGGTATGGAGATATAATAATTTATCTCCAAACCCAAAAGTTTAGGCCTAACACCTCTCACTCTGAACAAAAACGTATACGATACCAAGCAAAAGACTACATGATCGTCGGTGATACATTATACCGTCGTGGTATCGATACAGTTCTGAGAAGGTGCCTCACCCATGAGGAGGCCGAAAAAGCCCTGAATGAGTGTCATTCAGGAGCTTGTGGGGGGCATCAATCTGGTTATGCTACGGCACAAAAAATCTTACGAGCAGGATACTTCTGGCCAACAATGTTCAAAGATTGCATAACCGCAGTCAGAAGTTGCCATGCTTGTCAAATTTTTGATAGCAAAACCAGAAGACCACCCGCACCTCTACAGCCAATAGTTGCTGTTGGGGCATTCGCCAAATGGGGCATCGATTTCATGACATGTAACCCCACCTCGACCGGGGGACATGGGTATATCATAGTCGCAGTTGACTATTTTACCAAATGGGCCGAGGCGATGCCTACATTAGATAACATTGGTGAAACAGCTGCCCTTTTCTTTTTCAATCATGTAGTCTCCAGATTCGGCGTACCACAGGCTATAGTCACAGATCATGGATCGCATTTTCGCAATCACATGATGCTTGAATTAGCTGCCAAGCTAGGATTGTCTCACGACAGCTCTACTCTGTATTATCCGCAAGCCAACGGACAAGTTGAAGCGATCAACAAGGTCCTGAAGCGTATGTTGCAAAGGATGATCGAAGTTCACAAAAGAAGGTGGCACCTAATCCTGTACTCAGCTTTGTGGGCTTACCAAACATCGGTAAGGAATGCAACCGGGTTCACACCCTTCCAACTGGTATATGGCTTGGAAGCAGTCTTACCAGTCCAGTGCGAAATCTTGTCTCTTAAACTCGCAATCGACCTCCTCCCCGGAACTTCAGAAGAAGAGGCCTGTTTCTTGGAATTAATCCAATTGGATGAAACCCGTCGTGATGCCGCTTTGGCTAACGAAGCCCGTAAGAAACGAGTTAAGGCGCAGTTCGACAAAAATGTCAAACCCTGTGTCTTCTCAGAAGGTGACTTGGTCTTGCTTTACGACCAAGAATCCGATAAATTGGGAGCAGGTAAATTTAATTCTTTATGGATGGGCCCCTATATTGTTAAACGAGTGTTAGCAAAAGGAGCCTACGAGTTAATGGATTATGACGGAATTCCACTGGTGCAACCCCGTAATGGGTTGTACCTCAAGCGTTACTATGCTTAAATAGTAACCAATATGCTTTTGTTGTATTTTGTTTTCGCTAAAGTGTTCGTTTTGGTTGAGTAATCCACCTTTTTACATTTATTGCAGATGTCAAACCTTTTGGAGACATGTGTTGCATATGCCGACGGAGCGAGTCGTAGTTCGCGGAACCTGTCCTCCGCAGCCTGGGCCATTTTTGATCCAAGCGGCGAGTTAGTAAGTTTCAGAGGTGTATGTATCGGTCAATCAACGAATAATATCGCTGAGTATAGCGCGTTGATAGAACTTCTCTCTGATGCCATCACCCATGATATACGCCAACTAATCGTCAGGCTAGACTCACAACTCGTAATACTACAACTCAATGGTATATATTCCGTCCGAAATCCAGCTATTTATCGCATGTTCCTAAGAGTTAAGATTTTGGAAAGACAATTTGATTTTATTCAATACCAACATATTTCCAGAAAATTAAACACATTAACTGACTCATTAGCAAACTATGTGTTAGATAGACATTTGCGACATTTATAAAAAGAAACACATCATCAATGTTTTACATGTGGATCATATAGCTCAACCAGAATAAAACCCGAAAATCAAAATATATATATAGCTGTTTATGGTTTACATATAATGTTCTGTAACCAAGACAAAATCGGTCACATGACCCAAAAACTCAAAATGCTAGGGGGCACCCTAGTCTAATGATGCTCGTGATAGCAAGTCATAGCCCGTGCAATCATGCGTAAGAGACGAGTCCATCGTTTAGACACACCAGTAGTATGTCGCTGTAACTGCAAAGGTAGCTCATCGATCCTCACATCGGGAATACCGAGAGTAAGGATCTCGACCTGCTCCTGCACAGCTGTAAGAGTCTCGGCCACATCAAGGTCACGAAGGATAACCCTCCCGGCAGTCTCTCCTGCTGGGGCAGCGGCTGGCACTCTCAGACGGACTACTGGACGAACAGGACCAACATCTGCATGAACACAAGAGTTTGATTAAAAGTCTTGATAGAATAAAGCACAAGGACATTATAAATAAAAACAGTAAACAGTGATATGGTCAAAGAGTTTACCAATAACGCCCCACTGCTCGCCATCCGGTAGTACTAAATCCGGATCACCCCGAAAATCCATGCCAGCATATGGATACTCGGCATAAGCCATCTCCTGCCGATCGAACCACCTGAAAAAGGTATCGGAAAAAGAAATCTGAGACTGACCAGCATGCCTAGACATGTGGTCAACCCATCTCTGCATGCGTGGTTCAGTAGGAGGAGGTATGTCGAGTGCAATGTACTGCAGCTGCATTAGTGGTATTTTCTCCAAGGCAAAGGCGGTCAAAATAGAACCAAACCCAAAGTTCTTCAACCTCCCGTCCTTTATCTTGGTCAACTGACTCTTCATCATAAGAAGTATTGCATCACACCAGTTGAATATTTTCGGTTGGAGACACTCCAAGGCATGCTGCATATAGGACCTGTTGGCTACATGAAGAGATGCACTCCCGGCCATCCTACCAAAAGTGAACAGGATAGACCTGAGGGACCTGTCAGTGACGTCTCGGATGATGATCTTGCCGTCTTTACTCGGCTGAGATCCTTCCCTGCAATACTGGCGGACATAATCTCTCACAGAGTCACTCCCTCGGGCCGAACCTGACAAAGAAATGGGGGCACCCCGCCGCGACAAGCCAGTCAAGAATTAAATGTCTACTGCAGTCAAGGGGATGGATTTGCCCCTAATCTGGAAAACTTGGTTGATAGGATCCCAAGCATCGATCAAATACTGCAGTAGGTTGATCTGCTGTCTCATGCTAGAGATGCGGAAGAACTTCAGCAAACCACAGTTCCGCAGCGCGTTCACTGTAACAGGATCATGTAGGGCAATCATGTCCTCTTCTTCATGTTCTCGTTCTCGCCATGTAAGGGTCATTTTGCTCCAATATCTCTGCAAAAACAAACAAAAGAGGAGATTAGATCCTAATTTTGATGAGAAATAGGGAAAAATTTCATTCAAAAATGTGCTACATCTTTCCTTTCTGCGCCCAACACACCTACACAGGTGTTATGGGTGCGTTGAATGTCAAGTCACCTTCATGATGACTCACAATCAGTGCAGGTTTCGACATGCCTAGGGTGCGTTGATGGCAGAACGCTCCCATCAAACCCCAGGGGCTCAGAAAAGCAGGGACTGAAGCACAGAATGCAGAAAAGAAACCATGAAATGAAATAGCTCAGGTTTAGCTCCTACCTGGTCCAGACGGTGCCAAGAATCGTCGACAGAATCTCCCGAAATCAGCTGATGAAAATCAAGGGGGAAGAGGCATCTCCAAAGCTCCAACAAACCAAGTTCAAATGAAATGGTAAGATGAGAGGTAAAAGCACTTTTTAATTGCTTTTTACGTAGTTCAAAGTAAAATATTAGCGTTTTAATCTCATTTTCAAGCAAATGTTGTCCATTTCTAACTAGTTTGATGAAGCAATTGAAAGAACAGTACTATCTTTGAAAAGCGAAGCTATTTATGGTAAAAATCAAAACAAGACCATGTTATCGAGCAGTTTTAGCACATAGTTCATGCTCGTTAAAAAATAAACATAAGATCGAGCAGTTTTAGCACATAGTTCATGCTCGTTAAAAAATAAACATAAGATCGAGCAAGTGTTTCAACCCGCGTTTAAGCTCGTTAAAAAATGAACTATCCTCCGGTAAATAACCACCGTGAATGTAACATTATCAGCCATTAAAGCCTTGGTCGTGTTTGCACCGTCACCTCCACTTTTCCATTGGCCGATCATTCACCTCCATTTGATTGTTTACCCATTTTGAGGAACAGTTGCGAAGAGTGATTTCACTAGCCATCCTTGTGACACTGCTGTGCTTGGAAAATTCCAACCCTTACCTGGAATTAGCTGCTACCCATTTTATCACTCGTTCCTCAAAATATGAGTCTTCTTTAAGCTCTTTTCATTTGACTCATAAAATATGAAAAGATTGCCGAGTTTTGGCCTTCCAGCTCGTTAAAGCGACCGGAAGAGCTATCCCTCCTCTAGATTTTAATCTTTTTGGACCTGAGGGATTATTGCACAAAAAGATCGAGCGCTTGTTCTGTTCGGCTCGTTAAAACTATCGAAAATTCATCCCTTCTGTATTGTTTTATACTTTTTCGGACCTAAGGGACTAGATGACGAAAAAGGACTTTCGGAGTTAACTTTACGTACCTTTTCAGACTCTCTAAAAATGAAAAGGACCGAGTCATCTTTGTCGTTAGACTCATTAAAAACATTAATAGCGACAAACTTGTCTTTAGACGAGAAAGAGTTTCACTATCGCTAGGCTCGTTAAAACATAGCGATGGGTTTGCCTGAAGGGAAAATTATAGAACAAGCATATGTTATCCTCCTCAAGCTTGACAAAAATAAAGAGGTACTGGTCAGCAATGACTGGGGAAAAATTGGGAAGAAACTCAAAGAACCTTTATTGGTAGCAAGTCGCTCTTGAACATGACACTTCCGCTCTGTGCCTGAGTCGGGTTGGGTTGTTTCATTCACCGGTCACATCACCATGGTCTCGCCATACCATTCACCTTTGGGGTAAATGCTACCAATCCATCACATAAGTGTCGCCGATATGTTCAAGAGAATTCATCCAGAGAAGTCAACTGTGTCCCATCCACTACCATACATTATACTTCATTCTTTCATGACCGCCACCCTGAACCATATATCATCAGATCGTTTTCACCTCCATCAAAATCATTTGCTCCGTTCCATGTCACTGATGTGGGATACATCAAGGCCCTCCTGTGATGGATCGCTTCTTGTCGACATCAGCTCATTATCCAAGAAGTTGATCTAGGAACACCCTCTTCAGTACTTTGAAGCTTGCATGCCTCAATGGCAAGTTTCTCACTTCCGGCGATAGGTATACATCAATGACCTTCGACCGAAAGATTTTGCGTGGTGTTCGATGCCAAGTCCCCTATTCACACCACGTGAATTGTACTGCAGTACCTTGAGGGTCATTATCATTATCGGTGATTCCTCTCGCGCTTGTTAACAGTTTACATCATTGACTGGTAATCAAGCGATGTCTTTCCATGTTCGACTTCAAAAACATTTCTCACATGGATCGACTTGTACTTAGAGTGAAGATCGGACGAGATTGAAGACCCCGGATCTAGTTTCATCCATCCGGGCTACGATATATATTCAGGACAAATAAAGACATTGACATGTACAGCACTGCAGAATAGATAATCATCCTACCAAAAGGATGATGATTTCATCAGAATCATCAGTCTACCATCAGACGATTGTCTGTCCTATGTACATAAAAATGAATTTATAAAGCTGAGCATGGGAATGCCCGCCTCAGCTAGATCATGAAAGCAGTATGAAAAATAATGTATTGTATTGTATCTTATTACAGGTCTCCTCCCAGCATTGAATGAACTTCGGATCCTCCTAATAAAGAATTTCACCCGATAAACGGCCTCATACTTTAGGGGGCAACTGTTATAGACATTTTTGTGCCTTACAGCTATAAGCATGAAATGTCCATAATTCAAGGTATCCAAAGTCCCTAAAGATGTTGTTACAGCTCCTAAAGTAACAAGGTCAACCAATGACAGCTTCTCCCAGAAGTTCTCCACCAAAAACCACTCAGAAACAGTCAATTCAGGATCAATTCAAGTGCTCCACTAGCTGCCTGCGTTGCAAAGCACCCCAGTACACTGTCTAGGTGCGTTGCAACGCACTTGAATGCACTACCCAGGTGCGTTGAGCGGGAAAGGACAAGTGGCAGAGTAATTCAACGAGGTGGAAAGACCATGGAAGCTTCCAGAATCTTCTCCAATGACACTTGCCTCACTGAATTCGACCAAGTGATGAGTAAGATGCTCTCAGTCTCCAAGTGGAAGCAAGAACTGACAGAGAGAAGCCACAAGTCAAAACATAAGCTGACTCATCTTCTCTGCTTACATCTATATATGGATCCCTCATCCCAGAGATCCAGAGGCTAGAATTTTGTACTTTGCAGAGAATTGCTGTTGGTTTGAGATTGAGATTAGCACATTGGGTGATTTATGCTTTGTTGGAGGAGAGGAAGGGATTCCTTTGCTGGGAGGTAGATGCTGGATCGGAACTCACTTGGTTGTATCTCCTCTTGGACTTTCTTATCATATCAATAAAATTATTTGAGTTTCTCCTACATGCTGTGTATCAATGATGTTTTGTGATATTTGCATGTTTAGCTTAATCTGATCTTGAGCTTTTTATGAATGTATATCTATATCTTTGTGTAGTTTCTCTCTCTTGTGATCTTGCAAGAATTCGGTGAAGTTGGGCCAGTAAGGGGGCAGGGAGCTGGGAGCTATTGAAGAGATGAGCGATTGGATAAAAAAACTAGCGAAAGACACAGGTTAGTTACATCCTTCCTCCTCATTTACATTTCATAAAGAAGAATACTCAATTAGTTTTTCCTTGTTTGTTGCTAAGTCACTATCACACCTTAGAGTGGGATAGGGGCATTCTGAATAGATACTTTTCCCAACAACAATACCCCTCTATCAATTTGTAGTATCTCAGGAAAAGGAGGTGTAGAAGTAGATGCTGGTTGCTCAATGATAGGAGTTGTTGTTGAGGGACAAAGTCCCCTAGGGTTTTGGGTCAACACCCTAGCAGAGCGGGGGTTATCTACAGTGTAAAACAAGCATTCCACAAAAACTATGATACTTAAATAAGCAAACTACATGAAGAGAGGTGCACCTGGGGGTCCTTCGTTTGAGTAGATCCAGCCAGGATTCAAACCATCTTGGAGTTCCTCTCGATCCTTGAACCTACAAAACAGCCAATTCAAAGAAGCATAGCAATATATGGACCAAATGTCATATAGAAATCGACTTCATAACATATTGAAAGATGGTTAGTTATACAAGTGAAACAATTATTCATTTGTAAACCATAACAATAACATCATATGCATAAAGAAGATTGATTTCAGGAACAAGATAAGTGTTTCTTTATTGCAGATAATTAAAAAAAATCAAGGAATGATATCACCTGAATCTTCCTCTCACTGGCTCCAAGCGGAACTTTCCTCTAGATCCATCCAATCCCAAGTCTTCAAAAAGCTCCTTCCATGACTCACACAAAGATATCTCAACTAGTGAAATGACATCATAACTCAAGGAAACAAGGGTTTCCTGTAGTGGGGGAAGTGCTAGAAGCACAAGGATCTTCATACATGATCAGGGATAATCTCAGAAGAGTAATTTTCTCAGGGATTGTTTCCTCTTGAATGACAGCCTTAAGACCTAGGATTGAAGGACAATGCTTGGTTTCATGGCTTTTCGAATAGATCATACAAGTTTCTACAATTTTTGCATCTAAAGGGCATTCCCTTAAAGCATGTTTCTTTCTGCATTTTGGACAAAAAATGGCTAAAGTATCAGCCTATATTTTCTTATTGTTTTGAATTTTAAGGGTGTCTAGTTGCTCACTAAGGCTCCCTAGAATGTCAATTTTAAACTCATCAAGCATATTGCCAATTTCTACCCTGCTTATATATCCAGTTGCAGATTTGTTTGCTCTAACAAGAGAAGGATCTCTCAGCCCTTTCCCTATTTTAGATTTCCCTCTTGAGAGATGAATACAAAGTTCTTCTATATCACTCAATGGAAGTTGAGAAATATCTCCCTTCCCCATCATGTTAAGGATATCTATCCACTCACCTCTAATGGCTTTTAATAAAAGAGCTTTCAAAGTTTCTTCATCTAAATTGTTCATCTTTGCTCTTTTCAAATTATAGTTGAATCTCTTAATCAAATCTTCTAAGTTTTCATCCTCTCTTTGCATCATTTTTAACACCTCATCTTTATGATTGGTAGGCATACAATAATCCAAGCATCTATCTAAAAATGCCTTTTTCATGTCATTCCGTGTTATAATGGATTGACTAATTAACCCCATGAACCATTTCAAAGCAACCCCTTTCAATATTGAAGGAAAGATTTTAAGTTTTTGAGAATCTTCTAGATAGTCATAAGTTCTGCACAAGACTTCAAACTCAAACAAAAATGTTTCAGGGTCCTCACTTCTCAAACCATAGAAGTTTGAGAGAACAGATGGTGAGATATTTTTCATTGTGGTATGTGTTTCCTCATACACTATAGGGGATCTAAAAGAGTTTTCTATTTCCCTATTTCCTTTGCCTCCTCCATTATTACCTCTACCTCCTCCATTATCTCCTCTACCTCTCCCTCTACCCTCTCCTCCGAACAGTGAGAATTCTCCATCTTGTTCTTCTTCCACCATTATAGTTTATTAAGAGTTAGTATAGGGTTCAACCTGCAAGGTTATACCCTCCTCCTCTGGTTCTTCTATTAATGGACTTTGGGAGAGGGGTTCTACTTATTCTTCTCCACCAGGTACTCCTAATTCTTCAACTATAATGGGCTCTCCTGTGGAGGTAAGAAAAACTATTCCTGTTATTGGAGATTCGAAAATTTTCTCCCCTAGGACAGTCTTGGTAGAAGAAGTAGGAGATTCTTTTGATTGGATTTCTGCCCTTCGAATTTCAGGAGTCCTATGGCTGGGAGTATGAGTTTTGGATGGAGGTGTGTCTTTTCTTTCTCTTGGTGGAGTAGGTGTTGTTTTAAGAATCGAACTTTTTCCCCTAGCTATAAATCTACCCATAGAGTCTCTTTCTCTATGTATGTCATTATTTTGTTTTGTTGTTTTTTTTTTAATGTAAGAAATAAGGCTACCTACTTACCCTTCCCTGGAAACGATGCTAAAAATGTTTGGTCAATTTAGTGTCCTAAATTGCTCTACATAAATTATCAATCCGGGTATCGTAAACTGATGAAGTGTAGTGCACTGTTTGTGCTAGATGACCCTTCTTACTTCATTGTTTTTGTGTTTTATGTTGTTTTGGGGGTTTTTGGTCCTTTAATCCCTAATGATTTAAAATATAACAAAAATATTAAATATAACTTCTATAAAGACTGCTAAGAACCTAAATAAATGAGAATTAAAAGAGCTTAAGTAAGATCTGGAAGCAAAGTTCAATCAAGAAATGAAAACAGAGTTTCTATTTCTGCTCTTATCATTATTTCCAAATCATGAACTAAAAACTAAAAAGTAAAATTGCAACTACTATCTAATCAATTACAGAGACAAAAATAAATGAAATAATTTAAACTGAAAATAAAACTGCAACTAATCTACTAAGGAAAAAAAACTAAATGACGTGCTTAGTTACTCTGCCTCTCAATTTTGGGAGAAAAACCTCCTTGTGATGACATTTTGAGGAAATATGTACTTCATTATTCGAAGAGAAGATAAATACAAAAATGCAGAAAAGACTCATTGCATGAATGAATTATTCAAACACTTAGTTTAAGATGAGTTATCAACTAGAAGGGCTCTTTAGAAACATTCATTTACACCATGAGTCAATAAACTAGTAAGAAAATGGCAAGAACAGTAATGGCACTGATTAGTCTAATTGAAAACTTAAAGACTAGTATGAAGTAGGAAAATGTTCCCTCTGTGGACATAGGCAACCTCTCTAGCCCTAGAGCGGGTCTAGTAACAGAAAAACAAAACAAAAATCGATTCCCTTAAATAGTCATCGTTGGAGGCCTACCTCAAAACCGGTGTTCGATGAAGCTTTCATTGCACTGTTCTAGCTTCTGTTTCCTTCTCCTTAATGAGTAATTGACCTGAAACACCACAAGAAAACAATAGAGCACGTGACCGAAAACAACAATGGTCTATTTACTTATAAAGTCAAGGAATCATAAGCTATCAAGTAAATTATACACAAGATATAGGAAATCATTATTGATTGTATTAAAATAAATCAAGAGTAAAGTTTAAAACCAAGCCTTACTGTTGCAAGCTTTCTTAGAGGGTCCAGTCGGTATGTTCCTTTAAGAATTCACTCTCAAGAATGGGTCTCCCAAATGGATAATATCTCTCTCTCACCCACAAACTCTAATGCAAGGTTAAGGCATCCACAACCTCTTACCAAACTATCAGCAATTCCACGCTTATCAAACTCACACCAAAGCTATCTAACCTAGTTCAATCCAACTAGCAGCTGGTAACTAGGAACTAAGAACTAGCTGATCATAACAATGGTGAGTGATTTTATAGGAGGAGGAGCCTCCATAAAATGTGGGAGAGGGAGCTTATCCTTAAGGGATGTTTCATAAAAGGTGGAAATACCATCCCATAGGAGGAAAGGCGAACCAATGTGATCCAACAACCAGCTCTAGAATCACCTAGAAGGCCGACTGTTTGAACTAATTCGCCTAATTTGGATCATCACAGGTCATGAACTAGGGCTTAGTGACGACATCGCAAGGGAGGAATGTGCTCATATCAATCATCGCAATAAGCATTTGGAAGACTTGTGCCAAGCCCTAAAATTTGACCGTTGCAGGAAAGTACACCTGCGACGATATCACAACGATACAGTTCATGACAGGGAACTATCGCAGATTTTAAGGGTTGACTAGCGATGATGCAAAAACTTAGGCAAATAGGGTCAATATTTAGCATTAGAGAGCACTTGCTTAATATTCTTGCATGAGTGGGAAGATATGGACATGTTTATCTGATGTATGACACAACGGAGGGACTGAGATGAGGTCAGTGAAAAATTACTGTGTAACAGATGCCCCCTAAAGCATGAATACTGAGAGAATGGGAGGGGTGAAATACTTTACAAAATCATAACCGAACTGGAACACCACCACGGAGAACCTGTAGGCACAATACAATTGATATCTCTGATAGTGAAATACATGTTGTCTAGGCATGCACGCAGCCATCCAAGAGACATATGAAACTTGGTTTATGGTATGGATGTAGCCACCCAGTTGATAAGACCATATGTAATGATAAAGGTATGGCTGTAGCCATCCATAACGACTCAGGTATTGTCACAACCATCCAATCAAAGAGTCATGCATATAATCATGAACACAGCTCGAACATATTCAATCTTTGTTCGGGGTCTTGAAACCTTAACCAATCATAGTATAATTTCTAGCATGCGAACAAATGTGCTGAATTTGAGCATGATAGAAAATCGCTTGATTATTGGTCAATGATGGAAACCGTTAACAAGCGCGAGAGAGACCACCAATAATGCCAATGGTTCTCAAGGTACTACCAATACAATCCACTAAGCATGAAAAGTGATCTGAAGTTGAACACTCGTGTAATCACCCTATCGAAGACCAATGATGAAAGTTTGTTGTCAGGTGCGAAGAATTGCCATTGAGGCATGCAAGCTCCAATGTACCGAAAGGGATCTCTAGATCAACCTCTTGGATAATGAGTTGATGTCGACAAGAGGCGATCTGTCGTAGGAGGGCCATAATGTTTCCCCCATGAACGACTCGAAATAAGGAACAATTGGTAGATGGTGAAACAGAGCATCAGAGGAGGAGGTAAGGGTGTGAACCATAGAAGGATTATACTCTTGAACATATCGGTGACACAACTCCAGAATGCGGTAGCATTTTGGTACCAAGGGATCAGAGGTTTGACAGAGACAACATGGATCAGATGGAATGAGGTAAAATAGCAACCCAAAACCCTGGAAGGCTAATGACGATGTGAGGATATCCCAACTCGATGAGAAGCAAATTATTTTCTTTAACGAGTCAAAAAGGGAAAAAGACTTGGCAATCTTTTCATATTTTACGAGTCAAAAAAGAGCTTGAAGGTGATTCGTCCTAGAGGAACGAGTGGTATAAAGTGGAGCAATTGGTTCCAGCAATGGCGGAACTGCTCAAAACATATAATGGTCAAGAGGCGGGCTAATAAAACCACTCATTGTTGTGGTCCCTCAGGAAATGAAAAACAACCAAGTTAAAGCATATGATCAGCCAAAGAGATGGTGGTGATGGAATGAAACAACCAAGGCTCATCTAGAAGAATTTAGCAGATAAAAATGGCAATTGCGAATGTAAATCGGGTATGGGTTCATTTTTACACAAGCTTGAACCATGGAGAACTCTGCTTGTATTCGGTTTCATGTTTGCACAAGCTTGAAATGAAAAACTATGCTTGTAACTTTTCTTGGATTCGGTTTCATGTTTACACAAGCTTGAAATGGAAATCTATGCTTGTTATAAGTTGCATACCCCTTGCATAATAACGCCAATCGAGGTACATGCCCCCCAAGCCTCATTACATCCAACGGAGTGGATGGAATGAAGGTTCACTTTCGAGATCTTGGAAAGACTCGACTTGGAGTTTACGAGATCTTAATCAAAGACTCGATTTGGAAAACGGATTTGTTTCATTTTTTAATGAGGTTGAAACAGTAAAAGAACTATCCTCATAACCCTTGATTCATTTTTTAACGAGCTTAACACAATATCGGGAACTGTGCTCATCACACCTAGTTTCATTTTTTAACAAGGTTGACACAGGAACAAACTGTCCTTTAACAATGCCTTGTTTCATTTTGTAATGAGGTTGACACAAGAAACAAACCATCCTCAAAACTCCTTATTTCATTTGTTAATGAGGTCGACACAAGAAGGGAACTGTCCTCGGGACACCTTGGCTCATTTTTTAACGAGCTTGACACAAGACAAGGAACTATGCTCATAACTCCTTGTTTAATTTGTTAATGAGGTTGACACAAGGAAAGAACTGTCCTCGGGACTCCTTGATTCATTTTTTAACGATCTTGACATAAAAGGAACTATGCTCAAAACTCCTTGTTCATGGGCCATATGAGAGCATGGCTCCCAAGAGGTCTTCATGGGATGGAAGAACCACACTCTTGGAGGAAAACATGTCATTAGGCACCAATGATAGATCGGGTTCCAATGCCCCTAGTACATGATGTACGAGACCATCTGTATGATCATCAATAGATGCAGAGGCAGAATGGGTAGCCACATAATTGACTTGTGGCGGGGAAGGTACTACTTGTGAACAAGAACTGATAGGGAACGATAGCAGCAAAGGAGGCACTAGGTGACTAAAGAATGATAGTTGATCTATGGTCACCATTCTTCCATCGTGAGGAAAATAGACCACACGAAAAAGTGAAGAAATAAGAGCCCCCACAGCATAGATATAGTCACGGCTAAGGAGAATACTGAAATCTAAAGCACCTTGGACAACCATCACGACTATATACACGGTTTTGCCTCCCAAAGTCACAAGGAAATTGGGATGGATCTCGAAAGGTTGATGAGTTCCTCCATAAAATGCTAACAGATTATGAGTAACAGGCACAAGCGGTGGGGAGCCCAAAGCTTGCCAAGTAGTGGAAGGCATAAGACTGACAGATGCACCTTTGTCCAAGAGAGTGCCCGGTACTGCCTTATCATAGGCATGTACTGTAAGCTAGAAATGCATGTAGGATGGAAGGTGGAATGCAGTCAAATGACTCCAGTTGAAGGAAACGACCGAACTACTTGGTGGGGGTATCGTATGATTGCCCCCCTACTCTACAGGAACTGAAGAAGGATGCTCTTGATTGGCTGGGATAAGAGGGTCATTCTCAGACTCAAGAGAATCTGACGAGATGAGAAGAACATGAGTAGAATGATCATGACGCTCTTCTGGAGTAGAGTGAACAATGGGTGGTGAACCCAAGTTGACACTCTTTCCAACCAATGGTTGGTCAAGAACAGGCATGGCATAGCTAGGCTCGGGAAAAGGAGGACGGACGAGAGAAGAATCCATATCTATCTCTTTTTCAATGGGGAGAGGGTCTGAAGAGAGCCTCTGATAACCAATTGGAAGCTGAGGGGAAGAAGCTGTAAGACCTTCTAAAATGGCGGAAGTTTTGTCCATGAGCAGGAAAAGGTGAAGGGGACGGTTACCTTCACAGAATCTATAGGGGAATCGAATATTCCTTTCTTCTTACCAATGCCAGTCGATGGGGTAACATTGTGATGAGATTTAGAGGATGATGAAGGATGAGCCAGATCGTGAGACCAAACTTTTAAGATCTTGGGAATGCTAGGACAATCACGAAGAAGATGGTCGCCCTTGCATAATTTACAAGGAAACTTGACCTTCCACGGAGGATCAGAAGGTGTCTTGACCTGAGATGTACTCGGAGTGATAGTGTTATAGACATTTTTGTGCCTTACAGCATGAAGCATGGAATGTCCATAATCTAAGGGATCCAAAGTCCCTAAACATGTTGTTCCTACCCCTAGGGGAACAAGGTCAGCAAACCACAGCAATCCAAACAAGTTCTCCACTGAAAATTACTCAAAAACAAGGCAATTCTGGATCATGTCAACTGCTCCACTGAGCATCTGCGCTGAATGTCAACTGCTCCATGGACCACCTGCGTTGAATGTCAACTCCAACAAAGGCTACCTGCGCTGAGCGAGTTTTGACATGTGGAAGTCTCATTCCTCAATGAGTCAATGCCCAGGAAGCTTCCAAAATGACACTTGGATCAAGGAATTCGACTGGTGATGAGTAAGAGGTTCTAGATCTCCAAGTGGAAGCAAGAACCTCCAAGTGGACTCAAGAACTGAAGAAGAACTGGAGTGGGAGAGGACACTAGTCACATCTCAGGCTGACTCATCCTCTCTCCAAACTCCTATATATGGATCTCTCTCCCATGAGATCCAGGGGCTGGAATCTTGTGAATGTAAAGAATTGCTGTTGGTTTCAGTTTAGAACTATTGGGTGATTTGCTTTGAATGAGGTGAAGAGGAGATATCTTTCCACTGGGAAGGTGATGCTGGATTGGGCCTCTTATGGTTGTATCACTTCCTGAACCTTACTTCTTCCATTAATAAAGCATTTGAGGTTCTTCTATATACATGTGTCTCAATGATGTATTGTTATACTTGTGTATTTGATTTATTCTAATCCTTGAATCAATTATGAATGTATGCTTCTTGTAGTTTCCCTCTCTTGCCATTTTACAGGATCTTGGTGTAGCTGGGCCAGTGAAAGAGCAAGGAGTTGGGGGCAAGCAGCAAGGAGAGAAGATTGGATCAACCATTAGCCAAAGACATCGGTTAGTGGATCTCTTTCTCCCCTCTTTTACATCTCATAAAGAAGTAATCTTAGATAGCTTTGCTTTGATTGTTGCTAAGGAACTATCACCCTTAGAGTGGGATAGAGTCATTCCGTATTGGATACTTTTCCCAACAACAAATTGGCAACTCCGTTGGGGATCGTATCTTGTTGGTTGTTTGCGTTTTTTCTATTCATTTCCTAAACACAGGGAGTACCGAATCGAACTGCATTTGGATCTTCCAAATGCAAAGTAGAGGGCAGCTACTCTTGCTCAGTTTCTGGGCATGTTTATGATTTGAAGAACTGATCCACAAGGACTCTGAACAGCTCTTAGTGATAGCTTTTCATCCTCCTTTGAATCATCCTTTAGTGTGTACTTGATTGGTAGCTTTGATTTGGCCAAAAACTGTTGATTTTTGAGCAATCTGTGACCCGGAAACCAAGAGAAACGAGAGTTTCTCTCTTCATTGCAGGCACTGTGAAGGCAGTCTGCATTTCAACGCAGGTCCCGAAGGGGCTACCTGCGCTGAATGTCAAACTGACAGTGTTCTACCTGCGCTGAACCAGTGTGGCCTTGTGCAGCTGGGGTCCTTTGTCCTTTATTGCCCTGTTTTGATCTCTGTTTTTGCAGCCTGTTATCAGTCAATGTACCTATCTGAAACCACTTTTCTTTGCCACTATTCTGCCTCGGTTGTATAAAGAAACTGTGTTTGTTCTTTGTGTATTTCTTACATCATTTGCAGTTTCCCATAACGAAAGTGAACTAGTCTTGCTGTGGCCTCTTAGATCTAGACCTGTGATAAGTGTCGTTCTAATCTTAAGAGTTAGTTTGTTTGCTGTTCATAGCTGATTGAGCTTTTGCTTTCGTCATATGGTTTGGATTTATGTATTTCTAGTGTCGAAACAAGTAAATCTTAAGGTGTCTTTTGATTTTGGACAAAAGCTTGTTTGCTTTCACTTGAAATTGAATTCAAAGTTATACAACAACTTTCTTTTTGTAGTACATCAACATTAAGAAAGAGAAAAGAAATACCTGCTTTGTGCATGTGCATTTTGACAGCTTGCATGTTGATTTAGGAAAAAGTGCATTAGTGTGTGCTCTATGATCTGTGTGAAAAGATGATGTCTTTCTTTTCCCTCAGTAGTTAAGATTTTCATAAGTTGAAAAGATTGAAAAAGCTTGCTTCTCATCTTTAGACTGCATTTAGGAGTTGTACCATACATCTCGTGGTGATCCATAAAGGCAAACTGCTAAACAAGATCAACCTAAAATAAATTGAATTTACATAACAACGCTTTGAAACATAACGCAAACACATAGAGGTCTAAGCTAGAGACGTGTTCCGGCGTCGTTAAACGTGATATCTTAGCGTTGAGTGGTTGGGTGATTCCTCCACGGTGAAGCGATAAGTATCAATACGGACTTGTGCTCCCACGTACCGTCGCGTATATATTGGGAGACCCCTATAGGAACAAAGCCTTTATCCATAGGAAGCCGTGTCGGCCGCCCTACTGATTTCAATGCAGTGAACACAGCATTCACGAAGATCGACCACCCGTACCGTAAAACGTATTCTGTGGTTTTGCGAAAACTTTGGCACACCCTCTGCCTAGAACTCCAGAGTAGTTTCTTTTGGCCTTTTTCAAACTGTATAACTGAAAAAGTCCATCCGAGCATTTGTCACTTCGGGCTCGTTAAAACATCGAAGGAGACTAGAGTCATCTTTAGCTTTTTCTCGACTCTTAAAAAGTGAAAAAGCAAGTTGTGTCTAAAGCGTCGTTATAAAATTTATTTTAAAACGGAACATAATCACCTCCTATTCCTGCGTTGATCTGTAGGTTGAGAACATGGAACGCACCAACCAAGGAATTCCCCATGATGGAAATCCTAGTCCTTTCTCCTCTTGGGGAGAAGTTGGTGCGCCCCACATGGCCACATTGTCGCTTCCAGGACTGACAATTGGCCTGCCAATCTGGCTATTCTCAACCAATGTAGTTCAGAACACCATGGTTCCTGAACAGTCGAGTCAACAGTTAGATCAGTCTAGAGCTGCCCACCAACCTTCTACTTCCTATAACTCTTCCTCCAATCCTTCATCTTCGCAAGGTAGAGCCGGCAAAAGCCAAGCTCCCATGGAGAAGAAGGAGAAGAAGAAGAGAGAGAAGAAGAAGAAGGAGCCTAAGGCGAATGGGGGCAAGCAAAAGACATCTGACAAAAATCCACACACAGCACAGACCGGGCCTAAATCGCCATGTGTCATATGTAGAGGAGACCACTTCCATAGAGATTGTCCCTGTATTCCCCGGATACTAAGGGACTGGTCCCCTCGTTTGCACAGTTCGGGAGCATCAACCTCTGATAGCCATGTTGAATGCTTACCGTCAACCAGCGAAAGTGAAGGTTCAAGACAAAGAGGGGGAGCAAGATCCCCCTGCAGACTGTGTGAAGGCGATCACGCCATCCACCGTTGTCCCTTCTTAGACGAAGCGAAGAGAGTTTTGGAAGATCGTCTGGTTTCACCGTTGAGACTTCCTTCTGGATACAAAAAACTCGTGCCAAGTCCTTCGTTGGTTGAGAATACAGCTGGCCCGCTCAAGTGGTCAGCTGAAGCGTCAGTCATTGAAAATGAACCTACTGAATCCAGGCCTGACGAAAGTCCAAAGGTCGAAACGGCAGTTGACCCGGTTCTCCCTTCAGAAGTTTCATCTTCAAATGACACCCTCACTGAAGATTCATCTTCAAATGACACCCTCACTGAAGAGAATAAGGATGACACCATCCAGATTCTTTTCATCAACACAGACTCTGACGAGCGTCAGGGCAATGCGCCCATTCCTTTATCGCAGGAAGGAACATCGCCAGGGTCATATCCGGCCGTGTATTCGGTCCCACCACCAAGCAACCTGGTTGTGTCCTTTGATTGGAACCAACTAGGCAGACCCCGGTTGCCAGCCAGTATACCATTCAGAATCATAGTCCAAATATACAGAATGGTAATGGCTGGTACTATCATTGATGAAGGGGCATCTGTGAGTATCCTTTCCTCTGTTGCTTGGAAAGCACTAGGTTCCCCGACGCTTTTACCTGAGATAAGAAATCTCTCGGGTTTCGATAAAGGAACCAGTCGACCATTAGGGATCCTCCCCAATGTGCCCATTACATTGAAAGGGAAGGCCATTCAAATGAACGTGATGGTCGTTCAAGGACCCTTGGATTATAACCTACTCCTTGGACGAGACTATATATATTGCATGGGAGCAATAGTCTCCTCACTCTTTAGAGTAATGTGTTTTCCACACGAAGGAAGAATGGTCAAGCTCGTAGACCAACTTTCATTTCCGGGATCACGCATCGCAAATAGTCACATACCAACCTTGAATGGTCTATTCAATCAAGAAATGTCTCCACCCCCAGTCCTTCTTCCCGATGAGTGCGAGTGATTCGGAAAGATGGGACTGGAACCCAGGAGGCATGCGTCCTGGTCTGCTTCGGGCAGAAAAAACCTCAGGTATAGGGTAGAATTTCCGCGAGAGAATATGACTAGTCCGTACCCCATCCGTGGTTGGAAGAGGGGTTTTTCTGGAATAAGATTCTTTTTTCAAAGTTACGTGTTTGACAACAGTCATTCACCCTTGTCTATTTCGGTAGACATTGCCGATGAAGTGTTTTGTTTAACGAAACAATCTTTAGGTAACCTGAAAAAGGTAGGCCAAGGAAGTGTTTTATTTAACGAGACGATCTTTGGGTAACCAGAAAGAGGTAAGCCTCCCTCAGTAACACAAATGTTTTGTCTTTGAGTAGTGTTCTTCTCTTGTCGCAAGTAGCTGCTCTCTTGTCGCAAGTAGCTGTTCTCTTGCGATCTTGCGAAAAATCTGTTAAAAGTTGGGCTGACGAGAAGACAAGTATTGTATAGCCCGTTAAAATTAACGAGAAGACAAGTATCGTTAAAATTGGACTAGCAAGACGGCAAGTAGCTGTGAACACCCAAAGAAAAGCAGAGGTGAGAAGGAGGAGGGGCAACCTTGAAATTGTATTTTATACCTGGGGGCATGCAACCCTTTTGGAGTGCAAGCAAAGAGCTGTTATTTATCTGTTTTTTGGATTAGCCGTTTCCGAACTTGCATAAAGAAAGGAACGGAGAAAAGCTTAGTGAGATGAAGCTCCATAAAAAATAGAATCTTGAGGGGACATTTCTTATCTTATGACTGGTATATCGAGCAGTTTTAGCATAAAGTTCATGCTCGTTAAAAAATAAACGCAAGATCCGAGCAGTTTTAACGCGGTCTTCATGCTCGTTAAAAAATAAATATAAGCAGTGAGCAATGTTTCCTCCAGAGTTTAAGCTCATTTTTAAATAAAAAATGAACCTATCCCGGTAAATAACCACTGTGATCGTAAATTTATCAGCCATAAAAAGCCTTGGTCGTGTTTGCACCTGCCACCTCCACTTTCATTTGGCCGATCGTTCACCTCCATATGATTGTTTACCCATTTTGAGGAACAACTGCGAAGAGTGATTTCACCTAGCCATCCTTGTGACACTGCCGTGATTGGAAAATTCCAACCTGTACCTGGAATCAGTTGCTATCCCTGTTTATCACTCATTCCTCAAAAGACGAGTCTTCTTTAAGCTCTTTTCAACTGACTCGTAAAATATGAAAAGATTGCCGAGTTTTGGCCTTCCAGCTCGTTAAAGGACCGGAAGAGCTATCCCTCCTCTAGATTTTAATATTTTTGGACCTGAGGGATTATTTCACAAAAAGATCGAGCGCTTGTTTTGTTCGGCTCGTTAAAGATATCGAAAACTCATCCCTTTTGTATTGTTTTATACTTTTTTGGACTTAAGGGATTAGATGACGAAAAAGGAATTTTGGAGTTGACTTTATGTACCTTTTCAGACTCTCTAAAAATGAAAAGGACCGAGTTTTCCTTGTCGTTAGACTCATTAAAATGATTAAATAGCGACAAACTTGTCTTTATATGAGAACGAGTTTCCCTATCGCTAGGCTCGTTAAAACATAGCGATGGGCTTGCCCGAAGGGCAGGTTATAGAACAAGCATATGTTATCCTCCTCAAGCTTGACAAAAATAAAGAGGTACTGGTCAGAAATGACTGGGGAAAAATTGGGAGAACCTCAAAGCTTTAATGGTAGCAAGTCGCTCTTGAACATGACACTTTTCCTCCGTACCACATCGGGTTGGGTTGTTTCATTCACCGGTCTCATCACCATGGTCTCGCCAAACCATCCACATTTGGGGTAATGCTACCGATCCATCGCATCAGTGTCGTTATATGTTCAAGAGATGTTGTTCAGAAAGAGTCAACCGTGTCCCATCCACTACCATACATCATCTTTTATCCTTTCATGACCGCCACCCTGAATCATATTTCACAGATTGTTTTCACCTTCATCACAATCATTAGCTCCGTTCCGTGTCACTGATGTGGGATTCATTAAGGCCCTCCTTTGACGGATCGCTTCTTGTCGACTTCAGCTCATTATCCAAGAAGTTGATCTAGGAACAACCCCCTCAGTACTTTGAAGCTTGCATGCCTCAATGGCAAGTTTCTCACTTCCGGCGACAGGTATACATCAATGACCTTCGACCGAAAGATTTTGCGTGGTGTTCGACGCCAAGTCCTTTATTCACACCACGTGAATTGTACTGCCGTACCTTGAGGGTCATCATCATTATCGGTGATTCCTCTCGCGCTTGTTAACAGTTTACATCATTGACTGGTAATCAAGCGATTTCTTTCCATGTTCGACTCCAAGAAATTCTCACATGGATCGACTTGTACTTAGAGTGAAGATCGGACGAGTTTGAAGACCCCGGATCTAGTTTCATCCATCCGGGCTGCGATATATATTCAGGAAATAAAGACATTGACATGTGCAGCAGATGATCATCCTACTCAAAGGATGATAATTTCAGCAGAGAATTATCAGTCTACCATCAGACGATTGTCTGCTCTATGTACAGAAAAATGTATTTATAAAGCTGAGCATGGGAATGCCCGCCTCAGCTAGATCATGAAAGCAGTATGAAAAATAATGTATTGTATTGTATCTTATTACAGGTCACCTCCCAGCGATTGAATGAACTTCGGATCCTCCTGATAAAGCATTTCACCCGATAAACGACCTCATACTTTAGGGGGCAACTGTTATAGGCATTTTTGTGCCTTACAGCATGAAGCATGGAATGTCCATAATCTAAGGGATCCAAAGTCCCTAAACATGTTGTTCCTACCCCTAGGGGAACAAGGTCAGCAAACCACAGCAATCCAAACAAGTTCTCCACTGAAAATTACTCAAAAACAAGGCAATTCTGGATCATGTCAACTGCTCCACTGAGCATCTGCGCTGAATGTCAACTGCTCCATGGACCACCTGCGTTGAATGTCAACTCCAACAAAGGCTACCTGCGCTGAGCGAGTTTTGACATGTGGAAGTCTCATTCCTCTATGAGTCAATGCCCAGGAAGCTTCTAAAATGACACTTGGATCAAGGAATTCGACTGGTGATGAGTAAGAGGTTCTAGATCTCCAAGTGGAAGCAAGAACCTCCAAGTGGACTCAAGAACTGAAGAAGAACTGGAGTGGGAGAGGACACTAATCACATCTCAGGCTGACTCATCCTCTCTCCAAACTCCTATATATGGATCTCTCTCCCATGAGATCCAGGGGCTGGAATCTTGTGAATGTAAAGAATTGCTGTTGGTTTCAGTTTAGAACTATTGGGTGATTTGCTTTGAAGGAGGTGAAGAGGATATTTCTTTCTGCTGGGAAGGTGATGCTGGATTGGGCCTCTAATGGTTGATCCAATCTTCTCTCCTTGCTGCTTGCCCCCAACTCCTTGCTCTTTCATTGGCCCAGCTACACCAAGATCCTGTAAAATGGCAAGAGAGGGAAACTACAAGAAGCATACATTCATAATTGATTCAAGGATTAGAATAAATCAAATACACAAGTATAAAAATACATCATTGAGACACATGTATATAGAAGAACCTCAAATGCTTTATTAATGGAAGAAGTAAGGTTCAGGAACTACCTTCGACCGAAAGATTTTGCGTGGTGTTCGACGCCAAGTCCTTTATTCACACCACGTGAATTGTACTGCCGTACCTTGAGGGTCATCATCATTATCGGTGATTCCTCTCGCGCTTGTTAACAGTTTACATCATTGACTGGTAATCAAGCGATGTCTTTCCATGTTCGACTCCAAGAAATTCTCACATGGATCGACTTGTACTTAGAGTGAAGATCAGACGAGTTTGAAGACCCCAGATCTAGTTTCATCCATCCGGGCTGCGATATATATTCAAGAAATAAAGACATTGACATGTGCAGCAGATGATCATCCTACTCAAAGGATGATAATTTCAGCAGAGAATTATCAGTCTACCATCAGACGATTGTCTGCTCTATGTACAGAAAAATGTATTTATAAAGCTGAGCATGGGAATGCCCGCCTCAGCTAGATCATGAAAGCAGTATGAAAAATAATGTATTGTATTGTATCTTATTACAGGTCACCTCCCAGCGATTGAATGAATTTCGGATCCTCCTGATAAAGCATTTCACCCGATAAACGACCTCATACTTTAGGGGGAAACTGTTATAGACATTTTTGTGCCTTACAGCATGAAGCATGGAATGTCCATAATCTAAGGGATCCAAAGTCCCTAAACATGTTGTTCCTACCCCTAGGGGAACAAGGTCAACAAACCACAGCAATCCAAACAAGTTCTCCACTGAAAATTACTCAAAAACAAGGCAATTCTGGATCATGTCAACTGCTCCACTGAGCATCTGCGCTGAATGTCAACTGCTCCATGGACCACCTGCGTTGAATGTCAACTCCAACAAAGGCTACCTGCGCTGAGCGAGTTTTGACATGTGGAAGTCTCATTCCTCAATGAGTCAATGCCCAGGAAGCTTCCAAAATGACACTTGGATCAAGGAATTCGACTGGTGATGAGTAAGAGGTTCTAGATCTCCAAGTGGAAGCAAGAACCTCCAAGTGGACTCAAGAACTGAAGAAGAACTGGAGTGGGAGAGGACACTAGTCACATCTCAGGCTGACTCATCCTCTCTCCAAACTCCTATATATGAATCTCTCTCCCATGAGATCCAGGGGCTGGAATCTTGTGAATGTAAAGAATTGCTGTTGGTTTCAGTTTAGAACTATTGGGTGATTTGCTTTGAAGGAGGTGAAGAGGAGATTTCTTTCCGCTGGGAAGGTGATGCTGGATTGGGCCTCTTATGGTTGTATCACTTCCTGAACCTTACTTCTTCCATTAATAAAGCATTTGAGGTTCTTCTATATACATGTGTCTCAATGATGTATTGTTATACTTGTGTATTTGATTTATTCTAATCCTTGAATCAATTATGAATGTATGCTTCTTGTAGTTTCCCTCTCTTGCCATTTTACAGGATCTTGGTGTAGCTGGGCCAGTGAAAGAGCAAGGAGTTGGGGGCAAGCAGCAAGGAGAGAAGATTGGATCAACCATTAGCGAAAGACATCGGTTAGTGGATCTCTTTCTCCCCTCTTTTACATCTCATAAAGAAGTAATCTTAGATAGCTTTGCTTTGATTGTTGCTAAGGAACTATCACCCTTAGAGTGGGATAGAGTCATTCCATATTGGATACTTTTCCCAACAACAGATAGCTACATGGGTGGCTTGACGCTTATCCAACTTCTTCTTCTTCTTAGCCTCTTGGTTACGAAATGTAGTACTTTCACCAGGCGAAGAAGGAGAGGAGGAGGAAGAAATAGGGGAAGAAGGCGTAGGTTCAACCTTGGAATCATTGCGTCATGATTCAAATGGTGGGATAGGAGTCATGATGCTCGGGACCACTGAGGTTGAAAACAGCCAAACGAGCAAACCAATGGTTAACCCAGGTAAAGACAATGTTGCCATATACGAAGCACGAGCATTTCCAAAAGAAGGAAACAGACCAGGATTCTCATCTGGGGGAAGACCTTGGTCGGTAGACTCTGTGAAGGATTCCATTGGGAATGAGCCTAAAAAACACTTGCACTGTAATCAAGAAATCGAACTGTTACCAAGAATATTTCGTGGGCAGTAAATTTTATGACACAAGAACAAAACTTGACCTTTTCATGTTTTAAGAGTTGAGAAAAGGACGAAAAGGTGACTCTATCTCTTTCGAGGTTTAATGAGCCTGAAAGGACAAGTGCTTAGATGATCCTTTTCTTTTAAGGATTCAAAAAAGAACGAAAGTGACTTCTCTAGAGAAATAGGCAAAAGGTTTACCAGACAAACCGTAAAACTACATATACACCTTGGTGATCAAACGAAAGAGAAATGACCAAGGACTTTTCGTATGACAGTCAATCTTCTTGAATGTTGTGTTCGGTGCATTATAGTTCATAAGGTGGTAGACACGGATTCTTATGGATGTAGGATGATAACCTAGTGGGGTCTCCTGATATATACTCGATGGTATAGGAAGCACGAGTCCGTACTAGCAGCGATTCAATCATAGAAGGAGGAATCACCCAACCTTAAGCAAAAACAATAGTGACTAGGTTTAACGACACCAGAGCACGTCTCTAGCCTAGACCTCTAAATAATGTGCGTTAAGTTCCAATGCATTGTTAAATTTATTCAATTGATTTTAGAGTTGATCTTGAATTAAGTTTCGATTTTCAAGCCCTATCGAATTCCTAGGATGCAACTGCAATGGGTAAAGCATCAATCATTTCTATGAACACCTACTTAAAGAAAGGTAAGGAGTTCATTTCCAAGCGAATGCAAACCAAGACAAGCAAATGCAAGCACTAAGAAATGAAATGCATCAATACACCTATCTTACAGTGCATCGATATTACTAATGAAAGATTTAAAGTTTGCTTTCCAATTTCTCAAATATGAAAATTTGAAATGCAAACGTATTTTCACTTTCGTATGCTAAATAAATGCAAAATTTTGATTTTTTGTTTTTGGAATTTAAAGAGACAAACAAGTAAGTGTAAACTTGATTGACCTAAACAATTGTGATCTATGCTTGATAGTGAAGAAATTGAATCAATATGAAAAATTGGTCCAATAATCAACACCAAAAATCGACCAGCAAGAAAACAAGCAGCAAAAAAGCCTCAAGCAAATCAATAAGATGGTTTCGGATAAACCTTGGACAGACACGTAACCCAATCAAATGACTTCTCAACGAAGCCCTTAACAGAGCTAGGTTACACGGTCTAAAAACACAAGACTCACTCAATGAAACCAAAGAGAAGGTACCTTAACCAAAAGCAGTCAAAACAAGCTAATGAGAGACAAGAAACAACAAGGAATAAACAAGACAGATGGATTTAGGAGGTAAAGTTGTAAAAACAACTTTACAGGAATCGTCACAGGTGTTATACTGACAACCTGAGACTAGTCGCAAGAGTACACCTATTTTCAGAGACGTCGTTGCAGGTGTTACATTGACAACCTAAGACTAGTCGCAAGAGTACACCTGTTTTTAGAGACGGTCTGATTTCAGGAATCGTCACAGGGATTAAACTAGCAACCTGAGATGAAAGCCAAATCATTGCAGGCACAAAGCTAGAACATCAACGACGTCATTTCATATGTTAGGCTATCTTCAATGACGATCTTACTTAAAGAAAAAGACAAAGTAAAATCACCTAAATGACACCAGATTGATCTTCCAAACAGTCAGAAGGACTCCCAGATTGACCCAGGTAACCCAGAAAACTAATGGTTTAACCCCAAAATTCAAGAGACACTATATCAAAACCAAACAAAAGCAAACAAGAGAAAAAACATACAAAGGATCTCCCTAGTGGAGTCGCCAACTTGTGAAGTAGGAAAGTGTTCCCTCTGCGGATAGAGGCAACCCCTATAGCCCTAGAGTGGGTCTAGTCACAACAAAACAAAACAACAATTGATTCCCTTAAATAGTCATTGTTGGAGGCCTACCTCAAAACCGGTGTTTGATGAAGCTTTCGTTGCACCGTTCCAGCTTCCGTTTCCTTCTCCTTAATGAGTAATTGACCTAAAACACTACAATAAAACAACAGAGCACGTGACCGAGAACAACAATGATCTATTTACTTATAAAGTCAAGGAATCATAAGCTATTAGGTAAATTATACACAAGATATAGGAAATCGTTATTGATTGTATTAAAATAAATCAAGAGCAAAGCCTATAACCAAGCCTTGACGTCGCAAGCCTTCTCAAAGGGTCCAATTGGTATGTTCCTTCAAGCATTCACTCTCAAGAATGGGTCTTCCAAATGGATAATATCTCTCTCTCACTCACAAACTCTAATGCAAGGTTAAGGCACTCCACACGCTCTTACCAAACTATTAGCAATTCCACGCTTATCAAACTCACACGAAAGCTATCTAATCTGCTTCAATCCAACTAGCAACCAGTAACTAGGAACTAAGAACTAGCTGATCATAGCAATGATGAGTGCTTTTATTGGAGGAGGAACCTCCATAAAATGAGGGAGAGGGAGCTTATCCTCAAGGGAGGTTTCATAAAAGGTGGAACTACCATCCTAGAGGAGGAAAGTCGAACCAATCTAACCCAACAACCAGCTCTAGAATCACCTAGAAGGCCGACTGTTTGAACTAATTCACCTAATCTGGATCATTTCAGGTCATGAACTAGGGCTTAGTGATGACATCGCAAGGGAGTAATGTGTTCGGACCAATCATCGCAATAAGCATCTGGAAGACTTGCACCGAGCCCTAAAATTCGACCATCGCAGGAAACAAGTGTACATTTGTGATGATGTCGCAACGATATAGTTCATGATAGGGAACTATCGTAGATTTTAAGGGTTTACTAGCGACGATGTAGAAACTTAGGCAAATAGGGTCAATCTTTAGCATTAGAGAGCACTTGCTTAATGTTCTTGCATGAGTGGGAAGACATGGACATGTTTATCTGATGCATGACACAGTGGAGGGACTGAGATGAGGTTAGTGACTAATTACTATGTAACAACTAGTGAAATAGTAAATGAAACAAACTACATTACACTACTGCATTTCAACTTCTAACTACTGATAAAAACTAGAAAGAAATTAAGCAAAAAGAAGCTATTATGTACTGAAAGAAGCTATTCTGCGTTAGTAAGAAAATGATAAGGATTTCATTATGAACAAGGTTAGTATGACAAATGGTTATGAACACTATGGAAGAAATGATGAATTTACGGTTAACTAGAAAAGATAAAAAAAAATGAAATAAAACCTCATTCAGCGCAGGGGCCTCTGTAACTTATCAAGTTATGCGTACTTAATCAAACTCTAAGAAACTCCTTCACATATCCATAAAACTTGCAGTCTTCATATTAAAAAAAAAACACAGGAAATGATTTTTTCAAAATTACAGAGAAGTGGTCTGAGCTTAATACATGAGGAAATTCGAACTCCTTCCGAGTTCTTTACACAGGTATTTATAAGAAAATTATGCAACTATTTGTGGAGAAAAATAAGCTACAACCAAAAACACATAGAAGACAGGCAGACAACATTTTCTTCCTCGGCTGCTGGAGACATAAATCCAAGATGATGGCTATTGGATTCGGTTGCACAGATGGTTGTTGGAGTCCGTGGGTTCAGGAATTTGTTTCAGATAACGCTTTCCATCACTGTGAAATGTGTTGATTATCCATGAAACAGAGTCTTGTTGCCTTCGGTCTCTACGTTTGACTTCTCCATTGAACAAAGTCTTGTACCATCTTCTTTGTCAACCTGGGATAGGTGAATAGGACATGATCCATGTCATGATGATTTCCCAGCTACCCATGTAGTTAGTTTCTCCTTCTGACACCTGGAACCTATTAAAGCATGGAAATAGCTACGGAACAACTGATTAGCTGCAGAATAGGCTGCATTCCATAGCTAAAAGAAAAAAACTTATTCAAATAGCAAAACATAAAAGCATAACATGTAAATCACTAAATGTCCTCCTTAAGGAAATATATACTGGTCATTGATGATAGGAATGCATTTTCTTTATGGAAAAACAAAGAAAAGGAATGAGAAGAGTTGCTAAGGAAAGGGCAATTTTGAGGCTCAACAATAATATTACAAAAAAATTGACTAAAGCATGGGTTGTTAGCCCCAAAACTTCCCTTGGGGGATCCTGCTCCCAATAGGCCCCCAACACAAACATCGTGACTCGCCCTCGAGTCACTTGGTAGGCGTAGAGATCTTTGCGTGAAGCTTGTCTAGATCGACCCTGATGACTGCAACTTTGGCTGTGAACTAAGCTGCTTCCTACATCACATCTTTGACTGTATTCTCAGTTACTTCCCATGCACTGTTAGCCTGAAGTTGTTGTTGCATTGCTTGCAGAGTCACAAGCTTGCCTCCAATGTTTCCTGTAACTGCATAGGCTTCCTCCAACTAGGGCTTGAGTCACGCCTTTGGCACTGCTTCCTTGTGCAGCGTTGCGTCCACCTGTTCCTTCAGATACTTGGCTTCCTGCAGCTTGGCTAACCTCTGTGTCAGTGCGATGGTTCACGTTGTGCCCTTAACTTCGTCATAATGCTGTTGGAGTTCACATGCTTTTGTCTTGAGCCTTTAGATGTTTGGGTCCTCCAACAAGCCGGTCAAGACCTTAAAATATTGTTTAAACAATTGTGTGCAGTTGGCTACTACACTCTCCACTACCCAACTGCTTCTGTGACAGTGGCCACCCACTGTTGCTTGACCTCTGGTGGTGTTGAAGGCTGAGCCCTCAATTGGAGCTCTGTAATCCTCAAGTTAACCTCCAACTATGCTCATTCCATCTCCGTCTGAGTGTCACACACGCCTGTGGCCAATTTACAGATGTAGACCTCGATTGGCTCCTCGTCCAGAATGGCCAATTCTGGGACCATTTTGTAGGCCTCCTCTACTACCTGTATGATCTTCTTAATCTGGTTGGTCGCCTCGGCCTCGACAGCAATGGCAGCATTCCTCTGTAAGGCCATCTACTCATTATTTATTCTTTGCTCATTGATCACTTGGAGGGTGCAGTGCTTGCAGGCACTCAGCTTGGAAATTACTCCATCCTGCAAGGAGTGGAGTGCTTCGCACAAGAGCGCTGCCAGGTTCAACCCTATTCCCTTAAGGGCACTGAAAATGGGTTTGTCAACCTCATTTTCTATTGTGAGTGCTCCATCCAGTAGCATTAACGCATTGGAAGCCTTCGTGCACAGCATATTGGAAACCTTTGATGTGCCGATAGCTAAGCTGGTAGATGCCGTACCAACTTGCAATGCGTGGGCCTGCAACTCCTACAGTCTAGTATAGATGGCCACTAGGACGATATGTTGCTACTTTTCAAATTTCTACAGAACCTCAACGGTGACATCTCTAACTGTGTCACTGATGTCATATAAGTCTCCCTCTGTTAGTGTGATGGGGTCCAACGAGGTCTTGGTTGCCTTGAACTTCTTTTTGGACCCTCCCTTTTTTGACTCTCTTGGGCACTTAATATGACTGGACATTTCCTGAGGGATTGTGCCATGCTGCTCTGTGTCCTCTTATTCAGTTGCAGGTGAAGGAAAATGTGCGTCTTGGCCAGAGCCCTGCTCTGTGCCTACCATTTGTTTTCCTGCCTCCTTTCTTGTCTACTCTGCCTTGGCCTTCTTAGCGGTCTCCTTCTTCCTATTCTCAACCAGCTGCACCATCTTCATCTTAGCCTCATCCTTCTTCTTTTGTGTGGCAGACTTCCTTCCACCCACTTCCAAGACTGTGGAGGTGCACCACTCCACCATTCATTTATCCAGCACCGCATCAATGGAATCATCTGTGGCTAGGTACGACAAGTTATACCACTTCTGCACAGGGTTCTTTCGTGCCCTAATTGAGACTTGGTGGAAATCCACTTTGAATTCAGAATAGTTCTGCAGGTTAGCATATACCGTGGGTGACAATCATGGCTTGTGATTGGCAGCCATCCTGATATTCATTTCCATCAAGATCCATAATGCTTTGCTGTCTCAAATGTGCTCTACATCCTTTGTTTCCCACAGTGAAGCATACTTCACTACTTCAGGCAGGTCCGACGCAACCAAGGGGAATTGGATTTCTTATGGTAGCTCCCACACTACAAGCACAATAGAGAGCAAGAGCCACACATATTGAACATCTTTCTCTGCTCCTGTTCTTTGTGATAGTTGGCCAGGAACTCACCGCGAAGGTAGTCTGACCAGTTAAACTAGACTCCTTCCATGCACTATTGTGTGAGTGTGATGATAGGCATTGGCACCTCGTTAGTGTGGCACTTCCGCATCACCTTCCCTACAAGGGTCTGTGTTGCCACCTTCACAGTGGAGTCACAGATGCTGCAGATTGCATACATACGTGACTTCTTCACTAATTTGAACTTTTATTTCATTAACTCTGCAAGCGCCAGCTCGCCACCCTTACCACCAAAAATCATCGCTGGATTTTTTCCTGTATATGATAGGCATGTGATGTGGTGAATCAACATATCGATGGGTATCGACTCCTCTAGCCATAGACACCCATCATGCACCAAGCACAATAGTTGCTTGATAACTAAAACTATCATGAGGGTGTCGTTATAGTGTGACGCCCAGAGCAGGTTGAGTAATCTTGCCTTCTCTACTCGTCTGAGCCATTTTCTTAGCTCCAATGTAGTGATCCCCATTTTTGTGTCTATGATGCGACACATCAACTATTCAGTCGCCAAGTGTGGGAACTTCTCATGGTCCACCAAGTCCTAGTCTTCGAGCTTCAAAATTGGCACCTGTGCCAAATGCAGACTGTCAAAGGTGATCTCATCTGGTAGGAATGGGGTTTGCAAGGGAGTCTTACTTTCATCAATGTCCTAGGGGAACTTGGACTTAGGCTTGTGCAGAGGGACATACTCTAGCAACTGTGTAATAGGGTCCACACCTTGGGCTTCAACCTCCTCTATTTCCACTCCCACATCCTCATCGTCCATGGGGATGTCTTCGATATCCTCCTCTTCTGCCTTGAGGTTTATAGGCTTGCCTTTCACCTGGGCAGTGGGCTTTGTTGGGTTTCATATCGGCGACGCATGCACTGGGATGGTAGGCTCCTTGTCCTTCTTATCTTTCATGGTCTCCTTGGTTGGGGTTGGCTTCGGTCTCGATGTTCTCAGGAATTTAGGGACCTCTACCAGTACTTCGGCTACTTCTGGGGCAGTGTCTTCGGTCCCCATATCAATTTCCTGCACATTTTCTTGAGCGGCCACTCCTCAGTGTTCATAGCATCTACACAGGTTGACATGATGTTTTTCACTAGTGCTTGTGTCTCTTTTGAAAATTTTTCAAACGCTGGACTCGCTGTCAAGTCTTGAAAGATTTCACAGTTCATGTTCACCTGAGAGCGCAAAGACTCAATTCTCAAAATGCCAAGTGTTTTTCGCTAGACAACCACTTGTAATTTATAGGGCAATTTGAATTCAAATCCAATTGTTCCCCCCAAAATCAGTTCATTAATGCCGGATTGGTAGTACATTGTCAAGGATCTAAGCCATAAACTTCGTCTTAAATGTCGGTCGCCTACTCCATTTGGACTCACTTCTGCTATCTTTTCATGAACAGTGACCTTAACGGTCACTTTCCAGCCAACCTATGTGATTTATCCCTAGGTAGCACAACTCCCTCCATGATGTTGCGAACCCAGTGACACATCCGTGCTTCGCACCATCTTCCAATTGCGTAGCTCCCCAACTTGGGAAGTGTAGTTTATAGTCCCGCACATCCTTCCAACTGCTTGGAGCGCTAAGACTATGCTACTTTCATTTAGTCACCTGGTAGGACCGTCGGTGTATGGCTTCAAGTGACTTCCATTCACCTTTCCTAGGAAGGTTTCTCCATTTAACTTGACCAGTTGTACCGCTCCTTCATAAGTAATCTCCTTAATAACATAAGGCCCTAACTAGTGCATCCAGAATTTTCTGGGGAATTTATCAAACTTACTGTCATACAACAAAACTAGATCATTTACCTTAAATGTGCATAGCTTGATGTGTCGATCATGCCATGCCTTTTCATGTTTCTTTTGGACCTATTGGTGAAATCCAACCAAAAATCTTTCTTCTTCAAGCTCATCCAGCTGCGCAGCGTCTCTTCCAGGGCTCCTATCAACTTCTTACATGTCGTTCGATAAGCCCACAATATTGCAGGTATGCGTAGGTCCCAATCACTTTGCTAAGCATTGAAAACCTTGGTCAGCATGTTCTCAAGCACTTTGTTGAATGCCTCCACTGTCCGTTAGCCTGCGGGTGATAAGGTGTGCTCTTCTAGTGATATATCTGAAATTCCTCCGTTAGTGCGCTGATCATCTCATTCAAGAAGTGTGTACCCCGATCACTCATCAAGATCCTTGGACATCCAAATCACATCAGTACATGCTCAAATAAGAACTTTTTGGTTGTCGCACCCATGCAATCTTTCATCGGTTGCCCTTCTTCCCAACAAGTCAAATACTTCATCACAGTGATAATGTATCTTGCTCCTGTCTTCCCTTGTGGATGAATGGATCCTACAAAATCTATTGCCCACTTCTTGAAGTGTTGCAATTTCATTTGTGGATTCAAGGGAATTTCATCCCTCTGTGATGGTTTTCTTGTTGTTTAACATACATCACATGCCTTGAAATATGCTTTTGAATCCCGATGAAGGGTTGGCCACCAAAACCCTGCATGTAGAGTCTTCTGCGTGGTTGCTCTCCCTGCATAGTATCCTCCTGCTATGCCCCCATGAGTGTCCGTGAGGATGCTGCTTCATTCAAACTCAGGTACATATCGTCGCAATATCTCATCAGTCCCCATATTGTATAGATGCCCAACAATGACAGATTAAGTAATCTGTCGCACACACCACTAATTCCTTCTTTTGCTAGACATAGTATCCTTCTAGTGCAGTTCCTGTTGTTAGGAAGTGTATTATATCCTTGAAATGACCATCCGCGACACGTACTACAAATATTTGTACACCAAGCAATCCTTCTTCCAAGTTAGTAGGTTCCTCCCTTGTTTCGATGCATGACAGATGGTCTGGTCCCACATTCAATCGTCCAGTCTTTACAAGAACTTCAAAATCGTACTCTTGGAACAATAAGAGCCATCTGCAAATTTGACCCTCCAACACAGGCTTATTGACCAGGTACTTCAGCGCGGAGTGATCCATATACATCTTAAAATGGCCTCCTAGCAAGTAGTGCCGGTACTTCTGGAGTGAATACACCGTAGCTAGCCCCTCGTGTTCAGTGGTAGAATAGTTATTCTCTGCTTTGGATAATTTGAGGCTTACGAACGCGATAGGATGGTCCAAGCCTTCTCTACCATCTTATGTTAGTACTTCCCCCAGCGCTATACATGATGTGTCGACATTTAGATGAAACTATTTCTTCCAGTCCGGGAAGACTAGAATCGGTGTGGTAACCATATTTTCTTTCAATATATCCAATCTTTTATTACAATGATCTTTCCATCAGAATGTGACATGCTTCTTCAACAATTTTTCCATTAGCGCAATGATCTGGGCATAGATTTTGATAAACTTTTTGTAATATCTTGTATGTCCCAGAATAGCACGCAGCTATTTCACACTTCTCAGTGCTTCCAAGTTCAGTATTACCTTGATCGTCACGGGGTCTACCATCAGCCCTTGTCATCAAACCACATGCTCCAATAGGTTCCCAAAAGGAACGCATAACAGACACTTCTTGAGATTGAGCACGATATGATATCTTTGATAGGTATCCATAATCAAGCGCAAGTTCGCTACGTGGCGCTTAACCAGCCCAAATACAATCTACTCATCAAAATATACCTTGAGGAACTTATGAATAAATTCCTTGAATTCTGTAGCAACCATGCGCGAAAAGATTGCAGGCATATTCTTCAATCCAAACAGAATTACAATGTATTGAAAACAACCCCACTCAGTCGCGAAGGTTGTCTTGCTCCTATCCTTCGGCGCGATTTTGATTTGGTGGTACCCAGAGAACCCATCAGTGAAGGAATATGCTTTTTGGCCACCTACATTGTCCAACACTTCATCTGTGAACGAAGTTGGGAAAGGATCTTGCACACAAGCGTCATTCAGTTTTCTGAGATCCATGCATATCCTTATCTCATCCTTCTACTTCTTCTCTTTCACCACCATTGGGATTACCCAATTGGATTCTTCCACAAGCTCAATGATGCTTGTCGCTAGAATTTTGTCTAGCTCTAAGCAGATCTTCTCCTTGTATTTTGGATTGAGGTGGTAAGGTCTCTGCTTAGCTATCTTCACTTCGGGCTTTAGCATGATCTTCATCACTCCTAGGTCTTTGATGATTCCTTTCAGATCCGTAAACTTGGTAGGGAATAAGTCCTGGTATTCATGAAGAAATTGAATGACCATATCCACTTTCACGTCATCCTAGTAGTCTCCAATCTTCATGAATTTGGGTTCTGTCTCCATACCAATGTTCACTTGTTTTGTTTTCACCAGCACAGTTATATCAGGGCTCTCAAACTACGGTCCTTAAACCTCACGGTGGCCTTCTATTTCTGGAATGTTGATCTTTCGTGGATCCTCATCCTCATCTTCAGTAGTTACATTATAACATTCGAGCACGTGACTTATTTGAGTAGACCATGTAGGTTGAATGAGGTCTAAAGGATCCTGTGGGGTCCTAAATATAGCTGCTTTCACCTCTTGTATTGCTTCATCAATATTGTCAAATCAGTCCTCAAAACAAAATGTAATCATGAATCCTTCGTGCAGGATATCCCATTCGCCTGTCCCATGGCGGAGCTCTGTTTCTATATACCAATTAATTGGGATAACATCCAGGGTATGACAGAATAGGTGCACCCACTCAAGTTGGGGCTTTTCTCCATAAGCCTGGATCCATTTGTCCAGATGCATGCACAGATCATTATGCCCATCATACTTGTCTGTCTGTCGCATCTTAGGCTTCCCAAATTGTGTTCTCATCATCTTCCTACATTTGCACTAATAATAAAAGCTTCCCTTGTGCGTACCCCACCATCTTGTGGGCATAGTGTGTAGTGCCCAGTTCAAGGGCTGGAAGCGCTGCTTTTCTGGTACCTCCCTTTCAAATGCATCCAAAACAATATCTACCTCATTTAAAACATCATAAGTAGGCAGGTTTCTTACCTCTGATGACACACAACATAGTGACTAGGTCATCATGTTTTAATTCAACATAGTTACTTCATGTAATCGATTCTCTCAGTGTTCTATTTCTTCGTCAGAGTATAAAGTGTAGGAACTCTCGCAATCTCACGAGATCTGTCTATCTGCGGTAGGATTCAACCAATATTGGTCTCGCACTGTTATCTTATAGATAAAGTCCAGGTCATCATCACTCTCATAATCACGGATAGGCTCAGTATAGCGCTATCCTTCAGCAGGATCGAGGGGTATTATTACACACACTGATTTCTTATCAAAGATCATCTTTCGCTTCTTCAGATTGATTGCCCCGTTCATATCAGTAGCCTAGTCAATTCCCAGTAGCGTAGGGTATGGATTCTTTTCATCCACTATCTCTATTACTTAAAAATCGATCAGTGCACTCTCTCCCTCAATATCGATGGTCACCCCCTGCAGCCGCCCCATGGGGATGATTTTTTGCTGATTTTCCATCCTTAGCTGAATCAAAGACCATTGCAACAAAGGTCTCCTCATTCACTCCCAAGTCTGTTTTGGTAGGACATTCGCATCTAACCCCAGGTCCAAAATGACATGATCCATTTCATACCATCCTATTTGTGCAGTCAGTTTCATCTCCCATCTCGTCCTTGCTTTATGCTTGCCAATATTTTGTACTACATGCGGCTCACCTGGCACAATTCCAGCGCATCTATTGATGATTTCTTGTAACCCTTTCACAGCCTTACTGTCGCGCAGTAACTTCATACAGGTTTCCAGGAAATTTGTGAGCATAGAGGGGTCCATCTCAGGCTCAATCTTATCCTTGCTTCCTGAGGAAGAGGCCTCAACAAAGCTCTTCTTAGCTTCCATGAAGGATTCACAAGCACACCCCAAATTGAACTCAGCCTCTTTGGCCTAGGCTTTGCAAACCCATGTATTGTCTTCTGGCTATTTCCCTTTGTCATCTCTCATCTCGCTTCCACTTCTGAGTACTATATTTATGTTTGTATCTTCCTTGCGTGGCTCAAATCTCATCATCTGTAGGTTCTGAGTTGGCATAGGTGGTAGCACCCCTTTGTCACATATCCTAGCTATCAACATAGGACAATCTTCCATTTCATTATCAAACAACATGTAATACTTGCACAACGGACACATTGGATTAGTGTAATCATGGGCATAGTGTCCCGGTCCTCTACAACTGTAGAAAGTCAACTGTCCTCGATCTCTACCAGGTCCTCCTCTGCCTTGGCCTCATTCGCGCCCCTGAAATCCTGTCTGTGCCATCCCTGCATTTTGGTCAAGGATCCACATTCCAACCTGAACCCTGTAGGTGACAGTTCTATCCATCATCAATTCATAGCTCCTGAAAGTATGCTCATCATATCCTACCAACCTACAAAAGTTGCAGAATAGCTGTTGCAGTGCTTGCACATACTTCTGTAGCAAGTGACAATTATCCGTGGCATGTTTTCTAGCTACCTGACAGATAGTGCACCATAAGGTAGGCCCTACGCTAGGTCCTACTTGAGCTTTTGGCCTTAAAGGCATCAATCCTCCTCTTGCAAGGTAATTTACAAAGATCGGGAAATGGTCTTTGTCATGACCCTGACTCTTGCATTTAAATCACCATACCTCTTCATGTACCTTTGGTCGAACTGTCCTGTCCTGCTCCAAAATTTACATCTCTAGGCACAGGTTCTTCAGATGCACATGGATCTGCTAAATTCCTAGATTAGGATCTTGCGTCGAAGCCTCATGTAGTCTCATGGCAATCTCCAAGGCCCCTACCTAAGTTGTTTTCTTCTGTTGTGACAACGCACTACTTAAGTGTGGTAGTAGCGAAGCCACAAACCACTCACGATGTTGTCCATCTATCAAATTCATGTTGGCTTTGCGGATTGTACATTTTAGCCTCTGATCTAGTTCCCAAGGCATCTTGCCTTGTTGCATCGAGATCTCTTGAATCCTACAATCAACTGCTCCTCAGATTCAGGCCTACTAAATTCCCTATTTAGTGCTGCTTGGATTTCTGCTACTCCAACATTCGAGTTATCGTTAGAGTACTTAATATACCAGGTTAGCGCGTGATATTGTAGAGAACTAACTAGTGTTGCCTTCTTTATATGATCATCTGCAACACCCTGAGCTTCCCATACAGCCCTCACAATGAACCAAAATTGGTCTAGGTCCTCATTTCCCAAGCCTTTGAACAAAGGAAACTTCACTGTGTTTTCCATACTGAACCGTGGTGGAGGTGGAGGTGTTATGGGGGAAGTTGGAGGCGATAGTGGTGAAGTCGGAGGTGGTGTGGGTTGAGGTGGTATTCGTGGGAATCCTTGTCTTATTAATTGAATATCACTTTTCAGAGAAACCTTTGCTATCCCTTCTTCATCCCTTCACAGAGGTGAAATCAAGGGGCTATACTCTGGACCCTTATTTCCTTCGTTCCTATAAGTTTTTCTGCTTTATTTAGTCCCGAACATCAAGGTAGCTGCATAACCCATTTTTCGCACAACAACATTTTAATCCAAGTATTCAAATATTTTACGTACCTATTGTGTCCACACAGTAGGACCATAAAGTATCCACCTTCCTTGGCTATCTGCTAGCTTTGCGATCCAATTGTATAGCTCAATAGGGAAATAACAGAAAAATATTTCATGGATCTCTGTATACAGGTATCGGTCCAACCACTGTTCCTTTGACAGTCACAAGTTTCTATTCTCTTGTGCCGTGAATTTGTGGATCTTCCTATCCAACCAGTCTCTAATCTCCTTCTTAGTTGGATTCCAGTGATACGACATCACACATATCTTATGTAGATTCTAGTCCTCGCAATAGAACCATTTGTTGGATTGAGGGGGCCTAAACCCAGGTTCACCGTTATTTTTCCAAAAAAATCCCTACATTACTGGCCCTTTCAGCATCAGCCCGCAGAGTGCGGTCTGAAGTCTCACTCGAAGCAATATGGGGGGATGCTTGAACCAAGTTTTTGCACCCTTGAGATGGTTTTGGTGTCATTTGATCTCTTCTATCCCTGCCTTCACGTAGGAGATCTCGCTCTAGGTCTTGTGAGGAAAACCATTTTTTCTGGCTTTCAATAACTTTGCTAAAGTACATGATTGACCTTCGCGTAGTTCTAACCTGTAGCTTAGGTACTTTCACACTGCTATAGTAGCGTGCCTTGTATATTCCTCAATTATCCTAAGTGATTTTCTTATCTTGTCAAATACTTAAGGTTATCACCACGTAATAAGATATTCGTGATTGTGTTCAATTATTCAATGTAATTGCATTCATTTGCACATCATATAAGCATAATAAAGGAAATTCACACACAACATATCCAAACCCATTAACAGAACAAATACATAGAAATTGCAGAATAACTCCTTTTATTAATATCTTCCAAGTATTACAGACTCTGTTCACCCTCTGCACATAGCTGCAGGGGTCCGTGCGCTCAGTTGCAGACTTCTACCCTAGGACTCTACGCACTCAGCTGTAGAGCCTCTACTTATGCTACAACAAATACTTAGACTTCTTGCTCTAAAGAAATGACTCTCTTCCTTGTGTTATCCTCCTAACTACTTAGAGATTAGCTCTTTTTTATACAATCCCATGGTCCTTGAACCATGGGTAGATCTCTTACAGTCGAATTTACTTTAAAAAACTAAGGGAAAACTACCCTTTGTGACACATAATACCTTCATGCTCAATGACCACAAAATGAAGAGTCTTTACAATAATATTACAAAAAACTTGACTAAAACATGGGATTTTAGCCCCAAAACTACCCTTGGAGGATCCCACTCCCAACAATCCTTGATGGTTGAATGGTTCCTCTATTAAAAGCTAACAAATTCACCCTCGTCTATGACTACACTTGGTACAGCCATGGTAAGCTTATACTATAATATGGAAAGGCACATAATACGAAAGGCTATATCCTTCCAGTCAACTCTAATCAAAAGAAATGACTAAACTACTTGAAGGGGGTGTTGTAGGAACGTGAGAGATACCCTCTTGCTCTATGGGAACATGAGAACTACTCTCATGCACCTTGAGAATGAGAGGATTTTCCTCTAGTTCATTCGAAATTGAAGAAACCAGAAGAACCTGAGCAATATGAGGTTCACTCTTTACCAGAAAGGTATAGTTAATTAAAGGTGGAATCAAGTCTACCATTTTCTCAACCAATGGTTCGTTGAGAATGGACTCATGAGACTCACTTTTAAAGAGAGTGGGGTTGACCAAAGATAACTTTTGATCAATCACAAGATCAACTAGTGAAGGATCATGGGAAATATTTTGATACCCAACCAAAAGATGAGTCAGGGAAGCAATAAGGTTTTCCAACTCTTTGGAAGCTACATCTATTAAAGGACAAAGGTGAATGGGATGATTACCTTCACACAACTTATAGGGAAATTTGAATTTTCCCTTTTTCCCATGAGATTTCTTGTTACTAGTTGAAGGTTTATCACCAACATTATCTCTAGAGGCTGATGACAAAGGTTGATGTGAACCTGTAGACCACACTTCTAAGACCTTGGGAATACTAGGACAATTCCAAAGAAGGTGGTCACCCTTACATAACATGCAAGGGAATCTTACTTTCCGGGGCTCTTTGAACGATTTTTATTCATTAGTTGCATCCATATCAATGGCTTCTTGGTTGCCCCATTTCTTATTTTTCTTCTTCTTCTTCCACCTCTTCTTCTTCTTCTTAGCTTCCTGATTACTAGAATCCAAAATTTCACCAGGCGAAGAGGAAGAATAGGGTGAAGAAATAGGTGAAGAAGGAAAGGGGTCAACTTTAGGATCAACATGAGGTTGATGTTGTTTAGGTGGAGGAGAACTTGGTTGAAAAGTAGTTTGGACACTCAGAACCACTGAGGTCGAAAATAACCAAACTGGCAGGCTAACGGTCAATCTAGGAAGGGAAAACATTGTCATATAGGGAGCACCAGTATTTCCAAAAGAACGAAAGGGACTAGGATTCCCATCATAGGGGTTTCCTTGACTGGTAGAATCTGGAAATGTTGCCATTGGTATCAACCTAATATCTACTAAGGAGTATTCCCAAAGGAATGATGTTGTTCCGCGGTTAATTTATTTTAAAATTTGAAAGAAAAGCTTTTCCTTTTCATGTTTTAAGAGTCTAGAAAAGGAAGAAAAGTTGACTATAGTCGCTTTTGTTGGTTTAGCGAGCTTGAAAGGACAAGTACTCAATGAACTTTTCAAGTTTAAGGATCAGAAAAGATTGAAATGACTACTTAGGATACTCTAGGAAAAAAGGAGTACCAAGTAACATTAACTGCAATACACACCTCAGTAAATTTACTTACCAAGGACTTGACGTACGTGTAGGAGATCTCCCTGAATGTTGTGTTCGATGTATCATGTGTACAGGGAAACAGACTTGGCTTCCTATGGATAAAGGTTTGCAACCTATGAGGGTCTCCCTTTATATACTCGATGATACAGGGAGCGTAAGTCCATGCTAGCACTATCTAATGCAAGAGAGAATGACAGTTGCCAAGTTTTATAGACACCGAAACGCGTCTCTAGTATAGACCACTAAGTATGAACATTAATGTTTCAAATGATCCTTAGATCAATTGATAGATTTTAAACATTTATCTTCAATTATGTTTCAATTCTGAGCTCAAAACGATGTCACCTGAACACTAATGATGCAACTATATGGGAAAAATAAAACTTTTCTTTTCTATGAGAGCTAGAGTAATCAAGGGAAGAAATTTCAATTAATAATGCATCAAACAAAATGTATCATGCAAAATTCCTTGGACTAACTTTCCCTTTCATCTTCCAAACGCAATGCCAAAAGTAAAAATGATTTTCAGTTTTCACTATCCTAAATGCAACTTTTCGAAAGACAAATAATTTTGATTTTACAAAGATGCATTTATATGAATTATGATTTTCTTTTGGTTTTGAATGATTTGACGCACCTAATACAATTTTTAGCTTTCAATCACTGAAAAATGTGATCTATTTTCAATGGTGAATCTCAAAAAATAACTTTTCAATGCAACTAATCTAATGCATTTTCACGAAAATTAAATTTTGAAATACAAGCTAAAACAAATGAAAAACGATGTTTTCAATGATTTCCACTAAAAACAACACTCAATCAATCAGAAAAACAAGTGTCTCAACGCCACCAACACACAACAAGTGATGACTAACTGACTAGAAACCCTAGAACTCAACTAGATTTCACTTCAAAGCCAACAAGATTTATTTTTTCAAATTAATCAAGATAATCAACCACAAACACCATAGAAACTCTGGAAATTCACTGATGGAGGACACAAAAACTGAAAAAAAGAAGAAAAAAAACACTATTTTCTCCTATACTCTGGGATCATCACACTTGTCATAGGTAAAAGAGCAATAATCACGACTGTGCTTAACAAATATGTGATGTCATCGCAACTGTCAGAGGAAAACTAGTGATGGACGAGAAAAATGAAGAAAAAATAAGAAATCTTCAAGGCCAGACAAAAATGAATGTCCTCAAGTAATCATCAACAAGTAAAAATAGTTAGAAAAAAGCAAACAAGCTAGAAAACTAATGGTTGGTCAAACTCATTACAAATTCAAGGTGAAGGATTTAATGGAAAGGATCATAGGTTCCCTAGTGGAGTCACCATTTTGTTGTTAAGGTAAATCCTCTCTGCCGACAAAGACGATCCCTCTATCCCAATGAATGGGTCTAGAAACTGAAGTGACAATCAACTAGACATCTTCCTAGGTTACAATTGAAAAGAAGAATGAAGGAGATGACCTACCTTGTTCTGATGCTAGTCTGATCTCCTTTGTTGAGGACCCTAGATCGCTTGTATCACGGGCTTTTTCCTGCTTCTCTCAGTGTTTATGCACCTACACAAGTGATCAAGACACAAAAACACATGCCAAAACAAGTAGCAAATCCAATAGCAACCTACTTAACTGATCAAGGAATGTCAAGCTAAATGATCCATGAACATATACATTTTGGGAAGATGAACGAGCAGTTGTGTATTATTATAAAAAAAAGGGAAGCTTGCAACCAAAGCCTTGATGTTGATAGGCTCTCCTTGAGTGGTAATCCAAGTCCAAGCCAAGAATTCTCCAAGCACTCCTTCTCCAAGTCAAATGCATAGCCTCTAGGCACAATCTTAACATAAGGGTGAAAATAGACATAGACCAATAGACCAACTTGACCAACCATTTGGGAATGGGAGAGGATGAATCTATAGGCTGGGAAAGGGAGATAAGACCTCTCTAGAGATAGGATTAGGCCCTCATCTCAAGGAGGTAGCTCATAGGGATAAGACCAGGAGGCCAAGTTGAGAGAATTCGACCTCATCCACGCCGAACAACCTCCAGCTCGGCATTCTAGAAGCTTCTAGATCACAGAGCTTCTCATCCTCTTTGGGAAAATTTCCTTTTTGGGATCGTCATGGGTATATTAGTAAATAGAGTGATTCCATCATGGGTTGAGTATAGTGCAACATGCAATCATCGTGGTTTTAAGTCTCATAAGAGTGATGATCCTCAAATTAGGGTTTTAGAGCTATTTCCATTAGGGGAAGCTCAAGGCATTTTCTAATCAATGTCTTAGGAAGGCTCTAAAATGAATATATGAATTAGTACACTTCATTATGGTCATGTTTCAAGAACTTCGGGGTATGTCATAGGGAAGTGCAGGAGTTGTATCAAAATATAGTGTAACGAGATTGCAAGAATTGATAGACAACTTTGCTGGTAAGGGTAAACCTCTGCCTAAACAACGTGTAGTGCATAAAGTAGACAAAGGTAAGAAGAGGAATGGTCAAGAGATGAAATTGACTGCATAGATCAGAGAATTTGAAATGGACCAAGTGATCCTATATTGGGGATCCCATGCGAATGTTTTCCCTAAACAGACCTAGGAAAAAATGGGAAAGCTTGTGCTACAGTGGTCCCCAATTTAGCTATGGATGGAAAACCAATAGAAGATTATTCCGATGGGGTGCTTACATGGAGTGATCCAAATTGAATCCTAAAGCTCTCTCTAAGTTTTCATGAACTCTATAAAATTCATGCCAAAGTCTCAAAGTCTTACAAAGAATGAGCTTATTAGAAATATCCTTGAAACAATTGTAATTTGTGAACAATGCGGAGCAACAAGGACCCTCAGTCAAGCGTGCAGACGGTTGGCCCATGCTAATGCACATTGTCACGAATTGGAAAAATGGGAGGTATTTTTGAGAAACGGGGGGGGGGGGGGGGGGGGGTTTCTAATATGCAATTAGCGACAATCGCATATCGTTGGGCAAACCCCTCAGAGAAGGAATAACTTCGAGCGACCCCAACCTGAAAAGTTATAAAACATAACATATATTGTGCTAATTTTATCAGAGGTGGGGCCCCACAAAACCGACAGGATATTAGAAGGTCTTCAAGGCGGTAAGTTGTTTCAACCAAGTCCCACCCGATGCCACACAACGAGTGACACACATCCAGAGGAAGAGAGAGAAAACCACTCACATCGGATGGGTAAACGTCGTGTTACTTACCTGCCCAATATGAATGATGGCCATAGGATCTGGAGGCTCTAGATCGATGGTGGAGATGCAATTTGATGGATGACCAGATTCGACAGGGTAAGCAGATTTGTATAAGATTTGAAGTTCGACATGGACGATGCGTTGGTAGAAGATAGTGTTCGCGGGCATTCTTAGAGTTAATGGTAAAAATAGTCATTCAAAAACATCCAAGAGAACTGACACTCAGTTTGTTATGAAACAGGTGGCCATCTCTCTGTGAGGCGTTATACAGTGATGATGATGCAGAACAGAGGAATCCAAATGGATAGTGGTAGGGAACTAGAAAGCCACGAAGCAGAAACGAACAATAAGAAAGCAAATTGGCTTTAAAGCCACCGGCTGATAAAGAAAGAAGGGGGTAGTTAGCAAGTAAGCTCGAGGCAAAAAGCTGAGAGCAGAGAACAAAAAGAAGAAATCGAGCTGACCTACAGAGGAAAAAGGCAGTATCGAGACAGAGGCAGGGAGAGTAAAGATTTTGTGTACTCTAGAGAAGGATTAAGAGGTTCAAGCAAACTCCTCTGTAAATAACTATCATGTATTGAGTCTCAGATTTGACTCATACCATCATGACCCATAGGAGGTCGAAAATCAGTAAAGAGAGTCTGTGTACTCCAGAGATTTGGGGAATCCAAGTATAGTCTTGTTGATATCTATCTATTGAGTGAGGCTCAAATTGAGCTCACTGTTGTAAAAAGTATGCTTTGAAAACATAATAGAGAGGCCACCACTGAAGGCTGGATCAGGAGACGTAGCCCAAGGGTATTGGGTGAACTCCTTATTAAACTTGTTGTATTTATATTTTTTGCCTATTATGTTTTCTCTAACTGCTTCAGTGTCTGTGTATTTCACAATATTATCGATCTATTGCATAAAGTAACATAGGAACTTCCATGAATGTGTCTATAATACCTTAATTGTTTGTCTTAGATCAATTTCAAATCAAGTGGTATCAAAGCTCTAGGTTACTAAGGTTAGACAAGCTTGTGCTTGATTATTTTGTTGAATGATAACTAGATCAAAACTTAAATTAGGAGAAGGAGAGTTGGTCAAAGCTAACCCAGAAATTGGAAGTGTCTATCCTAAGAGGAAAATGTCTGAAGAAAATCCCTTGGAATCAGACTCCTAGTTCATGGACAGTTTCATGACCTTGAGAGCCATGGTAGAAGAAATGTATAGGGAATTCAAGAAAGGTAGAGGTGAGGAGTCATCAACCTCCAAACAAGATAAAGGAGTAGAAGAACCTCTTCTAGTTGCCCATGTAGAAGGAAAAGGAAAAGAAGAGAAGCCCTCTCCACCATCTCCCCCATCATCACCTTCATCATCCTCTTCTTCACACAAAGAAAGCCCTGAAAAGAAAAAGAAGAAATATTCTTTGATTAAACTAGATGTGAAGTTTGATTCGCCAGTTTATGACGAAGAATTGAATGCAGAAAAGATAGATAATTGGATTAGACAAACTGATGTATATTGCAGAGTGCAGAACATCGATTTAGAAAGGAGAAAGATTCAGCTAGCTAGCCTATGCCTTGGAGGCACCGCCCTGGTATGGTGGGAAGGCAGGACACAAGTTGATTTGAAGAAGCATGGTAAAATTCTTTCTACCTGGAATGAATTTGTTTCTGCAATTAAAAAACAATTCTATTCACTATCTTATATGCAGAAAGATATGATGGGTTGGTAAGCTCTTTGCCATATTAAAGGGAAAAGTGTACAAAGTTACACCCAAGAATTTAGGAAAAGAGATTTGATTCTAGGCATTTCTTTGGACTCACCTGAAACTTTGATGAAGTATATAGGTGGTCTAAATAGTTATCTAAGACATACCATTCTCATGTTTAATCCCACTATCATAGATGAGGTATCTATTCAGGCTACACATCTAGAGGCTAGAGGAAAGAATGTGAACCCAGAAGTTGGGGGATCATCAAAACCCACTCCAAACAAGAACAAGGAAAAGAGAAAACAGAAATGGAAAGAGAGGAAGGCAAATGTTTTACAAAAGACCAAATATTCTTGCACTCACTGCAAGAAGGGTAGGCATGATGATGAACACTGCTGGCTTATGCATCCGGAGTTGAAAGCTAAGAAGTACGATGGCAAAAAGAAGAAGACTGATGCAGCTATTCAGAAGGATTTGGGTCCAGACTCAGGGGATGAAACAACACACGCAGCCACAGGTATAGAAGGTAAAAATTATAAACCATCTACTAGTAATTCTACACAATCTACTGATAACGAAGAAAATGAGAGGAAAAGACATGAGCTTTTTCACACTAGAGTTATTTCCAAGAATCAAAAGGTTGATACTTTGTTTGATAATGGCTCACAAGTAAACTTAATTTATGAAGCAATTGTAAAGAAAATGGGGTTACTAACCACACCTCAAAAAAGCCATATCCATTAGGTTGGTTATGTGATAAAGCAAAGCTACAAATGACTAGACAATTTAAACTTAGGTTTTCTTTTGGGTCAGCATTTGTAGATGAGGTTTAGTTAGATATTGTTCCCTTGGATATATGTGGAATTGTTTTAGGAAGTACTTACTTGTATGATAGAAAATACATTTTCTATAGAGCTGAAAACAAGTATCAACTCATTAAATATGGAATTGAATATACTGTAAGAGTTCATAAACGCAAGAATAATTATACTCTCATAAACTTCGGGCAGATGAAAAGAATTGTAAATTCATGCAAACAATTTTTACTGATGGTTGTAAAGGAAAAGAAACCTGATAAAACCAATGTATTTGAAGGCTGTAATGCTAAACAACAAGCTGATTTAGAATTTTTTTCTTCAGAATATGATATACTATTTCAAGAACCTAAAGGTGTGCCACCCAAAAAGGAAATAGTACATGATATTAATTTGCAGCAAGATGCTCCATTGCCTAACATCAGAATGTACAGGTTGTCCACTATAGAGAATGCAGAAATCAAGAAGCAGGTATAGGAGCTACTCGAGAAAGGGTTCATAATACCTAGCACATCACCTTGTGGGTCTCCAATTGTCTTGGTGAGAAAGAAAGATGGCTCACGGAGAATGTGCATTGATTACCGAGCACTGAATAAGATAACGATAAAAAATCGTTATCCCCTTTCTCGCATAGATGATCTATTAGATCAGTTGAAAGAAGTTGTTTACTTTTCCAAGTTCAATTTGTATAGTGGCTACCATCAGGTCAGAGTTGCAGAGAAAGATTCATGGAAGACTACTTTCAAAACAAAGCAAGGATTGTATGAGTGGTTGGTTATGCCTTTTGGCTTAACTAATGCTCCTACTACTTTCATGAGAGTAATGAATGATGTACTCAGGCCTTTTACTGATGATTTTGTCATTGTATATTTAGATGACATTCTTATATTTAGTAAAACATGGGAAGAACATTTGAAGCATGTAAAGTAGACTCTAGATGTTTTGAAAAGAGAAAATATTTGTGTTAAGCTATAAAAATGTGAATTTGGCAAAACATCTTTGAATTATTTGGGTCATATTGTAGGGGGTGGTGAATTGAAGACAAATCCCTCTAAGGTTGCAGTCATTGTAAACTGGCCTAAACCCAAATCTGATACAGAAGTTAGAAGCTTCCTAGGAGCAGCATAGTATTGGAGAAAGTTCATTTCTAACTTTTCCTTGATTGGAGCTTCCTTACATGCTTTAACAAGATTGAACAAGGTGTTTCAGTGGAGATTGAAACAGATGCCAATGACTATGCCATGGGAGCAGTGTTGATGCAGCTTGGTAAACCTATATGTTATCATTCTGAGACATTTAATTCTGCAGTAGTTAATTATGCCACATATGATAAAGAATTGTATGCATTAGTACAAGGTGTGAAAAAGTGGAAACATTATCTAGTGGGTAAAGAGATAGTTATACATACTAATCGCCAACCACTTCAATATTTAAACTCACAAACTAAGTTGTAGCAACCAAGACACTATAGGTGGATGGGTTTTCTACAACAGTTTCATCTTGTGATCATATATATAAAGGGCATACACAATAAAGCTGCAGATATGTTGTCCAGACCAATCATAAATGCATCTATTATACTTAAGCATAATTCAGTATTGCGTGAAAGCTACATTGAACAATATGCTCAAGATATAGCTTTTAAAGATGTATACGCAACCTTAAGCCATGGAAAACAAGTAGAAGAATTGGATTATCATGTTAAGGACCAACTCTTGTATCATTTGGGAAAGTTATGCATTCCTCAAACTGAAAGAGTAAATATAATTCAAGAAGCACACACTTCTCTAATATCAAGTCACTTTGGTGTAAGTAAAACAGTTGCATAGCTGCAAAGATTTTGTTATTGGCCAAAAATGAATGAGACAATTTCTAGATATGTAAGAGGGTGTACTATGTGTGCTAAAACAAGCCCAACAATAGAAAACTAGGTTTGTACCCTCCATTACCAGTTCCTTCTCATCCTTAGGAAAGTATTTCCATGGACTTTGTTGGGGGACTGCCTAAATCTAGAAAAGGTCATGACTATTTATATGTTATTGTGGATAGGTTCAGAAAAATGTGTATTTTAATACCTTGTAACAAACATATTACAGCTGAACAAACAACAAAGTTATTCTTTCAGCATGTATGGGTTCATTTTGGATTACCCACTTCCATTGTATTTGATCGAGATACCAAATTTGTTGGGAAATTTTGGTCAAGTCTGTGGGAATTGATGAACACCAAACTGAAGAAAAGCACAACCTTTCATCCACAAACAGATGGCCAAACAGAGGTGGTCTATAGGATAGTGATCCAGTTGCTCAGAGGCTATTGCAGCAAGCATCCCAAGCTTTGGGATGAACATCTATGTTATGTGCAGCATGCTTACAACCGAGCTAAAAAATATTCTACACAGAGATCTCGTTTTGAGACTTGTTTTGGTTTCATACCAAGGTTTCCCTTGGATTTTGTCTTTGGTAAAGACATAGCGGTTGATGGACACAATGATGTGGACAAGGTACCCAAGTTCATTGAACAAATCCAAGAGATTCACCAAGTAGTATAGGAATAGCTGGAAAAGAGCCAAGCAAAGTACAAAACAAGGCATGATAAGCATCAGACTGAGCATAGTTTCCAAGTTGGTGATCAAGTTTGGCTATATATCAACAAAGACAAAATGCAAGGTGAGGGTAAGAAGCTAAAGCTGATAAGGTATGAACCTTTTAATATACTTGAGAAAATCGATGAGAATGATTTTTGCCTTGATTTTACAGCTTACATGCACATCTATTCAGTAGTTAATGCAGAAAGATTGAGACCGTTTGAACCTTCATTGATCGAAGATCCCGAAGAGAAGAGTCAATTGCCTTCTATTGATGATCTGTTGCCTAAATATCTCAATGAATTGCAGGAAGATACAGTTCTGGACAGGAAGGTGAGAACCATGCGTAGAGGGGATGTTGAGTACCTTAGGATTGGGCTCAAAGGTTCAAAACCAAGTAGTGCAAAATGGATAGAAATTGGGCAAGCGAGGAATCTATACCCTCGATTGATGCTTAAAAACCAACTTTTGGTGGTCCAAAATCTTTTTCAGTGGGAAGGCCATGATCTGAATTGGATCCTAAAACACTCTCTAGGTTTTCATTAACTCTGTAAAATTCATGCCAAAGTTTCAAGGTCTTACAAAGAATGAGCTTATTAGAAATATCCTTGAAACAGTTGTAATTTTTGAACAGCGTGGAGCAAAGAGGACCCTTGGTCAAGCGTGCAGACTGTTGGCCCATGGTAACGTGCATTGTCATGAATTGGAAAAACGGGAGGTCTTTTTGAGAAACAGGGGTGGTTTCTGATATGCGATTAGTGACAAGTCGCTAATCGCATATCGCCAAGCAAACCCCTCAAAGAAGGAAAAGTCCTGAGCGACCCGAACCCGAAAAGTTATACAACATAACGGATATCGTGTCAATTTTGTCAGAGGTGGGGTCCCACAAAACCTGCAGGATATCGGAAGGGCTTTGAGGCGGGAAGTGGTTTAAACCAAGTCCTGCCTGATGCCACACAGTGAGTGACATGCGTCTGGAGGAAGAGAAAGAAAACCACTTACATCGAACAGGTAAACGTCGTGTTACTTACCTGCCCGATATGAACAATGACCAGATTTGGAGGCTCCAGATCGATGGTGGAGATGCAATTCAATGGATGACCAGATTTGACGAGGTAAACAGGTAGAGTTGTATAAGATTTGAAGTTTGACATGGATGATGCATTGGCAGAAGACGTGTTTGTGGGCATTCTTAGAGTTAAAGGTAAAAAAAATTGTTTGAAAACATCTAAGAGAACTGACACTCAGTTTGTTATGAAACAGGTGGCCACCTCCCTATGAGGAGTTATACAATGATGATGATGCAGAATAGAGGAATTCAAATAGATAGAGGCAAGGCAACTAGAAAGCCAGGAAGTGGAATCAAATAATCAGAAAGAAAATTGGCTTTAAAGCCGCAAGTTGACAAATAAAGAAGGGGGTAGTTAGCAGGAAAGCTCGAGGTAGAAAGCTAAGAGCAGAGAACAAAAAGAAGAAATCGAGTTGACCTACAGAGGCAAAAGGCAGTATCGAGACAGAGACAAAGAGAGTAGAGAGTCTATGTACTCTAGAGAAGGCTTGAAAGGTTCAAGCGAACTCCTCTATAAATACCTGTCATGTATTGAGTCTCATATTGGACTCATACCATCGTGACCCATAGGAGGTTGAGAATCAGTAAAGAGAGTCTGTGTACTCTAGAGACTTGGGGAATCCAAGTATAGTCTTGATGATATCTATCTGTTGAGTGAGGCTCAAATTGAGCTCACTGTTGTAAAAACTCTGCTTTGAAAACATAATAGAGATGCCACCACTGAAGGCTGGACCAAGAGATGTAGCCCAGGAGTATTAGGTGAACTCCTTATTAAACTTGTTGTATTTATATGTTCTTCCTGTTGTGTTTTCTCTAACTAGTTCAATGTCTGTGTATTTCGCAATCTTATCAATCTGTTGCATAAAGTAACATAGGCATATCCATGCACATGAGTTTGTAATACCTTAATTATTTGTCTTAGATCAATTTCAGATCATGGAGTAATTGTAGATATTAAAGGGGTACACTCTATAACTGATTTTGAAGTAATTGAAATAGTGGATGATAATATTTCCTATCTAGTTCTGCTTGGAATTGATTGGGAATTTGATATGAATGTGAACATAAACCTGAAGAAGCGCAACATGACATTTAAAAAGAAGGAGCTGAGAGTAATTGTTCCATTAGATCCAACCAAGGGCATGCGGTATAATGAACCAGTCTGAGATTACTATGAGGAGGATGATATGGAGAAGATATATAATCTTACTGTGTAGAATGAGGATTGGATCAACCCTATGATAGATGGGTGAATTACTTGGGAAAATGATAGCTCTTGCAACTCAGATTCAAATGAGGGGCTCAAGCATTGGCATAATAGTTTTCATGAAGTATTAATGCTGTGATGCAACATGCTTACTAAGTCACTCTAGTGCATATCTATTGAGGTATGCAATTTACCATATTAGGATGGCTTAGAAGATGTAAATTTATTTCTGGATAAATTTGAAAGGGATGTACCAGAGGAGCATCGATTCTAGGCATTGGACATCGTGTTGAGAGTTACACCTGCCAGATGGTGGGTTACACATAAGAACAAATCTGCAGACTGGAAGAAATACCATAGGATGATGAAGCTATAGTTTGGATATGCTAATACCTGCATTGCTGAAAAATATACAGGGAAGGATGATCCACACAAGCATTTGGCTCGTTGGACGAAAGGATGGGGAGAGGAACCATAGCTTTAATGGGTTCACATATTCTGCCACACTTTGGATACTATTTTGATGAAATGGTATCTAGAAACAGAGCTGAGACACAACACCATAGAGTGGGATGTCCTAAAGGAAATATTTTTGTTAACATTTAGTTTTGAGGATGGATTCAAATGTATTGATGAAGAATTACAGGAAATCAAGGTTGTGATATTCATGATTTTGGTAGAACCTATCATGTGGGTAAAACAAGACTGTAGTACGCAGTTGCGCCATGTGCTGGAATGATACAATGTTACCGCAGAGGAAGGCAAGGAAGAACCCATGAATATTAGTATCCCGGAGTTAGAGGGACACCACAAAGTTGTTGAGACTAAGGTATAAGTTCCTGACATCTCAAAACTATTGAAAATCAAGCAAGTAAACATTGGGTCGGAAGCGCAGTCGAAGTTCGCAAATATAGGTGATTACTGGGATGAGGACACAGTTGACAAATTCATGGAGTTATTACAAGAATATCAAGACTTGCTTCCAACAAATTTCTCTGATTTGAAGGGGATAGTAGTGTTATAGGGAAAAGTGTCTATGTAGAACTGCTAATCCCACTAAGGTGGATAGCTACCTTAGAAACAAACAAAGTAAAACTACTTTCGTTTTCCTTTATGAAAGATAGATGAGAGAAGAATAAATGAGACCAACCTCTATCTTGCACTTGGTTCCTTGCTCGATTCCTCTCTCTTCTAATAGTCCTTTGCTACTTGCTTTCTTGTATACCCAGCTTCACAGAGTACCTGTAGAATCAAAGCAGCATAACACTATACGAGAACATGGATCTATTATCATAAACAATCTAGGATCAGATGTAAATTGACCATACAAATGCACAAAACATAAATTACACAAGAGTATGGAGGAAAACTTGAATAGCTTTATTGATAATCAAGAAAGAGCCAAGAGAGTTACAACCAGTTGTTCTGACCCAGCATCATCCTCTCAGCAATTAATCCCTTCTTCACCTCATGCAAAGCTTAGATCACCCAACACTATGATGTTGCCTCAAGAAACCAACAACAATTCCTTACAAGATGCAAAATTCCAGCCTCTGGATCTCTGGGATGAGGGATCCATATATAGATGTCTGTAAGGGAGATGAGTCAACTTGTGATTTGATTAGTGTCTTCCCTCTGACAGTTCTTGCTTCCACTTGGAGATTGATGATCTCTTACTCATCCCTGGTCGAATTCAGAGAGGCAAGTGTCACAGGAGAAGTTTCTAGAAGATTCCATGCTTCTCCACCTCGCGGATTGACACTGCCATTTGTCTCTTCTCACCCATTGCACCCCATAGAAGGGATTTTTGAAATGCAATTCACCCACTGTGTGTATTTAGGTGAGATGAAACACACTATTCCTATGGAGAAGGTGAAATGATCCTGTTTTGACCAGTTCTAAGTAGTTTTTCATGGAGAACTTTTGGGAGAAGCTGTAATCAATTGACCTTGTTCTTTTAGAGGTTGGAACAACACTTTTAGGGACTTAGGAACCCTCAGTTTATGGAGATTTTATGCTTGGGGTTGTAGTGCCCAAAAATGTCTATAACAAGTAGGTGATCTGGGTGTTATGAAGATCAATCTGGAGCCAAATGTGAATCTGACGAAGTAGCGCTCATACCAGTTGAATCCCAAGTACAAAGAAAAAATGCGTGAAGAACTGGATAAGATGCTTGCAGCAAGGATTATTGTGCTAGTAGAAGAATTAGAATGTGTTAGTCCTATGGTAGTTCAAGAAATGAAGGCAAAGGGATAAATCAAAATCTACGTAGATCTAAGGAAGTTGAATGATGCTTCTGTACATGATCCTTTCCCTGTGCCATTCACAGATGAAGTCTTGGAAAATGTTGGAGGTCGATAAGACTACTCTTTTATAGATGGGTTCTCAGGGTATCACTAAATCAAGGTCGCACCAAAAGATTGAAATAAGACTACCTTCAGTATAGAATGGGGCTCTTTTCAGTATACAGTTATACCCTTTGGACTTAACAATGCCCCTGCGATCTTTTCTAGGGTGGTAGTTGCATCCTTTAAAGAATTTATTCAAAAGTTTTTGGAGGTTTACTTTGATGATTGGACAATGTTTGGGTTAGTGAAAAAGCACGGTGTAAGTCTTTTCCTCATGTTGGATACTTGTCAGAAGTATAAGATATCCCTTAATATGAAGAAATGTATATTCTACATATCGTATGGGATACTTTAGGGCCATATTGTTTGTAAGCAATGGATGATGGTGGACCTTGCTAAAATTGCAATGATTATCAATTTGGAGCTTCCAAGGATTGTAAAATAGCTGTAGGCAACATTGGGCCATACAAGATACTATAGGAAGTTCATCAAGGCATATGCTCAGATCACTGTGCCCATGGAAAAATTATTGAAGAAGGATGCGAAATTATGCTAGGATGATGATTACCATAAAATATTAGATGTGTTGAAGGAAAAGATGGTTACAACACCTATTCTAGTGTTCCCCGACTAGAATAAGGAATTCCATGCACATGTATATGCATCCTACATAGCATTAGGAGTTGTGTTAACCCAACCAAGTGCAGGTGATATCGACCGTCCAATTGCATTTGCGAGAAAAAGTTCTCTAAGGTAGAAAATAATTATTGAACCATAGAGTGTGAAGGATTGGTGATGGTATATGTGCTCTAGAAGTTTAGGCATTATTTTTTGGGTGTCACTTCAAAATGTAAATAGACCATTTCCCTTTGAAGTACCTGGTCAACAAGCCTATGTTGTGGGGGGGGGGGTGAATTTGTAGGTAGTTACTACTATTTCAAGAGTACGACTTTGAGGTAATTGTGAAGCTGGGGAGATTAAATGCTAGACCAGATCACCTTTCATGGATTGAGAATGGTGAAGAGCCTACAAGTTTTGATGAAGGATTACTTGATGCATAGCTCTTTGTTGTGCGCATCACAGATGAACAATTTTCAGACACAATCTAATTTTTGTCTATAGGTATAAATCTTGAAGGGTATATGATGTAGCAAAAGAAAGAATTGGTGGTTAGGGTTGTAGAATTTTTTATCATTCTAGGGAACTTGTATAAAATGGGCTTAGATGAAGTTCTATGTAGGTATGTACCAGATTATGAATGACAAAGTATCCTTGCTAAATCACATGGAGGAGTTGTTGGAGGACATTATACGGGAAGAGAAACTGCACAGAAGATCCTATGAGCTCGGCTATGGTGGCCAACGAATCACAAGGATTCTTAGGAACATTGTCAAGGATGCGATGTCTATCAGAGGACCGAGAAGCTGTCGTGAAGGGATGAATTTCCTATGAGCCCAAAAGTTTCATTAAAGGGATTCGATCAATGGGAAATAGATGTTTTAGGACCTATTTAGCAACCAGGAAAGAACATAGGGGCACGATACATCATCACAACGACAAAATAATTGACCAGGTGGTCTAAGGTGTAGCTCGTGAAGGATTGCAGTGCTGCTACAACAGTGAAGTTCATATTTGAATACATTTTGTCTCGGTTTGGCTGTCTTAAGATTTTGATGAGCTATAGGTGTTTTCATTTCTTGAATGAAACAATTGTTTCTTTACTTGAAGAATTCCATATGCATCATCAGAAAAGCACACCGTATCATCCTCAAGCAAATGGCACAGTTGAAGAATTTAATAAAATCTTGGAGAATTCTTTGACGGAGATCTGTAATGCAAATAAGAACAATTGGGATGTACACATACCAGCTGTTCTTTGGGCCTATTGAACCACCTGTAAGAAGTTGACTGGATAGACCCCATTTAGGCTGGTTTGTGGACAAGTGGCATTAATGCCAATGGAGTACATCGTGCCCAATTTGAGGACTGTTGTAGTCACAGAGATGGCCGATCGAGATACCATGGAAGAATGCCTCGTGCAAATACTTGAATTAGAAGATCGCTTCCTGGTAGGTTTTCATCAGTGGGTGTGGAAGGAGTGAGAAAAAGCCTGGCATGATTGCCACATTAAGTAGTGCACCTTTAAACATGGAGATTTGGTACTCATGTATCATAGAAAAAATTACAAAGTTTCCAAGAAAGTTTCAGATGAATTGGCTGGGGCCATACATCATCAAGGAGATTACAGATGGAGGTGCAGTTTAGCTTGTGAATCTGAATGGGGAGATATTTCTAGGAAGTATTAATGGGAGCCAGTTGAAGTTGTATAGGGGCGATCCCACCCCTGCGCAATGACTATATGAATGTAAAACAGTCTTAGTACTTCAAGAAGTTGCAAGGAAGTGTGGGACTATAAACTACGATGCCAGAAGGATAGTTTGCCGAAGCTAATGGGGAAAGGCACAGATGAGAGCTGCGATGAAGGAGTTGCACTAGCAGGGAGGGTCCCATGCAACCTGGCTAGAATGTAAGCATGTTTAACCACTGTAGATGATGGGATGGATATTTTTTCGTAAAAGGGAGCAGGGGAGAGAATTTAAGGAGCATATCTTTGGAAATCTGCCTCCAAAAGAGAATTAATGACGGAGATCTAGAGGGAAAAGATAGATTTTAATTCAAAATGGGCTATAAATGCAGGAACCTGCTCCACATTCATACATTTTTCTTCCAGAGAAATTGCCTTGAGATTTTGCGCCTTAGTTTGCGCCAAAACGCTTGTTGCATGTCTGGATGAGAAGAGATATAAAATAAGTTTTTGTAGCAAGGATTTAAGTTTGATGAGGGTTTAACTGAGTGGCAAAAAGAAACATTATGGGAGAGAATGGCTACAACACAACTAGTCCTTACCACAGTGCCTAGGTCATTAAGGCTTAAGCCCAATATCTCCATGGTAGGAGAGAAGAAGAAAAAGAAGACACAACAAATTTCAGTGTGGCAATGACCGTGCAAAATCTAATTTAGGTTAGATAGAAGGGTCAGATGGATAAAAGAAAGAAATCAACAGAAACCCTAGGCTTGAATGTGGAAGAATTGAATATGGGTTGAAGATATTAGTGTAGCAGTGCCTATTACCTGGCTACCACCTTATGTACCCCCTAGAAAACCCACCACCAAAGTGACTAAGGACCCAAACTCGGTGAAATTCCAACTCTTCATACCATTGTTGTCAGGGGACACACCTTTTGAGGGCAATTTGCTAGCTCGGGTACCGTTTTCAAAGATGGAGGACTTGGACCTAGGTGATGGTGCGAAGTTACCACAGTTGGAACCCAGCAAATATTTGAAATCAGTCTACTATGAGGAGTCGGGTGTTACACAACTTGAGCCAATGAAGTGGGTGGTCAGAATTGAGTGTGCGGGGTTGCTTAACATGTTGTGGGTGGCACACTTTAGCCAACGTATCATTAATACTATCTGTGTGCGTCAATTGTTGGCATTGGTTCATGATGTGTGCCTCTGGCTGGGAGGGCCCATTCTAATTACTGACATGTTAGTCCACCAAATAACATTGTTGCCTTATCAGGGTGTGGACCCCTCAGATGATTTTGTGGGGAAACGCAGGAGAAGAAGCTAGCAAACCAGATGAAGAGTGGCTTCGGGTTGGTGAAGAAGTCATGCAGCTACGCCATTAGCTATATATCGGATGGCGTTGTGCAATTCGCTGCACAAGTTTTGGCTGGAAAGGTAATGAGAAAGTGTCACACTAATGAAGTACCAACACCAGTAGTATTTTTGCTACGAAGTGTAGGAAAGGGATCCAATATAATTGGGCTAAGTATATTTGTCATGAGTTCCTGGAGGATTTTCACGAAGCCCAGGAGGATGGCAAGGCATTCCACTACACATGTTTACTTCTATTGATCATGCTAGTGGCATGGAGGATTCGCGAGGAGAAATCGTTCCCAACACATGATACAGACTTGTGCGAAGCTGTGAAATTCGTGTCACTATGGGTGATGAAGGATCTTGAATGCCTCATGGAAACAAAGATCTTCTGGGTCTTGTTTGAGCCAGAGTTACAGATGGTGATCAACCAACAAATGTGTTTATCACATAGCTTACATGTGCAATATACTAATATTGTAGATTTTAAGGTAGATTTTAATAATGTTTCCAAACATGCAAAGAAGGAAGTTGCAGGAACATGGCATAAGTTCCCATACTTAGTCGCAAAGAATGACATTATGGGGTTCATCAATAAATGGCCAAGTGAATGGCTCACCCCATATGACGCAGGTGTAGGAACAAGTAAGGCTTCAGAAGATGAAACATGGAAAACCACAACTACGACAACAACAAAGAAATCCAAGGAGAAAGAAGAACATAAGGCTTATACAATAGAAAAGGAAATGCAAAACAAAAAGGCCGCGCAGAAAGAAAAGCCAGTGCAACAGGAAAATATTTTTACCAAAGAGAGGGAAGCACCAAAATAAGAGGTCTCTGCAAAAGAGATGGAAGTGCCAAAGGAGAAAGTTGCAACCATGTTGCAGGTCACTATTGACCTCGATGAACTAGAAACAGAGTGCACTGATGTTGAGGTCATGACTGAAGGTGAAGAGGAAGGGGGCACAGACATGGAGTCCCCCTTAAGGGTCAGGGAGAGGTAGAAACAAAGTTCCATGGGACCTCACAAGAAGAAAAAGTCTGATAAATTTGCAAGTGCGACACCATTGGTCCTCATGGAGGGGGACCTAGATGAGATTGGTGATGTTGTCCATAATGCCAATGAGACTATATGGGGACACATCGAGGACCAATACCACCAGGTATTGGACAAGATACAATAGGGCCTGAAGGAATTGCAAGTCCAGACAAGGGTGATCGAGGTGAGCGCGCGACAAGTGAGCATGGATCAAGCGAGTGTGCCAAGAATTAGTACAATTGATATCATGTCTGGGCTTCACCTAGTACCACTACTAGGGGGCTCTCCCTAGTTTGAGAAAGCCAAAGAGTAGGAGCGTGCACAGTTCTAGAAGAAATTGAGTATCAATTTTGCAACATTACCTATTTAGACCTTACATGAGCTACACCAAGGAGTTTCAAATGAGCTCGAATTTCGAGAGAAGAGGGCACTTTTGATCATCGATGAAGTCAAAACTAACAATCAACATTTTTTTGAAGAGAAAGCACAGGCCTTGAAGGGCTGCGATGAGGAAATACAGTAGAATCAACAACTAGAGACCACCCTCACCCAAGTATGCAGTGAGCTGCCTGAGCTTCAAATTCCAGCAGAGGCAGCCACAATAGAGAAAATTAAGAAGTTAGCTGCTCCAGTAAAAGAATCCATCACAAAGAGGCTAGAGCAAGTTAAGGGCTTTGCAGCAGAGGCAGAGAACCATGGGCCTTGTAGTCAAAGGTCCAACTAAAGAGAAATTGGTCTAATAGGTTCGATAGGCCACCACGCAAGAGGAAAATATATTAAAGCATTGAAGATTGAGTACAATGGTCTGCAAGCAAAGATTGAGACAACACCAGTAGAGTGACTCGAGATGATTCATGACTTTGTAGTGGGGGCCTATTGTGATGGAGTCCCCTGGGGTCAAATTTTGTAAATTTTTGTTAAATTTTTTAAATTTTTGTTAAATTTTGTAAAGTCTCTACATTTTGAGGATCAGAGCGTGAGTAGTGTAGGTTGGTAGGAGTCAAAGTGGATTTAGGAATGTCAAAACCCCTTAGCTTTTTTAAAAGTCAAGTTTTTTTGAGACCCGCGTTCGCAGAACATGGTATTAAAATGAAGAAGGATATGAAAGGGAATCATAGAAGAGTCATAGATATATCTAAGAAGAATAATAGTGCATGATTGTTTTTTTTTTTTTAGTCTGTACTTAGGCGAAGGGGAAGGATCCTAGAGTTGTATGTGCAGAGACCTTGGTAAGTCTGTCGCTGAGTGTGCGGGCCCCTATAGCTATGTGTAGAGGGTTGTAAAGAACTACAATTGAAGATCTAAAGTATAATAAAGGCTTTCTTTGAAGAATAATATATGTATCTATGTATTATTTTATTTTGATCTATTGAATGTAATTAACCAAGAAAAGTACTTAATGGATTCGTGAAGAAGTAGATATGTTTATTTATATGATGTTATGAATGTTTAGCACAATTGGTGAAGGGTTTAGATTTGCTAACTGTTAGTTGCTGTAATTTCCAGGTTGTGAGGGTTAGGGTTCTGTTGTGTTCTACAACAACCCCCCATTTCATAACATTTTTATTCACAAAACTATAATACGAAATGGGTCCCTTTTTATTTTTTAATTGGTATCAACTTTGTATCATTCAAAAAGGTCCGAAAACAAAATGAAAACATTACAAAAAACCTTTTTGAAAAGCCAATTATTTGGTCTTATAATATAAATGATTAATCTTTTATCATTGCGATAAAGCGATCGCAAGATCGCATATCGCAATGACAAAGGAGGCATAACTTAAAGGCCCATTTGGTTTTCTCCGATGCGATAACATGCAATAGGCTATCGGATATCGACAATCATGAGTTCCCATAACTAAAATGCCTTTCGCTCCGACGCGATGCGATAAAGTCCCGTTCGTCCCGATGCGATGCGATATCGCTATCGGCGATCGGGGATATACCATGCATGCTTTTTAAAGTGCCCCAGTCAATACTCCCGATGCGATGCGATATCGCTATCGGTGATTGGGGATTCCAAAAGGTGTCAATATAAAGATTTAAGATTGCCCCGATGCCCGATTGTGATAAAGCAAAAAGCGCAAACTTCAAAAAAATGTTAAAGCAGGGATATTACGATTAATTCGTATTAGAGGCCTTATCTTTCAAACAGTGATCCACCTGTGCTCAACCACCAAAACATCCAAGGCACATTTAAACAAATCATTCGGTCGATAGCGATATGATGGGCATTTAAAGGATTGGCAGGTTTTAACGGCCATTTAATGAAATAGTAAATTTAAAAAAATCTTCTCATAGATTGTATCCGCGGCCACTTTAAGTTAATCCTTCATCATGCATTGATCAATATATCTCACTCGTATTTGGTTTTCGCTACCAATTCTCTGTGTTACGCCTCTTTTCACTACTGTGCAGAATTCTTCCGAAGTAATAGATTCAAGCAGAATGGGGAAGAAGTCTACGAAAACCGCAATCGCTTCCGCTGCACCAGCCACAGGACAAGCCATAGCTGATCTAGCAACTAAAAAGAAAGGATTGATATCTGATACTACATGTTCAGGACTCGGCAAGACCACTTGCAAAAGTACCTATAATTTGATCGAGGCCGAAGAACCAAAGGTGACGACAGTACAAACTACAACGGGTTCCAATCGAAATTCTGATGGTACTTTAAAAGACTTGGCCGACTCTTTCCTTCATCGGATAGCGGCTTGGGAACAAATTCTCCCACATAAGGATGTAGTAAGATGGGAAATTGAGGAAATCCCAATCACAGACAGCACCTTCTGCACCAGAGATGGGAGAATTTTCGGTTCATTCAAGGCTAATGATTTGAGGCAAATGTATCATTTTCTTGAGCCAGAGAAGAAGTACAACAAGGCATTTTTGGAGAAATTCCGAAGTGAGAACGAAACTGAATCCGAACCCATTTGGGATTGGAGGCAAAATCTGGTGAAACACAAGCATGAAACTTCCGGTAAGTACTCTGTTGATTCTCTATGTTCTCCGTATTGTTATGCTGGGATAATGATGTGTAGATTATGGGGGTTGCACGATTCCGCTAATTTCACTATAGAAATGGTTCCCTTGATGGAAGCGGTGTGTAACAGTGAAATAATGGATTGGGCACTTATATTGTCAGATAAGCTAGCGACAACAGTTCTTAATTTTAGAACTAAAACTTTCATCTCCGAAAGGCTTATTCCCCCATTCTACTACAGTGCTTATATACTAGATACCCTGTGTTTTAATTCTGAGTTTCCTGTACTCGGCTGGAGGTGGACTGCACAAGACCCCACGCCTATTCACATATACCATCAGAAATTGTGGAAGACTTCCTATAAGCACCATTTATACCAAGTCTGGAATGGCTTCATGTTACCCATTCATTACTCTATTTTTAATAAACCTGCTCCCAAAATTTCTTACCAAGCAGGGATTGATTTAACATCAATAGGAAGATGGTTCAGAGAGGAGAAATTTACTTATATAAGAATTTTCGGCAGCCAAGCAGAACCTCATGTCCTTCCTTTGTACATACCTGATAAACTGCTCGTACGGGAGATAGCATATCAGATTATTGCCGAAGGAGTTACACAAACTCTGCAGAAAAATAAGAAGCAAGTCTGGTCCTCTTTCCCTCTGAGATGTGGTGTCTACACTTTGCATGATTTCAAACATGCAGAGAAAGAAGCTACAAAGATGAAATTATTAACTCTAGCGACTCTCCCTAATAGGAGATTTGATCCCAACAAAGTCGCCTATAATGCACTTGAACAGGCCAAATTGACAAAGTTTGATCATATACAAGATAAGTTCGATGACCTGTTCTCCTCAGCTTAATCAATGTATCAAGTTAGATCGCTGGCCATAATGGAATACAAAGATGAAGGGTTAGTTGAATTCAACAGACTTAGAGAATAGAGGTTGCAAACTCTGCCTCTAGATCTGTTAGCAACAACCCCAGCAATAGGACCAAGAAAGCCTGAACAACGACATCCTAAGGAACCTCCGGTTATAACAGAAGAACAGGAGAAAGTGCAAGAGGAAACCCGGACTAAAGAGCAGGAGCAGAGCAATATAGAGGTAAACGTAGACGCTCAAATTGATCCCAAATTGCTCCAGGAATGGCAACAATTTGATTCAATTATTAGTAGTCTTGAATGCTCAAAGGACACCGAAACTTCAAAAGCGGCAGATACACAGGAGACCACTTCAAAACAGGTTCCAAGTGGAACCAGCGGCCTACCTAGTCTAAAGGAAGTAGAAATAATCCCAAAGGATCCCTCCGATCAAATTATATTGCAGATAGAAGAAATTCCTCCCTTGGATGTATTCTATAGTCCAAGACACAAAGCTGTGGTAAAACGACAGAGGAAGAGGAGAAGGACTGATCAACCTTCCCTATTCCCAGAACAAACGGTCACGGGAAATGTGGTTTGGAAGGAGGAATTTGACCCCTTTGATGACATAACAAAACTATCACAATATGCTGGAGCCTATTCGGCAGCAACAATAGATAAGGCATCATAGGTGAGTCTTTTATTAAAAACAAAAGACCAGGAGATATTTTTATTGCAAGCACAACTAACAGAAGCACAGCAAAAGGCAGAGCAGGCAGAACGACAATTGTTGACACAATAGCAAATAAATAATCAATTAACTCAACAATTGCACGAAGAGAAACAGAGAATCGATCACAGCGCTGTCCAGAAGCAGAAAGAGTTGTCTGAGGCATTGGCACAACTGAGAATAGCGAATGAACAAATGCTGAAATTAAAAGATGAGCAGATTGCTCAACTATCAGCCCAGCTAGAGAAGACAAAGAATCTTCCACAGATAGCTGAATTCAAATCAGAAGCATTACAGATAAATAAGGCATTAATAACACAAATCAAGCTTTTATGTCAACAAATTGCCCAGGCGGAACCATTATGCGATTTAACGACATCAATAAGTAAACAATCAGAAAAAGCTAGAACAGACTTGGATCAAGCTGATGAAACATTAATTGAGTTTCTTGAGTGGCAAGATACCGATCAGGGACAGGTGGCAAATTTACCAAGGATTTTAGAATCACACAAAGAAATATTATTTATAGAATGGCAGTCCCAGTTAATGAAAGCAGAGAGGGAAATTTCAAGATGCAAATCAACCACAAGTAATTTGGTTGAATTGGTTAATAATACTCTCTACTTGTCTAACATGATTTCCCAATGCACTCCAGGTAAATTGACAGAGGCAAAAACATTGGAGCAGTCATGTTATCCAGATCTAGAGAAAAATGGGAGATTAATCGCTGGAATTAACAGTTTAACATGGGATGCCTATTGGTTCTTCTTGGTAAAACCGCACAGTCAAAGAGCCGCCCTCAAATGCCTTACAGATGCAATCGGGTATATTATTCCCGATATTCAGGATGCCACATATGCTGCCCAGCTCAACTCCCGCCTCAACAGACCTTCCGAAGTGGAGCCAATGCTTGCGATAAGTCAGCTCAGGTTCAAAGGCAAACAACCTACATGATGATTCATGCCGCCAACTGCCAGATTGCTGAGAAGGAGATATTCAAGATCGTTTGATACCAATTAAGTAGGATTTTAGTTTCATAGATAGTTAGTTTAATTCAGTATTTATAGATCCTTTCATTGTTTTGGAAAGGGTCGTAAAGTTTTGTACTTGACTTCAAGCCTGAAGTTGCACTACTGTACTTCAGGCATATTCTTTTATAAAACTGGACCAATTATTCTAATTTTGGCAAGGAAGCTTTTATGCAAATGTGCACTACTGTCTTTGTTTGAAAGTATTTCTGTGTTGGAATAAGAATCTCAAATAGCGATTGATATTGGGAGTGACTAGCAGCTCATATGGTACTATTATCTATGTCTGAATTCATTCCTTTTATATGAATTGCCGTTTGATCATCTTTGCTATTATCAAATATATGTATGTGTTTTAACAACATTTCTTTATTTCCTCCACTATTGGATGTTTATGGTGATGCTTTTCTTTTGATCATATATGTATTGATGATATAAATAATAAGTGTAGCAATATTGCATTAATCACTTTGTTTAACTAATTAAGCAAAGTGATCCTTGAATGAATAAATGTCCATGTTTATTAGATGGAGTCATCTATATGCCTGTCAATAAACATAGATCATCAAGCGCTATACTTCAAAGTACAATAGTTCCCGGGATTAGTAGTAGTTCTTTTATTTTTCTGATAGATTAAGTTATTCGCCTATCATTAGATTAGACAATCAATCATTCATCCATCCCGTTTATTCATTACTGGGAAACTAGTCCCATTATCCCTAGTCGAAGCCACCATTGCAAATGGAAAAGGAGCTGTATTAAGGTACGGACTGGGTGGTTATCCCCCAATGTTGATACAACGATTTTCGGGGCATCAACAATTTTGGCGCTAGAAGGAGGGCCTCAATTGTGAATGGCAAACAAACCCAAATCTACAAACCATTCTAAGAGTAATTCTCCCTCCGTATCACCTCGTACTTCCCAATTGCATGCTGGTTCTCTAGTATCCAAACAAGAAGAAGAGGAATCAACTACCACTGCTCAAACCCATCATACTTCAGAACAATTAAGTCTTGAATCCCCTAAAGTCCAGTCTCTTATCCACAAACTTCAGAGCTTTTCGATATCACCACAGAAATCCGAAGTATCTCAAAGAAGTGCGGCTTCGCAGTTCAATTTACCTCACCCTCTCACCAGACTTCAGAGTGGAAAGCTCGGTATTGAACCTACTGAGTTCCCTTTACCCAAAAGGAAAAAGGCAAAGAAAAACACTGAAGGATCTGACAGTGAAGAATTTTCATCCACATCCTCCATCTCACCTTCCCCCGTGCGAAGTCAACCATCCACTCCCTCATCACACATTGTTGTTCATCAGGGATTAGCAACTGCAACATCCCAAACTACGCAATCCTTAATATTAACTCCTTCCCAGACTTCTGTAAGTTCAACAGTAATATCATCCACTACTGCGGTTACAATGGCAGATCCATGGACCAGGCCTGGTGCAGTCAATATGCCTGCTCCATTGCATGCATTACCTGATGCACCTGAAAAATGGATCCAGATGATGGAACACAAGCTAAGGAACATATTAATAACTTCATGTTGGTAGTTAATTTGAAGGGAGTAACAGAGCAAGATGTTGTCGTTAGACTTTTCCCTTATACCTTGCAAGGATCAACAGGATCCTGGTATTTTTCTTTACCTTCTGGTTCCATTACGAGTTGGACGACTTGCCAAGAACAGTTTCTTAGTAAGTATGGTGATGATAGGTCTTTGGCTACACTAATAAATGATCTCTCCAATCTTAGGATAGAGCATATGGAACCAATTAAAGAATTTAATGCGCGATTCAATAAACTCTTGAACAAAATCCCAACGGCCTCCAAACCAAGTGAGCAAATCCGAAGTGAGTGGTATATAACTGCCCTACCTGCCAATATAGCTATTTTTGTAGACAGGGCTGGAAAACCAACTTTAGCTGAAAACATGAAAGAAGCACTTGTTGTGGAGAAACGTATTAATGCTCTAGAAAAGAAAGCTGCTCTTGAAGATAGAAAAGCCAAAAAAGTTTCTTTTAAAGATGATTCAAAGAGGAAACCCCTAAAGATCCATATGACATGGAGGGTCTACAAAAGGTCCTCAAAACTATGTCAAATGAAATGGTTGAAATAAAAAAACAGGCAGCTGAAACCTCAACCAAAATACCCTTTAGGAATTACAAGAAAACTGAATCAAAACCACTGAATGTTATATCTAATGTAGATTCAGATCTTGAAGAAGGAGAAGAAGAAACAGTTACATCAACTGATGAAGAAGAGGAAGTTGTTGAATGTCATGGAATGTGGGATTTTATATTGCCTAACTCCGACAGAGAAAACGAAGAAGAAGCATTTCCTGTCATTACCAGGAGTAAAGGTACCTTCGAACCTGTTCAGACAACTTCGAAGAAAAGAAGTGCAGGTGCTGCTACAACAAAGGAAAAGATTCCCCCAAAGAAGCCACCTGTAACAATCCCACAAAACCAACCTTCAACCCAAACAATCCCATCAACATCTAAGACATTGGTAGTGTCTGATTCAATGGATTACAATATTGTTGATGACATGAGAAAGACCAAGGCAAACATTACCATGTTTGAACTTAGTAAATTGAAACATCAGCAAAAATTGCTTCTCAAAGAATTAAATGTTGTTCCTACTTCACCCCTTCCCAGTGCTAAAGATGCAAATGATATAGGTCAACCACCTTCTGGTATGGTCGAAGCTACTGATGTAGTTTTAATAGGAGATAGATCAAATTCTCATACTCCACCTTTCCTTCTAACCTATGAGATCTACAATAGAAATCTGCACAACTGTTTGATCAACTCAGGGGCATCTTCTAACATAATGCCAGCTTCAGTTTGTTCTAAACTGAACATTGAACCCCAGAAGTCCGCTATTCATATTGTGTAGTTGGACAGAACTAAAGTACAGGTTTTGGGAGAAATGAATTCCGTAACTATCAGGCTATCTGCTGATCCCAGAGTAGTACAAAGGATTGATATCTTGATCGCCGATATACCTGAATTTTATGGTTTGATCTTGAGTAGGGATTGGTCTGAAAAACTACATGGGTATATTTCTACCGATTGGTCACATATGTGGCTTCCCTATAAGGGTAAGCCAAATCAAATAAGAATCGATCGGGAAAATCATATGACCCATACAGTTACTGAATTTGAACAAGAAAACCAACCAATAGCATTTAATAACAACATTTTGGGGAATTATTCATCAGAGTCATTCTTTGGCAACTTCGCTGCCCAACCATCTCCTTTCTCAATAAACCATTCTACATCTCAGATTAAAAATTATTCACAAATAGATAGGTCAAGATGTTTTAATGATACTGAGGAAACTGTAAATAAAATTGTTAATACTTCTTTATTTTGGTCATTATATTTCTATGGGTCCAAATCTAGTGAGGGCTAAGGAGCAGGATGTATTTTGATTAGCCCACAAGGAGAAAAACAATTTTGTCCTGTAGGTCAGAGTTTGAATGCATAAATAATACAGCAGAATACGAAGCCTTAGTCCAAGGACTATATAAAGCTATTGGCCTCAAGGTCCAATATTTGAAAGTTTTTGGAGATTCTGAAATTATTATCAAACAGGTAAGGAATACAATTCATTGTCTTTCCACCCATCTCAAACATTATCAATTGCTGGTGCAGGAACTCACCTCCCACTTTTTGGCATTCAATATTTCTTCCATTCCCAGGTCTCAAAATTTGGTAGCCAACCTGCTAGCCAATGTTGCTTCCAAGCTCCTACCCTCCGAAGACTATAGCCCAGATAGATTTTCAGTAGAATTACGTTTTAGGCCATCAATTCCTGACAATGTCACTAATTGGAGAGTATTCAACCACGATGATGACATTTTACAGTTTTTAACTTTCGAAAAGTCCTATGATGATCAAATCATTGAGGAAAACAAGCATGACCTTCAAATGAGAGGTAAACCCGAGGAGAACTCAATCCCTAAGCCGGTGGTGAAGCTTGAAGATCTTTACGATATTAAAGACAGGTTTAAACCTGTGACCAATACAAAGCTCCAAAGTTCTACCTTAAGGTTTGAATTGATAAACCTTGGCACTGAGCAAACTCCTCAAAACATTAATTTAGGATTAGGACTTTCCGTGGAAGAGAAGGAAGCATTTATTAGACTGTTACGAAAAAATAAACAGGTTTTTTCTTGGAAATATGATGATTTAAAGACATATGATACATCCATCATCCAGCATACCATTCCAATGCTTCCCGAACAGAAACCAATTCAGCAGAAGTTGAGAAAAATACATCTGAACTTAGAGAGTCAAATAAAATCTGAACTTAATAAACTCTTGAAAGCTAAGATTATTTTTCCCGTTCGGCACTCAAACTGGGTCTCCAATATGGTGCCAGTCAGAAAGAAAAATGGTGACATTAGGATTTGTATAGATTTCAGAAATTTGAATAAGGCAAGCCTAAAAGATAATTTTCCATTAGCTACTATGGAGCAGATACTCCAATCAGTAGCAGGCTCTGAGTTAATGTCCTTTCTAGACGGTTTTTCAGGATACAACCAAGTTTTGGTCCATCCTAATGACCAACTTAAAACCACATTCAGAACAAAATGGGGAACATATGCGTATCAGAAAATGCCTTTCGGGCTTATTAATGTAGGAGCCACATTCCAAAGAGCGATGGATATAGCTTTTAAAGGATTGATTAACAAAACAATAGTCGTCTACTTAGACGATATTACTGTATTTTCAAAAGAGAAGTCCAATCATTTGCATGATTTAAATCAAATTTTTCAACGCTGCAAAAGGTATGGTATTTCACTTAATCCTAAAAAATCTTTCTTCGCTCTTGACCAAGGAAAGCTCTTAGGTTTTATTGTTTCTAAAGATGGCATTTAAATTGATCCTGATAGGATCAAAGAAATCTCTGAAATCCCTTTCCCTCATAATAAAAAATCCATGCAGTCATTTTTAGGCCAAATCAATTTTTTCAAAAGATTTGTTCCAGACTTTTCTCAAATCATTTTGCCACTTCAAACTATGATTAAGAAAAATCCAGTCTTTAAGTGGGGATCAGTAGAAAAGGAAGCGTTTGATTTAATCAAAGAATCAATAATTAATGCCCCCGCCTTAAATACCCCTAATTTTTCTAATCATTTCACATTGTATACTATCGCATCCGATTTGTCCTATGCAGCAGTACTCACACAGATTAACAATCACAATTCGGAAGCACCCATTTCATTCTATAGTTCAAATCTTCAAGGTGCTGAATTGAATTACTTCGAGGTAGAAAAACAAGCCTTTGCTGTATATAAAGCTGTCAAACATTACAGACCCTTCCTTTTAAAAGCCCATACAAAAGTTATAGTTCCTTTCCCTGCAGTAAGGCAACTATTAATCCAAAGATAACTAGGTGAAAAAAGGGCAAACTGGGTTACAACACTTCAAGAATATGATTTATAAATTAAACCAGCAAAGATTGTTAGAGGCCAAGGTTTTTGCAGGTTATTGGCAGGAGAATCCAACATTCCGGAATTAGGTGATACAGATCAAACAGAAGAAATCAACCAGATAAGTATTGCTGATTCTGAATCACAATATGCTGACTTAATTTTTTATTTGAAAAATGGATATGCACCTCCTAACCTGTCTTACAAAAACAAAAGGGCCATTAGATTAAAAGCAAAAAAAATTCACAATTATTGATGATGTGCTTTTTAGGCAAAATTATGATTCAATCTTATTAAGATGCCTAGAAAAACCTGAAGCACAAAAGGTCTTGCAGGAATTACATGATGGACCAGCAGGAGGACATTTTGGAGCTGATACAATAGCCCACAAAATCATTCATGCTGGATATTATTGGACCACTCTGTTTAGAGATGCTCATGAATATGTAAGGAAATGCCGAAATTGTCAAACTTCTAGTGGAAGACAAAGAAAACCAGCTTTCCTTCTGCAACCAGTCAACATTGAACAAGCATTTGAGCAATGGGGATTGGATATCATTGGGGAAATTACTCCACATTCTTCCAAACAGCATAAGTATATCCTTACCGCCACCGATTATTTTACTAAATGGGTTGAATCAATTCCTTTGAAGACAACAAATTCTGAGGTAATCATTGAATTCATAGATCAATTCATCATTACCAGGTTTCATGTCCCAAATTCTCTTGTTTTTTATAATGCATCTTATTTCTCAGGCAATGCTATGTTTGATTTCTCTATTAAAAGAGGATTTAAATTAAAATATTCTGCTAATTACTATCCCCAGGGTAATGGTTTAGCAGAGTCTACAAATAAAAATCTGATTAAAATTATTAAGCGAACCATCGAACAGAATCATAAAAAATGGCACAAATCCTTAATATTCGCACTATGGGCTGATAGGATAACACAAAAGGCTTCCATAGGTTCTTCTCCGTTCAACCTTGTGTATGGAAAAGAAGCAGTGCTACCAACAAATCTTGTTCTTCCTTCTCTAGCCCTAGTGCAGTTTATTGAGGAAAGCCCTTCTTCTTCTATTCAACTTAGACATGACCAAATTTTAAAATTAGAAGAGGAAAGAGAAAAAGCCAAGGTTATTCTTGCAAAACATCAGCAAATCATCAAATCATCCTTTGATTCAGTCTCATCCGGTTCGAAACAATTTCAAGTCGGTGATTTAGTTCTGAAATGGGACAAAGCCCATGAGGACAAAGGAAAGCACACCAAGTTCCAGAAGATGTGTCTTGAGCCATTTCAGATCTATGAGAAGATAGGCCATTCGACCTTCATATTACAAGATTTATCAGGTTTGAGAGATTCTCTCCCTGTTAATGGCCTCATCTTAAAGAAATTCTTCAATTGAAAAGGTAACCCCTTCTCCCTTTTTTAGAATTTTGTAGTTTGTAGGATCATTAGAAAATAAAGTTGTGAGATATCTTCCATTGACCCACGATGTACGTGAAAGTTGCTCAAAATAAGTAGGGTCGATATTTACTTTTAAAATAATAGAAGTCTTAAACAAGAAGGATAATTTCTGGGAAATTAGGTGTAATTGCATTCTGAAACTACACTTCAATGTTTGTGAACGCTTCTCAAAGTTTAGAAATATTATAAATCATTTTATGTTTTCAAATTGGTCACAAAAAGGTTATCAATATCAAAATAGAAACTAATCCAACTTCAGCATCTTTAACTCTTGCCTTGTCATCCATTTACTCTTAAGGAGAAAATTGTCCATCCTACTCACCAAAGCTTATGATTACTCAGAGTGTAATTCTAAAATATTTGATATAAAAGATAAGAGGTCTTATTACAAGCCTGCTTACCATGATCATAGGAAAATAGTTTAATCGACATTACTAATACTGCATACCAAAACAGGGTAATGGCTTAGAATTATAAGACAAGGGGTCTCATCACGAGCCAGCTTGTTCGGTTAAATTACTACTAGTGAATGGCATTGTCACTAAGCTGGTCACCAAACTAGGACAATGGCTTTTTATCTTACAAAACAACAGAAAAGTGGAAAAGAAATGCAAAATATGAAAAGCATGTTTTGAATTCATTCTGTTAATCATACTCTGAAATGAGCAGGACAATGGACAATAGCATGGTTAAAAAGGTATCCCTGTCGAAACTATGAATGTTTGCTGGCAACAGAGGCTCTACCTATGACAAAGGAGTCAATTCTAAAAGCTGATTTGGAAAGGTTTTCTGTTTTATCACTATCAACCAATGAAGGCCAATTTAAAACTTAGAATGTATCTAATTTTAAAACAAGAGAGGAAATTAGCAAAGATAGTTTCATTTTATTTGGAATGCGTATATACCTAGTTATATTAGAATTTTTGCCTTTGATGAGAATTCTATTTTGAAAAAGTTTAAGTATTTCCATACTTTTCAGAGATAACTGTTTCTTCTAGCGAATCACCAATTGTTGTGTTCTACAACAACCCCCCATTTCATACCATTTTTATTCACAAAACTATAATATGAAATGGGTCCCTTTTTATTTTTTAATTGGTATCAAATTTGTATCATTCAAAAAGGTCCAAAAACAAAATGAAAACATAACAAAAAACCTTTTTGACAAACCAATTATTTGGTCTTATAATATAAATGATTAATCTTTTATCATTGCGATAAAGCGATCGCAAGATCGCATATCGCAATGACAAAGGAGGCATAACTTAAAGGCCCATTTGGTTTTCTCCAACACGATAACATGCAATAGGCTATCGGATATCGGCAATCGTAAGTTCCCATAAATAAAATGTCGTTCGCTCCGACGCGATGCGATAAAGTCTCGTTCGTCCCGATGCAATGCGATATCGCTATCGGCGATCGGCGATATACCATGCATGCTTTTTAAAGTGCCCCAGTCAATACTCCCGATGCAATGCGATATCGCTATCAGCGATTGGGGATTCCAAAAGGTGTCAATATAAAGATTTAAGTTTTCCCCGATGCCCGATTGTGATAAAGCCAAAAGCGCAAACTTCAAAAAACTGTTAAAGCAGGGATATTACGATTAATTCGTATTAAAAGCCTTATCTTTCAAACAGTGATCCACCTGCGCTCAATCGCCAAAACATCCAAGGCACGCTTAAACAAATCATTCGGTCGATAAGTGATATGATGGGCATTTAAAGGATTGGCAAGTCTTAACAGCCATTTAATGAAATAGTAAATTTAAAAAAATCTTCTCATAGATTGTATCCGCGACCACTTTAAGTTAATCCTTCATCATGCATTGATCAATATATCTCACTCGTATTTGGTTTTCGCTACCAATTCTCTGTGTTACGCTTATTTTCACTACTGTGCAGAATTCTTCCGAAGTAATAGATTCAAGCAGAATGGGGAAGAATTCTAAGAAAACCGCAATCGCTTCTGCTGCACCAGCCACAGGACAAGCCGTCGCTGATCCAATAACTAAAAAGAAAGGATTGGTATCTGATACTACATGTTCAGGACTCGGCAAGACCACTTGGCAAAGTACCTATAATTTGATCGAGGCCGAAGAACCAAAGGTGACGACAGTACAAGCTACAGCGGGTTCCAATCGAAAATTTGATGGTACTTTAAAAGACTTGGCCGACTCTTTCCTTCATCGGATAGTGGCTCGGGAACAAATTCTGCCATATAAGGATGTAGTAAGATGGGCAATTGAGGAAATCCCAATCACAGACAGAACCTTCTACACCAGAGATGGGAGAAATTTCGGTTCATTCAAGGCTAATGATTTGAGGCAAATGTATCATTTGCCTGAGCCAGAGAAGAAGTACAACAAGGCATTTCTGGAGAAATTCCGAAGTGAGAACGAAACCGAATCCGAACCCATTCGGGATTGGAGGCAAAATCTGGTGAAACACAAGCATGAAACTTCCGGTAAGTACTCTGTTGATTCTCTATGTTCTCTGTATTGTTATACTGGGATAATGATGTGTAGATTATGGGGGTTGCACGATTCCGCTAATTTCACTATAGAAATGGTTCCCTTGATGGAAGCAGCGTGTAACAGTGAAATAATGGATTGGGCACTTATATTGTCAGATAAGCTAGCGACAACAGTTCTTAATTTTAGAACTAAAACTTCTGTCTCCGAAAGGCTTATTCCCCCATTCTACTATAGTGCTTATATACTAGATACCCTGTGTTTTAATTCTGAGTTTCCTGTACTCGGCTGGAGGTGAACTGCACAAGACCCCACGCCTATTCACATATACCATCAGAAATTGTGGAAAGACTTCCTATAAGCACCATTTATACCAAGTCTGCAACGGCTTCATGTTACCCATTCATTACTCTATTTTTAATAAACTTGCTCCCAAAATTTCTTACCAAGCAGGGATTGATTTAACATCAACAGGAAGATGGTTCGGAGAGGATAAATTTACTTATATAAGAATTTTCGGCAGCCAAGTAGAACCTCATGTCCTTCCTTTGTACATACCTGATAAACTGCTGGTAAGGGAGATAGCATATCAGATTATTGCCGAAGGAGTTACACAAACTCTGCAGAAAAATAAGAAGCAAGTCTGGCCCTCTTTCCCTCTGAGATGTGGTGTCTACACTTTGCATGATTTCAAACATGCAGAGAAAGAAGCTACAAAGATGAAATCATTAACTCTAGCGACTCTCCCTAATAGGCAATTTGATCCCAACAAAGTCGCCTATAATGCACTTGAACAGGCCAAATTGACAAAGTTTGATCATATAGAAGATAAGTTTGATGAAATGTTCTCCTCAGCTGAATCAATGTATCAAGTTAGATCGCTGGCCATAATGGAATACAAAGATGAAGGGTTAGTTGAATTCAACAGACTTAGAGAACAGAGGTTGCAAACTCTGCCTCTAGATCTATTAGCAACAACCCCAGCAACAGGACCAAGCAAGCCTGAACAACGACATCCTAAGGAACCTCCGGTTATAACAGAAGAACAGGAGAAATTGCAAGAGGAAACCCGGACTAAAGAGCAGGAACATAGCAATATAGAGGTAAATGTAGACACTCAAATTGATCCCAAATTGCTCCAGGAATGGCAGCAATCTGATTCAATTATCAGTAGTCTTGAATGCTCAAAGGACACCGAAACTTCAAAAGCGGCAGATACACAGGAGACCACTTCAAAACAGGTTCCAAGTGGAACCAGCGGCCTACCCAGTTCGAAGGAAGTAGAAATAATCCCAAAGGATCCCTCCGATCAAATTATTTTGCAGATAGAAGAAATTCCTCCCTTGGATGTCTTCTATAGCCCAAGACACAAAGCTGTGGTAAAACGACAGAGGAAGAGGAGAAGGACTGATCAACCTTCCCTATTCCCAGAACAAACGGTCACAGGCAATGTGGTTTGGAAGGAGGAATTTGACCCCTCTGATGACCTAACAAAACTATCACAATATGCTGGAGCCTATTTGGCAGCAACAATAGATAAGGCATCAGAGGTGAGTCTTTTATTAAAAACAAAAGACCAGGAGATATTTTTATTGCAAGCACAACTAACAGAAGCACAGCAAAAGGCAGAGCAGGCAGAACGGCAATTGTTGACACAATAGCAAATAAATAATCAATTAACTCAACAATTGCACGAAGAGAAACAGAGAATCAATCACAGCGCAGTCCAGAAGCAGAAAGAGTTGTCTGAGGCATTGGCACAACTGAGAATAGCGAATGAACAAATGCTGAAATTAAAAGATGAGCAGATTGCTCAACTATCAGCCCAGCTAGAGAAGACAAAGAATCTTCCACAGATAGCCGAATTCAAATGAGAAGCATTACAGATAAATAAGGCATTAATAACACAAATCAAGCTTTTATGTCAACAAATCGCCCAGGCGGAACCATTATGCGATTTAACGACATCAATAAGTAAACAATCAGAAAAAGCTAGAACAGACTTGGATCAAGCTGATGAAACATTAACTGAGTTTCTTGAGTGGCAAGATACCGATCAGGGACAGGCGGAAAATTTACCAAGGATTTTAGAATCACACAAAGAAATATTATTTACAGAATGGCAGTACCAGTTAATGAAAGCAGAGAGGGCAATTTCAAGATGCAAATCAACCACAAGTAATTTGGTTGAATTGGTTAATAATACTCTCTACTTGTCTAACATGATTTCCCAATGCACTCCAGGTAAATTGACAGTGGCAAAAACATTGGAGCAGTCATGTTATCCAGATCTAGAGAAAAATGGGAGATTAATCGCTGGAATTAACAGTTTAACATGGGACGCCTATTGGTTCTTCTTGGTAAAACTGCACAGTCAAAGAGCCGCCCTCAAATGCCTTACAGATGCAATCGGGTATATTATTCCCGATACTCAGGATGCCACATATGCCGCCCAGCTCAACTCCCGCCTCAACAGACCTTCCGAAGTGGAGCCAATGCTTGCAATAAGACAGCTCAGGTTCAAAGGCAAACAGCCTACATGATGATTCATGCCGCCGACTGCCAGATTGCTGAGAAGGAGATATTCAAGATCGTTTGATACCAATTAAGTAGGATTTCAGTTTCATAGATAGTTAGTTTAATTTAGTATTTATAGATCCTTTCATTGTTTTGGAAAGGGTCGTAAAGTTTTGTACTTGACTTCAAGCCTGAAGTTGCACTACTGTACTGCAGGCATATTCTTTTATAAAACTGGACCAATTATTCTAATTTTGGCAAGGAAGCTTTTATGCAAATGTGCACTATTGTCTTTGTTTGAAAGTATTTCTGCGTTGGAATAAGAATCTCAAATAGCGATTGATATTGGGAGTGACTAGCAGCTCATATGGTACTATTATCTATGTCCGAATTCATTCCTTTTATATGAATTTCTGTTTGATCGCCTTTGCTATTATCAAATATATGTATGTGTTTTAACAAAATTTCTTTATTTCATCCACTATTGGATGTTTATGGTGATGCTTTTCTTTTGATCATATATGTATTGATGATATAAATAATAAGTGTAGCAATATTGCGTTAATCACTTTGTTTAACTATTTAAGCAAAGTGATCCTTGAATGAATAAATGTCCATGTTAATTAGATGGAGTCATCTATATGCCTGTCAATAAACATAGATCATCAAGCGCTATACTTCAAAGTACAATAGTTCCCGGGATTAGTAGTAGTTCTTTTATTTTGATGATAGATTAAGTTATTCACCTATCATTAGATTAGACAATCAATCATTCATCCATCTCGTTTATTCATTACTGGGAAATTGGTCCCATTATCCCCAGTCGGAGCCACCATTCCAAACGGAAAAGGAGCTGTATTAAGGTCCGGACCAGGTGGTTATCCCCCAATGTTGATACAACGATTTTCGGGGCATCAACATTTTTGGCACTAGAAAGAGGGCCTCAACTATGAATGGAAACCAAACCCAAATCTACAAACCATTCTAAGAGTAATTCTCCCTCCGTATCACCTTGTACTTCCCAATTGCATGTTGATTCTCCAGTATCCAAACAAGAAGAAGAGGAATCAACTACCACTGCTCAAACCCATCATACTTCAGAACAATTAAGTCTTGAATCCCCTGAAGTCTAGTCTCTTATCCACAAACTTCAGAGCTTTTCGATATCACCACAGAAATCCGAAGTATCTCAAAGCAGTGCCACTTCGCAGTTCAATTTACCTCACCCTCTCACCAGACTTCAGAGTGGAAAGCTCGGTATTGAACCTACTGAGTTCCATTTACCCAAAAGGAAAAAGGCAAAGAAAAACACTGAAGGATCTGACAGTGAAGAAGTTTCATCCACATCCTCCATCTCACCTTCCCCCGTGCGAAGTCAACCATCCACTCCCTCATCACACATTGTTGTTCATCAGGGATTAGCAACTGCAACATCCCAAACTACGCAACCCTTAATATTAACTCCTGCCCAGACTTCTGTAAGTTCAACAGTAATATCATCCACTACTGCGGTTACAATGGTAGATCCATGGACCAGGCCTGGTGCAGTCAATATGCCTACTCCATTGCATGCATTACTTGATGCACCTGAAAAATGGCTACCCAAGTTTAATCCATATGATGGAACACAAGCTGAGGAACATATTAATAACTTCATGTTGGTAGTTAATTTGAAGGGAGTAACAGAGCAAGATGTTCTCGTTAGGCTTTTCCCTTATACCTTGCAAGGATCATCAGGATCCTAGTATTTTTCTTTACCTTCTGGTTCCATTACCAATTGGAAGACTTGCCAAGAACAGTTTCTTACTAAGTATGGTGATGATAGGTCTTTGGCTACACTAATAAATGATCTCTCCAATCTTAGGATAGAGCATAGGGAACCAATTAAAGAATTTAATGCGTGATTCAATAAACTCTTGAACAAAATCCCAACGGCCTCCAAACCAAGTGAGAAAATCCGAAGCGAGTGGTATATAACTGCCCTACTTGCCAATATAGCTATTTTTGTAGACAGGGCTGGAAAACCAACTTTAGCTGAAAACATGAAAGAAGCACTTGCTGTGGAGAAACGTATTAATTCTCTAGAAAAGAAAGCTACTCTTGAAGATAGAAAAGCCAAAAAGTTTCTTTTAAAGATGATTCAAAGAGGAAAACCCCTAAAGATCCATATGACATGGAGGGTCTACAAAAGGTCCTCAAAACTATGTCAAATGAAATGGTTGAAATCAAAAAACAGGTAGCTGAAACCTCAACCAAAAGACCCTTTAGGAATTACAAGAAAACTGAATCAAAACCACCGAATGTTATATCTAATGTAGATTCAGATCTTGAAGAAGGAGAAGAAGAAACAGTTACACCAACTGATGAAGAAGAGGAAGTTGTTGAATGTCATGGAATGTGGGATTTTATATTGCCTAACTCCGACAAAGAAAACGAAGAAGAAGCATTTCATGTCATTACCAGGAGTAAAGGTACCTCCGAACCTGTTCAGACAACTTCGAAGAAAAGAAGTGCAGGTGCTGCTACAACAAAGGAAAAGATTCCCCCAAAGAAGCCACCTGTAACAATCCCACAAAACTAACCTTCAACCCAAACAAACCCATCAACATCTAAGACATTGGTAGTGTCTGATTCAATGGATTACAATATTGTCGATGACATGAAAAAGACCAAGGCAAACATTACCATGTTTGAACTTAGTAAATTGAAACATCAGCAAAAATTTCTTCTCAAAGAATTAAATGTTGTTCCTACTTCACCCCTTCCCAGTGCTAAAGCTGCAAATGATACAGGTCAACCACCTTCTGGTATGGTCGAAGCTACTGATGCAGTTTTAATAGGAGATAGATCAAATTCTCATACTCCACCTTTCCTTCTAACCTATGGATCTACAATAGAAACCTGCACAACTGTTTGATCGACTCAGGGGTATCTTCTAACATAATGCCAGCGTCAGTTTGTTCTAAACTGAACATTGAACCCCAGAAGTCCGCTATTCATAGTGTGCAGTTGGACAGAACTAAAGTACAGGTTTTGGGAGAAATCAATTCCATAACTATCATGCTATCTGCTGATCCCAGAGTAGTACAAAGGATTGATATCTTGATCACCGATAGACCTGAATTTTATGGTTTGATCTTGAGTAGGGATTGGTCTGAAAAACTACATGGGTATATTTCTACCGATTGGTCACACATGTGGCTTCCCTATAAGGGTAAGCCAAATCAAATAAGAATCGATCGGGAAAAGCATATGACCCATACAGTTACTGAATTTGAACAAGAAAACCAACCAATAGCATTTAATAACAACATTTTGGGGAATTATTTATCAGAGTCATTCTTTGGCAACTTCGCTGCCCAACCATCTCCTTTCTCAGTAAACCATTCTACATCTCAGATTGAAAATTATTCACAAATAGATAGGTCAAGATGTTTTAATGATACTGAGGAAACTGTAAATAAAATTGTTAATACTTCTTTATTTTGGTCATTATATTTCGATGGGTCCAAATCTAGTGAGGGCTAAGGAGCAGGATGTATTTTGATTAGCCCACAAGGAGAAAAAACAATGCTGTCCTGTAGGTCAGAGTTTGAATACACAAATAATACAACAGAATACGAAGCCTTAGTCCAAGGACTATATAAAGCTATTGGCCTCAAGGTCCAATATTTGAAAGTGTTTGGAGATTCCGAAATTATTATCAAACAGGTAAGGAATACAATTCATTATCTTTCCACCCATCTCAAACATTATCAATCGCTGGTGCAGGAACTCACCTCCCACTTTTCGGCATTCAATATTTCTTCCATTCCCAAGTCTCAAAATTCGGCAGCTGACCTGCTAGCCAATGTTGCTTCCAAGCTCCTACCCTCCGAAGACTATAGCCCAGATAGATTTTTAGTAGAATTACTTTTTAGGCCATCAATTCCTGACAATGTCACTAATTGGAGAGTATTCAACCACGATGATGACATTTTACAATTTTTAACTTCCGAAAAGTCCTATGATGATCAAATCATTGAGGAAAACAAGCATGACCTTCAAATGAGAGGTAAAACCGAGGGGAATTCAATCCCTAAGCCTGTGGTGAAGCTTGAAGATCTTTACAATATTAAAGACAGGTTTAAACCTGTGACCAATACAAAGCTCCAAAGTTCTACCTTAAGGTTTGAATTGATAAACCTTGGCACTGAGCAAACTCCTCAAAACATTAATTTAGGATTAGGACTTTCCGTGGAAGAGAAGGAAGCATTTATTAGACTATTACGAAAAAATAAACAGGTTTTTGCTTGGAAATATGACGATTTAAATACATATGATACATCCATCATCTAGCATACCATTCCAATGCTTCCCGAACAGAAACCAATTTAGCATAAGTTGAGAAAAATACATCCGAACTTAGAGAGTCAAATAAAATCTGAACTTAATAAACTCTTGAAAGCTAAGATTATTTTTCCCGTTCGGCACTCAAACTGGGTCTCCAATATGGTGCCAGTCAGAAAGAAAAATGGCGACATTAGGATTTGTATAGATTTTAGAAATTTGAATAAGGCAAGCCTAAAAGATAATTTCCCATTACCTACTATGGAGCAGATACTCCAATCAGTAGTAGGCTTTGAGTTAATGTCCTTTCTAGACGGCTTTTTTGGATATAACCAAGTTTTGGTCCATCCTAATGACCAACTTAAAACCACATTCAGAACAAAATGGGGAACATATGCGTATTAGAAAATGCCTTTCGGACTTATTAATGCAGGAGCCACATTCCAAAGAGCGATGGATATAGATTTTAAAGGATTGATTAACAAAACAGTAGTCGTCTACTTTGAAGATATTACTGTATTTTCAAAAGAGAAGTCCAATCATTTGCATGATTTAAATCAAATTTTTCAACGCTGCAAAAGGTATGGTATTTCACTTAATCCTAAAAAATATTTCTTCGCTCTTGACCAAGGAAAGCTCTTAGGCTTTATTGTTTCTAAAGATGGCATTTATATTGATCCCGATAGGATCAAAGAAATCTCTGAAATCCCTTTCCCTCATAATAAAAAATCCATGCAGTCATTTTTAGGCCAAATCAATTTTTTCAAAAGATTTGTTCCAGAATTTTCTCAAATCATTTTGCCACTTCAAACTATGATTAAGAAAAATTCAGTCTTTAAGAGGGGATCAGCAGAAAAGGAAGCGTTTGATTTAATCAAACAATCAATAATTAATGCCCCCGCCTTAAATACCCCTAATTTTTCTAATCATTTCACATTGTATACTATCGCATCCGATTTGTCCTATGCAGCAGTACTCACACAGATTAACGATCACAATTCGGAAGCACCCATTTCATTCTATAGTTCAAATCTTCAGGGTGCTGAATTGAATTACTACGAGGTAGAAAAACAAGCCTTTGCTGTATGTAAAGCTGTCAAACATTACAGACCTTCCTTTTAAAAGCCCATACAAAAGTTATAGTTCCTTTCCCTGTAGTAAGGCAACTATTAATCCAAAGAGAACTAGGTGAACAAAGGGAAAACTGGGTTACAGCACTTCAAGAATATGATTTAGAAATTAAACCAGCAAAGATTGTTAGAGGCCAAGGTTTTTGCAGGTTATTGGCAGGAGCATCCAACATTCCAGAATCAGGTGATACAGATCAAACAGAAGAAATCAACTAGATAAGTATTGCTGATTCTGAATCTCAATATGCTGACTTAATTTTTTATTTGAAAAATGGATATGCACCTCCAAACCTGTCTTACAAAAACAAAAGGGCCATTAGATTAAAAGAAAAAAATTCACAATTATTGATGATGTGCTTTTTAGGCAAAATTATGATTCAATCTTATTAAGATGCCTAGAAAAACCTGAAGCACAAAAGGTCTTGCAGGAATTACATGATGGACCAGCAGGAGGACATTTTGGAGCTGATACAACAGCCCACAAAATCATTCATGCTGGATATTATTGGCCCACTCTGTTTAGAGATGCTCATGAATATGTAAGGAAATGCCAAAACTGTCAAACTTCTAGTGGAAGATAAAGAAAATCAGCTTTCCCTTTGCAACCAGTCAACATTGAACAACCATTTGAGCAATGGGGATTGGATATCATTGGGGAAATTACTCCACATTCTTCCAAACAGCATAAGTATATCCTTACCGCCACCGATTATTTTACTAAATGGGTTGAAGCAATTCCTTTGAAGACAACAAATTCTGAGATAATCTCTATCGGCGATCGGGGATTCCAAAAGGTGTCAATATAAAGATTTAAGTTTTCCCCGATGCCCGATTGTGATAAAGCCAAAAGCGCAAACTTCAAAAAACTGTTAAAGACGGGATATTACGATTAATTCATATTAAAGGCCTTATCTTTCAAACAGTGATCCACCTGCGTTCAACCACCAAAACATCCAAGGCACATTTAAACAAATCATTCGGTCGATAAGCGATATGATGGGCATTTAAAGGATTGGCAGGTTTTAACGGCCATTTAATGAAATAGTAAATTTAAAAAAATCTTCTCATAGATTGTATCCGCGGCCACTTTAAGTTAATCCTTCATCATGCATTGATCAATATATCTCACTCGTATTTGGTTTTCGCTACCAATTCTCTGTGTTACGCTTATTTTCACTACTGTGCAGAATTCTTCCGAAGTAATAGATTCAAGCAGAATGGGGAAGAAGTCTAAGAAATCCGCAATCGCTTCTGCTGCACCGGCCACAGGACAAGTCTTGCTGATCCAAAAACTAAAAAGAAAGGATTGATATCTGATACTACATGTTCAGGACTCAGCAAGACCACTTGGCAAAGTACCTATAATTTGATCGAGGCCGAAGAACCAAAGGTGACGGCAGTACAAGCTACAGCGGGTTCCAATCGAAAATCTGATGGTACTTTAAAAGACTTGGCCGACTCTTTCCTTCATCGGATAGCGGCTCGGGAACAAATTCTCCCATATACGGATGTAGTAAGATGGGCAATTGAGGAAATCCCAATCACAGACAGAACCTTCTGCACAAGAGATGGGAGAATTTTCGGTTCATTCAAGGCTAATGATTTGAGGCAAATGTATCATTTGCCTGAGCCAGAGAATAAGTACAACAAGGCATTTCTGGAGAAATTCCGAAGTGAGAACGAAACTGAATCCGAACCCATTCGGGATTGGAGGCAAAATCCAATGAAACACAAGCATGAAACTTCCGGTAAGTACTCTGTTGATTCTCTATGCTCTTCGTATTGTTATGGTGGGATAATGATGTGTAGATTATGGGGGTTGCACGATTCTGCTAATTTCATTATAGAAATGGTTCCCTTGATGGAAGCGGCGTGTAACAGTGAAATAATGGATTGGGCACTTATATTGTCAGATAAGCTAGCGACAGCAGTTCTTAATTTTAGAACTAAAACTTCCGTCTCCGAAAGGCTTATTCCCCCATTCTACTATAGTGCTTATATACTAGATACCCTGTGTTTTAATTCTGAGTTTCCTGTACTTGGCTGGAGGTGGACTACACAAGACCCCACGCCTATTCACATATACCATCAGAAATTGTGGAAGACTTCCTATAAGCACCATTTATACCAAGTTTGCAACGGCTTCATGTTACCCATTCATTACTCTATTTTTAATAAACCTGCTCCCAAAATTTCTTACCAAGCAGGGATTGATTTAACATCAATAGGAAGATGGTTCAGAGAGGAGAAATTTACTTATATAAGAATTTTCGGCAGCCAAGCCAAACCTCATGTCCTTCCTTTGTACATACCTGAGAAACTGCTGGCAAGGGAGATAGCATATCAGATTATTGTCGAAGGAGTTACACAAACTATGAAGAAAAATAAGAACCAAGTCTGGCCTTCTTTCCCTCTAAGATGTGGTGTCTACACTTTGCATGATTTCAAACATGCAGAGAAAGAAGCTACAAAGATGAAATCATTAACTCTAGCAACTCTCCCTAATAGGCGATTTGATCCCAACAAAGTTGCCTATAATGCACTTGAACAGGCCAAATTGACAAAGTTTGATCATATAGAAGATAAGTTTGATGACCTGTTCTCCTCAGCTGAATCAATGTATCAAGTTAGATCGCTAGCCATAATGGAATACAAAGATGAAGGGTTAGTTGAATTCAACAGACTTAGAGAACAGAGGTTGCAAACTCTGCCTCTAGATCTGTTAGCAACAACCCCAGCAACAGGACCAAGCGAGCCTGAACAGTGACATCCTAAGGAACCTCCGGTTATAACAGAAGAACAGGAGAAAGTGCAAGAGGAAACCCGGACTAAAGAGCAGGAACAGAGCAATATAGAGGTAAATGTAGACACTCAAATTGATCCCAAATTGCTCCAAGAATGGTAGCAATTTGATTCAATTATCAGTAGTCTTGAATGCTCAAAGGACACCGAAACTTCAAAAGCGGCAGATACACAGGAGACCACTTCAAAACAGGTTCCAAGTGGAACCAACGGCCTACCCAGTTCGAAGGAAGTAGAAATAATCCCAAAGGATACCTCCGATCAAATTATTTTGCAGATAGAAGAAATTCCTCCCTTGGATGTCTTCTATAGCCCAAGACACAAAGATGTGGTAAAACAATAGAGGAAGAGGAGAAGGACTGATCAACCTTCCCTATTCCTAGAACAAACAGTCATGGGCAATGTGGTTTGGAAGGAGGAGTTTGACCTCTCTGATGACCTAACAAAACTATCACAATATGCTGGAGCCTATTCGGCAGCAACAATAGATAAGGCATCAGAGGTGAGTCTTCTATTAAAAACAAAAGACCAGGAGATCTTTTTATTGCAAGCACAAGTAACAGAAGCACAGCAAAAGGCAGAGCAGACAGAACGGCAATTGTTGACACAACATCAAATAAATAATCAATTAACTCAACAATTGCACGAAGAGAAATAGAGAATCGATCACAGCGCAGTCCAGAAGCAGAAAGAGTTGTCTGAGGCATTGGCACAACTGAGAATAGCGAATGAAGAAATGCTAAAATTAAAAGATGAGCAAATTGCTCAACTATCAGCCCAGCTAGAGAAGACAAAGAATCTTCCACAGATAGCCGAATTCAAATCAGAAGCATTACAGATAAATAAGGCATTAATAACACAAATCAAGCTTTTATGTCAACAAATCGCCCAGGCAGAACCATTATGCGATTTAACGACATCAATAAGTAAACAATCAGAAAAAGCTAGAACATACTTGGATCAAGCTGATGAAACATTAACTGATTTTCTTGAGTGGCAAGATACCGATCAGGGACAGGCAGCAAATTTACCAAGGATTTTAGAATCACACAAAGAAATATTATTTACAGAATGGCAGTCCCAGTTAATGAAAGCAATGAGGGCAATTTCAAGATGCAAATCAACCACAAGTAATTTGGTTGAATTGGTTAATAATACTCTCTACTTGTCTAACATGATTTCCCAATGCACTCCAGGTAAATTGACAGCGGAAAAAACATTGGAGCAGTCATGTTATCCAGATCTAGAGAAAAATGGGAGATTAATCGCTGGAATTAACAGTTTAACATGGGACGCCTATTGGTTCTTCTTGGTAAAACCGCACAGTCAAAGAGCCGCCCTCAAATGCCTTATAGATGCAATCGGGTATATTATTCCCGATATTCAGGATGCCACATATGCCGCCCAGCTCAACTCCTGCCTCAACAGACCGCCCGAAGTGGAGCCAATGCTTGCAATAAGTCAGCTCAGGTTCAAAGGCAAACAGCCTACATGATGATTCATGCCGCCAACTGCCAGATTGCTGAGAAGGAGATATTCAATATTGTTTGATACCAATTAAGTAGGATTTCAGTTTCATAGATAGTTAGTTTAATTTAGTATTTATAGATCCTTTCATTATTTTGGAAAGGGTCGTAAAGTTTTGTACTTGACTTCAAGCCTGAAGTTGCACTACTGTACTTCAGGGATATTCTTTTATAAAACTGGACCAATTATTCTAATTTTGGCAAGAAAGCTTTTATGCAAATGTGCACTACTGTCTTTGTTTGAAAGTATTTCTGCATTGGAATAAGAATCTCAAATAGCGATTGATATTGGGAGTGACTAGCAGCTCATATGGTACTATTATCTATGTCCGAATTCATTCTTTTTATATGGATTGCCGTTTGATCGCCTTTGCTATTATCAAATATATGTATGTGTTTTAACAGCATTTCTTTATTTCCTCCACTATTGGATGTTTATGGTGATGCTTTTCTTTTGATCATATATGTATTGATGATATAAATAATAACTGTAGCAATATTGCGTTAATCACTTTGTTTAAATATTTAAGCAAAGTGATCCTTAAATGAATAAATGTCCATGTTTATTAGATGGAGTCATCTATATGCCTGTCAATAAACATAGATCATCAAGCGCTATACTTCAAAGTACAATAGTTCCCGGGATTAGTAGTAGTTCTTTTATTTTGCTGATAGATTAAGTTATTCGCCTATCATTAGATTAGACAATCAATCATTCATCCATCCCGTTTATTCATTACTGGGAAACTGGTCCCATTACCCCCAGTCGGAGCCACCATTCCAAACGGAAAAGGAGCTGTATTAAGGTCTCGACCAGGTGGTTATCCCCCAATGTTGATACAACGATTTTCGGGGCATCAACAGGTTCATGAAGGTCAAGGTAAATCCCTAAGTTTGACAAAAAAACATCACATAGTCCTATGGATGTAGAAACCTGGTTCTAGCATCCCCCAATACCGCCTTAGGTGAGACTGTAGCCTACGCTACGTGGGTTGTTTCTGAAAGGGCCAATAGTGTAGGGCTTTGTTGGTTAGCCCAACTAACTCTGAACCTAGGTCCAAGACCCCTCAATCCAACACCTATAACCTTAATGCTTGTCAATATGTTTGGTAAAAGTATGGTGGCTTGTCTGGTAGATTCTCCTATCCAATGAGATGTTGTAAAGGCTTCTTTCACATTGTTTTTTTCTTTTAGCAATAGATCTCTTTCTCCAAATTTGCTGATAACTTCTGCTATAGGTGATGAAATCAAATTCCATCAAAGAACCATTTGAGGTATTGAAGATATATTTCCATTAATATAAGACACTTGAACTTTGATGACTTGTGGAGTGAGAAATTGATTCTTGAATCTCATGGTATGCATGACCATGCAATGGTTCAAACATATGTAACTTCAATTTCTCATATCTCTAAACTGGGAAACAAAATCAAATTCTGTTAAAAATCCATTTGAGCTAACATAAAATCCTTTCAAATGAGTTATTTTTCACTTTCTAAAATTCTCTGTGGAGGTAATGGAACTTGCATGAATTTTGATGAAGATTTTTTGTTTGTGTTTCATCCATTATTTTTCTTCAAACGTCATTCCCATGGATCTGTAACCTACTATGATACCACTGATTTGGATCTTGGGGGGAGGCCCCCATGATCTAAAAAATTGAAATGGAAGAAAAATATGAGAACATATTAAAAAAAACCATCAAGTAACTTTTTTATTAATAATTGAGGAGAGAGCAGTGCCTAGGACACCTTGATGAGCACTTTAAATATTTGATGGGAATTGATATCACACTCAGTATTTAACATGTTTGAGATAAAATTGATTTAGAACCTTCCTTAAGAGGGGAAATGCAAATGCAGATGTAAACTATTACTCACAAAAGAATTAATATTATATTCATGGCGGACAACATCACATAAACCTTTATATTATCATTTGTTATATTAGATTTGGTAGAAGACTTGAGAAAGAGAGAAAATCAATACATAGGGCTTAAATCTAAGAATCTGGTGCATCAAAGTTCAGTGTGAAATGGATGAGACAAATATTTGAATGGAATGCTAGGATACATGGAGCACATTTTAAGGATTAGATTTCATATTAGTATAGGCATCTTTAATCAACATTTGACTTAGATGAATCCATAAATTCATGAAAACATATCCAACAACTACTATTACATGCAATCTAAGAAGAATAGTGAGAACATATGGAATAAACATAGAAAAGAACACATACTATAGATTCAGATGAGCCAGAATCGCCAAAAATTTGTATTAATCTTCCACAGAGCATACATTTCATTGACAGTTTATAGGACTTCTCTCTTGGAAACAAAAATTTGAACCCTTGGTTCTATATCATAAAACATTTTTATAGGGTGTAAATGAGAGATCCCATTACAAAATATTCCTTCTTGATTTCTTATAGTGAATCATCATAGAAAAATATTAGTGTGCTCTGCGACACAGTTGTACTAACCAAACTCTAATTGACTGATTGAAAATAAAAATAAAAATATTTACATAAAATATGAAATTAAAGTGTCATGGTCGACATGATCTACAATATCTTTAGTCATGATAGGTAGGTTTCATAGGCAACGTTAATGGTTTGATGATTTAGAGCACGAGAGGATTGACAAACTGCTCGCATATTTTCCACAACGTTGGAGTTGGATGAGCAACCCAAAATAACTGCTAATATGTGATTTTGTGATTGGTTAGACCTGTGTAATTTAGTTTAGGATGAAATAGGGTCTTTACCATCCCCAACAGTTGAAAATCCCTCTTCAAATAATTAACTATAGTCTTACCCTTCAGAGTGGAAGTCTTCTCATGAGAAGAATCTACCTTTATTTTGGCCTCCACTAGTCTCTGACTATATTTTCCCACTAGAACAATGCTCCCCCATAGTGAAAACATCTAGAAAACCCTGATCTGACAATCCACTCAAACTTAGCATTAAAAGAAACCACCTCCTTTGGTACCAACTCTAGGCAGTCCTCAACTTTGACTCTAGATTCCTCCTTCTAGACAACTTTAGAGATATCCATGATAACAGTTACTCTATCCACTACATCTATGGGCCTCAAATCACTGAGTGACCTTTCATTAAAAAACTAAATGAAATTTTTAGCAATATGGGAATTCTTTTTTCCATCCTGTTTGGCTGATAGGATGAAGACTTTATAATATTTGATTACATTTCTTTATTCATCCATCAAGGTTATTTACTCCTAGTTGTTTCTTGTCTCTTCATTGATCTCATCCCATACCAGTTGCTTGGATTGTAGCAGAGACATGTTTCCTTTAAGCTTTCCCTTCATCTCAAAGATCTCCTGGTTTGCTTCCAGTACATTCTTACTGATGATGTTTGCATTTGTCCTCGTAGTCTCTTGCTGCTTCTCTTTTTTCATTAGGCTTCTATAGACAACATCTAAATCATTCTACACCCTTTTAAGATACCCTTCTAAAAGCTAGAGTCCAGTAAGGGTTGTTGGCTTTTTGGGGCCTGACCCAGGTTTAGAAGTGGTTTAGCTAAAGAAATCCCACACTATCGGCCCTTTCGGCAACAATCCGCAAAGCGCAGACTGAAGTCTCAATCGTGGCAGTATGGGAGGGTGCTGGAACCAGGTTTTTGTACACTTGGGATGTCTTGATATGGTTTGGAGGGTTGTGAACCATTCTGTGATCCTGCTCTACTCTGCACAGTTATTTGTTCTTCGCATAGATCCACACTAGTCACTTCCCACATATTATTACTTATATGGATTTATTATAGCTCGAAATTTAGTCGCAAGGTCTTTAAGCAAACATTTAGCAATAATGACTAGTGCACGCAATCATAAATATGCATAAATTCATAACATAAGCAACTTATAAATTTGCGGTAAAGCACGCAATGATTCAGATATTCTTAGCTTTATTCATCTCCTTCTCAGTACAACCAGATCCACCTTGTTCACTCAGCTGCAGGGGTCCGCGCACACAGCTGCGGACTCTACCAGGCATCTGCGCACACAACTGCAAAGCCTCTATCTATCTACCAACACCCTTGACTTGGACTTACAGACGCAGAGAGAATATTGCCTTCATAAACCCATAACATTAAGATCCAAAATCAAAAACTGACTTCTAACCATAGAGTCTTTCTCTATTTATACATTTCGATGGTCCACGAACCATGGGCAGGCCAACTCACTTTCTATTTTCTTACATTATTTTTAGGCAGACAACCCTTTGACTTAACTCATTACAATTCATGCTCCGTGCACCTCGCGAAGCCTTTACCATACTTTTATGCAAAATTGTGGACTTTGAGCCCCAAAATGATTACGCGGGGCCTCCACTACCCAACAGGCCCCCAACACAATCATCGTGACTCATCTCGAGTCACTCGGCTGGTGTGGCAATCTTTACACGGAGGTCATTCAAAAACTTTTATGCTTTGCTTACACTTGCAACAAAATCTTCCACAATCTGTCGTAGCTATTCTATGCAAGCCACTGATGCATCAGTATCAGTGTCAGTTGCTTGTCTAAGTTCATATACTGCCTGCATGTGTGCCATCTTTCGCTCGATGGTGGTGGAAATCGTAAATGCCTCATCAATCCAAGGCTAGATACATTCTTTAATCACTGCTTCCTTCTACTGAGCGGCGTCAGCTTGTATCTTAAGAGCCTGAGCCTTTGTCATCTTGGCCAAGCGCTATGTAATCGCAACCATTTGCACGATCCCCCTGACATTATCATAGGCTTGTTGTAGCTCCTTTGCCTCTGTTTCCAACCGCTATAAGGTTGGGTCTTCCTGTAGTGAAGTGAGCATAATAAGTGACGATCCAACAAGCCGGTGCACTCTTGCATGGAAAGTGCTATTGTTTCCCGCCTGGTTTGAATGATGCCTCTCCACTGTTCTGTGACCTTTGGTGGTGTAGAGGGTTGTGATGTCAATTTCAGTTCCGCAATCTGTAATTTGAAGGCTAACTGGATCCTCGCGGCTTCCTCCTTTGCTTCATGTAACCCACTGAACAACTTGTGGATTCGTATGCCGATAGGTAAATCTGCTACAATCTTTAACTTAGGGGCACGACAACATGCTTGCCCCACAATTTTCTCCAACTGCTGATTTTGTGCTACCACTTCATCACATTGGAGGCTCAACTATTCTATGTTAATTCACTACTCACTAAGTACCTGTATCGCACGTCCTTCCCTAGCATGGAGCTCCATCGTTGCACTGTCCTGGTGCTAGTATAAGCTCTCGCGTGGGAGGGTAGCCAAATTTAATCCAAGCCCCGTAAGCCAGCTTGCCACAACTCTATCTGTCACATTCTCTGCTGTCAATGCTCCTGCTGAGAGTGCGATAGTATTAGCCATTTTGGCCTGTAGCAGCTACTCAGTTCCTGACATACCCGTAGCTCCATTGATGGTGACGATTCCTAGCTATGAGGCCCATGCTCTAAATTCTTGCAGTTGTGTGCGAAGCACCCCCAACATAGTTTGCTACTCCATCATGGCCTCATCGAGTGCCTCCTGGATGACTTCATGAACTATATCCCTAATGTCGCCCAGGTCACCTTCAGTCAATGTGACAAGCTCCCCGTCCAACTTAAATGCCCTAGTATTCTTCCGAGACTTTGACCATTCTATCGGCCACGGTCGTTTTAAGGGTGAATTAGTGGTGGTTGGTGCCACACCTTCCATCCCTGTATCCATGCCTGGCTCTATGGTCACCTTCGGGTCGCTTTCATCCTCTGTCGTTTCATCCCCTCCTGCTGTTGCCTTACTCGTAGAATCTTGCACTACCTCCTAGGCCGCCCGTACTTCTACGGTGTGCTATTTGTTCTGCTTCTATTGTGCTAAGCGCTTGGCCTCAACCTTTTGTTTTTGGATGGTGGTCTCATCACACCCTACCGCATCTGGTCCGCACCGCTCCGGTGGCTAGGTATCCAGTACTGCAAAAATAGCCTTGTCGATGGCAATGAAGAGAAGTGTGGTCCACGTCTACTCTGGATCCTTGCGCGCCCAGATGTATACATGGTGCATATCTGCCTTAAAGCCAGCTACATTCTTCACTTTGTTTGTGTCCATCAGTATCCAGAAAATATTGACTTCGTGGATTCTTGCAGCGTCATTCATCGCCCAAAGCGACGCGTATTTTGTGGCCTCTGGCCAATCCTGGTCCAGGGAAGGAAGTTGACTATCTTCGTGTAATTCACTTGTAACCAATAGGATGGATAACAACAACCACACATAGTGGAAGGTCTTACCCTCCTCCTAGGCCTCCCTGTAGTTGGTCAGAAATTCGTCACAAAGGAACTCTGCCTAATTGAACCGTTCCCCTTCTACGCATTTCTCAACTAATGCAATGACTATTGCTAGGACCTCATTGCCTCGGCATTTCCTCATCACTTTCCTTGCTAACAATTGGGTAGCAATATGGACGCCTTTATCCAGAATACTATCAATAGCATACCCTCTCTGCTTTTTCTCCAATTTGTATTTCTTTTTTAGGGCTTCTGTCATCGTCACATCGCCACTCATATCAATGATTTCTATGGGGTCCCGCCTTCATAGGGAAGCTGAGAAATCTTATGAATGAGCTTCGCTGTGATGGGGATGGGTTTGTGTATCCATAAGTACCCTTTGTGTACCAGGTATAGTAGTTTCCTGATGACGAGTATTGTAATGGGGGGCCGATGAAAATGTGGAATTGACAGGAGATAAAGTAGCCCAGCCTCTTCTACCTTCCGTAGCCATTCCTGCGGCTATAGTGTTGTAACAACCCCCTACGTGCTTTGCTCCATCAGTTTGCTAGTTTCCAAGTGGGGAAACTTCTCAGTATCCACAAGGTCCCAGTCTTCAAATTTCATAGTAGGGATGCATCCGGTCACCATGCCTTCGAATGGAACCCCTTTAGGGAGAGACGGGGTGATGAGTATGCTATCAATGGCATCCAAATCTTTAGGTACCTTGGCCTTCCCTTTCCTTGGGGGAACATACTTGGGTCGCTTTATTGGCTAGATATCTTCTTCCATTTCTTCTTCTGGTTCTATTTCTTCGACAAAGGTCAGAGGATCCTCTTCCTCTTAATCGCTCTCAATAGTAATGATTTTGCCTTTTTCCTCCATCAACAATTGCCAAATCGCATATTTCACGGAGACATCTAGACCGGTCCTTCTACCTGTGGATTATTCTTGGTTCGTGACGTCCTAGGTTGTAGATATCGACCTGAGTAGGCACTCCTGTATTACCTCTAGCAGGTCTTTAAACCATGGGCTTCCTTTTATGACTACCTCATTCATCGTGTGCTTCTCTATTTGAACCCTGAACAACTTACTATGTAAGAGGCCAAAGGGTGTGTGGTAACAAGCCACCTGTGCTTTATATACCCTTTTGACTTCAAATTTGGTCGTGCTCCTCGTTCGTGGCTTATTAATGTGATTTTGGCGAAAAATCCATTCAGCCCTGTGTCTTAATGGCCTACCACTCGCACCTCGGTATCTTAAATGGGACATCTTATCATGAACACTAGCTACAACGGTCACCTTCCATCCCTCCCACACGGCAGTGCAGTCCCTGGTATGTGGATGCATTCTATGCCTTTTACCGGCCATGCACACCACGGCCGAATCAGACAACCTTCCTACAGATTTTTTTACAGTCCCGCACCCTCTTTCAACTACGTGGAGCGCTGAGATTGGGCCTCCTATAGATAGTCAAGTGGTCGCACCCCTTGTGCAAGCCTTCCTCTTCCCTTCTAGCCCAGGCTGCGGGCACCCTTCGCATACCTTTGAATTAGGTAGTGCATCACGGTCTGTGCTCCCTTATTTAGTAGGGTGCAATCGCAACCATGATAGCAGGGTCACAAATTGTTCTAGTATCATAAGAGGGCCGTCCAAGTCTAGTCCCCTCATTCACACATTTGCGCGGTCAGTTTGTGTGACTCCTATTTTTATTTTGTCATTTCTTCGTCCAGCCTCGCACTTTTCCTCCTTAGCCTTGCCCCCAATTCCTCTAGTTCGTGAAGTCTCATGCTACCACATCGAATGGCTTCCTGCAACTGCAAGATCCCTTCATCCAAGCCTTCTCATTCAGGTCGAACTGCAGGGGTAGTGGTTGGGGAAATTCTCTTTACTTCCCTGGTTTCATCACGTCCAACCATGGATAGAGTTCTCTTCGCACACCCTGCTTTGTTTACGGTCTTATCGGCCCAGCGAACCCCTATTACACACAAATTCAGTTGGGTCGATGGTTGTACAACATATAGCCGTGCCATCTGTTGTAGATGGGTGCTCGAATTGCTTCATCATGGCTGCCCTAGCTACGTTCACTGCTGAAGTCCTCCAACCTGTACCCGGAACCACCTTCTACCTTCGTGCTCATTCCACCTCATCTTCCTATGTGCACGCCACACTGGTGTGATTGTCACGTGCAGTGCTTCTTCCATCGCACCATGCCACTTCTACTCTATGATTGAAGTTCCAGAGAGGTTGACGAAGTCCTCCTCATTTGTTGCACCGTCGTCCACTGGCCATTGCCGTACCTCGGTTGTCGTGCATCATAGTGATCTAATCATCATCTTACAGTTGAGTGTTGTGACTTCATTCAATCGGTTCTACCATTGTTCGATCTCCTCATCTGAATCCGATGTGCAGGAACTATCGCCCTCCCATGAGATTCTCCTGTCCACAGTGGGATTCACCTGATCCTGGTCTTGCGCTATTATTTGGTAGATGCAGTCTAATTCATCGTCATTATCCTCGTCAAGCACTGGTTCGGTGTAGCGTGCTCCTTCGGCTAGGTCCAATGGAACTATAACACGGAGTGACTTTTTCTTGAATTTCATCTTTCGTCTTTTTAAGTTGATGACCCCATTCATGTCCGTGGCCCAATCTATTCCTAGAAACGCAGGGTATGGATTACTGTCATCAACAATTTCTATTACCTCAAAGTCCGTCTACGTACTTACGCCTTCAATGTCCATTGTTATCCCTTGCAATCTTCCCATCGGTAATATCTTTTGCTGGTTGGCCATTCGCAGTTGAATAGGAGACCACTGTAGTGCGGGCCTGCCCATGGGTTCCCACATTTTCTTAGGCAACACATTCGCATCCGACCCCAAATCCAGGATGACCCAATCCATCTAATACTCACTGATTTGTACCATCATTCACATCTCTCGCCCGGTGCGTAGAGCATGTTTTCCCAATTTCTAGATTATGCGCAGCTCCCCTGATCCTACACACCTAGTGATTAGCTCTTGTAGTCCTTTAACTACCTTATTGTCGCGTAGCAACTTCATACATGTCTCTAAAAAGGTAGTAAGAAAGTGGGATCCATTCTCGACTCAATTGGATCCCTACTACCTAGAGTAGAGACTTTCGTGAAGCTCTTCTGAGTTTCCTTAGACGTCCCCTTCACCTGTTCCACCTCAAAGTCAGTTTCCTTTGTAGGAGCATCGTAACCCTTCCCATCTTCTCCTGGTTGTTTCCTCGCATCTCCCACTGTAGTTGTGCCGCTCCTTAGTACCATGTTTATGCTGGGTTCCTCTTCATGCAGTTCAAACCTCATCATTTGGATATTTTGAGTTGGAGTAGGCTATAGTACGCGCTTTTCGCTCTTTTGGGCAATCAGTGTCGAACAATTTACCATTTCATGGTCAAACTGCTCATAGTATGGAAAAGATAATTTTGTCAGGTTAGTACAGTTGTGAGCATAGTGCCCTGGCCCTCCACAATTATAACAGATTAGTTGTTCGCGCCCTTGTCTAGGCCCCATTCCTCCTCTTTTTCGTGTGCATCCTTGGAATCCACTGTGTGGCCCTACAGCTAGGTTGAAACCTCGCACCTCAGTCTACATTGGATAAGTTGGGGTCCTCTCCATCATTAGCTTGTAGCATTGACACGTTTGCTCGTCGTGACTCACTGATCCACAAAAGTTGCAATACAGCTACTGCGGAGTCTGGGCACCATACTTGGAACTGCTTATACCTCCAGTCTTAATGGCATTGGCTCGCCTCCTACTAGATAGTTCACAAATACAGGGCAGTGATCCTTGTCGTGACCTTGAACTTTGCATTTGATACACCCCACTTTTGTACGCGCCTCCAGTTAGGGCGCCCTTTATTTCTTCAAATGTTGCACTTATAAACATAGGTTTTGTAGCTATGCGTGGATTTGCTGAACTCCCAACCTCGGATCCTGTATTGGAGCTTCATGAAACCTCATTGTTGTCTCTAATGCTTCAACTTGGGTTGAGATCTTTTGTTGTGATAGCACCGTCCTCAGATGTGGTGTCAAAGATGCCACAAACCAGGTGGAGTGCTACGCATCCGTCAACACCATGTTAGCCTCGCGGCTTGTACTCTTCAATATTTGATCCAGATCCCATGGGGTTTCACTAGGTAGCATCGTGATCTCCTTGAACCCGATGATTAACTGCATCCCTGATTTTGGTTGGCTAAATTCTTTGTCAATGCATCCTGGATTTCCGCTATTCCTACATTCAGGTGATTGCTAGAGTACCTTATATAAAACGTCAACGCACGATGCTGCAATGCACTTACCAGAGTAGCCTTTTTGATATTGTCATCCGTTACAGCTTGGGCTTCCCATACAGCCTTTACCAAAAACCAGAACTGATCTGGTTCCTCATTTCATATGCCTCTAAATACTGACAACTTGATTGCACTTGCCACTCCATCCTCAGTGGTGGTGGAGGTGGGGTAGGCGCAGATGGGTTCAATGTAGGTGAAGTGGGGGATGGCATGGATGGTGGTGGTACCAGTGGAATGCACTGCTTTATCAATTAGATTTCACTTCTCGAAGAGAACCCCACGAGCGCCTCCTAGCTTTCTTGCGAAATAGAAATCAGAGGATTGTTCTCTAATCCTTCAGTCCCTCGATAGCCTCTTCCACTCCATGTTACCCCAAACATCAATGGATGCACATAACCCATTTTTCACATAGCATCATTTTAATCTAAGTATTCAACGATTTGATGTACTTACCCCACTGTCCTTGGAGAAAGCGCCTTTCTGCTTCACTGTAACTCACAGTTGTGCCTATCGTGAATTCGATGATAAACCCTCCTATTATTCGATCCAACCAGTGATCTATTGCCCATGCAATTTTATCTTCAGATGCTTCCAACCTATGCACCAACTCTAGCGTCCACACGATGGGCTGATCCAATCTGCACCTTCCCTGACTATCAGCTAGCCTCATGATCCACTCATATAGTTATTTCACAAAGAAGATCTCATGGATTTCTGTGTATATGTAGCAATCTAGCCACCTCTCCTAAGATATCTACGGATTTCTATTTTCCTGCACCACAAACTTATGAAGCTTCTGATCCAACCAATATTCAAGTTCTTTCTTCGTAGGGTTCTAGTGTTCAAACATCAAACATCCCTTAGGAAGATCCCAGTCCCAGCAACAGAACCATTTGTTGGCTTGTTGGGGCCTGACCAAGGTTTAGAAGTGGTTTAGTTGAACAAATCCCGCACTACCAGCCATCTCGGCAACAATCCATGGAGTGCGGATTGAAGTCTCACCCAAGGTAATATGGGAGGGTGCTGGAACCAGGTTCTGCACCCTTGGGATGTCTTAATGTGGTCTGGAGGGTTGCGAACCGTTCAGTGCTCCTGCGCTACTCTGCACATTTATTTGTTCTTCGTGTAGATCCTTGCCAATCACTTCTCGAATCTTCTTATTTATATGGATTTATTATAGCTCAGAATTAAGTCGCAAGGTCTTTAAGAAAAAATTTAACAGTAATGACCAGTGCACGAAGTCATAAATATGTATAAATCCAGAATTTAAGCAACAAATAAATTCACAGTAAAGCACACAATGATTCAGAAATTATTATCTTTATTTATCTCCTTCTCAGTACAATAAAATCTACCCTGCGCACTCAGCTGCAGGGTCCGCGCACACAACTGCAGACTCTACTAGGCCTCTACGCACATAGCTGTAGAGCCTCTATCTATCTACGAATACCCTTGACTTGGACTTACAGACGTAGAGAAAATATTGCCTTCATAAACCCATAACATTAAGATCCAAAATAAAAAACTGACTTCTAACCATAGAGCCTTGCTCTATTTATACATTTCCATGGTCCATGGACCATGGGCAGGCCGACTCACTTTCTAGTTTCTTACATTATTTTCTGGCAGACAACCCTTTGACTTGACTCATTACAATTTGTGCTCCATGCACCTCGTGGAGCCTTTACCATACTTTTACCCAAAATTGTGGGCTTTGAGACCCAAAACCATTACGTAGGGCCTCCGCTACCCAACAAGGATCTTAGTGAGTTGTTTAGTGTGGTTTTGAGTATCTTCAGGTACAATTATTGCATAAACAGGCATGTATATTATCATTTGTAGCTATGTTGCCTGTTGCTTGAGGGCCACTATTTCATTATTCCTTTGAATGATCTCTTTGGTTAAGATTTCCTTCTATTCTTCCATTGGTGCAATTTCTTTAGATTGCACATGCTCACTACCTGACATCTTTAGTTTATGCCTTAGATCCTGGATTTCTAGTTGGGAAATTTGAAGGAGGGCTTCGAAGGAAGTTTTGTCTTCTGGATTTACACCTAGCTTCATGTCAACTCTTTGAAGCTCTCATTCTTCATGTGGAGATCCCTAGAGTTGGCTTTCTCCTAATTTAACTTGGTTGCATCTTTTTCTAGCAACTTCTTAGCCTTGTTGATAGTCATTGCATTCTTATTGAGCTCACTGTATAACATATCTCCAACTTTCCTGTGGAAATTTATCTTATCTGGCAGGGGAACACTTGTCAAATCTAGAGAAACATCCAAGGCTTTGAACTAAGAACTTGAAGGCAAAGACTATGCCAGTGGATGTTGTAGTGAGAACTTCATTTGATTTCTTTCTAAGTCCATAGTGGCCAACAGTCTAGTCTGATATGGAACTGAATGAGATTCCATTTGCTGCTACATCTCTTCCCTCACCTTCTTGTTTCTTTATTTGATGGCATTTCCTATAGGCTGCATTGACTCAGTAGTAGTTGCACTTCCCTTTGCACCTAAAATAGTTACCTCTTAAGAGGATGAGGCAACAGTATGTAATGTATCCTCCATGGTCACTTGGAAACCCAGTTGATCTGGACTTGTTTCCACTAACCTGGTCTTAAGTTATTCTTCTTCTACCTCTTGGGATTTTTCCATTTTAACTATGTGTACATCCTCCATCTCTATATCTCTAGTTTGGTCCATGGTCCTCTTCTATGCTTTGTCCTTGGTTGTTGGAGTCTTGATCTCCATATCTATGTTCATAGGCCATGAATCAAAGTTATATTTCCATTCGATCTCAGGCCTAGATTCATGCTCATAAGTTGAAACCTTTATCTTCTCTCTTCTTTGGGAAATGACACCATGAGGGTCATAATGCTAGACATCCCCTAGGTAAAAATTAGTATTTTTGAGTAATTCTTCAACTGCCTTGACGACTTGCCTAGAATTCACAATAAAAGGCACCACATTCCTTCCCAATTTAAACATATATCCTTTCTTTGCAGGGACAAAGTGGACTTGGTCCACATTAAGGATATGTTTGATGAATGCTAGAGAAAAAATTCTGATGACAATGAACACAAGTAAGTGGTAGGGAGGGAGCTCATACCCGTAGATCCTGATTTCTAAGTAATTTTAAAAAAGGTGACATTCCCATGCCTTGGTGTCCTTGCTAAGTTGGAGAATTTCTTTTTGTTGAGGGATAATTCTTGGGGGGAAACACCATGGATAATCTTATATGAAATGGCCATATAAGAGGATATAAACTAGGAATAACCATCAAAATATGGCCTCTTCCTAACAACAACATCCTAGTCGAACACAAATTTCCTCTGTTTGTTACTAGACACCAAACTGAGACCCAGGCACTCGAACTCACTCACATGAGTGTACAATAAGAAATACAATGTCATTGAGTAATATATGAAAAAGGATGTGGTAGAAAAATGGTGCAACTAAAATCTTATGACCCCAGATAGGTAAGTAAGAATGTCAAATAAATGGCCAAGATGCATCATTTGCCTTAGGAAACCAAAAGTGGTCTTGGTAGTAATATTGGCGTCATCATCCCCCAGTAGATGAGAAATTAAGGATAGAATAGTATGAATGGGCTATGCAAAAGAGGGCTATGGGGAAATTATCAGGAATAGGAAAAGACTGCATGCCAGGGGCTAGGACCATTTGTATGAAGGATTCTACTCATCAACTACAAGGGTGGAATAATGATAAAACATTATGGTTTATGTGAAATGTGCAGGTTTATGAGAGATAGGGTAAATCATGGTATTTTCAATCAAATCTAGGGTTATGTTAAGGATTTTGGCCCTAGTAAAAGAGACAAAGCGATTTTTCTCTTCTATGTAGGCTACAGTCAACTAGGAGGTAAAATATGGTAAATGGTGCACAAAGGGCGAAATTTGGTAGTATAAGCCTAAGTAAACCACCCAGAATGAGTCTTCTTCCCTGACGTGGCTACAATACAAGTTGAAATAGAGGTCAACAAGGTGGTAGGAATAAAAGGGGTTAGAAATTTGTGCCTCCATGTCCATGAGAGGGTCAACACTAGAGGAGGGTTTGGCCTCACAGGCCTTCGGTGTCTCAAAAGATTCCTTCTTTATATTCTATGAATTTTGGAATGATTTATAGGTGGAGGTGATTGACTGGTTACCTTGTTGTTGTGGAGCAGGTGAAAAATGACGTTGCGAGGAGGTCCCTTTTCCAGCTAAGAGCTCAAATGCCATTCTGGATAGACGACATGTGGATGGGAGCAGGGGACGACAAGTTACTGTTTACCATTTCAATCTCAAGCTTGCTTGAATTGGCACTGGTGGTGATGAGCCTCATAAATGGGTAATTATATGGGCTCATTTTACCTCATAACCTAGTAAAACCAACCATTCCCTTAGCTTATTGTATGCTTTTCTGATTATATTTATGCTTATAGGGTGAGTTGAGTTAGTTATTATGCCATGTGGTCTAACATGTATTTAATGCAGATTATTAATGGATTTCGAGGTCAAAGTCAAGGATTTAATGGTCAAACTACAGAAATAACTCGAAGTAGACAGAGAAGAGGACTTATAGGAAGGAATCCCCCTCATTTATTTCTCCTCACTTCGAATTCCCCTTCATTCAGCTCGGAGTACAAGCAGCTGAATCATGCACTAAGAAGGCAGCTGAGCAAGTGGAAGATGATTGATAGTTATCCCGAGTTTTGGGAGCCAAGCCTCCATGATTTTAAGGAAGTTATTGGTATCTTCAGATGTATAAGTAGAGAGGCCTAGGGCCTCACTAGGGTTGACTTTTTTTTGCTTATGTAAACTCTGCTCAAATTTCGAGCTTACTATTTTGTGATAGTTTTATGTAATCTTGCTATTTTTTGATAATGAAGATGGAATCATTTTTGAGCTAGCACTGAGTTACCTCAAAGGGTTGAAGCTCTTGGGTTAGGGCCCACTCCAAGCAGCCAAGTCTCTCTTTACTTGTATTTGTATGCTTTACTTCAGTTTGTAGATTAATTTGCTGTTAGATGTATTTCTTTTATGGTTAAGAATAGGTTGCTTTTGATGATTTAGTAGTTTGCTTCCATTTGTGCTTTCTGTAGCAGGTTAAGAAATGATCAGAGAAGATTCAAAAGGCCAGCAACAGTGCCTTGGCCTCTCTTCCTCCCTCTAGGAACATGATTTGAGGCAAAGACTCTCTTGCTGCCCTAGAAACACAAATTTTCCTCATTCCTAGGACTTCTAGTGTTTGCAGCTCTCTAGTAGATTTATAGTCTAGTTTTTCTTTGCTTTAGATCTTCTTTATCATGTTCACTTCCTGATTTGCATTAGTCCTTTTGCATACGTTCCTTTCCCACAACATTTCTCAACATTTCCTTTCACACATCATAGTTTAGGCCATTTTAATGCAAAACTATGTTTTTCCTAGGATGCACTCATTTCATTGGTTGCTTGGTTTTCTTGGTTGACGGTTAGTTTCTATGCAGCAAATATCTTCCAATGGTATACCAGGTTACCAGAAACACTCCCCCCATCTGATACATGCCCTACAGGTCTCCCAAACCTCACCTCAATTCTGCCCTAGTTTCCTTCATTTTTCATAGAACTTCTTCCTCTCTCCTCAAGCAAACCTAATCATCTTTCTCTCTTCTGGTGATTCATGATAGACCTTAGGAACTCTAAAACCTCATTCCAACCTTTATCCACCTTTCCCACCCACTCTCACACCCTCAAAATAGTGAAAATTTCTCTTGACCTCCTGTAGTTTCCCTGTTTTCCTCCTGTAGTTTTCTTGTGTCCTCCTATTTTCCTGTAGGCTTTCTTTTGAAGTCTGAATGTGGGAAAAGCCTCCAGAAGGCCACCAAATACCTCTTAGGACCCATCCACACCATCCTAAATCCTCCCAAGCTCCAAAACTACCCTCTAACGCCACATGTTCATTGCCACACTCACACACAATAAACTAGATGCATGTTAAATTCACATAAAAATACATAAACATCCAAAAATATGTTTTTTTTCTTATTTACTTCTAGAAATATCATGGTTAGATGTTGTTTACATCCTTTAGTAGGTAATGGCATTGCTTCCATGGTTTTCATAGTGTTTTTAGCAAAAATATAATTATCTTGTTAATTAGGGTTTACTAGGTTTTGCTTTACATTCCGGTCTTTCTCCTTTCTGTTGTTAGAATAGCATCAGTAGAGTAATCTTTCTTTCCTTTCATCACACATAGAGCTTCTTCTAAAATTTATTGAAGTTGGCTTGAGCTCCTAGTGATCTCGCGCCGGCTGACCAAGTGACAACCTGCAGTGATAACTAGTACTTGTGCATATAGCACCGACACTTCCAAGTTTGTTACGAACTACCAGGTTGATAAAAGTAAAGTTGGCAGCCCAAGAGTTGCAACATTCTTGCTGCAATACTGGTGCTCATGACTTTTTGGCGCCATTACTGGGGAAGCATCAGAGTATTATGTGATTACTGCTTTCTTCTATTTCCTATTGCAACATTCTGCTAATAGTTTATTTCGGCAAAAGTAGAATAGTCATTTCTTTTCTTTCAATTCTACATTTACTTGCTTTCCTTTTCAATTCTAAAAATTTCCATTTAGAAAGTTCATTTTAGCTAGTTGCAAGTTGTTTGTTCACTCACAATTTTAGTTTCTGCAAGTACTTCCAGTGTGGGGAAAAAGAAACAAAAACCAACCAAAAATATTTCCTTTCATGCCTCGTAGGAATGAAGATAACTCAGGAAAATTTTTACCCAACACCCCCACTGCTTCACACAGCCAACCTTATGTCTTCTTCATTGGCTGCAATCAAGAAGAACCCTTAGGTGAACAACCAGACATATTTGAATAACCTATAGGGGAAGAAGAAGAAGAAACCATTCATCTGGAGCCAATGGCTAAAAACAGAAATGCTAGGGGAAATGGAGAGAGAATAGAGGGTACCTTCCCCATTCAGGAGATCAATGGGGGCACCAAAATGAAGAATATAAGTCCTTTAGCCCTACCTCACTTCCATGGTCTGACTACAGAAGATCCTAACACCGTCTTGTTCAAGTTTGTTGTCATCTATCGAACTTATGACTATGTAGAAGATGAGAAAAATTTGAAACTATTCCCTTCTACTCTTGAGGACACAGCACTACGCTGGTTCATGGGATTGCCTGGCAATAGCAACACAACTTGGGCTCAGATGCAGCAGGCCTTTAACAACAGGAATTGAGGCTATTGTAGGTCAAAATATATTAAAGAAGAAATCTTGCGAATGACCATAGGAAGTGATGAGTCCCTATAAGACTATGAAGAGAGGTTCCAGCTCAGTTACAAAAGGGCCGGGTGTACACTTGACCCTAAGTCTCTAAAGTTGGTCCTAATTAAGGGAATTCTGGAAGACCTTTTAGACACCCTCCATCTACTGGCCGGGGGAGACATATACCAACTATCCTATGAGGACATAAAGACTATTTTTAGAAACCATTCTAGAGCAGCAAAAAAGAAAGGTAGGGGGAGTCAACCCATAGCTAGTACCTCTTCTTCCAGTTCATCCTGTTATCTCAAAATCAGACCCCGGAAGGCTGCAGACCAGGAAGACTTCAAGTAACTGTTTCAAACCAATCTTTTGACTAAGGCTTAGCCTCCTTAGCCTGAGAGGGCTCTCTCATAGGGTTATTGATTTTGATTAGGAATAAGATGGCTAACTCTTGTGAAATAACAGTGATAAAAATGAATGCTGGAAATACATTAAACAAGTTTCCATTGGGCCTATGGAGTCAATAACACCTCAATAAACAATGATACTTCCTTTACATAGAAGTCAGGGCATTTAGCATTTGGATGTTCATAACACAACTCATATAAAACCACAGTTCATAAATGCATACAGGAAATCAGAGCACAATCAGTGAATTCTGAGTGATTACACATCTATGCAACTGTAAAAGACATTAAGGAAAGAATAAAATCACACATTCTGAACATGGAAATCCTTCATGAATCCTGAGAAGAAAAGCAGCCAAATTATATTACTGAAACTCTGTCTTTACATAAGCCAAAACAGTACTCTGTTATAAAATTTCCAACCCTCATTACATTGTTGTTTCAGCTATATATAGAATCCTTATTCTAACTAATTCGAGCTTCCTCCTCCAGCATGAGGGGAATTCGATAACTACCTCTAATGACACCTATCAGCTATTTAACTAACTAATAAATACAATAAAGTGCTGACTGGAGTTTTTAAAGAGTTCTAAATTAACTATGACTCTAACTCCATTTTCCATGCATAATGGCTTCTCCTTGTTCTTTGACACCTGGTCCTCTTTCGATTTGGCTGAGCTGGATGTTTAATACTCCATATTGACTTTGAACGCTGAGTCTTTTAACTGCTCAGAAGTATTAGGAGATTTCCCTTGCTTCTCGGCTCCAGTTTTCCTCAAAATGCTCGAATGTACAGAAGCATGTTTTCTAGCCTTTAATAACCCAAAATATGGAACACTGCCACATTCTTGATGTGTTGTAAGCTGCATCGATGGACATGTGTGCAGGTAAAAGTTCCTTGTATGCAAATCGTTTGATACCTCTTGAACGGTTATAAAGGGACTTTACAACAGAAATTTAAAATTGGGTCAAAATATTCAACCTTTTTAAAGCATCCACCTGTCTTGATCTGATTGACTATTGTTGTTCCAGCTGATGTCTTGCATACCCTTTTGGCGTTTCCCTTTCAAAATTCCCGCTCATAATACAAAACTGCCTGTCTGTGTTAAAATCATCACCTACAGCAATTTCGTAGCGCGCTACGAAACTGCTGAATTATTTGAAACAGCTTGCCTTTGATCCGAGATCTTTATCACCCAAACATTTGATTGCCAAAAACTCCCTTCAACTTTTCATATGTATAACAGGGATGTACATTTCTTCAGAACAATAAGACTAAGCAAATTTGACAAAATTTGGAGCAAAACCTTTCTTGAAAAGAAAATTTATTTAGCAGGTAACTGGCCTAGCTGTGCCTTCAGGTCTTCAATTTTCTTCTTCATAGCTTTATTCCCAGCTCTTAGTTGCATATTTATCCTTCTAATGTACCTGGCCTCTCTGATTGCTGGTACTGTCCATGTGTGAAATTGTGCATGGCCATCAACTACTGAATTCAACTGGTTTTCTAGGGTTTCACTCCCTTTCCACAGAGCTTTACGATAATTTGCATACACGACTGCATGTTCTCTAGCGGCTTTCTTCAATTTGGCAATCTCATATTTAGCTGCTTCTAATTGGCTCTTTATGGCTGCTATATTATCTCCTTGAGATGTGATGACTGTTCTGCTTGTATCTTTTTGCCTAACTTTCCCGATTTCCTCTGTTCTTGGCAGCGCTTTCTTTACTTGCTTCCTTGTAATAGGTCTTCTGGGTTTAAAAATAAATTCTTCACCTGGCTCATCTAATTTAAGCCTTTTTGAGGCCTTAGACTTCTTGGTACCTTCTTGCGGTGACTGTGTCAAATCAATATGGACTGGTTCAGACTGCTCGAATTTAATGGCCTGTAATAAATCATTCAAACTTGCCTTAGACACGGGGCTCTCTTCAACTGCTATGGCTTTACCTTTTTCCTTATTTATCTGGCTTCTTGTCCTTACCCTTGAGACTGCTTCAGATCTGCTTGTTTGAGGTATAGTCTTCTTATCATGACTTTTTTCCTTTGTTGATTGCTGAGGTTGTTCTTGAATGATTAGTGGCTTCACTGGTTTTCTTAGCTGTGACTTGGTTTGCTTTTTAGCTCTTGCTTCTTTTTGGAGCTCAGCTATTGTGAATTCTCTGGCTGGTTGTGGAGTAAGGCCAGTCTTGCTTTGGAATCCAGCCATGAAAATAAACGAATTCCAGTCTCTGCCTATCTTTTGGAGGCCATCTAAAACTAGCAACTTGATCAAACCATGATGAAACAAAGAGGTTTCACAGTCCTCTTTCCTCAGCTGCACCTTATCACACATCTTAATCAAACTGCGAAACAAATAAAAAGGAATGTCTATGGAGACTTTCCCCGTGAAATGCAAAAGCAGTTTGAAATGGTAAGAATAAACCTTATTGTACCTTCCTTCACAGGTCAAATATTTCTATATGCAGGTGAGAAGAAGAACATAATGTTCCTTGACATAATTCCTGGGCACTGCTTTTGTTAAATCTTCGTTTACATATGCCTCCTTTAAAAACTCCTTACAAGGATTCATGTCAAATTTAAAATTTTTAAACCATTCTTCTCGTCCTCTTGGGATCTCTGTCACAGCAGATATTGCTTCTGGAGAAACCTGTACTTCTAACATAGCTACCTTTGAATTTAAACCAGTGAAGTTTAGCGAAAATTCTTTAGTTACTTGCGCATGTCCTCCTTGTAGCTTTTTACAAAAGTTCCAGCACACGGCATCTTTGAACGCTTTCTTCACACCTTCATCCCTCAGTGTTATGTCCAAGCCATCAGGTTCAGTCCTCTGGCATTTACCAGATCTGTGCTCTTTTTTCTCCATTTTTTCTTCGAGATCTTCACACACAAAGTCTAACAACTCTGGTTGAAATGGTGATTCAGCTCCTTTTTAATTCAGCCTCGCTTGAAATCAGCCTCGCTTGAAATTCAAATTCTTTCATTTAAAACGCTTCAATACATAATCAGGCAGATTTGTCACTCATGCAGCACTTACGACTATCATTAAGGTCTATGCACGGTAAAATACCTTGGGAATGATATTTCTGTGCATATCAACAGATCTAGTGGTGGGGTAGTGGCAAATGAGCGTTCAAACGTGATACGAGAGGTACATAAACTGACATGAGTGGACACAACTGGTGACTCACCTAACGGACTTGACATTTCGGGAAAGATTCGTTGCAGAATGCACGAATCCATGATTTCGCAGCGCTGTTAGTTTTAAATTCTAATGATGCGCTGCGAAATGACCTAATCATGACGTGCTGCGAAATTGCTTAACCATAATTGCGCTGCGAAACTGGAAAATGGGATTACGCTGCGAAATCACTAAAGGACACGGTGACTCGGATAAGACAAGATATGACTATGGAACAATGATAGGTGGAGGAGAACCAATGGGAGTCGAGTATGGTTTGAGTTAAAAACTTTTAAAACTCCAAATCCTAAGTGAGGAAAAATAAAATGAAATCAACTTAACACAGACCTTTGTCATCGGACTAGGACAGACAATTATATGCATCAAATTTTTTAGTTCTAAGTGATAACAGTGGCTCCACTTGGGATAGTGTGCTCCTGTAGTACACTAAGAACTCGTAGGTCCAGTGCTTTGTTCAATTTCTGAAAACATAAACAGAGTTGACAAGCATTCCTTTCTAGCTTTGTGGGCCTTCACCTCGGGCTTAAGCTTCCTGTTCAGCTTGTCATTTATTTTCAACAAGAAAGACTAATAAAACGGTTATATACAATGTTTGTGAGACACTTGGCAGAGATTCAATCAATTGTAATGCTTTAGGAACCTGCCATTAACAGGTCCCCCAACATATGGTGTTCCATCAACCTCCTGCAGAATGTAGGTGTTATTCCCATGGAAAGCAGAAATTTGATATGGCCCTTTCCACAAATTTTCAAATTTACCATGTTTACCTTTCTCTTCAATTCTAGCTTCCCATTTCAGCACTTTATCATGAATCTGGAATGTAACCTCTTTGATCTTTTTGTCAAATGCTCTCTTGATCTTGTTCTGGCTTTGTTGATGACTGTCAAACACCTCATTTCTTTTCTCCTGCAAAGCTATTAGCTGATTAATCCTTCGTTGTACAGCATTTGGTTCCTCTTCTAATCCTTGAATCAGCTTCATTACTGGTACTCTGAGAGATGTTGGAAATATAGCCTCTACCCCATATACAAGCTCATATGGTGATGTTCCAATGGACCTTTTTGTGCAAATCCGGTCAGCCCACAAGGCATATTTCAGTTTCAAATGCCAAGCCCTTTTATTTTCTTGCAGCAGCTTCTTAATGATTCTCACAAGACTCTTGTTTGATGACTCAGCTAAACCATTTCCCTGTGGATAATAAGCAGTGGAATGTCCAAGGGAAATGTGATACTGATGACAAAAATTAATCATTCTTTTGGACTTGAAAGCTTGAGCATTATCTGTAATGATCTTGATTGGGCAACCAAATCTTGATAATATATTATTTTCTAAGAAAGAAATAATTACTGAATCATTTGCTTGCCTTGTGGGTATTGCCTCTATCCATTTTGTAAAGTAATCGGTGGTTGTGAGAATCCAGCGATGCTGTCCTGATGAGGGAGGATGGATTTCCCCTATAAAATCTAATCCCCACTGCTGGAAAGGTGCTTCAACATAAATAGGAACCAAGGGCATTGGCATGAGCTTTCTCTTTCCTTCAAACATTTGACATTCATGGCATGTGGCTATCTTTTTATCAATATCTCTAAACATAGTTGGCCAAAAATATCCAGCTCTCAAAACCTTGTTTGCAGTGGCTTTCCAATAGTGATGTCCTCCACAATCCCCTTTATGAAACTCATCAATTACTTTATCAGCTTCTTCTTCAATGAGACAGTTTAATAATATTCCTCCTGCATCTTTCCAAAACAGATTTTGGTCATACACAAAATATCTGAGAGATTTCAACTTGGTAAACCGAGCTTTGGATTTTGAAAGGTTATCAGGAGCTCTATTATGCTGCAAAACAAATGCTATATCCTTATACCATTCTGAGATCAAGAATTTCTCATTTATTTGGACCAACTCTTCTTCATTTTCAGAAATTTCTGAGATTTCTGTGCTTAAATTAATATCAATACAGTCCAGATTTGACTGAGTCAACAATTTGGCTAGGCCTTGACCCTTTACCAACTTGGTGGGTTTGATCTCAATGTCATACTCCAACAGTTTTGCTATCCACTTTCCCCTTTTTCCATTTGGATCAGCTTGTGTAAGAATATCTTTTATAACAGCATTTGGCACGTATGCAACAATGTGAGAGTGCAAAACATAAATCCTGAAATCCTTAATTGCTTTCACCAATGCATAGGCTTGTTTCTCTAAGATATTATATTTCAATTCAGCATTAGCCAACGTCTTGCTAAAGAAAGAAATGGGCTGTTCAGTACCTTGACTTCCTTTTTGCAATAAAACTCCAGCAATTGTGTCTTCAGAAGCAAATGTGAAGATCAGAAACTCCTTGGTAAAATCCGGGCTGATGAGGACTGGTGCTTGAGTAAGTGCTTTCTTAATCTCTTCAAATGATTTCTTTGCTTCAGCTGTCCATTTAAAATCTGCTCCTTTCTTTAACATCTTTGTTATGTTCTTGACCACTTCAGCAAAGTTAGGAATGAATCTTCTAACAAAGTTAACTTTCCCAAGAAAGGATTGAATCTCCTTCTTACTCCTTGGTAAATCTAACTTTTGAATTGCACTAACTCTATTAGGATCAATCCTAATTCCCTCTTCAAAAATAATATGTCCAAGCAGTTTTCCAGAAGTTAAAGCAAAAATACTTTTGGTTGGGTTTAGAGAAATACCAAACCTCCTACACTTCAGTAGGACCCTTTCAAGGTGCTTTAAGTGGTCTTCTTCCTTCTTTGAAAAAACTGTGATATCATCAAAGATAAACCACCACTGATTTGTCCTTTTCTTCAGCAAAAGCAATATCCATTGCTCTCTGGAAAGTTGCTCCTGCATTCATGAGGCCAAAGGGCATTTTTGCATACATGAATGTTCCCCATGGTGTAGTGAAAGCTGTTTTCTCCTGATCATCTGGGTGAACAAGAATCTGATTGTACCCTGAGAAGCCATCAAGCATAGACATCCTTTGTGAACCAACAATGTTTTGCAGAATGAAATCCATTTTGGGGAGAGGGTAATTATCTTTCAATGAAGCTTTGTTTAAGTTCCTGAAGTCTATACAAATTCTGATCTCCCCATTCTTTTTTCTGACTGGTACCAAGTTAGCAAGCCAATTTGAGAATCTGATTGGGACAATAATTTTGGCATCAAAAAGCTTTTTCACTTCTTTTTCAATCAGTGGCATTAGAAGAGGATTAATCCTTCTTAGCTTCTGCTTAAAAGGCTTCTCATTCTGCTTAATAGGGATGGTATGTTGTATGATTGAAGAATCATATTGTTTCAAATCAGCATAGCTCCATGCAAAAACATCAATGAATCTTTTCATCATTTCAACATATTTGGTCTTCATATCAGCTGAAAGGAACTTTGAAATCTTGACTATTTTAGGCACAACTGAGTCACCCAAATTACAGTTTTCTACTTCCTCCTCATTAGCTTGCAATCTTGGTGCTTTGAACACATCATTTTGATCAAATAATTTTTCCAGAGGAATGAGGCCTTTAGGGATTAAGTTGTTTTGTAACTGTAAGACTTCAGAACTTTCCTTTGACTCTATTAACATGTTCTGCTGATCTATCTGATTGTGCTCAAACTCTTCTTTTAATTCAATGAAATTCCTTACATGCTAATCATCCTCAAAAACTTGCCAATTTATGATATTATCCGGTATGACTGGTCTATGACGAACTTCCACTTCATAATTATCAGAAGAGTGCTTAGGAATGATAAATAGGCTGGCTGAAACAACAAGAGAATCTGCAATAGAGTTTTGGTCTCTAGTTTTGATGCTAAAAGAGTAGGTTTGAAATTTTTCTAACATCTCCAACACTAAATTTTTGTATGCTCTCATCCTTGCATCCTTGGTTTGATATGTACCTTCTATTTGTTTAATTACCAATTCAGAATCTCCACAAACAACAATGTTTTTGGCTTTCAACTTTATCAAGGCTTCCAAACCTAAAACTAGAGATTCATACTCAGCCATATTGTTGGTACAATCAAAGTTTAATTTGTATGATAGAAACTTACTTTCTTCAGTTGGACTGGTGATCCAAATCCCAGCTCCTGCCCCTTCTTTTCCTGCTGATCCATCAAAGTACAATGACCAACAGCCCATGATGTCCCTTTCATCTCCTTGCTGCCCTTCTTGACTCTGATTTTCTGCAGGTTTATCTTGTAATTCTCTCCCAACTGATTCATTGAAAAGGATAGCTGAACCAAGACCAGTATCACATGAGTAAATAGGAAAATTCTGAGGCTTTTCTTTGCTGCTCACCATGTAGGCCATCCTTGTTTCGCGGTACAACCTCCTTTGTTCACCAAACACTGGAATGGTAGCATATGTAAGATCCATCTGCATTGTGCCCTTGATTTTTGCTGCCCATGACCTTGAAAGAAGCATTCCAAACTTCAGTGGAATGTCTGCAACAACAATGTCCATAACAGTTGTTTTTGCTGGAATTTGTGTAAGCCCCACAACAACATCTTTTAACAAACCAATGCAATGGACTCTTTTTGAATCAAAGGAAAATAAATCCTTATATGGCCTAGTAATCTCTAACCCAAGTCTTTCCATGATTACCTTAGGCATGAGGTTATGTGATGCCCCCGAATCTAACATAGCATTATGTAGAGTCATGTCATGAATGGTAATGCTTATGTAGAAAGGAGGAAATTCTTCATTTTGTTCATCCTCAAGTCTTGGACCCAAACAGATAATAGGATTATCTTCTTGTACATTTAGGATATCAGCCACTCCTGGTTGTGAATTAAGCATTTCAACGATTTTGCTTCTGTATTTGTCTACCTTGAGAATTTCATTAAAAGGGACTGATATTTTAATTTTTGCAATCTCATTCTCAATATTAAAAACAGAAGTAGTCTTGTCAATTTCTTTGGGAGGAGAAGGAATTTGAATGTCCTTTTTGTCAAGAGGAGGATCATCTTTACCTTCAACTACCTTTGCTTTTTCCTTTTTATCATCAGCTGTCCTTGAGGTATTCTTCTTGAGCTGTGCTTTGTTTGCTGTAATAGGAACATCTCTATTCCTAAGATTATACTGCTTTTGCATCTCAAAGATAGCATGCTGGTAGCCCTTTAAAAAATATGAAGGCTCTTCTTCTGATTTTATCATGCTGGACTCATCATGTTCCTCCTTGGTCAAGAAAATTCCTGACCCTTCTTCATCAAAACAATGAATTGATTCCTCAGGGACTTCAGGTTCATCCTCTTCATCTACCAAATTTTGCTGGAAAGGAGGTCTCACTGGAGGATCTGCCTGCTGATTTCGGTTGTCTCTTGGCCTTTGCTGATTCTGAGGTCTTCTGAACTGAGGGTTCCTGAATTGAGGTTCTTGCTGTGCTGGAGGAGCAGAAGCATTCCCAAGAGCTAATCTGTCCATCAATTTCTCCATGGTTTTCATCATTGTTTCAAACTTGTCTTCTTGAGCAGATGTAGAAGGCTTCTCTTCCTCCTTCAACTTAGACTTTGCCATCTTTGATTTCTTAGCAGCAAGCATATTCACCTCTACCTTAATTGCATCATTTTGCATGTCAGCAAGAGAGGCAGACTCCCTTTCTCTGAGTAAAAGAGAAAAATCTGAATCAAATGATTCAGCATATCTCAACTGTGCCAAAGCTCCAGGAGGTTTCAAATGAGCTGGAATAGAATTATATATTTTGTTAAACCTCTTAGAGAAATTTTGAACAGTTTCCTCTGGAGCTCTCCTAAGATTGTTATATTCAGTAAGGGCTTGGACAGGGTTGGTTTTGTTTCCCCATTTCCTTAGAAAGTTGTCTTCAAACTCTACCCAACTATGAATGCTTCCGGCTCTAAGGGCTTTAAACCATTTTCTGACTTCCCCAATGAAAGTTTGAGCAAACAATCTTAGTTTTACATCTTCATCATCCACTTCTTCCCTGTCAACAAAATCATTGAACCTATCCACATGTTCCTCTGCTGTAATATCTTCATCACCTCCCCATGTTGGAATCCTAGCAGCATATTTGCTAGGAAGATCATGTAAAACAGCAGGGAGAGCTAGAGGAGCATACCTAGCAGGTATAGCCATAATGAATGGAGGAGCAGTGACAACAGGTATTGTATGACCAGTGAGAGCAGAACTAGTGTGAGATAGTGTCTGAGGACTATTTGGACTAACAGAGGCAGAAGATAAAGTATTGGTACGAAAAGGGCTATTTGGACTTTGCAAACCACTGACAAAAGAACTCCAATTTGGGAGAGGTAAACCAGTTTTAGATTTGAGCAAAACTTCAAAAGGATCAAGCTCTTTGAGCTGATTTAAGTCCTCTTCCTCTAATAGCAATTCTGAAGTAACAACCTCCAAAAACTCTTCCTTATCTTTTTGTGACACTAAAGATGAAGTATCAATGCCTCTTTTTTGTAAATCTAAAATAATTCCAATAAGCTCTTCTTCGTTCTCAGACCTCAACAATACATCATGAATTTTATCATCAACAATTTTATCTTCAGGACTTCTAGAAAATTCAGGGAACAAAGATTTTGATATGGATGAAGTACCTGGTATATCAAAAAATCTTTGCCTGCTCCTTGAGATAATGTTGGGATTATCCACAGGACTAGGTGGATTTGGGTCAGGATTACTCCTTGTATATCTTCCTCTCGAAGCCACCTTTTTAACTTTAAGATTGAATGGAGTCACCAAGGTAGAATGCAGCCTCGAAAACCTTCTGAGCTCCTGCTACCTTCAGAATTTCAGCTTCATAATTTCGGGAATGAGTAATCTTCAGACTCCTGGCAGACGGACCAAAATGTTATCTCAAAATCAGACCCCGGAAGGCTGCAGACCAGGAAGGCTTCAAGTAACTGTTTCAAACCAATCTTTTGACTAAGGCTTAGCCTCCTTAGCCTGAGAGGGCTCTCTCATAGGGTTATTGATTTTGATTAGGAATAAGATGGCTAACTCTTGTGAAATAACAGTGATAAAAATGAATGCTGGAAATACATTAAACAAGTTTCCATTGGGCCTATGGAGTCAATAACACCTCAATAAACAATGATACTGCCTTTACATAGAAGTCAGGGCATTTAGCATTTGGATGTTCAGAACACAACTCATATAAAACCACAGTTCATAAATGCATACAGGAAATCAGAGCACAATCAGTGAATTTTGAGTGATTACACATCTATGCAACTGTAAAAGACATTAAGGAAAGAATAAAATCACACATTCTGAACATGGAAATCCTTCATGAATCCTGAGAAGAAAAGCAGCCAAATTATATTACTGAAACTCTGTCTTTACATAAGCCAAAACAGTACTCTGTTATAAAATTTCCAACCCTCATTACATTGTTGTTTCAGCTATATATAGAATCCTTATTCTAACTAATTCTAGATTCCTCCTCCAGCATGAGGGGAATTCGATAACTACCTCTAATGACACCTATCAGCTATTTAACTAACTAATAAATACAATAAAGTGCTGACTGGAGTTTTTAAAGAGTTCTAAATTAACTATGACTCTAACTCCATTTTCCATGCATAATGGCTTCTCTTTGTTCTTTGACACCTGGTCCTCTTTCGATTTGGCTGAGCTGGATGTTTAATACTCCATATTGACTTTGAACGCTGAGTCTTTTAACTGCTCAGAAGTATTAGGAGATTTCCCTTGCTTCTCGGCTCCAGTTTTCCTCAAAATGCTCGAATGTACAGAAGCATGTTTTCTAGCCTTTAATAACCCAAAATATGGAACACTGCCACGTTCTTGATGTGTTGTAAGCTGCATCGATGGACATGTGTGCAGGTAAAAGTTCCTTGTATGCAAATCGTTTGATACCTCTTGAACGGTGATAAAGGGACTTTACAACAGAAATTTAAAATTGGGTCGAAATATTCCACCTTTTTAAAGCATCCACCTGTCTTGATCTGATTGACTATTGTTGTTCCAGCTGATGTCTTGCATACCCTTTTGGCGTTTCCCTTTCAAAATTCCCGCTCATAATACAAAACTGCCTGTCTGTGTTAAAATCATCACCTACAGCAGTTTCGTAGCGCGCTACGAAACTGCTGAATTATTTGAAACAACTTGCCTTTGATCCGAGATCTTTATCACCCAAACATTTGATTGCCAAAAACTCCCTTCAACTTTTCATATGTATAACAGGGATGTACATTTCTTCAGAACAATAAGACTAAGCAAATTTGACAAAATTTGGAGCAAAACCTTTCTTGAAAAGAAAATTTATTTAGCAGGTAACTGGCCTGGCTGTGCCTTCAGGTCTTCAATTTTCTTCTTCATAGCTTTATTCCCAGCTCTTAGTTGCATATTTATCCTTCTAATGTACCTGGCATCTCTGATTGCTGGTACTGTCCATGTGTGAAATTGTGCATGGCCATCAACTACTGAATTCAACTGGTTTTCTAGGGTTTCACTCCCTTTCCACAGAGCTTTACGATAATTTGCATACACGACTGCATGTTCTCTAGCGGCTTTCTTCAATTTGGCAATCTCATATTTAGCTGCTTCTAATTGGCTCTTTATGGCTGCTATATTATCTCCTTGAGATGTGATGACTGTTCTGCTTGTATCTTTTTGCCTAACTTTCCCGGTTTCCTCTGTTCTTGGCAGCGCTTCCTTTACTTGCTTCCTTGTAATAGGTCTTCTGGGTTTAAAAATAAATTCTTCACCTGGCTCATCGAATTTAAGCCTTTTTGAGGCCTTAGACTTCTTGGTACCTTCTTGCAGTGATTGTGTCAAATCAATATGGACTGGTTCAGACTGCTCGAATTCAATGGCCTGTAATAAATCATTCAAACTTGCCTTAGACACTGGGCTCTCTTCAACTGCTATGGCTTTACCTTTTTCCTTATTTATCTGGCTTCTTGTCCTTACCCTTGAGACTGCTTCAGATCTGCTTGTTTGAGGTATAGTCTTCTTATCATGAGCTTTTTCCTTTGTTGATTGCTGAGGTTGTTCTTGAATGATTAGTGGCTTCACTGGTTTTCTTAGCTGTGACTTGGTTTGCTTTTTAGCTCTTTCTTCTTTTTGGAGCTCAGCTATTGTGAATTCTCTGGATGGTTGTGGAGTAAGGCCAGTCTTGCTTTGGAATCCAGCCATGAAAATAAACGAATTCCAGTCTCTGCCTATCTTTTGGAGGCCATCTAAAACTAGCAACTTGATCAAACCATGATGAAACAAAGAGGTTTCACAGTCCTCTTTCCTCAGCTGCACCTTATCACACATCTTACTCAAACTGCGAAACAAATAAAAAGGAATGTCTATGGAGACTTTCCCCGTGAAATGTAAAAGCAGTTTGAAATGGTAAGAATAAACCTTATTGTACCTTCCTTCACAGGTCAAATATTTCTGTATGCAGGTGAGAAGAAGAGCATAATGTTCCTTGACATAATTCCTGGGCACTGCTTTTGTTAAATCTTTGTTTACATATGCCTCATTTAAAAACTCCTTACAAGGATTCATGTCAAATTTAAAATTTTTAAACCATTCTTCTCGTCCTCTTGGGATCTCTGTCACAGCAGATATTGCTTATGGAGAAACCTGTACTTCTAACATGGCTACCTTTGAATTTAAACCAGTGAAGTTTAGCGCAAATTCTTTAGTTACCTGCGCATGTCCTCCTTGTAGCTTTTTACAAAAGTTCCAGCACCCGACATCTTTGAACGCTTTCTTCACACCTTCATCCCTCAGTGTTATGTCCAAGCCGTCAGGTTCAGTCCTCTGGCATTTACCGGATCTATGCTCTTTTTTCTCCATTTTTTCTTCGAGATCTTCACACACAAAGTCTAATAGCTCTGGTTGAAATGGTGATTCATCTCCTTTTTAATTCAGCCTCGCTTGAAATCAGCCTCGCTTGAAATTCAAATTCTTTCATTTAAAACGCTTCAATACATAATCAGGCAGATTTGTCACTCATGCAGCACTTACGACTTTCATTAAGGTATATGCATGGTAAAATCCCTTGGGAATGATATTTCTGTGCATATCAACAGATCTAGTGGTGGGGTAGTGGCAAATGAGCGTTCAAACGTGATACGAGAGGTACATAAACTGACATGAGTGGACACAACTGGTGACTCACCTAATGGACTTGACATTTCGGGAAAGATTCGCTGCGGAATGCACGAATCCATGATTTCGCAGCGCTGTTAGTTTTAAATTCTAATGATGCGCTGCGAAACGGCCTAATCATGACGCGCTGCGAAATTGCTTAACCATAATTGCGCTGCGAAACTGGAAAATGGGATTACACTGCGAAATCACTAAAAGACACGGTGACTCGGATAAGACAAGATATGACTATGGAACAATGATAGGTGGAGGAGAACCAATGGGAGTCGAGTATGGTTTGAGTTAAAAACTTTTAAAACTCCAAATCCTAAGTGAGGAAAAATAAAATGAAATCAACTTAACACAGACCTTTGTCATCGGACTAGGACAGACAATTATATGCATCAAATTTTTTAGTTCTAAGTGATAACACATCCATTAAAGGTGAAATTGGAAACATGCTGTAAGACTTCAAGAGTGAGATGTTGCAGACTCTTTCCATGCAAATGGATACCTTACATATCAAAAGAAAACAAGAGGAAGTAGAGAGGCTTTGGCCATTTTTTGCCTTAGATGCACAAGGAGGCATCCTGGGAATGAATGCCCATTGAACTCTATAGAGGTTTGTTTAGTCTATGAAGAAGACCATTCTACAGATAAGTGCCCTTCCTTTCTCATATTTAAAGCTGTATACCAAGGGACCGAAGGATTCACTGAACATATCTATTACATAAACCAAAGGAGGTAGCATGGACCTGGATCATAGCAATAGGGGATGCAAGGGACATCTCAGGTCTACTACGACCCCAAACAAGTCACCTTCATACCTTCTTGGGGCCCCCCTGCTCAGCCTTTCTGGTCCATGCCTCCTCCTTGGTCCTTTGCATCTCAATATCATGCCCAACTAGCAACCCATTCATTTCAATCCTATGCTCAGTTGCAACCTCAGTGGAATGCATCTCATCAGGGGTGGAGGCCCCAATATAACTCTCTTCCCACTCTTCTACCTCCACCACCTGCCCAACCACAACCGTTACCTTCTGCTCCACCAAGGCAACCCCAGATGCCTGCCTAGCCAAATCCAAACCTGAACAACAGACAGGCTCAACAAGTGTATAGTGGAGAACCATCATGCCCAACTTATGTTGTGGAGATTCAAGAAATTAACTTGTGTTCTGGGAAATTTCTCCTAGATAGCCAACCTCCACCCAAGGAGGTTGAGGAAGATGAAAATGAAAGTGAACCTAAAGCAAATCCACCATTTCTTGAGAGACTATGCATGCCAATCCAGCCTACCCCAGAAGAGACTGAACTCCTCAAAGAATTGAAACATTTATGTGTGAAGATACCACTTCTCCAAGCCATAAAAGATGTGCCTATCTATAATAGGTTGATCAAAGAGAAGTGCTTTAGGAATCCAAGAAGGCGCAAGAGAGATGCCCCAATCATCAATGTCATAAGACAACTGTCTGACCTGATGTTGGGGCAGATAATCTATCCAAAATATATGGACCCTGGAAGCTCAATAGTAATTTCCACATCAATGGCACAATGATCCCACATACCTTTATTGATCTGGGAGCTGCCATTAATGTGATGACAAAGGACACAATGCTCAAACTTAACCTCCAAGGCTCCTTAAGGAAGACCACAATAGCATTGCAACTAGCAGACTGCTCCACAGTGACCCCTGAGGGGATTGTGGAAGCTGTGATGGTATCCATTGATTCTTGGGAGTACCCTATTGATTTCTTAGTTTTCCAGCCAAGGGCAAAGCTCAGTTGGTATTCTCTCATTCTGGGAAGACCCTGGTTGGCTACAGCCGATGCCTACATCAGCTGCCGAGCTAGGAACATGACCATAAAGAATGGGCACATGTCTAAGCAGTTAACCCTATATCTGCCTGCCCAACCCTTGCTAGAACATGATCTACCTCTCTGGTTGGAGGAGGAGGATGAGGATGAAGTTTATTATGCACCACTTTGCACATTAGGAATCGCCATGGGGGGAAACCACAAGATGAGGATGATGTGATTGAAAATTTGATTCAGAATCCACCCCCCAGAGTATCACCATTAGAAGACATAGTAAGAGAAACCCAAAAAAACCGCTCAATTGATCTCTGTGTGGCCGTCCCCACTTCTCTCTGTGTTAGAAAAATAGAGTTCAACCCAAGAAGAACATTGAAAATCAATCCATACCTATCTACTTCCCAAGAGAAGGAGCTATGCAATATATTGAGAAAACATCTAGATGCCTTCGCTTGGAGTTATAAGGAGATGAAGGGAGTGCACCCTTCAGTATGTACTCATCATATATACATCAAGGAAGATTGCAAGCCAGTCAGGCAGCCTCAAAGGAGGATGAACCCAACACTTAAAGATATTGTTAAGGAAGAACTGTAGAAATTACTTGATGCAGGATTCATCTATCCCATCTCTGACAGTGAATGGGTCTCTCCTTTGGTGCTAGTGCTAAAGAAAAATGGTGAGTGGAGAATCTGTGTCAACTATTGGGAATTGAACAAAGCCACTAAAAAGGACCATTTTCCTTTACCTTCCATAGATCAAGTGTTAGATGGTCTGGCAAGGAAAAAGTTTTTCTCCTTCCTAGATGGGTTTAGCGGGTACAATCAGATTCAAATCAGCCCAGAAGACTAAGATAAGACCACTTTCACTTGTCCTTGGGGTACCTTTGCATATCGAGACCTTCCTTTTGGTTTGTGAAATGCTCCAGCCACTTTCCAAAGAGCGGTATTGAGTATATTTTCTGAATTGGTTCATGATGCAATAGAAATATACATGGATGATTTTACTCCTTATGGCTCCGAATTTCAAGAAGCTTTATCTAACCTAGGAAAAGTTCTAGATAAGTGTATTGAGATGAACCTGTCCCTCAGTCCAAAAAAATGTGAATTTTTGATGATTGAAGGGACCATTCTAAGTCATGCAATATGTTAACAAGGACTGCAGGTGGACCCCAACAAAATTGCCATCACCAAAAGGGTCCCATCTCCTCAAAAGGTGAGAAATGTCAGAAGTTTACTAGGTTTAGCTAGATATTACAGGAGATTCATTAAGGACTTCAGCAAGGTAGCCTCTCCTTTTTTTGGCCTCCTAGGCAAAGATGTTGAATTCATATGGTCGGAAAACTGTCAAGAAGCCCTAGATATCTTGAAGAGAAAGCTAGTGACTACCCCAGTTCTCAGAGGCCCAAACTAGGCCCTACCCTTTCACATTCAGACAAATGCCTCGAACAAAGCAATAGGAGCAGCCTTAGGAAAAATTGATGAAAATTTATCATATGCCATATACTTTATAAGCAAAAACTTGTCAAAGGCAGAATTAAACTATACAGTGATCGAGAAGGAACTCCTAGTTGTTGCACATTCCTTAGAAAAATTCATACATTATATCACAGGCTATGAAACCTTTGTGCACAATGATCATGCTGCAATTAGATATTTTTTTTTTCTCGATAAGACTAATTCTATTAAGCAGTAAAATATTGTACAAGAGGATACATTCCAGAGATGCAGGATACCGGCAACTGGAAATGATAGGACTATCAACCTCGGTTCCGGGAAATGAGATAAGAAAGCAAGGAGCTACAACTAGTTACTGAAAGCTTAAGAAGCATTGAATGCTACCCAGAAAGAGTAGGGGTTTCAACACGAAGCTTTTTCCCTTTCCTTCTTTTAACTTCAACCCAACCACTTTGGGGTGGATGGGCGATTACAACTTGCAGATTGGGGTCCTCCACAGGGGAGCCCTCCTTTTCTGAGTCCGAGGTAGAGGACAAATGGACACGTTTCTGAGCAATGGCTGGATCAGAGGAAGGCGCCAGGCCCTTGGTGGAAGGCGCCATAGAATGAGGGGCCTGATTCAATTCTTCATCGCTATCTTCATCTTCAGAACTGGAGGAATCAGAATCCCCGAATGGAGGAGGAGAGCATGGAGCCCATCGTTTGGATTTGGGCTTGGAGTCGTTGGCCTTGTTCTTTTTTTCCGGGCGAGATGGGCAAGTATTCTGCAAATGCCCAGATTGTTGGCAATGGCGGCACCGAAAAGTAGTGTTCTCGTAATCCAGCGTCTGGGTCCAGACAAAGTCATTTATCTTGAGATTGATTTGTTCTGGAAGACCTTTGCTCAGGTCTAACTCCACACACACTCTTGCATATGAGTAGAGGCCTTTGGATTCCCTCCAAAAATCTCCATGGATGAAGCTGCCCAATGTGTCTCCTATAGCTCTGAAGACATGAGTATTCCATAGATGAGCAAGTAAGTTTGGAAGCCGAATCCATACCGGTGTCTTGGTAATGACTGTAGTGGCTGGATCAAAATCTGGAAACCAGGGAGTCAAAAAAAGCCCTGCAGTTCCCATGAACCAAGGGCCCTCTGCAAAGGCCTTTTCATAGTGCTTAATGTTATCAAAGAGAACAATGAAATAACCTTTCAAGCAAAAAAAGATCTTACAATGATGTGTCCAGTTTGCATGGATCCATGCATAGAGATCCTGAGATCGAGGCCACAGTCCATTAAATCTGAAAATGATGGCTCTTTCTGCAAATTTTTGATGCTGGGAAGCCAGATCTTCATGCATGAGTTCAACAGAAGGAACTTCTTCAATTTTTTCAACCAAGAAGGCCTTAGATTTAAGGGCGTCCGGGGGTTTGGGGTTCTCGGAGTGAACTGCATCCTTGTATGAGAAAGGCCGAGTAGAGGAAGATTGTCCCGCTGCACCTCCTCTCAAACGAAGGGTAGCCACCACCGAGCTGTTCCTGGAAATGCTGTAAGTAGAGAGGGATAGAGGGTTTTCAAGTTGTTTACCTTGAAAGAGAAGTCGCAGAAGGCTAGATGGGATCCCCATTCTGCGCTCTAGATTCAGTATGAGGTCCTGCACCAGATCTGAAGGGCGAATTCATTGCATGATGGTTCTGCCTGCAGGCTGAGTAATCTGGATCTGAAAGGAATCAGATAAGGGCTTTGACCCCATGCAGATCTCTGTATCTGGCCAGAACATGGGTTTTTCTGCCTTCTGGATGACCAGATCTGGCAGATCTTTGTCCGATCTGACTCTGAGACTGCGATTCGGATAGCAAGTGAATGCCCCAGATCCATGCAGAGACCCTGCGGATGAATCATTTTTCGGCTCTCTCTTGCTTGATTCCAAGGACGGCATGGAAGGTAGCAAAGCCAGAGCCTTGGCCTTGGGATCTTTAAGCTCCTGTTGCGGACCGACAGCCCACATCGGCTTGGACCCATCGCCTCCAACGCCGACGCTCTTCAGATGTCCAAGGAATTTGGGCTCCATTTCGAAGAAAGTATTAACCAGAACTCCACCCGCCATCCGCGTGCAATCCATATGCCGACTGAGTGCCGCCGTCACAAAGTCTGGTAACGCCATGCTGCCGACGCCATCGCCGATCTCCGGTAGCGACCGCGTGGACTCTGCATCCCAGAACATGGCCTCGAAGCAGAGCCACATGTGCGCGCTCATGGGATTAAAAGTAAACGACCGGACGCCGAATTCCGCCGCCACTCGGGCGGACCAGCCCATGAACAGATCGTAGATGAGAACCAGGTGATCGGGAGGCTGCAGGCCCCTGGATTCGTAGTACTCGCGGCCGGTCAGCTCCGCCATGAGAGCCTCCAAGGGTTTCCGGAATATCAAGATCTTGGAGCGCTGCAATTAGATATTTAATGAACAAACCAAATGTAAATTCTCACATTATTAGATGGTTGCTTTTACTACAACAGTTTGATTTTCCCATTATTGATAAGCCTGTTAAAGAGAATGTTGTTGCTGACTTTTTTCTAGAGTAAATTTGCCTACAGGTGAAGAAGGGATGGTGGATGACCAAATGCCAGATGAACACCTATTTTCTATATTAGTACTCTCTCCATGGTTTGCTGATATAGCAAACTACTTGGTTTCAACACAGTTCCCTGTTGGAAATAATACTGAGAGGGGGGGTGAATCAGTATTATTAAGCAATTTAATAAATCTTCCTTATTTGATCTTTGAATTATTTTTGCATGTCAGTACCATAAAATAATGAGCATGAAAAATAGATAATCACACCAAAGAATACAAGATGTAAGGTGGAAACCCAATGTGGGTGAAAACCACCTGCTGCAATATGTCTCTATCTTCTTTCAATTTAGAAACTTCTTTTACAATGATTTTGTACTGGTGCAGTCCTTTACCAGTACGCAGGCTGCAACCTGCAGAGAGCTACAACTCTCTCTCTTTCTCGTTTTCCAGTCTACTCCTGGAAGGGAGCTACAACCCCCTACTTCTTTTCATAAAGCATCAGATGATCAACAAGTACATAACAGATATAGACCACTACAGATATCAGATCAGCAATAACAGAAACAACCCAGAACACCTTATCAGCAGAGAAATTCAATCAACAGAACATCTTAAAACAAAGACGCAGTTTTTCTTTCTGTGGCCTGCGGCCAGACGCCGTTAACTTTCTGCTACTCTGCGTCCACACGCAGATATCCTTCTGCTCCGCTGCGTGCCCACGCACTGTTCCTGTGACTGCTCTGCGTTCTGCTGCTTCAGGGACGCACCCAAAGATACTATCGTGCCACGTCTTTTGCTGCAGAGACGCACCTGAAGACATTATCGCGCCGCGTCCTCCTGCTTCAGAGACGCACCTGAACCTTTATCGCCCTGCGTCCCCACGCAGGTCTTTCTCTACTATACTGCGTCTCGGCGCACCTACCCTTTATAGTATCAGCGTCCCGGCGCACTTGCCGTTTACAGTACCAGCGTCCCGGCGCACTTTCCCTTCACTGAACCTGCGACCCTTCAGATTTAAATGATATGAAGACTTCAGAACAAACCCAAACAGTCAGATCTACAGATCTGATCATGCGCCATAGAGATCACAGTCCATTAGAAGATTCGCCTTCTTAGATCTGGACTAGATCTCACTAAATAAGATATTCAACCCAAGACTCTTGCTCAATCCAAATGAACACCTTTGCTTTATATAGGCAAGCTCCTCCCCAAAACATGGAACAATACCACGAGCCGACACCATAGAAACACAAAACCGTCGGCTAGATACCACACAAGAAACCCCCACGTGCCTTGAAATGTGTGCACTGGGTAGACGCACCCCCTGAACGGCTGGCCGGCGTCCCTGGACGCGGGTTCTGCATGGTATACCTACGGGGACGCACTTTCTGAACCGATTGTCTGCGTCCTTCTTAATTTTCAACAAACTGAGAGCCTTACCACTGGAGTTGCCATCAAGTACAACATCTGTAACGTACAGTCATACCAGAAAACATAATGCCAACAATCTCCCCCTTTGGACTTGATGGCAACCTCACAAACTTCAGCTTCATTCTCCCCCTTTGACATCAAGGGCAAAGGGTATGCTCCCCCTAAGCTCATGCTCCCCCTGAATAGGAACCAGATCTGCAGCAACGCACCACCATGAAAGAGATAGAGACATATTGCAGCTATTTCCAAGATCTCCTTCTCCATAATGCCAAGAATGCATTATGTGCTCCCCCTGAGCCTGTACCACAAATAAGAAGAGGTTCAACAAGATGATGCATCAACAACCCCCAGCTTTTGCCTGAGGTATTCAAACGTGTCCCTGGGCAATGGTTTGGTAAGAATATCAGCAACTTGTTCCTTGGAAGGAACATACTCCAACTTGACTTTCTGTTCAAGCACTTGTTCCCGGAGAAAATGGTACTTGATTGGTATGTGCTTGGTTTTTGAATGCATAACCGGATTCTTTGAGATGCTGATTGCACTTGTGTTATCACATAAGATGGGGATAGGTGGTGTACAAGTGATTTGAAAATCTTGCAAAGTCTGCATCATCCAAAGGAGTTGAGTGCAACAAGATGCAGCAGCAACATATTCCGCTTCAGCTGTAGACAAGGCAATCAAACTCTGTTTCTTGCTGAACCAAGATACCAGTCTGGAACCCATAAAGAACGCACCACCACTTGTGCTTTTCCTGTCATCCACGCTTCCGGCCCAATCTGCATCTGTATAAGCATGAAGAGTAAGATCTGTATCTCTAGGATACCATAAGCCATAATTTTGAGTCCCTTGAAGATATTTGAAAATTCTCTTTACTGCCTGAAGATGAGTCTCCTTTGGATTTGCCTGAAATCTTCCAACTATTCCAACTGCATGCATGATGTCCGGTCGGGTACCTGTCAAATATAGTAAACTTCCAATCATAGATCTGTAGGTTGGTTGATGTACTGCTGCAGATTCATCATTTGCACTGAGACTACATCCTGTGACCATGGGTGTACATACTGGTTTTGCATCTTCCATGCCATATTTCTTCAAAATCTGCTTGAGATACTTGGTTTGAGATAAAAAGATTCCTCCTTCCTTTTGTTGGATTTGCAAACCAAGGAAATATGTCAGTTCTCCTAGCAAGGACATTTCAAATTCTTTCTGCATGACCGAGGCAAAGCTTTGACTCATAGCTTCTTCATTGCTGCCAAAAATAATGTCATCTACATACACAACAAGTATTAGTAATTTGTCATTTTCAATTTTTATATATAGATTGCTATCTGCTGAACCTTTTGAGAAGCCTTGTTGATGAAGATATTTGTCCAACCGGTAGTACCAAGCCCTTGGAGCTTGTTTGAGACCATAGAGAGCCTTTTTCAATCGGCATACAAGATTTGGATCATTTCCAAGAATGAACCCATCTGGCTGTTCAATGTACACTTCTTCTTCCAAGTCTCCATTCAGAAAGGCTGATTTCACATCCATTTGAAATACTTTGAAGTTTTGAAAACTTGAGAGAGCAAGGAACATTCGGATGGCCTCAAGTCTTGCAACAGGAGTAAAAGTTTCTTCAAAGTCTATTCCTTCTTGCTGCGCATACCCTTTACAAACAAGTCTGGCTTTGTTTCTAATTACTTCTCCATTTTCATTCAATTTATTTTTGAAGACCCATTTTGTTCCGATAACATTCTTATCCTTTGGTCTAGGAACCAGCTCCCAAGTGTTGTTCTTTTCGATTTGCTCAAGTTCTTCATCCATTGCTTTCACCCAACATTCATCTTTGCATGCTTCTTTCACATTTTGTGGTTCAGTAGAGGAGAGTAATGCCAAATAGCTTGAGGTTTCTGCAACTGTTCTTCTTGTTTGTACACCTGCTTCTTTCTGCCCCACAATCTGAGATTCTGGATGATTCTTCTGAACATATCTGGATGGAGTTTTCTCTTCTATTCTTGTCTGCTCCTCTGGTTCTTCTTGAGGTTCTCCTTGGGGTTCTTCTTCTTCATCATTCTGTCTTTGAGGGTAGCCTTCATCTTCTTCTATATCTTCATGATGTACTTGCCTAGGAATATATCCCTTCTCATCAACCACTACATCAATGCTGTCAACAATTCTGCCAAGTCTTTTATTGTAGCATTTGTATGCTTTGCTATGTGGAGAATAGCCAAGAAGAATGCCTTCATCTGCTCTAGGTTCAAGTTTGCCAAGCTGCTCATCAGTATTCTTGATATAGCATTTGCTCCCAAAGATTTTGAAGTGCTTTACCGAAGGAGTTTTACCACTCCAGAGCTCATGAGGAGTTTGAGTGCTGTTCACCCGGACATTTGTCTTGTTGAGAATAATAACCGCAGCATGTGCAACTTCACCCCAGAAAGTTGCGGGAGTTCCTGATTCATCAAGCATAGCACGAGCCATTTGTTGGATTGTTCTGTTCATTCTTTCAACAACTCCATTTTGCTGAGGAGTTCTAGCTGTAGAGAATTCTCTCCTTATCCCATGTTCATCACAGAAATCGAAAAATTCATTTGAAGTAAATTCCCCACCTCTGTCGGATCTGAGGCACTTAATTTTGTGACCTGATTCATTTTCAACCAAGGCTTTGAAGGTCTTGAATTTTTCGAATGCTTCATCTTTGTGCTTCATAATTCCTAACCAGACAAACCTGGAGAAATCGTCAATAAATAATATCAAGTATTCCTCTCCTCTAGGTGTTCTTTTCCTGAATGGACCACATGTATCTGTATGTACTAGCTCAAGAGGCATGCTAGCTGATCCCTCTTTCTCTGGAAAGTTAGTCCTGGTTTGTTTTCCAAACTGACATGATCTGCATATGGTGTTGTCAGGAATTTTGATATCTGGAAGATCGCGAACTGCCTGATATTTGCATGCTTTCCTTATTTGTGAGAAGCTTAGATGTCCCAACCTTCGATGCCATAACCAGTGCTCTTCATCCTTGCTAAGATAGCATTGTTGTTCTCCTTCTTCAAATATGTACAGATTATTTGGAGTTCTTTTGCCTTTGAGTACTGTTTTACCTGTATCAAGATCACGAACAAGACATCCATTCGATCTGAAAATAACCTCGGTTTTTTGATCACACATCTGGCTGACACTTAGAAGATTATGCTTCAATCCATCAACATACAAAACATTTCCAGCCTTGACCTTTTCTTTCAAAGGAGCAATACCTTTTCCTTTTATAGTTGCAGGAGTATCATTTCCAAAAGAAACTTTCTTTCCCTTTTCTAAAGTAGAATAAGATTCAAGTTTTTCTTTATCACCTGTCATATGTTTCGAGCATCCACTGTCAATGTACCATAGATTTTCCTGTCCTTCTGGATAAAATGCTATCCCACATCTTTCTGTTTGAGGTTCCTTTATTCTCCATGTTTTGGTGCTTGTGGCTTGTTCCTTTTTCTCCTGAAACCTGCTCCTGCATTCAGAGTCTTCATGACCAAAATTATTGTAGATAGAACATTCAACTTCATTTTCAAGAACCGAAAAGTTGTTATAGGTCCCTTTTGTAATCCCTGTCATACTTCTTTGTTTTTTAGCTTCCCTAGTCATGATTGTTTTATATGCAACACATTGAGCTGCTTTGTGACCAAAGTTATGGCAAGAAAAGCATTGTCCATTGAAGAAGCTTCTGCGGTTATTGAATCTACCAGCCAATTGATTGTAATTTCTATTTTCATCTATTCTTGAACCAAACTGAGAAGATTTTACCTGTGGCTGGTTGTAGCTTTTGTTCACCCTTAAGATGGATTGTCCCTGATAGTTTCTGTTTGTAATTCATCCCTGCTTTATCTGATTATCTTCATTGTTCTTCTGCTCATTTCTTCTTGCTGCATCAAGATAACTTTTTGAGGTGGATGCTTGAGAAGTTTCTCCATTATAGCCCAAACCTGTCTTGTTTAGAGGAGACCACTGCACATTGATAATCTCATCCAAAGTTTCAGATCCTTTGACAAACTTAAGATTAATAGCTTTTGTTTTCTCAATTTCTTTTCTGAGACCAACAATTTCACCTTCTAGTTTTTCAAGATGTTTTTCCTTTTCATCAATTTGAAATTGCAAAGTATCAATGATCACATTCTTTTCTTCTATGCATCTCTTGAGTCTAGTAATTTCATCATAGAGATTATCCACATCTACAGCATCCTCATAATCATCATCTTCAAATGCCATTAACAGCTTATATTTATTACCTTGTTCATCTTCATCACTGTTTGATAAGCCATCACTATCTTCATGGGTGTAGTAGCTTTTCTTATTTGCACTTTGTTTCTTGTTCCATTTAGCAGGTTCTTTTCCTTTATCCTTATAAGGACATTTTGCAGCATAATGACCTACTCTACCACAAGCAAAGAATTTGAAAGGTAGCTTACCTCTGAACCTTCCAGAACCCCTTTGAAGATTTCTGACAAAATTTGATTCTTCTTCCTCTTCTTCTGGAACATGGCTTGCTTCATAGTAATATTCTTTGCCTGATGCCTTAAAAGCAGCTTCCCTTCTGTCTGATGGACCTCCCTTTCTCATTTCATAAGCAGTTAGAATTCCATGTAGCTGAGACATAGTGAGAACACGGAGATTTTCCTTTTCTTCTATTGCAGATACTTTAGATTCAAACTTGGGGGATAATGATCTTAGAATCTTTTGAACTACTATAGTCTCTTTTATTTCTTCACCCAAATTTTTCATACAATTAACAATCTCATCTACCCGAAGAAAATAATTAGCCACACTTTCATCATTATACATCTTGAGAGTCTCATATTGAATCCTGAGAGTTTGAAGTTTAGCTTGTTTTACCTGTTCATCTCCTTCATAGCTAGTGATCATTTTGTCCCATATCTCTTTTGCTGATTTGAAGTGCATGACCTTCATGAATTCTGTTTGGGATATACTTCCTAATAGAGTACTGACTGCTTTTGCATTTGTTTCATACTTCTTTTTCTCAGCTGGATCTGTAGGAGTAGCTGAAGGAAAAGCATAGCCTGTTTCTACAATGTTCCAAACTTCTGTACCAAGAGATTGAAGATATGCAGTAACTCTTACCTTCCAATAATTGAAATTTGTCCCATCAAAAATAGGTGGCCTGATTGATGCTTCTTTCTCGTAGTTGCTCATGATGAACGATCTACCTTCAAGCGATCAAGCTTCTCTGAAGGACCTGCTCTGATACCAATTGTTGGAAATAATACTGAGAGGGGGGGTGAATCAGTATTATTAAGCAATTTAATAAATCTTCCTTATTTGATCTTTGAATTATTTTTGCATGTCAGTACCATAAAATAATGAGCATGAAAAACAGATAATCACACCAAAGAATACAAGATGTAAGGTGGAAACCCAATGTGGGTGAAAACCACCTGCTGCAATATGTCTCTATCTTCTTTCAATTTAGAAACTTCTTTTACAATGATTTTGTACTGGTGCAGTCCTTTACCAGTACGCAGGCTGCAACCTGCAGAGAGCTACAACTCTCTCTCTTTCTCGTTTTCCAGTCTACTCCTGGAAGGGAGCTACAACCCCCTACTTCTTTTCATAAAGCATCAGATGATCAACAAGTACATAACAGATATAGACCACTACAGATATCAGATCAGCAATAACAGAAACAACCCAGAACACCTTATCAACAGAGAAATTCAATCAACAGAACATCTTAAAACAAAGACGCAGTTTTTCTTTCTGTGGCCTGCGGCCAGACGCCGTTAACTTTCTGCTACTCTGCGTCCACACGCAGATATCCTTCTGCTCCGCTGCGTGCCCACGCACTGTTCCTGTGACTGCTCTGCGTTCTGCTGCTTCAGGGACGCACCCAAAGATACTATCGCGCCACGTCTTTTGCTACAGAGACGCACCTGAAGACATTATCGCGTCGCGTCCTCCTGCTTCAGAGACGCACCTGAACCTTTATCGCCCTGCGTCCCCACGGAGGTCTTTCTCTACTGTACTGCGTCTCGGCGCACCTACCCTTTACAGTATCAGTGTCCCGGCGCACTTGCCGTTTACAGTACCAGCGTCCCAGCGCACTTTCCCTTCACTGAACCTGCGACCCTTCAGATTTAAATGATATGAAGACTTCAGAACAGACCCAAACAGTCAGATCTACAGATCTGATCATGCGCCATAGAGATCACAGTCCATTAGAAGATTCGCCTTCTTAGATCTGGACTAGATCTCACCAAATAAGATATTCAACCCAAGACTCTTGCTCAATCCAAATGAACACCTTTGCTTTATATAGGCAAGCTCCTCCCCAAAACATGGAACAATACCACGAGCCGACACCATAGAAACACAAAACCATCGGCTAGATACCACACAAGAAACCCCCACGTGCCTTGAAATGTGTGCACTGGGTAGACGCACCCCCTGAACAGCTGGCCGGCGTCCCTGGACGCGGGTTCTGCATGGTATACCTGCGGGGACGCACTTTCTGAACCGATTGTCTGCATCCTTCTTAATTTTCAACAAACTGAGAGCCTTACCACTGGAGTTGCCATCAAGTACAACATCTGTAACGTACAGTCATACCAGAAAACATAATGCCAATATTCCCACCACACCTATCCTCAAAAGAGAAGAGCAAGATAGTAAGGAAAAGCACCCCTTTCACCTGGATTGGGGGAAATCTCTTCAAACATGGCTCAGATAAGATCTTGAGAAGGTGTGTCTGGGAGGAGGAAGTCTTTGACATCCTCCTCACCTGCCATGGCGGGCCTTGTGGAGGTCATTTGCAACAAAAAGAACCTCCTTCAAGATATTGCAAGTAGTCTACTATTGGCCCACTCTTCATCAGGATGTGAGGAGATACATGAGCTAGTGTGATCGGTGTCAAAGGATGGGGAAACCCACTCCAAAGGATGAAATGCCCATGAAACCTCAAGTGACCTTTGAGCCATTTGAGAAGTGGGGCATGGACTTTGTGGGGCTTATAAACCCCCTTTAAAAGCAGAAGCAATACATCATTGTGTGCACCGACTACCTGACAAAGTGGGTAGAGACAAAAGAAATCAAAGCAGTGATAGAGGAAAAAGTAGCTGAGTTTTTGAGGGAAAACATATTCTACAAGCTCGGGTATCCAAGAGAGTTGTTCATAGACTAAGGCAGTCAGTTCACTTCCAACTTTATTGAAGACCTGCTCAAACATTATAAGATCAAGCAGAGGACTTCCACCCATTACCATCCACAAGCCAATGGGCAAGTGGAGGTCACTAATAGATCATTGGAAGGGATCCTAACCAAGGTAGTGAGCAGTAGCAGAAAAGAATAGGTGGACATATTAGTTGAGGCCACTTGGGCCTACAACACAACATGGAAGACCACCACCGGGTTCACACCCTATGAACTGGTCTATGGGAAGAAGGCTTTGCTGTCAATAGAGTTTGAATTCAATACCCTAAGGATGGTAGCTCAGCTAGACCTAGACCTTAACCATGCACAGAAGGAGAGATTACTTCAACTCAATGGATTGGATGAATACAGATTGCAAGCCCTTCTCCATAGAGGTAGTTCAGCTTCACATAAAGATATGGCATGACAGAAATATCAGGGAGAAGCAATTCCAAGAAGGAGATTGGGCACTACTCTATGATTGAAGATACAAGGATTTCAAAGGCAACCTGAGGACAAGATGGCTAGGACCCTACATTGTGGAGAAATACAATGACAATGGTTCAGTTCTAATCATAACCATTGATGATGAAGCCATCCCCATGCTTATCAATGGACATCGGTTGAAAGTCTCCAAGAAACCCCTCTCCAAGTGAGAGTTTATTGAAAATTTGAATAAAACAGTGATGGCAGTGGAGCATGTCTTAGCTTCCATTTCACCCAAACACTGAAGAAAAAAGAGAAAAAATAAGGACTCGAGTGAAAACCTCCATGAGGCTCTTGAGTCCCATCATTGGGTTGAAAACCTCTTCTGAGGTGGCCCAGTGATGTCAAAAAAAAAAAAAGGAAAAAAGGGAAAAGAATAAGATCCCTGGGTGAAAACCTCCTTTTGAGGTGCCCAAGGTAGGCAATTAAGGTGAAAACCTCTTTGAGGCGCCCTAGTTGTTTTCAAAAAAAAAGAAAAAAAGAGAGAAAAAATGAATTTTTATTGCATTGCAGGTTTGCAGGAGGACTACAGGGAGCAGAAGTAGGTGCCAAGGGGACCCTGACATTCATACCAGCATCCATCTCATCTTCTCCACACCTTCCTCCATCATTTTTGGCATCTCTTTCACCCCACTATACCTCTTTTCCCAAAACTGTGTTTTCTACCAGAGGCTCTATGTTTTCTATAAGAGGCTCTTGTAGGAATTACAGAGAGCCAAAAGTGTATACAAGGGGCAGTTTGAGGGACAAGGAAAGCTTCATGAGGAACCTATAATCTCTATTACCATCTCCAAACCTCCTTGCCACCATTTCCAAGCCTGCATCACACTCCAAGAATCATTATTATGTTTTTTCCTTTCCAAGAAAAACATAGAAAAATAGTTTTTCAGTTTTGAAAAAAAAACAAAAAATAAAAGGAGAAAGGGCACCATTAACTTCACCTGAAGCTTACCTGCTATCCCTCCATCCTTATATACACCTCTGGCATCATTCTCAATCTCCAAGAACAAGGAAATAGCTAAAGTTTCAAGGGGAGAAGCAGCTACATGAGCTCATGTAGGAATTCCTGTAGCAGCTGATCCTATAGAAGTCCAGCACCAGTAGCAAGGGACAACACATCTGAAGATTGGAAAGGCACATGCAGCTCAACTCCAGTAAAATAAGGAATTTCAAAAAAACACAACAACACATTAGCAAGAAGAGACAACATGCATGAAGGAAAATGAAGGCATGCAGCAGAGAAAGCCACAACACCTCACAGTCGATGGAAACAAATACACTAGGATTACATGTAATTAACTAAGTCACTCCTCTATATACATCTGTGTAATTAGGAATCATACAAAGGTAATGAGATGGTTGAAATCGAAAGAGGAAAAGGTGGCTAGTTAACTTGGCCACCTTCATTTAGTTGACTCCACTTAACCGAGATATCACCCGCACGTGTGCACAGTCAACTCAAGCAAAAGATGCCAAGGACATGTAGTGGGAGGAAGAGTTAACTCCGATGCAATAATGTGGGATTATTATGAGGGTTAATGATGACCAAGCAGGTGGGGACCAACGGTCCTAATCTAGGCAACGTACACCTTGCCAGCTCATCACTCATAACCGAAAATATCCATAAAAGGTAATGAGCACTCCTCCCCGCGCATTCTCACCACCTTTTCTTCAGTTTTCTCCTCGTAACTCAGCCACAACAGTCTTCTTATGCCCCCATAGCCTCGTATCCACCATCCTCCATCGATTTCCACCATATTTTTTCTCTCGGCATTTTCTACAGGAGCACCTACAAGAAATGTACAGGAGGGACAACAAGCTTCTTTAGGAGGGGTAGTGAGTCATTTTGAAGGGAGAAAATGTGATTTTTTGCACAAATTGCGGTCTGAAGAGGTAGGGTTCATGAATTCCCTCTGTTGAATATCAATATATGAAAGGGTTGGTCTCAAATTGGAAGTAAAATAAGTCTTTAAGAGGGTAGAAATACATAGAAAAAATTTCTGTTTTTTTTTTTTTTAAACATAGTCTTCTTTGTTTTTCTATTTCACTCAAATTTCTTTGTCTCCACCTCTATATGTGGTTTTTCAAAAGAAGTACAGGTAGTATGAGAGCCCACTAACTCCACTAGACTCCATGCACATCCTCAAGTGGTGGATATATTTACAAGGGAAAACTGGATGAATTTCTTTGAGAAGTTTAGAGGGTTTGATGATGAAATTGCACAAGAATTTGCTCTCTCTCTAGTCCCTCACACAAGAACTCATGCTATTGTAACCATTAGAGGCTTATCCATTGAAATAACCCCTGAATTCATCAGTAGGTTCACTACCCTTCCTCTTGGTCTGCCTTGGAGTAAAGATGAGAAACCAATTGGCCAGGCTACCAAGAAGAATTTTTCCAAGATAATGAAACCCCTGTTGAAGACAAGAATGGAATTAGGAGGGCTAGTATACCATATCCTTGGGATGAGGTTAGCTACCAAGTGATCAAAAACATTTCTTGTGAGGGGAGGCACAACATTGTTTGTGGATATCATTTCAGAATCCTCCATGACTTGAGATATGGCATGGATACCCCAGCACCTCAAAAGCTCAGTATCCCTTACTTTTTCCTTCAATCCCTCATTGACTCCAGCACCAAGGTACAAGCAGGAAATTCACAGCAGCTAGCTCACCATGGCCTAATCAAAATCCTAGTAGAAGAAGCCCTCCATACACTTACAATCCCTATAGCATGGGAAGTTTTCATAAATATGACAGCTGAGGATGACATAAAGGCATTAACCTATGATGTCAGTCCTGCTGTCAGTGAGGAGGAAGAACAACAAGGAGGAGAAGATGAAGCCAGTGGTGACACAGCAGAGCAAGAAAGGAATGAGGAAAGAAAAGAAACAGAGGAAGGAAAAGTTGAAGGGGCAGAGCAGGAGGGGGAAAAAGAGATAGAGGAGGGAGAAAAGAAGGTAGATAGGTTAGAGAAAAAAGAAGAGTCCCCTGAAACTTGGGAAAGAGAAGCAACAACTGCCTTCACTGCCCTCAGTACACCAGTCAAGAAGAAGCAGAAGAGGAAAAGAAAAACCCCCATGTATTTCAGGGCAAGGAAGAGTACCATGATTAAAACAGGCAAACCTCAGCGCTCATTAAAGACTTTCATTACCATTGACGATTCACCATCTGCCAAGGTGGAAGAATATCCTTCAAAGAAACCCATAACCTATGAAAGGGGGACTACAAGATCTGCTACATGGAAGGGAAAGTCTATTCTGCAGGACCCCAAACCAGACCTACAGGAAGCTAAAACAGTCCTATAGGGGACACTGTCTAGACTAAAGGAGACACAAAAACTTGAGGAAAAGATAGGAGGATAGCCAGAGGTGAAAGAGGAAGCACAAGAGCTACAAGAACCTGACCCCTAGCCTAATCTTGCCTCCTATTACAATGTACTTGAGGGAGGCAAGATAATCCCATAGAAATTTGCAATTCCACTGTTTTTTGAATTGGAAAAACAAAGAGTGAGAATGAATAGGTGGATGCCAATAGCCAAGTCCAAAGGAGTTGAGGATATTGGCCATATGGAAAACAAACTTAGGGAAATGGGTAGGTATTGAGTGCTCTCAGAGATAGAGAAGCCATCACAAGAAGCCACCTAGAGAATGAGAATGAAATACTAAGTGTTGGGTGTGGAGCCCGATTATCTTCTGTATCCAAAGGTATCGCCACATTGGACCCCAGTTCGAAATGGTGTGGCAATGCCGCCCAAGAAATATTCACTGCAGGGTAGGTCCAAGGGGGGGCGACTGTGACCTTTGGGGAGCCCCCCCCTAGCGGGGGCCCCCGAAGCTAAGAATAGATGTAAAATTGCCTTGTAAAAGTATAGTAATTTCTAGTCAATCCGGGTCGTTCATTAGGCAGATATTTGATGGTAGAAGTTATGTTTAATTTAGGGTTTTTTGCCCTAGGAGGACACCCGTCACTATATATGAGGGAATTGTATTGTGTCTAGGTAGATCTGTATTCTGAGTGAGAAAGAGAGAGGAGATTGAGAGCGAAGAGGGTGTTACAGCGGATCTGTTGTAGGTTGTATCTCTTCAGTTTGCTAGATAATATAAAAGGAAGGACTAGTTGTTTCTACGTGGACATAGCCCAAATTGGGTGAACCACGTATATCTATGTCTCTCTTGTTTTATGTGTTTCCTGTGTTTAAATTTCTACGATATTTTATGTGTTCCATTGCTCCATAATATATAATTTTATAACACTAAGGAGGTGTTGAGGCCACGAAAATCGCTGCGACAACATAGGGGAAACCACCCGGTCCGAACCTTAGTACAACTCCTTTTCCGTTTGGAATAGTGGCTCTGACTGGGGATAATGGGACCAGTTTCCCAAAAATGGATAAAATGGGATGGATGAGCGATTTATGATATATGATGGTGATAAGCGAACAACTAAAACTATTGGCGAAATATACTAACTATAATCTAATCCCGGGACTTATCAATTTTTAAAGCGTAGCGTTTGATAATCTGTGCTTTAAGGCAGGCATATAGATGACTCTAACGCTAAAGCATAGATGTTTAAACCATTTAAGATTGCTCTGCATAATTAGTTATGCAGAGCGATAATAGCGAATTACTACACTTTGTCATTCATATCATTGCTACATGCATGATTAAAAGAGAGGGCATATCACAAAACATCCAATAGTGGAACGAAATGAAGATTTGCTGTTACAGCACATACATGTATTCAACAATAGCAAAAATAATAACACAGCAATTCATATAAGAGGAAAGACACAGATGCAGATAAAAGTACCATGTAAGCTGCTTAACAATCCAGTATATTAATCGCTATGTCATAGTCCTTCCTTCAAACCAGAAAGCATTCCAAACAAGAGACAATAGTGCGCAATTGTATAAAACAACCTTCTCGTTAAATTAAGAACTATTGGTCGAGTTTCACAAAAGAATATAGGCTGAAGCACAGTAGTGCAAACTTCAGCCTTTAAGTCTATTACAAAATTTTACGACCCTTTCCAAAACAATGAAATGGTCTATAAATACTAAGCTAATCTAAATATCTAAGAAACTAAAAAGCTATTAAATTGGCATCAATAAATATTTCTTCCATCTTCCTTGGTGATCTGGCAGTCGGCGGCAATGCTTCATCAGGTGGCCTCTTTGCCTTTAAACCTTAGTTGACATATCGCCAGCATTGGCTCTACTTCCGGTGGAGTGTTGAGACGCGAAGTGAGCTGGGCATCATATGTTGCATCCTGAATGTCGGGGATCAGGCATCCGAGAGCATCTGTTAAACATTTGAGAGCCGACCTTTGAGTGTGTGATTTGATTAGAAAGAGCCAATATGCCTCGGAGGTTAAAGTATTTACTCCAGCGATTAACCTTCCCTTTTCTTCCAAGTCATGATAACTTGTTTGTTCAATCATGTTTGCTGTTGTTATGCTTCCAGGTGTGCACTGGGAAATCATGTTTGCCAAATAGAGTGTGTTGTTGACTAAATCAATCATATTGCTGGCAATCATTTTACACCTTGAAGCTGCCCTTTCCGCTTTCATCATCTGAGTGTTCCATTCCATGAAGAGTATGTCCTTGTACGTCTCATAGATTCTGGGCAAGTTTGCTGCCTTCCCCACATTAGTATCTTACCACTCAAGATATCCGGTTATGGTTTCTTCGGCCTGATCTAGCTCATTTCTGGCTTGCTCTATCCGCTGACATACTGCTGTAGATATTTCGCATAATGGCTCAGCCTCAGTAAGTTGCTGGCATAGGAGTCTAATCTGAGATATTAATGCGCCATTTATTTGAGCTGCTTCTGCTCTGAAATCCTCCACTTTCTGGGTGCCCTTGATGTCTTCGAGCTGTGCTAATAGTTGGGCTATTTGCTCGTCTTTTGATTTCATCATCAGCTCATTCGTCCCTCTCAACTGTGCCAATGATTCCGACAATTCTTTCTGCTTCTGGATTGCGCTCTGGTCGATTCTCTGTTTTTCAGTCTGCAGTTTCTGGGTTAATACATTGTTTTCTTGCTGTTGTGCCAACAACTGTTCTTCTACCTGCGCTGCCTTGTTTTTTGCCTCGGTTACTTCTGCCTGTAATGCACAAATCTCCTGGTCCTTAGTCTTCAACAGAAAACTTACCTCCGATGCCTTGTCAATAGTCGCTGCAGAATAAGCTCCCGCATACTGCGACAACTTTGTTAGATCATCGGAGGGGTCCAATTCCTCTTTCCAGACTACATTGCCTGTGACTGTTTGCTCAGGAAAGATAGAAGGTTGATCAAGCCTTCGTCTCTTCCTTGAGCGCTTAACAACGGCTTTATGCTTTGGGCTGTAGAAAACATCCAGGGGAGGAATATCTTCCACCTGGAGAACAATTTGATCGGAAGGGTCTTTAGTAATTACTTCGACATCCTTTGAAATGGGTGGGCTGCTGGTTCCGCTTAGAACCTGAGAAAAAGTGGTATCTGGTGCATCGCTTTTTTTAGAGGTGTCTGTATCTTTGGAGCCTTCATTTCCACTGATAATGGAATCGAATTGGTTCCATTGTTTAAGCAATTCAGGATCAATGGAGGTCTGTTTAGGTTGCTCTGTGTGGGATTTGCTCCGCTCTTTTTTTTGCTCTAACCTCTGCTGCTCCTCTAGTCCTTTTCGCTGCTGCTCCTCTAACTCTTTTCTTTGTCTCTCTTCTTGCTCCCTTTTCTGCCTATCTGCCAATTCCTTTTTCTGCCTATCAGCCAGTTCTTTCTTATGTTTCTCCTCTTCTTCCTTCTTTCTCTGTTCCTCTATCTCTTTCTGCTTTCTCTGTTCTTGATCCTTCTGTGCCTTTTGCTGTTTTTCTATCTGCTCCTTCTTCTGCCTCTCAGCTTGCTCTTTTCTTTGCTTTTCTGCCTGCAGCTTCTTTTGCCTTTCCTCCTGTTGTTTCTTTTGTTCCTTAGTTGTAATAGGAGGTTGGCTCGTCTGTTGCCGACCAGGCTCGCTTGAGGAAGACGCTGGGGTTGTTGTCAATAAATCTAGAGGCAGAGTTTGCAACCTCTGCTCTCTAAGTTTATTGAACTCAGTTAACGTCTCATCATTGTATCTCATTCTAGCAAGCTCTTTGGCATAGCCTATTGTATCGGCGGCGATGAACAGGTCATCAAACTCATCTTCTTGATGGTCAACCTTTGTTAATTTGGCCTGTTCTAGGGCAGTGTAGGCGGTTTTATTTGGATCAAAGAGCCTGCTTGGGATAGTGGCTAGGGATAAAGCTTGCATCTTTATTGCCTCTTTTTCTGCATGCTTAAGATCATGCAGAGTAAAAACACCAATTCTTAAGGGAAAAGAGGGCCAGCCCCTCTTCTTTTCTTTCTTGAGAGTTTGTGTGACACTCTCGGCCATAATCTGGTAGGCGATTTCTCGGGCCAACAATTTGTCTGGAACATATAAAGGGAGAACATGCGGCTTGGCCTGGCTCCCAAAAACCCTAACATAGGTAAAATGTTCTTCTCCGAACCAACTTGCTACAGCTGGTAAGTCGAAGGAAGCCAGATAGGAGATTTTGGGAATAGGCCGATCAAAAATGGAATAATGAATGGGAACCATAAAACCATTGCAAATTTGATACAAATGGTCCTTGTAAGAGGACTTCCACAATTTCTGATGGTACAAATGAATGGGTGAAGGGTCTTGGGTGGTCCACCTCCAACCGAGGATAGGAAACTCAGAATTAAAGCACAAGGTATCCATAATGTAAGCACTATAATAAAATGGTGGGATTTTCCTTTCGGTGACTACGGATTTATCTCTAAAGTCACGAACAGCTACGGCCAACTTATCAGAAAGAATGGTGGCCCAATCCATGATTATACTATTAACAGCTGCTTCCATCAGGGGAACCATTTCTATGTCGAAATTAGCAGAGTCATGTAACCCCCATAGTCTACACATCATAATCCCTGCATAGCAATAGGGAGAAGCCAAAGAATCGACGGAGTACTTACCCGAGCTTTCGTGCTTTTGTTTGGCCGGATTCTGCCTCCAATCCTGGATGGGTTCAGATTGTACTTCAATTTCGGCTGCAAATTTCTCCACGAAGGCTTTGTTATAGATTTTCTCCGGCTCGGGCAAATGATACATTTGCCTTAGGTGTTCTGGCTTGAATTGTTGGAAATAATACTGAGAGGGGGGGTGAATCAGTATTATCTCGCAATTTAATAAATCTTCCTTATTTCATCTTTGAATTATTTTTGCATGTCAGTACCATAAAATAATGAGCATGAACAAAGAAAAACAGATAGTCACACCAAAGAACACAAGATGTAAGGTGGAAACCCAATGTGGGTGAAAACCACCTGCTGCAATATGTCTCTATCTTCTTTCAAATTAGAAACTTCTTTTACAATGATTTTGTATTGGTGCAGTCCTTTACCAGTGCGCAGGCTGCAACCTGCAGAGAGCTACAACTCTCTCTCTCTCTCGTTTTCCAGTCTACTCCTGGAAGGGAGCTACAACCGCCTACTTCTTTTCATAAAGCATCAGATGATCAACAAGTACATAATAGTTACAGTCCACTACAGATATCAGATCAGCAATAACAGAAGTAACCCAGAACACCTTATCAACAGAGAAATTCAATCAACAGAATATCTTAAGACAGAGACGCATTTTTTCTTTCTGTGGCCTGCGACCAGACGCAGTTAACCTTCTGCTCCCCTGCATCCACACGCAGATATCCTTCTGCTGCGCTGCGTGCCCACACACTGTTCTTTTAACTGCTCTACGTTCTGTTGCTTCAGGGGCGCATCCAGAAACACTGTCGCGCCGCATCTTTCTGCTACAGGGACGCACCCAAAAACACTATCGCGCCGCGTCCTTCTGCTACAGGGACGCACCCAAAAACACTATCGCGCCGCGTCCTTTTGCTTCAGAGACGCACCTAAACCTTGATCGCTCTGTGTCCCCACGCAGATCTCCAGATTCTGTACTGCGTCCCGGCGCGCTTTCCTTTCACTGTACCTGCATCCCTTCGGGTATGAAAGATTTCAAGACTTTAAGTGTAACCCAAACAGTCAGATCTACAGATCTGATCTTGCGCCAAAAGGGATCTCAGTCCTTCAGTAGATTCGCCTTTTAGATCTAGACCAGATCTCACCCAATAAGATATTCAACCAAAGACATACATAAACCAAATGATCTCCTTTGCTTTATATAGGCAAGCTCCTCCTCAAATCATGGAACAATACCACGAGCCGACACCACAATAACACAATACCGTCGGCTAGATACCAAGAGTAAAACACAAGAAACCCCCACGTGTGCTTTTCTCTGCCTTAAAATGTGTGCACTGGGTGGACGCACCTCCTGAACGGCTGGCCTGCGTCTCTGGATGCGGCTTCTACATGGTGTACCTGCGGGTACGCACTTTCTGTAAGATATACCCGCGTCCTCCTTATTTCCTTCAATATTTGATAGCTGATCATCAACTTCTGCTGCTGACTTGAAGAACAGTGACCTGTCACCTGAATGGGTTTCCATCAAGGACAACACTTTAGTCATAATGCCAACAATCTCCCCCTTTGGACTTGATGGCAACCTCACAAACTTCAGCTTCATTCTTCCCCTTTGACATCAAGGGCAAAAGGGGTATGCTCCCCCTAAGAACATGCTCCCCCTGAATATGAACCAGATCTGCAACAAAGAACCATAATCCACCATGAAAGAGATAGAGACATATTGCAGCTATTTCCAAGACCTCCTTCTGACCATCCTCCATAATGCCAACAATGCATTATATGCTCCCCCTGAACCTGTACCATCAATCAGAAAAGATTCAACAACAAGATGATGCATCAACAACCCCTAGCTTTTGTCTGAGGTACTCAAAGGTGTCCCTGGGCAATGGTTTGGTGAGAATATCAGCAACTTGTTCCTTAGAAGGAACATACTCCAACTTGACCTTCTATTCAAGCACTTGTTCCCGGAGAAAATGATACTTGATTGGTATGTGCTTGGTTTTTGAATGCATAACCGGATTCTTTGAGATGCTGATTGCACTTGTGTTATCACATAAGATGGGGATAGGTGGTGTACAAGTGATTTGAAAATCCTGCAAAGTCTGCATCATCCAAAGAAGTTGGGTGCAACAAGATGCAGCAGCAACATATTCCGCTTCAGCTGTAGACAAGGCAATCGAACTCTGTTTCTTGCTGAACCAAGATACCAGTCTGGAACCCATAAAGAACGCACCACCACTTGTGCTTTTCCTGTCATCCATGCTTCCGGCCCAATCTGCATCTGTATAAGCATGAAGAGTAAGATCTGTATCTCTAGGATACCATAAGCCATAATTTTGATTCCCTTGAAGATATTTGAAAATTCTCTTCACTGCCTGAAGATGAGTCTCCTTCGGATTTGCCTGAAATCTTCCAACTATTCCAACTGCATGCATGATGTCCGGTCGGGTACCTGTCAAATATAGTAAACTTCCAATCATAGATCTGTAGGTTGGTTGATGTACTGCTGCAGATCCATCATTTGCACTAAGACTACATCCTGTGATCATGGGTGTACATACTGGTTTTGCATCTTCCATGCTGTATTTCTTCAAAATCTGTTTGAGATACTTGGTTTGAGATAAAAAGATTCCTTCTTCTTTTTGTTGGATTTGCAAACCAAGGAAATATGTCAGTTCTCCTAGCAAGGACATTTCAAATTCTTTCTACATGACCGAGGCAAAGCTTTGACTCATAGCTTCTTCATTGCTGCCAAAAATAATGTCATCTACATACACAACAAGTATTAGCAATTTGTCATTTTCAACTTTTATGTACAGATTGCTATCTGCTGAACCTTTTGAAAAACCTTGTTGATGAAGATATTTGTCCAATCGGTAGTACCAAGCCCTTGGAGCTTGTTTGAGACCATAGAGAGCCTTTTTCAATCTGCATACAAGATTTGGATCATTTCCAAGAATGAACCCATCTGGCTGTTCAATGTACACTTCTTCTTCCAAGTCTCCATTCAGAAAGGCTGATTTCACGTCCATTTGAAATACTTTGAAGTTTTGAAAACTTGAGAGAGCAAGGAACATTTGGATGGCCTCAAGTCTTGCAATAGGAGCAAAAGTTTCTTCAAAGTCTATTCCTTCTTGCTGCGCATACCCTTTACAAACAAGTCTGGCTTTGTTTCTAATTACTTCTCCATTTTCATTCAATTTATTTTTGAAGACCCATTTTGTTCCGATAACATTCTTATCCTTTGGTCTAGGAACCAGCTCCCAAGTGTTGTTCTTTTCGATTTGCTCAAGTTCTTCATCCATTGCTTTCACCCAACATTCATCTTTGCATGCTTCTTTCACATTTTGTGGTTCAGTAGAGGAGAGTAATGCCAAATAGCTTGAGGCTTCTGCAACTGTTCTTCTTGTTTGTACACCTGCTTCTTTCTGCCCCACAATCTGAGATTCTGGATGATTCTTCTGAACATATCTGGATGGAGTCTTTTCTTCTATTCTTGTTTGCTCCTCTGGCTCTTCTTGAGGTTCTTCTTCTTCATCATTCTGTCTTTGAGGGTAGCCTTCATCTACTTCGATGTCTTCATGATGGACTTGCCTAGGAATGTATCCCTTCTCATCAACCACTACATCAATGCTGTCAACAATTCTGCCAAGTCTTTTATTGTAGCACTTGTATGCTTTGCTATATGGAGAGTAACCAAGAAGAATGCCTTCATCTTCCCTAGGTTCAAGTTTGCCAAGCTGCTCATCAGTATTCTTGATATAGCATTTGCTCCCAAAGATTTTGAAGTGCTTTACCGAAGGAGTCCTGCCACTCCAAAGCTCATGAGGAGTTTGAGTGCTGTTCACCCGGACATTTGTTTTGTTGAGAATAACAACTGCAGTATGTGCAGCTTCACCCCAGAAAGTTGCGGGAGTTCCTGATTCATCAAGCATAGCACGAGCCATTTGTTGGATTGTTCTGTTCATTCTTTCAACAACTCCATTTTGCTGAGGAGTTCTAGCTGTAGAGAATTCTCTCCTTATCCCATGTTCATCACAGAAATCGAAAAATTCATTTGAAGTAAATTCCCCACCTCTGTCGGATCTGAGGCACTTAATTTTGTGACCTGATTCATTTTCAACCAAGGCTTTGAAGGATTTGAATTTTTCGAATGCTTCATCTTTGTGCTTCATAAGTCCCAACCAGACAAACCTGGAGAAATCGTCAATAAATAATATCAAGTATTCCTCTCCTCTAGGTGTTCTTTTCCTGAATGGACCACATGTATCTGTATGTACTAGCTCAAGAGGCATGCTAGCTGATCCTTCTTTCTCTGGAAAGTTAGTTCTGGTTTGTTTTCCAAACTGACATGATCTGCATATGGTGTTGTCAGGAATTTTGATATCTGGAAGATCGTGAACTGCCTGATATTTGCATGCTTTCCTTATTTGTGAGAAGCTTAGATGTCCCAACCTGCGATGCCATAACCAGTGCTCTTCATCCTTGCTCAGATAACATTGTTGTTGTCCTTCTTCAAATATGTACAGATTATTTGGAGTTCTTTTGCCTTTGAGTACTGTTTTACCTGTATCAAGATCACGAACAAGACATCCATTCGATCTGAAAATAACCTCGGTTCTTTGATCACACATCTAACTGACACTTAGAAGATTATGCTTCAATCCATCAGCATACAAAACATTTCCAGCTTTGACCTTTTCTTTTAACTGAGCAATGCCTTTTCCTTTTATAGTTGCAGGAGTATCATTTCCAAAAGAGACTTTCTTTCCCTTTTCTAGAGCAGAATAAGATTCAAGTTTTTCTTTATCACCTGTCATATGCTTCGAACATCCATTGTCAATGTACCATAGATTTTCCTGTCCCTCTGCATAAAATGCTATTCCACATCTTTCTGTTTGAGGTTCCTTTATTCTCCATGTTTTGGTGCTTGAGGCTTGCTCCTTTTTCTGCTGAAACCTGCTCCTGCATTCAGATTTTTCATGACCAAAGTTATTGCAAATAGAACATTCGACTTCATTTTCAAGAACAGAAAAGTTGTTATAGGTCCTTTTTGTAATCCCTGTCATACTTCTTTGTTTTTGAGCTTCCCTAGTCATGATTGTTTTATATGCAACACATTGAGCTGCTTTGTGACCAAAGTTATGACAAGAAAAGCATTGTCCATTGAAGAAACTTCTGCGGTTATCGAATCTACCAGCCAACTGATTGTAATTTCTATTTTCATCTATTCTTGGACCAAATTGAGAAGATTTTACCTGTGGCTGGTTCACCCTTAAGATGGATTGTCCTTGATAGTTTCTGTTTGTAATTCGTCCCTGCTTTACCTGATGATCTTCATTGTTCTTTTGCTCATTTCTTCTTGCTACATCAAGATAACTCTTTGAGGTGGATGCTTGAGAGGTTTCTCCATTGTAGCCCAGACCTGTCTTGTTTAGAGGAGAGCGCTGCACATTGATAATCTTATCCAAAGTTTCAGATCCTTTGACAAACTTAAGATTAATATCTTTTTTTTTTCTCAATCTCTTTTCTAAGACCAACAATTTCTCCTTCTAGTTTTTCAAGATGTTTTTCCTTTTCATCAATTTGAAATTGTAGAGTATCAATGATCACATTCTTTTCTTCTATACATCTCTTGAGTCTAGTGATTTCATCATAAAGGTTATCCACATCTATAGCATCCATATAATCATCATCTTCAAATGCCATTAATAACTTATATTCATTACCTCGTTCATCTTCATCACTGTTTGATAGACCATCACTATCTTCATGGGTGTAGTAGCTTTTCTTATTTGCACTTTGTTTCTTGTTCCATCTAGCAGGTTCCTTTCCTTTTTATAAGGACATTTTGCAGCATAATGACCTACTCTTCCACAAGCAAAGCATTTGAAAGGTAGCTTACCTCTGAACCTTCCAGAACCCCTTTGAAGGTTTCTGACAAAATTTGATTCTTCTTCCTCTTCTTCTGGAACATGGCTTGCTTCATAGTAATCTTCTTTGCCTGATGCCTTGAAAGCAGCTTCCCTTCTGTCTGATGGACCTCCCTTTCTCATTTCATAAGCAGTTAGAATTCCATGTAGTTGAGACATAGTGAGAATCCGGAGATTTTCCTTTTCTTCTATTGCAGATACTTTAGATTCAAACTTGGGGGATAATGATCTTAGAATCTTTTCAACTACTATAGCCTCTTTTATTTCTTCACCCAAATTTTTCATACAATTAACAATCTCATCTACCCGAAGAAAATAATTAGCCACACTTTCATCATTATACATCTTGAGAGTCTCATACTGAATCCTGAGAGTTTGAAGTTTAGCTCGCTTTACCTGTTCATCTCCTTCATAGCTCGTGACCATTTTGTCCCATATCTCTTTTGCTGATTTGAAGTGCATTACCTTCATGAATTCCGTTTGGGATATACTTCCTAATAGAGTACTGACTGCTTCTGCATTTGTTTCATACTTCTTTTTCTCAGCTGGATCTGTAGGAGTAGCTGAAGGAAAAGCATAGCCTGTTTCTACAATGTCCCAAACTTCTGTACCAAGAGATTGAAGATATGCAGTAACTCTTACCTTCCAATAATTGAAGTTTGTCCCATCAAAAACCGGTGGCCTGATTGATGCTTCTCTCTCGTAGTTGCTCATGATGAACGATCTACCTTCAAGCGATCAAGCTTCTCTGAAGGACCTGCTCTGATACCAATTGTTGGAAATAATACTGAGAGGGGGGGTGAATCAGTATTATCTCACAATTTAATAAATCTTCCTTATTTGATCTTTGAATTATTTTTGCATGTAAGTACCATAAAATAATGAGCATGAACAAAGAAAAACAGATAGTCACACCAAAGAACACAAGATGTAAGGTGGAAACCCAATGTGGGTGAAAACCACCTGCTGCAATATGTCTCTATCTTCTTTCAAATTAGAAACTTCTTTTACAATGATTTTGTACTGGTGCAGTCCTTTACCAGTGTGCAGGCTGCAACCTGCAGAGAGCTACAACTCTCTCTCTCTCTCGTTTTCCAGTCTACTCCTGGAAGGGAGCTACAACCCCCTACTTCTTTTCATAAAGCATCAGATGATCAACAAGTACATAACAGTTACAGTCCACCACAGATATCAGATCAGCAATAACAGAAGTAACCTAGAACACCTTATCAACAGAATATCTTAAGACAGAGACGCATTTTTTCTTTCTGTGGCCCGCGACCAGACGCAGTTAACCTTCTGCTCCCCTGCGTCCACACGCAGATATCCTTCTGCTGCGCTGCGTGCCCACACACTGTTCTTTTAACTGCTCTGCGTTCTGTTGCTTCAGGGGCGCATCCAGAAACACTATCGCGCTGCGTCTTTCTGCTACAGGGACGCACCCAAAAACACTATCGCGCCGCGTCCTTCTGCTACAGGGATGCACCCAAAAACACTATTGCGCTGCGTCCTTTTGCTTCAGAGACGCACCTGAACCTTGATCGCTCTGCGTCCCCACGCAGATCTCCAGTCACTGAACTGCGTCCCAGACGCACTTGAACTTCGTCTGCCCTGCGTCCCCACGCAGATCTCCAGATTCTGTACTGCGTCCCGGCGCGCTTTCCTTTCACTGTACCTACGTCCCTTCGGGTATGAAAGATTTCAAGACTTTAAGTGTAACCCAAACAGTCATATCTACAGATCTGATCTTGTGCCAAAAGGGATCTTAGTCCTTCAGTAGATTCACCTTTTAGATCTAGACCAGATCTCACCCAATAAGATATTCAACCAAAGACATGCATAAACCAAATGATCTCCTTTGCTTTATATAGGCAAGCTCCTCCTCAAATCATGGAACAATACCACGAGCCGACACCACAATAACACAATACCGTCGGCTAGATACCAAGAGTAAAACACAAGAAACCCCCACGTGTGCTTTTCTCTTCCTTAAAATGTGTGCACTGGGTGGACGCACCTCCTGAACGGCTGGCCTGCGTCTCTGGACGTGGCTTCTGCATGGTGTACCTACGGGTACGCACTTTCTGTAAGATATACCTGCGTCCTCCTTATTTCCTTCAATATTTGATAGCTGATCATCAACTTCTGCTGCTGACTTGAAGAACAGTGACCTGTCACCTGAATGGGTTGCCATCAAGGACAACACTTTAGTCATAATGCCAACATGAATGACCCGAAAATCCTTCTATCCCTTGTGTGAAACGTTCTATCGATGATTGGAATTTCCTCGATTGCCCAGCGCACTACATCAGTGTAGGGAAGGACCTGCTCTCTGGCTGCTATCCTGTGAAGGAAGGAGTCGGCCAAGTCTTTGAGAGTAGCATCGGACTTCCTTAGTACATCCACACTAGCCTCTGTCACTGTCACTTCCGGTTGCTCAGCCTATAATAGATTATATGTGCCCTGCCATGAAGTCCTAGTGAGACCAGTGCACGTAGTGTCTGAAATTAGGCCTTTCTTCTTATCTGCGGCAGCTTGTCCTGCAACAGATGTAGCAGCGGAGCCCGCGGTCCTCTTGGATTTCTTCCCCATCATGCTCAGGCTTCTCTCAGCAGATGAATTCTACACAAATGCAAGAGAAATCGTAACAAGGAAATAACAATGACAATCCATAACGGGAAAGATATATCATTTGAAGCGTGGTGAAATTAATTCTCAAAAGTGGCTGCGGATCCAATCACTGGGAAGATATTGCAGATGCATTAATGGTGATTTAAGGCCTGCTACCCATTAAATGACTATTACACCGTTATCCGGCTGAATGACCCCCTTAAGCATGCAACAGATATTTTGGTGGTTAAACGCAAGTGTTCGTTAATCGAAGGGGAAAAGTTTTAAATACACATGCATTATCTTATCCCTGCATTTAACGGCATTTTGAAATTTGCGCCTTATCGACCGGATATCAATATAACTTTAAGGCTTCAAGCGATGACTTTTTGAGAATTCCGACTGCCGATGAGCGATATTGCATCGCATCGGGGAATAGATGCTACACAATCATTAGAAAAAGATCCTGCCGTGGCCGATAGCGACATCGCATTGGACTAGCGCGTGGAAACATTACAAAGTGCATATAAAGTGATTTGCCAATTTCCGATTGCGATATCGCATCGCATCGGGGGTAAGACCCGAGCGCCTTATCAAAGTGCATGGGATTCTGCCGACGACCGATAGCAATATCGCATCGGGTCGGGATTTATAACTTAAAGCGTTTTTTTCCCACATGAGGCAGCGCCGATAGCCGATCGCCGATATCGCTTCGCGTCGGGGCGTGAGTTATGTGCCCTTATTAGGTGTGCGTGGAATATCGCCGATCGCCGACAGCGATATCACATCGGCGGAGAACAAGGTGCCGTTTTAATATATTTCTCATGTCATTGCGATATGCGATCTTGCGATCGCTTTATCGTAATAACAAAAGATTGTTTAATTATTGGAACACTGTTTTTCAAAAAGGCTTAAATACATAAACTCACTTGATTATCATAACTTTTTGAACAAAAAAGCATTGATGCCAATTAAATTTTAAAAGGGACCCATTCCATATGTTAATTTTTTGTGTGAATGAAAATGTTATGAAATGGGGGGTTGTTGTAGAGCACAACAATTGGCGATTCGCTGGAAGAACCAGTTATCTCTGAAACTAATACAAACACTTAAGCTTTTCCAAAATAGAAACTCAATCAGAAGGGGAAACTTTTAATATAACTGGATATTCATACGTTCTGAACAAAGTGAACTTATTCTGTTAACTTCTTCCCATTTAGTTTCAAGAAAATAAATACATTCTAAGTTTTTAAAATAGGCCTTTATTGGTTTATAATGATAAAATAGAAAACTTTCCCAAATCAGCTTTTATAATTAACCCCTCTGTCATAGGTAGAGCCTCTGTTGCCAGCAAACGTTTATAGTCTCGACAGGGATACCTTTTAACCATAGTATTGTCCACTTTTCCATTCACATAAGAGTGTGATTAACAGAATGAATCCAAAACATGTTCTCATATTTTATTTTTCATCTGTTTTTCCTTCTTTGTCATTGATAAGATAAAAAGCCATTGTCCTGGTTTGGTGGCCAGCTATTGACAATGCCATTCACTGGTAATAATTTAACTGAACAAGCTGGCTCGTGATGAGACCTCTTGTCTTGAAATTTCAAGTCATTACCCTGTTTTGGTAGGCAGTATTGGTAATGTCAGTCAAACTATTTTCCTATGAACATGGTAAGCAGGCTTGTAATAAGACCTCTTATCTTTAATCTTTTATATTTTAGAATTACACTCTGAGTAACCATAAACTTTAGTGAATGGGGTGAACAATCTTCTCCTTAAGAGCAAATGGATGACAGGTGAAGAGTTGAAGATGCTGAAAATGGGTTAGTTTCTATCTTAAAATGGATAACCTTTGGAGACCAGTTTTGAAAACAGAAAATGATTCACAGAACTTTTACCTCTTGAGAAGAGTCTTCAAAAGTTAGATTGTAGTTTCAGAACACAAGGATATCTAATTTCCTAAAAATTATTCCTTTTGATTGAGGGTTCTACTATCTAAAAGCAAATATTCTTATTATTTTTGTGAGACAGCTTCTTCAAACACAGCAAAAGGTCAATGGGGATACTCTATAGTTTTATTTCCTACCGATCCTACAAACTACGCAAATCTACAAAGAGGAGAAGGGATTACCTTCTCAATTAAAGAATTTCTTCAGGATCAGGCCATTAACAGGGAGAGAATCTCTCAACCCTGATAAGTCTTGCAATATAAAGGTTGAATGGCCTATCTTCTCACAGATCTGAAATGGTCCAAGCCACATTTTCTGAAATTTGGTATGCTTACCTTTATCTTCATGGGCCTTGTCCCATTTGAGAACTAAGTCACCAACTTGAAACTGTTTGGAACCGGATGAGGTTGAGTCAAAGGATGCTTTGATGATTTGTTGATGTTTGGCATGAGTGATTCTGGCTTTTTCCCTTTCTTCTTCTAATTTGAGAATTTGGTCATGTCTAAGTTGGATAGAGGAAGAAGGAGTCTCTTCAATGTACTGTACTAGGGCTAAAGAGGGTAGAACAAGATTCGTAGGAAATACTGCTTCTATTCCATATACCAGATTAAATGGGGAGGAACCTATAGAAGCCTTTTGTGTTATTCTATCAGCCCATAATGCAAACACTAAAGATTTGTGCCAGTTTCTATGATTCTGTTCAACAGTTCGCTTTATGATTTTGATGAGATTCTTATTAGTAGATTCGGCTAAACCATTTCCCTGGGGATAATAATTAGCAGAATACTTCAGTTTAAACCCCCTCTTAATAGCGAAATCATATATAGCATTTCCTGAGAAATAGGAAGCATTATAAAAAACGAGATCGTTTGGGACACCAAACCTGGTAATGATGAATTGGTCTATGAACTCGATGATTGCCTCTGAGTTCGCTGCCTTCAAAGGAATAGCCTCTACCCATTTAGTAAAATAATCGGTAGCAGTGAGGATATACCTATGTTGTTTGGAAGATGGTGGAGTAATTTCCCCGATGATATCTAATCCCCATTGTTCAAATGGCTGTTCAATGTTGACGGGTTGCAGAGGGAAAGCTGATTTCCATTGTCTTCCACTAGAAGTTTGGCAATTGAAACATTTTCTTACGTATTCATGGGCATCTCTAAACAGAGTAGGCCAATAATATCCAGCATGAATAACTTTGTGAGCTGTTGTGTCTGCTCCAAAATGTCCTCCTGCTGGTCCATCATGTAGCTCCTGCAAAACCTTTTGAGCTTCAGGTTTCT